>JAQQZT010000007.1:13984393-14006916 GCA_030068275.1 Clarias platycephalus | reverse complement strand
CGCATTAGTAGATTATTATAAAGTAGATTATTAAATCCAGCACATAACTGTTCATAACATCACTTTTACTCCACATTTAGATTCACTGATGGTGCAGATTAAACTTCAGGCCGAGATCTAAGGACTGCAGGAGGTTCAGTACATTCTGTCCAGGGGTCGATTTAAGACACGCCCACGGTTTGATGCATCCACAGTACGCTGTCAAAACCAGTGGTTTATAATTCGGCACAAAACTGCTCATAAATTCACTTCTACTAAATATTTCAATTTCATTTATGCCGCAGGTTAAACTTAGCAGGAAGATACATAACCACTCCTCATTAAATCTTGTCTAGCCAGTTTTGCATGATGCTGCGACAAAATCTGTCTGTCTGGACAGACATACAGACAGACAGATAGACAGACAGCTGGATAATATTCAGTACAACACCACGACTTTGAGTGTGATATTGCTTAAGTGGCAGACATTAATTACACCAACATGAGGTAACTGATTAGCTACATAGCTAGATTATTGCATAGCTACAGTAGATTTGTTTTAATGAGACAATAAATGGCAGATAAAAGTTGAGCATGGCCTGGAATATGCCATGGCAGGGTATAAATAGACCGTGAGGTATCAGACCCGTGACTGGACTTGACTATAAACACACAAACACTAAAAAACAAAACAATACACAGAATCAACACTTACTGAGGTTCCCACAGAGACAATTTGAGCTAATTTGTATATCAAGATCAGGTCAGAATTCTTACAGAATCTCTTTTGCTGTAAGTCTTTATGCCGTGACGTCGTGGGCGTGACCCCACTCTGGATCACGACGCTTGGGCAAATGCATTAGCCAGGTTTCCTACATGGAAATGCAAAGTGGTGCATCAGGGCCGTTCCATAAACTTGGACAAGGATATAGAGGACTTGCGTCATGGTTTGTGAGGGTCGCGGTGGCTATCGATGACTCACACACTCACATCAGATTAATTCCTCCATTCTTACTATCTTTTTTTCTTCTTTCTGATGCCGGGCAGACGCTCCGTCACTAGCGGGAATTCAATTAAGCAAGTTTGTGTAAGAGCCATTAAGGCGGCATGTCACGACTCTCTCTGCCAAGAATCTGATTTATACCGTGAGCGCTATACCTCCGAGAGAGAGAGAGAGAGGGAGAGAGAGAGAGAGGGAGAATGAGGAAAGGCGGGGGTGTTTGGTTTGTGCATTAGTCCCGGTCAGGTCGTAATTAATTTCAGCCAACTTTAATAAAGTTTAATAAAGTGGAGTGGGCGGTGCAAATAGGGACAGAGGGAGGGGACAGAAGATGCCTCAGTGGAAACGGGGTGACGGGAAAGCGAGAGGAGAATTCTGATGAGGGACAGGGACGACCTGAGAGTAGGGGATTAGTATGCGAGTGAGACGGTCTCCTACTGATAATATATGGAGATGGACTATGATATTTATAGAGAGTTATTTCTCAGAAAGGATCACGTCGTTCCTCATGAGGATAAATCCTGTAAAGAGTGTTTTTATTACTTGAGAGCCAAAGACAGGGCACTTATTAGAACTTTCAGGACAAGACACTAAACGACAAATGAGTTTAATTAAAACCCAGTTTAAAAATAAAACTTTGTGTTCTCGGACGACCTAGTGATTGATAAAGTACAGATTAAAGCTGCTTGTCTTACATTTGTTCATTTGTTTTATTTTAGTTGTACTTTTATATTTAATTATGGGGTGAGTCAAAAATGATCCACACTCTTATTCTGTTGTACTTATTCTGTCTTATCAGCGCTTTCCGTTCAAGGCTCCTGTCTCCCCAGTCACTGCTGCGCAGGTGTGAATGTGTTACATCAGTTCTTGTGTAACGAAAGTGAGCGAACGCTTCGGTGCGAGCGAAACTGGACGTCCGGCTTATGATTTGCATCAAAGAAGAGCAGCGTGCAGTGATTCAGTGTTGTTTTTTTTGTGGTCTGAGGGTGTACCTGGTGCAGAAACAACTCACGGAAGAGCATAAAGAGAAGAGTTTAGATATCTGCAAACTAAATTTAGACTGATACTCTGAGGAAGGTGAAAGTTTCTTAAAGAGAATCATTACTGGTGACGAGACACGGATTCATCACTAAGAGCCAGAGAGTAAACGGCAGAGTCTGGAACAGAAACATCCTCAATCGCCGACCGAGAAAATGTCCAAAAGTCGACCATCGGCTGGAAAATTCATCAACACTTACAGTTTTCTGGGATTCTCAAGGGCCAGAAGTATTGGAACATCATCAGGAAAAAGGTTCAACAATCGACAGCGCTCGTTACAGTGAGACGCTTATTGAAGAGCTGAAGACTAAACTTCAGATTAAACACAGAGGACTGATATCCGAGGACGTCGTGATCTCACGTGATGATGCACGTCCGCACACTTCTGCTCCACACTGTCGAGGTGTTAAAGCGTCCTCACTATAGTCCTGATCTCACCCCATCAGACTTTCACCTGTTTGGTCCCCTGAAAGCAGAACTAGGAAGATGAAGAAGTGAGGACAGCGGTGCATGCGGTGCATGAGGGAACGTGAAAACCTGTTGACAGATGGACCAAGTGTATTTAAAAGAAAGGAAATTATGTATTTTATTATAAGATAATTTAAGTGGATGATTTTTGACTCACACCCGTATTTAAACTTTTACACAGTTTTAAGCTAGAACATTTTTACCTTATGTTATAGTGTAGAGAGATGAAGGTTATTGTGCTGACTGAGTGATTTTCATGTTTGCAATCTACAGTTAGCAATCAGGAAAGACCCCTACAGAGAGAGAGATACCCCACCGTGCAGGGGCTGATGGGAAACCTGGGCAGAACTGACTGATTGTGCGTGGTCATGGTGTGGGATTGACGTGAGGAGACACACACACACACACACTTTCACTGTTAGGAAAAACAAATATTTTATCAAAGTAACACAGGAGCTTCTTTGGATTCAGCTGTACATGACTGTGTGTGTGTGTGTGACCGCAGTCTGTATACAGTAAAACCTCGGATTACGAGTAACGCGGTTTACGAGTCTTTCGCAAGACGAGCAAAGAAAACGAGCATTGTCTTGGTTTACGAGCACCGAGTATCATGTATCATGCACGCGATTCTTGATTTGACGCCGAGCGTCAAGTCATCACAACTGAGCCAACGGTTTTTCTCTCTCTTGCGTTGCGGAATCAAATAATTTTCAAATTCAAATTCAAATTTTATTTGTTACATACACAGTCATACACAGTACGATATGCAGTGAAATGCTTATACGACTGCCAGTGACCTTAAAGAGAAGTAAAAGCTTATACATAAGAAATAATATGAATAAAAGAAATATGTTAAGAAATAAAATTAACTAGTAAAATAGTAAAAATAAAATATGCTGTACAAAAGTAAAATATACTGTGATAAGAGAAATACGTTATAAAAAATAAGATTAACTAGTGCAATGTACTGTACAAAGTGAAAGTAAGATATACTGTACAAATAAGAACAAAATATCAATATAAAAACAAAATATCAATATAAAAAATATAGAAATATAGAAAAGAAAATAGAAATTTGTCAAAAACAGAAATTTAGAATTTAAAAAAAATATATATATTATATAATATGTTATAGTTTCAAAATGTAGTAATGTAATTAGATTTGTACATCAATGTACTAATGTTTGTAAGAATAGTTTATACGAGTTCTATGCTGTCTTTGTGAATATTGGAATATTTAAGTCAAAATCAGTTTGGAAAAGTTTTTTTCACTTTTTTATAACTTGGATTTTTTTTACTTTTTCACTTTAATTACAGTATCATGAAAGTATTTTTTATAGTATAATTTTTAGTTATATTTGAGCTATATCATGAGCTATAACCTGTAATCATCAAAATTTAAACAAAATTCAAAATTTAAATATAAATTTGGGTGTTGTTGCAAGCAATCAAGAGTGGCCCAAGCACCTGCACCATAGCCACCTGGGCGCACCCGAAAGACTCGTCCAGTTGTGACGATCCCTTAATCTTATGCCATATGCAGTGACATCAGTGTCTGTGGCTGCTCAAAAGGCGCATATATTGTGCGGCGTTGTCTTTTTGGAGGTCTTAACATGCTCAAAAGGCACACAGGTTGTGAGGTGCTCTTGGGCGATGGCACAGGTGCTTGGTCATTGCTGCAAGCATTCATGATTGGCCCAAACACTCATCGTTGCTTGCAACTATATTTATGATTGCTTTTATCTTTTAATCTTGAATTAAAAATATAGTAAAAAAAAACGTTTGAGTTTACTTAGTTACTCCTATGCTGTTACATTGCTTTAAAAATACCCCACAGGATCCATAAATTTAGCATAAGCAATAATTAAAAAAGAAGGGGGCCGCCACTGCGAACCATCTAATCCGCACATACAAGCTTGGCACAGGTTTTTTACGCTGGATATCCTTCCTGACACAACCTTTTGCTTGGGATCGGCACTGCATCTATTAATAAGCAACATCAATAGATTTTTTTTACATGTTTTAAATCCTTTTTTGGATTTCAATCTTTACATGGATAGTTTGGTGTACGGATTTATATCAGCAGACATTGTACACTACAGAGATACTGTATATTAGAACTATTCTGTCTAAAGGTACAGTACTTTTTTTTATTAAATCACAAAAATTGTAATTGCAATAGAAAACTACAAATAACTATCCACAGTTAAATTGAAGATATACAATATAAGCAAAATTAACTAAAAATATGCACACACACAAAAAAAAAAAAGCAGACATAGTAAACCAACAAATGTAAATAACTAAAAAAGGAAAAAATTTAAATAAGCTAATAGCAGGAAAGGTTCAATCACAGTGTTCTAGTGACTAAATCAGAATTTCGAGACAAAAACAGAAATATTTATGATTTTCTATTAGATTTAAAGAGTTAAAAAGATTTTGTATTTCACAGAGGGAAGATTATAGTTTAGGACATGATTTAGAAAATTTACATCCATGAATGGATGTACTTTGCCATTAAAATACAGACGTTGACAATATGTTCAAATGATTTGTTACTGTGACGGTAAAAGATACTTATGTCCTTTAATGTGAAATTGTAAGATTCATTAATAAAATTAGCCCATGGTACAGTACAACGCTGGAGCACGCCGAGTAGTGACGTCACATTTCTGCGCCACAGTAGTGCACGTGTGGGAAGTCGGACCAATTTAGAAGTGCTGCAGTTACCGCTTAGCTTACACATAATCTATTAAAAATGGGGAAAAAGCTCAAAGTCGGAAAGACTCGTAAAGACAAATTCTATCATTTGGCAAAGGAAACAGGTGAGTTTATTATTTCTATTTTTTCCTCTGAAAAGTTAGCTAGCTTGTCGTGTTGGCTAACTGAGCCCATATGATGCGTGGATGCGTTTTAAAATGGCTTCCAATTTTCTGTATGAGTGCTGATTATAGACGATACATATTCGGTCTTACATCATATATGTACATGATATATGAATATCTAATCAGTTTGTTTAGTTTATTTAATCAGTGCTACCTTGATTGTCAGGGAGGAAAGTAGCTAATGAATGCATGCTAAGAAACTCTCTAGAAGTCGCCAGGTGAAGTCATGACATGCTTGTGGAATCGGCATGATCTTTAATTTAATGTATATTGACGTATTTAAAAGCTACTTACACTTGAGCTGGGCTTAAGGTTCCAGGACCAGCAGTGTAAGTGGGAATATACACTTTATATACATGATACTACAATTTATGTACATGATACTATAATCCCCCTGTAATGGTGATTATAGTATCATGTACATGTGTAGCCCACATAAAAAGCTTTTGAAATGTAATTATGTATTTAAAAATAAAATTACGATCTGAATTAAAACAGTTAATGGTTGTAGTTAGTAGCAATAATAAAATGGGTTATAAATATAATATCTATATAATTTCTATATCAGAAGTTATTATCTTTGAATTATTGAATTGCCATACTTTGGCACTCATTACAGAGGGCATTTGTCTTTATACATAACTTCACAATTAAAATCATTTGTTAAATAAAAAACTCTGGCAATTAAGAAAACATATTAAAACACCTATTGGCACAATAAGTGTCTGTGTGTAATCACTTATTTAAAAATAATCATCAAATAAGCAAAGAATTCATACTGTAGTGTAACACTGCAATATATTTGATATGCTGTTATCTATTCTTCTGTAACCTTAGTTGAATCTTAAAGGTTGTCTACAGTAGTTCACTTTTAGATGGTCCCTTAGTGACTTCATTGCTATAAATCACCGTAAGCTGCGTTTCTGAAAGATTAGCTTGAGCAGGCTTTAACGGAAGAAGTAAAATGTAAAAATGTATTTCGTTGTACTTGGTCCTCTGTCCACTCCAGATTTAGAAAATGCATGTGTTGTCATTCTGTGTGTTTATTTCTTGAGAAACAGAAGAGAGAATTTTTTTTCTTATATGACGATGCTGTCTTTGTTCATTGCACCACAAGATAATTGTTTAGATGGAATAAACATTAAAACTGCTTTGGAATAAATGTCTTTTTCTTCTTCTTTATTTTTTTTAAGGCTACAGATCCCGTTCATCGTTTAAGCTAATCCAGCTGAATCGAAAGTTCCAGTTTCTGCAGAAGGCCCGGGCTCTTGTGGATCTGTGTGCTGCTCCGGGAGGATGGTATGTTGCTGTATTCAGTCTTTATACACAGGTGTTTGTCACGTAGCCCTACAGTCCAGCATTTTCTTCAGTTGTGATGAGAAGCGATAATAGCTGTATACAGGCTCTAAAGCTAGCCTTTGAACTAAAATGAGATTATGCACTAATTAATAAGAAACTTGGTTGTTTTATTTACATGTGCCCAGGTATTGATTTTTTTGTTGTTGTTGGAAGCAAAAAAAATTGCACTATATTTTCTACGTACACTCGGCAGAGACACCAATGATCCTACTATGTTTTCTACTAAGCTTAATTTTTTTTATTTGCAAATAAAATGTATAACTTTTTCCCCATACAGGTTACAAGTAGCATCGAAATTCATGCCTGTGTCCAGTCTGATCATCGGTGAGTCCAGGCTCCGTCATTATGATACTTGCCTTAGTGGTAGTGTTCAGATGTTGTAAATTCAAAGTGCACTTTTCTCATGATCAGGAGTGGACCTGGTGCCCATCAGACCCATCCCCAACGTAGTCACCCTGCAGGAGGACATCACCACAGAGAAGTGCAGACAGGTATCTATGGCATATTATACACATAACAGGTTTAAAGACTTACAGTTGCAGTGTGATAGTGATTGACTCGTCTTTCCAGGCTCTCAGGAAAGAGCTGCAGACGTGGAAAGTGGACGTGGTGCTGAATGATGGTGCCCCTAATGTCGGCGCTAACTGGCAGCATGATGCCTTCTCACAGGGTGTGTATAAAACATGCGTGAACAGATGCATCCAGGGCTCAGTGTTATTTTAGCTAACTTAATTATTAATCGGCTTTAATTAGCCAAAGATTCAAAATTGTCAAAGTTTACACCAAATTTTCAAATTTAACAAAACAAAAATTTAACTCATTATTTCATTCTTTCCTTTTTTTAAATTTAACCCTGCTTTTTTTTTTTTTTTTCTTTTTTTTTTTTCTTTTTCATTTTTCCAGCATTTTCGTTTCTCCTTCCTTCCTTTGCTTGAAGGGAAAAAAAAAAGTCATGCCTGCATATTTTATTTTAATATCTGGTTGTAGATGATTTTTTTTTTTTTTTTTTTTTTTTTTTTGAACATCTCCACATGTTAAAACAAATGTATTCTTGTATTAGTTTGAACAATTGCTATCTAAACATTAACAGCACTGTAACGGAAGTTTGGTTTGCATTTCTTGTCCTCAGCACACTTGACCCTGATGGCTCTGAAGCTCGCCTGTGAGTTTCTCAACAAAGGAGGAACTTTTATCACCAAAGTTTTTCGCTCCAAAGACTACCAGCCGCTCATGTGGATCTTCCAGCAGTTCTTTAAGAAGGTTCAAGCCACCAAACCGCAGGCATCTCGTAACGAGTCTGCCGAAATCTTTGTCGTCTGCCAAGGTTACAATTCTTTTGTTTATTGCTTAATTAACGTCATGTGACTTTTGAGTGATATTGTGATATTCGAGGGTGGGATAAAAATGGTATGCTAATTTAATAAGACATTAAATGTATATTGTAATAACTAAATTCTTCGGTAAAAACTCCTATAGACTTCCTGCTGAACTCTCTTGTCTTCTTTAGGTTTTCTGGCCCCTGACAAAATCGATAACAAATTTTTTGACCCTAAGCATGCCTTTAAAGAGGTTGAGGTCCAAGTAAAGACAGTAAAGGAGCTAACTACAGGGAAGAAGCCTAAAGTAAGTACTTAAATCTGATCATACTAAAGTCAGGAATCTCATGGTTTTGTTTTGTTTTTTATATTGTGTGTGTGTGTGTGTGTGTGTGTGTTCAATAGGCAGAAGGCTATGCTGATGGAGACCTGACTCAGTATCACACATTCTCAGTTACTGCATTTTTGCGAGCTGAGAATCCAGTGGACTTCCTGAGCAAAGCCAATGAGGTAAGTTCTTTTTCTGGACTGGCTCTTTGTGTTTTCTCTGTAACATGACCGCTAACAGCTATAGCTTAAAGGGGTATATATATATATATATATACAAAATTCACTTTTTTAGCTATTTTTATGCACAAATTATGTCGTTAAGATGATATTTGCCAATATTTATTTGTCAGCTCAAAAATATTTTAAAAGATAAACAAATACTTAAATATTGACAAACGCTACATAAATTCTCAACTATATATCATGTATTCAACTGCAGCGTTTTGAAATTAAGTAATTGCACAGGTCCGTATTGTGGGTTTGGATTTAATTTTTATTTAATTAATTTGCAGCATTAATTAGCACACATACTATGAAGACCTCTAAATCTTAAGTTGCATTGTTTAAAAAGGAGTATAATATTTGACCTTTAAAGAGGAAAAGATAAAAGAGTTTATATGACCAAACATTTGTGGACCCTTGACCACAGCCATGGAGCAAGAGGCCCCTGTTACAGATATGATGGTACCCTCATACAAGTTCAAGAAGACATCCTGTGCCAGCCTTTTAGTGGAAGAACCTGAGTGTCCTATATAGAGGCCTTACCTCACCACCACTGATCAGCTTTGGGATTAAATGGAACGACCTGACTTTACTCACATTGTTATGGGTAAATGAGCAAATTAGCAAACTTTGGAATTAAATGTTTCAGTAAGCACATATGGGTGTGAGGGTCAGCTGTCCATATACTTTTAGCTATGTAGTGTAGCTGCTAAAATAGAAGTGAACACTGAGCAAAGTGGTGCGATATAACAGGAGTAAATAATAATATTCAAATAATAATACTAATAATAATTTGTTGTGCTATAAGTGCCCCCCTGCCATCATCATACTTCATTTTTCTCACTTTCTCAATTTCCTGTTGTCTTTCAGATCACTTTTGATGATGCAGTGCTGGAGTCACACACAGCTTCATCCCCTGAAATTAAAGAATGCTGTAAAGATATAAAGGTTCTTGGAAGAAAAGAGCTGCGGTAGGTTAAACTGTGTAAAATTTAATGTTTTTTTTGTTTTGTTTTTTTTAAAAGTTTTTTTGTTTATTGGTTTATCTTCTAATATATATATATATATATATATATATATATACTATTTAATAGTGGGTAACGACTTTGGTTCTGTGTTTTAGTCTTTTGCTGTCATGGAGATCCAAGCTAAGGAAGTTTTTAGCCAGAAAGCTAAAAGAAGAAGCAAGGCAGCTGGACCAAGAGATCAGGTACTGAATGTTGGCATTGTGACAGGAATATGCTCTACTTTTCCGTCATGCAGTCACTAATCTGTTCACTAATCTCTTTGGTTCAGTCTGAGCACCAGTGAAGAGGAAAGTGATACAGAGAAACCCATGAAGAAGAAGGAGGTGGTGGATAAGAAGGATGATGATGATGAGGCCGAGGATGAGGAGATGGAGCAGAAGCTGGCTGAGGTGAAGGCAGAAGAGCTTGCGGAGCTGAAACGGTATGCTATTAACGTGTTGAGTGTGCAGAACGTACACTACATAACTAGGTGCAAAAAAGTTTGTGTATGGCACAAGACATTTTGCGTACTGTGCTCTGAAATGTAATTGTTTATTTTATTTAATTATTTTTTTTATTTCCATTGCGTATACGCATAAACGTGGGGAGCATTTTTTTCCCCACACTTCATTGTGATTTTCCGGAAACACAAGTGCAAGAAGCATTGTACTGTGTGTTTTAAACTGATTACTAATCGATCATTAGTTTGAGTAAAGCATTCCATTATTAATTAATATAAGTTTAAACACACATCTAACCACAGTGTTTCTTGAACTCCTTGTGTTTCCTTAAAATCAGCACCCAGAGTACATTACACATCCCTAGGATTACTCACATAACCATCTATTACTGAATGAACAACCATGACACAAACTGCAAACAACTGCATAATTACAGACACGACACAGATGTTCATGTAGGCCACATTGTTCATGTAGGCCAACTTGTATTTAACTATTGTATGAATACTACTTGTGACAGATTTTGCACATCATGTTCTTCATGTTAAGATTTTCCTGGTTTACTTGGATAAATTTTTCCTAAAACCAAATCGCCCACATCCATGAGCAGCCTTTTTCTTTTCTTTTCTTTTTTTTTTGTGAGGTGCATTGTGTCCCATTTTACACAACCATTTTGTGAGCATGGCAGCTATTGGCTTTGTACCCATGGATGCCTGGGTGCACAGAACAAAGCCTGCAGCATGGTGTGTTTTTTAGGAATTTTTAACAATTTAAATCGATTGCCATATTTTTCATAATCGGTTGATGATCATCAGCTATGATGATCATCCCGTCCATCCCGTCCCGTCCATCCCGTCCATGGGTCGATCAGAACCCAGAAAAATGAAAGAAAAAGATGAATACAAAGCTAAATTCGAGTCCGTTAATATTTGGCAATTCTGGATATGATATAAATATTCTGTATTTTCCCTTTATACCTTTTTTATCACCATTTTGAATCCTCTTAGTTCTTGTGTTCAGTCCCACTGTAGTGTGCTCCTTCTGTTGTTGTACACATAATCAATTAGGGTTTTGTTAAATTTTTCATCCTCACAGGAAAAAGAAAAAGCTCCTGAAAGAGCGACGGAAGCAGAGAGAGCGAGTGGAGCTGAAGATGGACCTGCCTGGGGTTTCCATCGCTGACGACGGAGACTCGGGCATGTTCTCTCTCAACACCATTAAAAAAGCCAAGGTAGCACTAACCACATGTGATTTGAAAAAAAAATTAGGAATGTGCTTTCAATGGAACAAACGTTCTTCATTCAAAGTACAATTTGAACAAGAAAAATAAGAGGAATGGTTCGGTTTAACCAGAAGTGTTTGATCAGACAAAACCTGTTGGGTGACCGCACTGAAATGTCTCTCTCTCTCACGCGCGCGCTCTCTCTCTCTCTCTCTCTCTCTCTCTCTCTCTCTCTCTCTCTCTCTGCACACTCCAGGACCTGAATGAGCTCACGCTTGGTGATATGTCAGGAGCAGATGCCTTGGCGGATGAGGTGGGAGAGGAGGATGTACACGTTTCTGAATCGGAGAGCGATCTCGTCTCTCTGGCGTCAGACCTGGATGAAGACGACCTGGCTGAGATCGAAGAGAAACAGAAGCAGCTGAAGAAGCTTCCCAAGAAAAAGTGTGTAGCACAGACTGCAAACTAGTTTAATAAAGTTCTTTTTTTTGTACAATTTTGCTGTAAGGTCAGATAGTTAGATGGTTTTGTTGTCTCCAGCGTTTCCTTTACAGTGGAGGAGGATGAGGATGAAGAGGAGCAGGGGAACAAGCTGCTGGTGGATTTGGAGGGAAAGGTTGAAAAGCAAGACCGACAGACCAGCATGTGGTTTAGCAAGGTGGGCATAAATGTCAAACTGTTTAACTGAAGTCTTCCTCATTTATTACAGTGGAGTCGATGTGCTTGAAGCCTGAATCGGAGGTTCTGGGGGTTTCAGATAAACACTTGGACGAGGAAAGTTCCTGTTCCAGTCAATTTAGCTCCATTTGCCTTATTGGATTGAAGTCACCCTTATTGATCTGATGTGCTAAACTTGTCAGAAAAGATGTTAATTCTCTTTCCCCTACGATATGTCTATGATGTGTCTAGTAACATCCATAGTATGTTACTATAGACATACATTACTATTAGAAACTTCTACACACAGTAATTAGTAGCAGTTTCCTACTTATGAAAATCCTTTAGGGGAAAAAAGGCCATGGCATTCACAGTCAGTGAGTGCAGATCAATCTGTCCAAATCTGCACATCGGAGAAAACAAGTTTAAATAGAAAAATACTTAGTGGTGTAAAGCTTAATAAAGCTTTAAGAAATGCATCTTTTTATTTATTTATTTTTTTGTCCTATTGCTCTCATCTAGTATTACGTAAGTTTAATTTTAGGCCTACATTTTACTCTCATTATACTTCTGAGCAGTTGAGGGTTAATGGTCTTGCTCAAGACCCCAACAGAGACAACTTGGTGGGGTTTGACCTTGGGACCTTCTGCACGTAGTCCAATGTTTTAACCACTGAGCTACCCCTGACCCCAGGGTCTAAACCTACCGCTAAGCCACTAATGCCCCTGCAAGCCTCATTCACTACTATTGTTTAATAATCCTTCTTCAAAATGATCAAACAGAAATTAATGAGTTGAGACTGAACTGAGTGATGTTCAACAACAAAAATAAATGCATGTGTGTGTGATATCAGGACATCTTCTCAGAGCTGGACCTCGAAGCAGACGAAGACGCACTGAGGGAACTGAAACAGGCCAATTTCCTGCACAGCAAACAGGCTCCAGGTACCTTTTTATACAGTTCTGCAGGTTGTGTTCATTTACAGCCAGCTGCAGAACAATCTGCCCCTTAGATTAAAAAAAAAAAAAAAAAAGGTTTTATTTAGAAGATTTAAAAAATGTATAACTAAACATGATTCTGGATCTGGCTGTATGGATGTTTTACTGGATGAATTTGGTTTTCTCATCACTCTTCTTTTCAGGAAAGGGCAAAAAGAGGAAGGCTGAAGAGGAGGCAGAGCCTGCTCAGAAAAACGAGGAGGGGGAAGAGGAAGCCACACCTTCTCAGAAAGAAGATGAGGTGGCAGGAGATGAGGAGGACAGCGATGATGAGTCTGACAGTGACAGCAGCGATGATGAGGAGTAATGACTTCTTCATACTGGTCCATTGTACACTGACCTTAAAAAAATTGTCTGCTAAAAATTCTATTTATTTTTTTTGTGCACAGAGAAATAGCGAAGATGAAGAACAAGTCTGGGTCTAGTGAATTGCCTGGAGATGATGAAGACTTTCAAGTAGTTCCTGTAGAGAGCACAAGTATGTGGTGAAGCATCTGGGGTCCTTACTTTGCTTAAAAAATTAAGGGGCATTTCTAGCCACTAGTTTAGGTGTGTGGTTGTGGGTGGTGATTTTAGGCAGTAGGGCCCTTCAGACATCGAAAATGCCTTAATTGATTTATTAATTTATGTAGCTGTTTTGATTGTAATGTTAAAGTGCTGGTGTTTTTGGTTCAGGTAAGCGTGCACGGATCCTGGATGCTGAAGGTCTGGCTCTTGGTGCACAGATCGCCACGTCCAAGAAGAGACGCAGGGACCTGATAGATGATTCCTTCCACAGGTCAGTTGTCCTGTCATCATAATCACACATTAGCTTTGTTCTGTTTAGCAGAATGTGTTTTAGTGCAGAGGATAACTCCGCCGTGTTCTTTAGGTTCTCTAATTCTCAGGACAGTGGCGAGGTTCCAGTGTGGTTCTTAGACGACGAGAGAAAGCACAGAAAGAAACCCATCCCTGTTACACGAGACATGGTGGATGAATACAAGCAGAAGTGGAAGGAGATCAATGCCCGTCCAATTAAGAGACTGGCAGAGGCCAAAGCTCGCAAGAAGAGAAGGGTGAGGGGCTTGGAGGGGACGGGTGGAGGCGAGGAAGGAAGAAAGGAATATCTGATGACGTATGTGAAGGCAAAAAATGAACATGATTATTTGTGTGTATTGTTGTAGATGTTAAAGAAGACGGAGCAGGCCAAGAAGAAGGCTGAAGCAGTGGTCAACACAGTGGACATCTCGGAGAGAGAGAAAATGGCACAGCTCAGAAGGTCAGTTTACTTCAACAGACACTCAAGATTTAGAGAAACCAACCACAAGTAGGAAATAAACCAGGGACAATAAGGGACGCTACTGTATGATTGGTCGTTGGTATTTACTGGAGTAGGTCATTTGGCTTTTAAATAATTATAAGTTCCTGGATAAAAAGGATAATGACGTCTGTCACCTTTTAACATAAAACTCTTTAGTGAAATTCCTCTTCACTGTCATTTATATTCTTTAATATCCAAATACAAATTTAGTTTTTATGATGACATCATATGAAAACATTTTTTCTTCTTCTTTAGCATCTACAAGAAGGCTGGTGTGGGTAAGGAGAAGAGGGAAGTGACTTACGTCATAGCCAAAAAGGGCGCTGGCCGTAAAATCCGCCGTCCCCCAGGAGTCAAGGGTGTCTTTCGTGTGGTGGACGGACGCATGAAGAAAGATCTCCGTAGCAAGCAAACAAAGGATCACCGAGACAAGGGGAAAGGGGGCAAGAAAGGAGGGAAGGGTGGAAGAGGGGCAAAAACAGGTAAGGGGCGTCCAAACAGGAAGTGAGGAAATTAGAAAACGAGTTTCTCATCACACTCAGCTGGGACTGCTGTTAAAGAGCTGAGCGGTGCTAACACCAGGCTACATGGACTCAGTGGATTGGACATTACCACACAAGCCTGGATGTACTGTGGATGTGGACATGGCATCACAAAATATGCATTTTGTGTTCTCTATAATAAGTGACTGTTTCCCAATACGGAACCTTTAATCTGGCTGAACTGCACATTTGAGTGTTTTCCTGCTGTGTATGTATAACAGTCATACAGGAACAGTAGGCAACGTTTCATCCATATGATTAAAATTTGTAACTCCTTGCCCTTAGAGTGAACATCCAAATTTAGACAAAAAGGTACATTATTTATATATATATATATATATATATATATATAATATATATATATCTTTTTTTTTTTTTCTTTTTACTTTTTCAGATAAAGCAGCCACTGCAAATCATAATGACAGGAAAAGATGAAAATATGATTTCTACTGATTTAAAAATGTCAGTAATAATAAATAAGATGTTTCTTTTTTTCCCTGATGCCTCTGAGCTTCCTGATTGGGGGAAGTTTTGATTTTTGTATAATATTTTGTCTAAAATGTTTTTTGCTTTGCTTGTTACGTAATCTGAACAGTACATTTACACAGATTCATGTTAATATTTTCAAATAAATAAAAAGAAAAGGTTTGTCATTTTAATAGCATAGAGCTATTATATTGATTGGTGAAAAGATAACTTGCTATAATTACAGCTCTGAAACTATCTTTTGGTTTATATTAGGGCTGCATGCTTTGATACTGACATGATTATTTTGACAAATATTGTGATTACAATTTAAATGTCAATATTAAATTAACCATTTATCCAGTCTAAAAGCAAATGATCAAAGAAAGATCTCATTAAGAGTATTTTTGCCAAAATTTATCAACTCAGAATTACTTAAATACTTAAATTGTTAACAACTTACATACATTTCCGTTTAATCTTAATTATCTGTAATACAACCCCTGGCAAAAAGTATGGAATCATCACTCTTAGCAAATGTACATTCAGTTGCATAATTGTATAGAAAATGAAAAAAGACATGCTACAAAACTATTTTCATATAACATTCCAAACTTCTGGCTTTACAAAATGCGTGAAAAAAAAGAAAGAAAACTGTAATCAATTGCAACTCTTTTTGCAGATTAGCAAAATAGAGTGAAGAAAAACAAATGAAGAAATGGTGGAAATTGGAGTCATTGTCTGTGACTGTAAGACATCGCCTAAAGGAAATTGGAATTACATACAAAAAAAAGCCAAACGTAAACCATCATTAACACCTAACCAGAAAAACAAGGTTACAGTAGGTAGGGTGATGATGCTGAAACTGGTTTGTTGCCTTTCCAATGAAATGTGTGAGGATGAGTGCCTGAAAAAAAAGAAAAGAAATTGTGCAATGTGGTTCTATGTCAGGTAAAGGTACGGGCGAGATGACGGACCTTACATCTTATTGATATTCCAGAGTTGTTCATATAATGTTTTTTTTATGGTGTGTTCCATTATTATCAAGTGTAATGTTTGTTTCTAGCTAACGTTTGTTCACAAATTAGTGTTTCATTTAAAGATCTCAGAAATCTGCAGCTACCCCATAGTAAATGTTTGGTGAGTCTGAAGAGGTGGTCAGTTTCATAGCCAGTCAATTTGGGATACTGATGTTTCCATGTTTTCGGTTGGATATACTTTAGTGATTTTTTTTTAAATTTTGATAAATAAACACTACACTTTCATACAAGCTCACTGTCAATTATACCAATATGAGATCATAACTCTAGCACATCATCAGCTAGTTTCTTCAGGGAACTTTCTGATGTATAGTAAGTATGAGCAATTATACATTTTGACATACAAGGGCAAAAAATTTAGATCACAAGAAAGGAAAAAAAATATTATTCTTAGGTCCTTAGCTGCAATGAAATAACAGGAGCTAATTGCTCATAGACATTCCATAACTGTAATGATGTGCTTTTTAACCATTTATACTTAAAATTTATTGAATTATTAATTTAAGGGAAATTGCTGGATATGTCAGAGAAACAAAACACTTCAGGATGTGCTCTTAGAGGAAAATTCAAAATGATTGTGTGTGTGGTCATGGCAAACCACTCCATCACATTTCTGAAGTCAACTTCTGAACAAAGCCTTATATAATTATGTGTTCTGGATATTGTATAGGCTTGAAGGGTTGCAGCTTTATCATCATCAAGCGGGATTTGAAGGAGTGTGTGAGACATGGCACGTCAGGGGAGGTAGAAGACTGGTGTGATTGTGCATGAGCCACTGAATGACAGAGCGAGAGAAGTGATTATCTCACATCTCGCATGCGGCTCTGGATCATTCCCTCCTTTGTAGCTAAAACAATGACGGCTGAGTGCAGAAGGCTTAAAACTGCGCGGACGGGACGAGAACACAGAACACACAAGCGCTCGGGCACTCAGCACTCCAAAAACGTGTTCGATATCAGGAGAGGAAAAGGCGGCCACTACAGAAACAGTAAGTACGACTTTATCCTGCAGTGGTGATGATGTTGAGTAAGGGGTTAAATAATTACGGTATGCTGATGTAGAAAAAGAATCAACGATCAGGTGAAGTCATTTACCCGAATGTGCCAGACTTTTCTTGGCAACGTGCCAGGCTTTTGGTCCTTTAAAGGTTAGATATTATGTTGTGGATCTTCCATAAAACAATGAACCACTACTGCTTCTTCACTAGCCCCTTTTGAAGTTGACAAAAACAAAGGCATAAAGTAATCTAAAGGTAAATATGCTGTCAGGGCTGCTGTCATAGAAACTCAGTTAGCACCTTCTGACCAATCAGCAATGAGAATTTAACGACGTGGTATAATGAGTGTGAATTTTGCTTCTTCAAGTTGTGCACCTGAATCACATGACCTGCAAAGTAATAAGGGAAGCTTAACATTGTTTAATCATTTTGTAATTCTCAAGTCTAAATCATGTCAACAGACACTGTTTGGATCAGTTTTACCATATAAACGATTACTGAGTCACAGCTGTGATGTGTGCTGTGATGATGATCTGAGTTTTGCGAAAAGCTAAACTGTTAGAAATAAGTTTCCCTTATTTATTAACTTCATGGGCCATTTACTTTGGGTGGTGAAATGAAAAGCACAGCACACCATTGAGTGTCAGCTTTTGTAATTGAGTACTAATACATCATCATTTATTGCCAAACTATATATATATATATATATATATATATATATATACTGTATATAAAAGCAACATTGTTTACTCTGTTCTACGTTATGTTGTTTATTAGACATAAAAGGAAAAATATTAAATGTCAGATTGTTTTTGGTAAATAATATTGATGATACTATGTTGTATGAAAGAACAACAAAGAGGTTATAAAAGTGCAAGATTACAATAATGTTATATATTATAGCTTGGAAGTTGGCACCATGGCATAGTCATTAACACTCCTGCTTTGCATCTCCAGGGTTGGGGGTTTGATTCCCACCATGGGTGTGAGTTTGCATGTTCTCCCTGTAACTTGGTGGGTTTCCTTCTGGTACTTCGGTTTCTTTTCACATATTAGGTAAAAAATGAAGACTGAGACACTGAACAGATCAATGTCTATAGTTAAAGAAAATAAAGACCAGATTTGCAGCAGCACACTGACATAATGTCGTAAAAGTGTGTGTCATTCAGGCACAAAGACCCGTTTTATCCCCTTTGTCCTTGCATACATGTGTGACGACTTTCTCTGAGCTCGTGAATGAATAGTCCTGTATTTTACAGAATAAAGTTGAATTGTAATGTTCAGTATAGTGGCTGTGACACACACCACTATTTACAGGGTGTGTGTGTGTGTATGAGTGCCCGAGAGACTAAGACTTAGAGAGAGAGAGATAGAGAGAGAGTCCAGTATTTGGATGTTAAAATGTGCTGGGTGAGTGTGAGCTGTATGGACAGACAGCTCACATTCACTGGCACATTCTGTACATAAAAAAGACTGAATGCTCCAGCTGTTCTAATTGAATGCTGACTGAGCAGCTCACGTTGGCTTAATGCCTTAGTTTGAACTTTCGGCCATCTCAAATCTGATGATGATGTATTTTCTGTCTGTGCGACTACAGGTGACAGGTTTACATTATGTCACCTATAAGTTAAACGCTTATTGTTTCTATAGTAACTGATTATTCACAGCCATGTGTACAATGAGTCTAATAAGCCAATTTATTCATGTCACAATTCATCTGGTGAAGTTTCCAATGAGGAAACTTTACAGTATATCCAACATTACCAGAAGGAGTATACAGTGTCAGAGTATGCTCCTGTATAGCTGTAATATTTAGGTTTTGCAACACATGAAAATCTTTAGGACTAGAGAGGTTGCAGTTTTATGATATAATGTCAATTAAATGTATTTTTTAAACAGTGGTCACTGTCTCAAAGCAGCTTCACAAAATGAAAAGAAAACTTAAGGAAGTGTGTATGAGTGAGAAAAACACGTGTTTAGATAATAATGAGAGTGAGATTATCCCCCTAATGTATGCACCAACATAGATTTTCTGGCACCAGGATGTTCGTGGTAGATCATTTGGTGTGGGTTGCAGGGTGATTCCTCTGTCGATTGATAACCTGGTCATTCAATACATTAGGGTTGATTTTATTGTCACATAACATTGCTGAGCCTAGACCTGACCAACTCTACCAGGTCATAGCATTTCCATGAACCACTTTTGCTATGCCCTGACTATTGCATACTGGAAACTTCCCACAAGAGTTGCAGTTTTGGAGTTGCTCTGACCAATCATGCCACCCATCACAATGTGGCTTTTGTCACAGGAGCTACAGCTACAGTATGCCTTTACAATGGCACCTGGAAGTGGGTGGAATACAGAAGGGATCATGTTAACATTTTGTTCCTGGAGTCAATGTTTTGCAAGCAGAAAAAAATAAGCAAGAGTAAGGATTTGAGCGAGAGGCCAATTTGTGATGACCTCAATACTGGGTTAGAGCAACACCTATAATGAAGCTCTTGTGGGATGTTCCTGGTCTGCAAGTCCAAGGTGATAAAAACCTGCCTTGATTTAGTTTCCATTAAATGCCACTGGATAATTACTGCAGTGTTTAATATGGTCCAGTTATGGTTCAACAAATGATTTAACTGTAACTGATGCAGTGATTAGCTTACCGTTTCTTAAGCAAAAATGAATGCAGATCTTGGCAAATATGCACCACCGTCTTTGAGGAAGAAATCTTTGGTGAAAACGTTTGGTGAAATAAAAAAAAAAGAAGAAGAAAGGGAAAAAAACAACAGTACAACTTACGGATATGATTAATAGTGAAAGAAGGAACATTTCCAGACTCTCAATCCAGAGAGAACTCAAGAGATTAGGACTAAACAGCTGTGTATCTTTAAGAGGACCACTTAGCAGTGAGTCTAATTGGGGGGAAAAAGGCTTAAATTAGCTGGGGAGCATAAAGAATGGACTGCAGTGCATTGGAAAAAGGTCATGTAGTCTGATGAGTCCAGATTTACCCTGTACCAGAGTGAGGGGTGCATCAGGGTAAGACTAGAGGCGGATGAAGGCCTAATACCTAGAGTAGAGTAGAAGCCTTTGGGTGTGGTGTTATGACCTTAGGTTGCCTCATTTGATCAGGTCTAGGTTCAGCAACATTTTGTGTATCCTAAAAATGAGGTCAGCTGAATGTACTGGATGACCAGGTTTGTCCATCAATGGATTTTTTCCTCCTTGATCGCATGGGCATATTCCAAGATGACAATGTTAGGATCGACATCAAATTGTGAAAGAGTGGTTCAGGGAGCATGAGACATAATTTTCACACATAGATTGGGCCACCATGGTGTCCAAACCTTAACCCAATTGAGAATCTTAGGGATGTGCTGGAGAAGACTTTACAAAGTGGTCCATCATCAATACAAGATCTTGGAAAGAAAGAAATGTTGCGACATTGCACAAGTTTTTCAAAATGATGCCAAGGGGAATGCATGCGGTAATCAAAGCAAAAGGTGATCCAGTGAAATAATAGAGAGTATGACTTTTCGTCTGGACAGTATATGTATATGTACGTGTGTGTAACGAAAATATTCTTATTAAAAATTATATAACGAAAGCAGGGTTCTAGCCTATTCTAAAAGGAAAACTCTTTGCTGTATTTACTCCGAGTGTTCCATGCCAGAGTCACAGTTATGACACTGAAAGGCATCTGGCTTTATCTTGGCACTATATTATATACCAGGCAATAATCGGTGGCTCTAAATGAAAATGCAACATGACTAGTGATAAACAAATCAATAGTCTAATTATAAAAGTTTTTCTTCTTTTATTAAAGCAAAGAGAAAAAACATCTTAAAAAGGCCGTACATGCATTTGTTTCAAGTTGGCTTGACTGTTGTAATGCCCTTTGTACTGGTGTTGGCAGTTGCAGTCGGTGCAAAACACTGCTGGGAACACACAAGCTTGAACACATAATTCCTGTCCTGGCACTACACTGGCTCCCTGTTCAGTTCAGGGTCAAGTCCAAGGTCTTGTTAATAGCCTTCAAAAGCTCAAATAATTTAGCACCACTGTACATTTCTGTATTTTTAAAGCCATATAATCCTGCACGATCTATCAGCTTCTAAACTCTGAAATGAGCTGCTTTTCTATTTCCTTCCCCTTCTCTTCACACCTCAATACTTTTTTTTTTTTATTGTTTGGAATTTAATACACTATAAGCACCAAATTAATATTTTTCTTCCTGTTTTTATTTTTATTTTTATACACCGAGGCCAGACTTGCATTGTTTTATTTGACATTACATTATTTTTATTTCCTTATAATTGTCTGATTTTATAGTCTGTTTATCATGTATGCAGCTATTTCTTTTGACTGGATATCAGCTGGGTCAACTGTATTGTGTTTAAATGTGCATTATAAATGAATTAGACTTTAACTTTTTGGACTAACCACTAATGAATGTTGTGATTGCTTTACTCTTCTGGGTTATTGTTTTGCCCCGCAGGAGGATTGTGTGTCTTTTCTCCACGTGTGTTAGGACTCTGTCCTGGGCCCATCCTCCATGCTCTACAATCTAGCAGGAGGAGGCACGCTGAGTGCCACCGCCGCCCTCGTGCTCCTCATCATTTCCACAGCCACTGATTACTGGATGCAGTATCGCTACTCGGGGAACTTTGCCAATCAGGGCCTCTGGAGGTTCTGCATCAACAACAAGTGCCATGCTCACACACTCACTGTGGGTAAGTGACAAATGAAATCTAATCAAGTACTCTTAAAGGTTTTAATAGAAAAAAAAAAATTAGACATCAGAGAAAATAAAGTATCATTAATGAGAATGATGAGAAAGTGGTGGGGAGATAAGGTGAAAAAAATTAATTATATGAAAATAAAATAAACCTCTAAAATAAAACTGTTTTGGCCCCATGTCCAATACTAGTATGATTATTTTCGCATGTTATTCTGTTTGTGTAGCAGCAGTATAACAGATGAGTTGAGCTTTGTGAAATGTGTTGGTCGTGCCCCACAGCCTTCTGGGACGCCACACGGGCCTTCATGCTGCTGTCTGTGCTGAGCTGCTTTGCCGGTGTGGTGCTGGGTCTCAGTGCCTTCTCCAACAGAACCAAAAACACGAGGGTGAGAACTGCGGGAATCGCTCTACTGCTGTCTGGTGGGATATCACACACACACACACACACACACACACACACACACACACACACACACACACACACACACACACACACACACA
>JAQQZT010000007.1:13950935-13984293 GCA_030068275.1 Clarias platycephalus | reverse complement strand
CACACACACACACACACACACACACACACACACACACACACACACACACACACACACACACACACACACACCTACAGGAACATTCCTCATTTCCTCTGCTCTAAAATCTGCCATAAAAGTCCATGACTAGCTGTTACTATTGATATGATAAAATGTATTCGAATGGGCGTGTTAAAATCACTGTCATCAGAGCTCCTGTTAGAGAACATCAAGTTTACTATGGTATAAAACTTTTAACCCATCCTTCATTTTCCTCATCTTTCCTGGTTTTAATCCCAGTCTTATGTTGCAGGTTTCTTTGCTCTCTTAGCTTTGGCAATCTACACTGGTATGACTGTGAGCTTCTTCGGCAAGCGCTACATTCAGTGGAGGTTCTCATGGTCCTACATCCTTGGCTGGATTGGAACCATCCTGATTATAACAGCTGGTAAATATCTTGATGTTCCCAAGGTCCTGTTTAACGTCTGGCTCCTTGTTTTTTTAGCAGTATATATTATTAACTATTAATTATTAACGTAAATATCAAAAGTGTGATTTGGTGTATTCATCTTATTTCAGGCATCCTCCAAATTTGTGGCTACAAGAGGAGCACTGCTGAACCAGCACCTCCGCCTCCTACAGACAGCTACATTTCTCACGAACTGTAACCTTTAGGTTGAGGTGCAACTGCTGCAGGATTATTTAAAACATTAGACCTATTCTTGCAATAGCCACATATAATTTAGGTTCAAATAAAGTATTTTTTGCAGTATTTGGATGGCAAGTTTTTTGAGTCCAGAGAGAGTGTGTGTAATGTTTCTTGGCACAATATCCTTATAGTGTGTCCAGCAGAGGGCAGCAGTGAGATTCAGAAAAATATTAATGTGGAAAGAAAGTTAATATTCTATATTATTTACAAGTAAAGTAATATATTAGTAGTTTTTTGTTTAAATCTTGATGATTACATCTTATACCTCATGAAAATAAAATAAAAAATAGTATCAAACTATTAAAATATTTCCTAAGATCAATTTAAAAAAATACAATTAAAAAAATTGTATGTGAAAAATTATGTTCATTTATGCACTTGGTTGCACAAATTACTGTATCGATGTATGGAGATTATCATCCTGTGGCACTGCTGTGGCAAACCAGGTTGCTTTGATAGCAGCCTGCTGCTCATCTGTATATTTGGGTTGGTAGTTTCTCATCTTCTTCTTGACAATAGACCATAGTTATGTCACGGTCAGCAAAGCAGTTAGTGTAGTTTTGGCATTATGGGAAGGTGCTGCGTACTGAAGGAAAAGGAAATTAGCATCTTCATGAAGTTTGATGAAGCATGAAGTGCTCTGAAATCTCCTGGTAGATGGTCGCATTGACTTTGGACTTTGGAAACATCACACTGGACATCAAGCAACTTTGATTTGATCCATCTTGACTCTTCCGCCAGATTCTGGCACCTGGGGTTAGGCTTAGGGCTAGTTATTTCCAAATCAAATGCAAAATTTACATTCATCTGCACAGAAGACTTTGCACCACTTAGCAAAAGTGGATTTCTTTTCTTCTTTACCCAGGTAAAATGCGTCTCACATTGTCTCTGGTTCAAGAGTATCTTGATACTAAGAATACAACAGTTCTAGACCATTCATGTTGGCTCTTGATGCACTGACCCCAGCCGCAATCCACTCCTTGAATTGGCTTCGCTTGACAATCTTAAAGCTGCAGTCATACCTGCTGCCTTAACACATTTTTGTACCACGCTTTCTCCCTTCCAGCTAACTTTCCATAAAAATGCTTCGATACAGCATTCTGCAAACAGCCAGCCCTTTCAGCTACAGAATGACCTTCTGTGAGTTACCCTCCTTGAGGACAGTGTCCATCTGCCAGTGTCGATAGAATGTCAATCTAAATTTTTTAAATATTTTGAGATACTGGATTTTTGATTTTCATGATCTGTAATGATTTGATTTTCATGAAGCCATAACAAAACAAAATTAATTAATTAATTAATTAATTAATTAATTTTGTTAATTAAAACAAAAAAGGCTTGGAATAGTTCACTTCATGTGTAATGAATATAGAAAATGAGTTTCACTTGTAAATTCAACTTTTTCACAATTCTAATTTCTCCAGATGCACTGTAGATGCGCTTTTCCACATCACAGAACGACACATGGGTTTAGCTGTTTTAAAACACGCTTGTTTTCACATTCGGGCTGTAACTCACAGGCCTTTGCTGGATAATCGGATCATTTTTCAAATGTAGATTTTGTTTGCGTTCACAATAATGAAAGTAAAACAACAAGATTAAAGTCACCCTTTAAATATTTGTGTATAGATGATTGACAGCTGTGTCTATAATAGGATAATAACCTCTGTTAGCTGTAGGGGTTTGGATAATGAATGCAGTCAATCAAAAGTGTCACTTGAATGTCAAAAATGTACAAGCTAATAATCATTGAAGCATCAAAGCATTAAAAAACAACAATTTATGATAACTAATTTGTTCGATTATTTGTGATGTGCTTTGGGACATACTGGAAAAGACTTTATGGTGTTTGACTCTCCCGAATTCAATTCAAGATACAAAAATGAATACAGCTGTGGACAGAAATAAATGTTGTGATGCATAAGGTTGTCAAAAAAAATGCCACAGCAAACAAACTCCATAATCAAAGCTTGACAATTTATTTTGGCCTGACATTGTATTTGCATATATTTTATTTACTAGTCCCTGAGTGTTTTGAAGTGGTCTAATCTGACCCATGTTGTGAAAATGCTGAAACGGAATTGAGTTCTTAAGATGCCAGACAACGTCAAGCTTTATCTCTTACAAAGCAATAACACTGGAAAGTACTTCCACTAAATGAATAAATAAATAAATAAATAAATAAATAGATTAAATAACTGAAATCAATATCTGATTTGAAAGTTGCTGTATCATAAATGCTTCTAGCAGACAGTTGTGATTTGAACTCGAGCACACATTTCAGCTGAAGCTTAATCATATAATGTATGTGTCAGCATTATCTCACCTGATAATGCATCCAATAAACAGAACAGTTAACAACCTTATTCATTTGACAAAATACAAATGACACAATGTGCATTTTTCCCCATCATTTGATTTATTCAAATGTTAAAGCCGGTCTCACAGAGATCACTTTTCCTTACAGAGAATGCAATAAATAGATCAGTGGGGACTCATTTAAACACAAATCAATACAAAATATTATTTACATAACCATCAATTGTGCAAACAGAAATGATACACTCACTGTATTCCTGCATTGTTGTTATTGAAAGGGAATTACATGAGCTCAGAGTGAGCAAAGTCCAACACTTTTATTCTCATAATTAGTCTCTGTGCAACACGTCTTCCCTCTTAAAGTTAAAGTTAAACAGATCCATCAAATCAGGAAATCATTATGAACTGACTGATGACTGAAACACCCCAGAGGGACGATCAACATGCACCTTTATTGGGGTATAGATAGATCTTTAAATATTGAAAAGCGGGTAGTACACAGACACTGTAAATAGTAATGAATCCATGACGAGTGAGTTAGCATTGTGCTAATCTAAGATAAAGAAGCAGCAGAAGAGTCTGAGAGGAAATCCCACAGTTGATTTTGAAATGAGCTTTCTCTGCTCTACAACATCTTAATTAAATTACAGTATTAGCTAATTCTTTATGAGCTGAGCTGAGCAAGCACAGACACTGTACTGACACTGTGACATGAGGAAGCAGGGCACTGAGTGCAAGAAGCCCTGAGTTAAAGACTCTTTAGCACCATCTGTAGCCGGCGTTGCACCACAGCTGGGTATCCTGTTCTTGGGTGCAAAGCTGACATTAACTAGTGTAGCGACATGTGAAAATTAAGCATAATGCCGGTATAATCCAGATCCAGATGAGGATGATAGTAGACTTCCTTGTTGTCACACTGATGCCTTCATACAATCCACACACATTAAAGTGCACTGATTCACTTCAAGTATCTTATTTTACAACTGTATGTAGACTCACATACACAAACTAACCATGCATGTATTGGACCATGTCAATGGTTTGTCAGTTCTTGAAATGCGACTCAAGTACGTTTCTCTATTTTTTTTGCCGATTTTGCTCCTTTAACATCAAGTCTTTTTGTGTGGTGAATATGAAATCTGGATCTTTTTAACAGTTTGTCTGATTAGAAACATGTGTCACCTATGTCAACCAAAGTACAAAAGTGACAAACAAGAGGCTAGAAATACCTGATCAGGATATTAGTTTGTGCATAGATGCAAAAATCCATAAATAATAGAAAAATAAAGGAAAAGATCGGCCACACAACCATTGATATATTCCTGAATCAAGCCAAAATGCCACCTGGTGATTCAAAAAGAAAAAAGAGAGAAAAATCATCTTCACAAGAGGAGCTTCATCAGACAGGGTGAAAGATTCAATCATTAACCAAGTCGAGATTAAATGTGGAAAACAAAGCCTGAAACAAAGTGTAACCAGGTGACATTAGCAGAGAACCTCTCTTTGAAAACTGCTTGGTTTCCGTTTTCTCTGTGATTTGCGCTCCACCACCTTCCCGCTTAGAGCCGACTCTTTGGTTCGTCGGGTGGAGAAGAGTTGAAAACAACACGGTGCCACAGAGTGCTTTGGTTTTCTTCTTGCTGAAAGTGAATAATGCTCACAGCTCTACTGGGGTCTGAGAAACGCAAAAATATGGACTGACATCGTCTGAAGCCGTCATTCCTCCTCAGGTTCATCAGATAAACACATTTCTCCTTTCTCTGGCATGTTTATGTGTCCTTGTACCTGTAGGCATGAGTGAGAGAGGAATTTGCTTAGAAATTTGTTGGATTCAAGTAGCTGTAACAGTTTTCCATGGACACATTTGATGCTATGACTAATTTCTATTTGTAATAGATATGCAACTCCAAGCATTACAGGATGGTTAATGGGATGAGTTTAATATACTACTTTGAATAGAATATTAGACTTGCTAGAAAAAGAATGGTATTATAGGAGTGCTTTAGGAAAAAAAAAATTTGAACACTGAACAGATTAAAGGTGTGGTCTTATATATAAAAGTGAAATCATTGAATTTCTAAAAGTTTAAAAACTTGTAGCTGTTGCTAGTTTTTTATATATCAGCCTGCTATTGACTTTTTTTCCAGTGTACAAATACAACCAGAAATTATTGTCTAATGTGTCTAATGTATTAAAGCGCTGTTGAGGAGGCATGGTTGTTTTGGAGAAGGCTTGTGAATATTCTTATTGTGAGAAAGACCTGGGTGTGTCTCATACTCTAAAAAAAAAAAACAGGGTCTGAGAATTGTACCCGCTGTGTAGACTGAATTCAGGCAAGGCTCCCAGAGTAGTCAGCTGTTCCTCCAGAGCCACGATGCGCAGGCCGATGTACCCGGAGGACAACACGAGCAGTACCACCCTACACACAAACACGAGTTTTACCAAACGTAATCTCTTAAAATGGAATAACCTCACTTTCATTCCACCATCTTGCTAGTAAAAGTTCACTAGAAATGAAGCACAATCCTTAAGAATGGCATGTCACTTGAGTGTCACTTTGCTTACAGGAAACATTTTTTTATAATGTTTACATATTTAAAACTGAAGTGCATAATAGCTGGTTAATGCAAACCAAAAGCTTGTAAATATTTGCATAGGCCAAACCGGTTGTGTCTGCTCAATTTTCATGTGACTGACACTCATTTTCTCACATGAACGAAGTGAAAAATGAAAAATGACAATCATGCATGTTCAAGAAACAGTGAAGTTACATTTACTAACACTCACATAACTCCACAGAAAAGTGAAAGCAACAAAACAGCAACTAAACAATTAAAGTGCATGTCCTAAATCTTCCTGTAATGAGCTCTGCCACTGCTGCGAGTCAGCGACCATAAGGGCATGTAATCACACTCTCTCTCTCTCTCTCTCCCTCTATTTACAGGCTGCCATTACATTTGTCTTAACTTAATGGCTAGTCTTATTTATTGTGGTTTATATATTTCTTTGGAAACAGCTAGTTAACTTTGGTACACACTGTGTGTAACTTACAGCATTAAGTAGATGAGCAGCAGAGTGTTGAGGTTGGTGGCTTCTCTGTGGATGAGCAGTGATCTGGCTCCGTCAGTCACACTCCCCATCCATGAGCCCCCTATACACAGACACACATGCACAAAAACCTACACATGAATATCTAGCACAGGAACCATAGATACAGTATGCAAGTGTACAATGTGTTTGTATTTTACCTGTGTATTCCTCTGTCGGAGTCTCCTCTTCTTCTCTTTGAGGACTTCTTAAAGTTTGAGGACTTCCATTCGAGACTGAGGCTAAGGACAAACACACACTTGATTTAAACACTGCACACTACTTTTGCAGCAATGAATACATGTTATATAGTTATATATCTATATGTTTTATAGCTTATAGTTATGCAATACAGTAACTGCACCATACTGGGATGGTCGATATGACCAAATATCATATCAAGATTTTTTAATAAATCTAAAATAATATATATCGTATAAAGTGTGTGTTTCTCACACACCTTTGTGAAGTTTAGTAGGAGCAGGTTGCAGTAATAATCCGGAGTCTGTCCCTCCAAGCTCCTCGTAGGCATCAGACAGGCTCGACTGGCTTGAGTTCTGCAAAAACACACACATACTCCAACACTCAGCCACTACTACAATCATGAACTAAAGCAAGTGTAAAAAATGCCCGCTTTTTTACATTTTATGTGAAGGCTGACCTACTCACCACCAGTTTGCCCTGATCGAAGCTGTTCTCTGCGGATGAGAAAAGCGGACTGCTATTGGCGCTGCCGTCGTCCAGATGTGAGCAAACGGATCGCAGCAGCCTGTAGCAGCCTTCACGGTTTCTCAGAGACACGAACAAATACTACAGCACACAGAGCAAAAAAGTATTTTAATTTGATATAAATCTTGTTATATTTTCCAATTTCGAATATGCACATTAGAAACACAGTCCAACAAGGGCAGTCTTTTTGTTTTTAATTTGTGTACTTTTTAGGCAAAGTGCTTGATTTTTCAGGTATTTGTGACTCACTGTGACCTTAGATACATATTTAAGCAAACCCTGTATAATATACACAAGTTCAAGGCTGACCTTCTCTCCCAGGTTGCTGCGGATGGACAGAGCATTTGGCACCAGCAGTGCTGTGTTCTGCTTTTTCAGGACAGTGATATTTGACACGGGGATCACCACCTGTTTCCCAAACACACACACACACACCTATTAATGTTGAGTGTTTATGTAACACAGCTGATCCCACAGATTCTCCTTTGTAATCGACCCAGCATGTGAGAACCATTAAATACACTGTACTGCTAACATTACTTCATTTGCAAACTAGTTAAGACATCTTAAACAGTCACATTCTAATAATTTATCTGCCCAATTATATTGAGTAGTCACACTTAGTAAATTTTTTTGTTCCTACTTTCTTTTGGTTCACAAGATTCATTTTCAAAAGAACTTGCGGGTATTATATTAAAACGGAAGAGAAAGTTATAGAGTCTGTTTCAGTACGGCTAAAGAACAATAAAAAGCAGACAAGCAAGCTTCACTGTTACTAAATATAAGCCTTAAAATGCACCTTGTACAGTGAACATAGAGCTGAGTGCAAATGGCTGCAGCCCTTAGGGGAAATAAAAATAAATCTTTTTTTTTATTTATCAGCAGAAAATATTTAAAAAGAAAGTTAAGCTGAATTTCTAGAGTTGAAAAAAAAACTGCTGCAAAGCACTAAAGCTGCAGATCCCTTCATTTGACAACAATAATGCGAATTAGTAAAGTATTAAAATTAAATCAACAACTTCTAGCCAATCAGCATCAAGGATTAAATAGCACTTTGCTATAATGACCATTTTTAAAAACATGTGATAATGTCAAAATGACAACTGTAGATATAACCAAAACTGAAGCAGAAATGTAAATGGTACAGTATATGTTAAATATTAACTAAATATAAGAGACATCAACTTAAAAAGATACATGTGTTTTATTTTAAATCTGAAAGTGTTTCCTATTTGTACAAGTATACATTACACATTTCACCATTTCAGAAACAAAAAACAAAACTACTAAAGCCGAGTTGCATATAAGCAAGGTTCAGTGAGCATTTGTGTTACGTGCATAAATGTTTACTTGTAGCTAATTTTGAGTGTTTTACAGTCTCAAAGGTCAGATCTATATTACCTTGGTGGCCTTGAGAAGCACAGAGGAGTGAAAGCACACGTTGTTCTCCGTGATGTAGAGACGGCCATGGTACGGTACCTCCCTCTGCAGAGCACAGATGTAGGCTGTAGGAAACATACACAATTCGAAAAAAATTACACTGCAATCCTGGAAGTGTGACGTCATTATGCTTTACAGCCTTCCCATCAGTAGCTGCGTTTGCTTCACCTCTGCCCGTCAGCTTCAAAGCTTCAGACAAATTAAACTATAGGTCATTAGCACCTCGGCAAACAAATCCAGAATACGAGCAATGCTAAGCCTTCCTTGCTATCACTTATCGTAATATACGCATGGAAAGTCAATATTGCATGACAGTATGATCACGATATGATATATATGAAAGTAAACATTGCAATATGTGCGATTTGCACGAACCCTTACCGTGTAACAAGTCTTCACTCTCAGGGATATCTGGAAAGAGTTTGTGGAATGTTTTGTTGTGCTTCATGAAGCTCTGTGAGAGGGAACAGAAAGAAGTTTTAATTTATTTCATTCATCGCTGAAGTTTTCTTACTTAGCTTAGTTAGCTCTGGTCCAGATTAATTTTATGAACATAATTAGAATTTCTGCAATATTTGGTTTAGATAGACCTAGAGCTTTCTTTAGCTGAACTCAACATATGCAACTTATTAAACTCATTTAATTTAACAAACCACTCAAACAGGAGAATAAATATCAGAATCTAGCAATAAAGATAATGTTGATAATGGTTGGTGGTGATTTTATAGCACTGAAACTAAAATAAGAAAACCACACACCTCCTGGCAAATGCTTCATGAGAATTGAGCTAGGGATGGGATTAACCATTAGCTAATACAACAACTGGTACAATAAATAACAAATTTTGCTTTCTACTACTATATAGCTTTCATCTTGCAGCTAGTGATGACTGTGTTGTAAGAGAACATGGAGTACACATACACTTCTTGAGTTGATGCTGTCGTTCCTTTCCAAAGATCCTGTGACTGTCTGAGACCTATGGGAAAAAAATATATAAGATAAAAGAAAACATTATTAATATTCAAGCAAGCTTGCAGCCATAAATAACTCATACCACTCATAGTTTGATGGAATGTGCGTCAGAATTAGGTGGTGACTCATTATTGTAAAAATGTTTTTTCATCAGTTTCTAACACTTCTAAGTGCTTTACCTGGGCAGGGCCGGCCTGCTCTGGCTTTTGTTTTGCTGCTCCATCTCGAGCTGAGCATCCTCGAGACTGAAGGCCTTCTTTTGGTCAAGCTTCTTTTTCGCCATCTTTTCCTTCTTGGTTCTCGTGGGGAGAGTCCCGCTCTCCACTGAGTAGCTGCATTAGATAAAAAGATCAAGGTTAAGAATATAAAATGCAGGGCTGTATATAATAAATTCTGTGCAACTGTTCGAACCAATTTGGCAAACAATAAAAAAAAAATACAGAAGTCAGTCAGAAGATTAACACCCTTACAAAGAAGATTAATGTGCAGCTTGAGTTTATTGCCCTCATCACTGACCTATTTTTACTTGATATCTTTATTCCATAATTGTTTAGACTATAATGATAGCCTCAACGGCTAGTTTCCATGTTACCTTAGTGGCCTTAATCAAGGCAACACCACCCGACATAAACATTATATCTATCTTTATACGCTGTGAAAAAAAATACAACAGATTCATAATGTGGAGAAAACCATGAGACATTTACAACGTCTAACATCCCTTTTTCCAAAGAGTCAGGTGTATCTGTGATGAAGGGAACCAATAAAAAGACTGATAAACCATACGACACATCAGCACCTTTATTACAATTACAATTCCAGAAATATTATCTGTAATACAGAATTAAGAAATTAACGTTAACTTGTTTGTCACATGTACATTACAGCACAGTTAAATTGTTTTTTCACATTATCCAGTTAGGAAGCTGGGGTCAAAGCGCAGGGTCAGGCAGAATACAGCACACTTGGAGCAGAAAGGGTTAAGGGCCTTGCTCAAGGGCTTAACAAGTTGGTGGTGATGGGACTTGAAGCCCAGACCATCCGATTAGAAACTCAGAGGCTTAAATCAGTTTTTAAATATCCCTCCCATATCATTAGCCACTCAATAATAACGATCTAAAAATAAACAAATAAAGAATTTTTCAAAACTTATGTTTAAAAAAATTAGCTTTGTTGCTGAACTGTAAATCTGAGGCCTAATCCTGCCCACCTGTACTCATGGAGTCTTCTGGATAATCTCAAACTCAGAGATCTATGCATAGCACCGTAATCCTTTCAAGAAGCAAATAAATGAGTGGTTTCAAGCCATTCCTCTACAAATCACACTTTTTTGGTATAATCCATTAAAAAAGTCAAAACCTGGGTATGTCCATCAAAAAAACAAAACAAAACCCCCCCCACACACACACCGCAAAACAAAATACACAATGTGAGCTTGCTCCTCTCAGTGAATATACATTCTTAAAAGAGGTTGGTCTTAAGCCTAAAAGGTGTGACACACCATCGCGTGATGAAATGAAACACCTCCAACACTGAACACAATGCAGCATACGCAAGCAAGCAGGTACAGGCTTGCCAGGTCAGGCAAGAACCCACCCTAATCGTTCTTACTTTCTTTTCTTCATAACAAAACTCATGATTCTTATCCTCCAATCAGAGCTATTTCAGACAGGAAATCTTGACTATAAATTAAATGCTTTTAAAATAAAGTCTACTGATTGAAGGAGAATGTCCACATTTCTCTGGGTGGAGCAGCACTAATGACAGACTTGCTCTTTCCTGAATCCATCTGGGAAGAAAAATTAGTAGGAGGCAGAGAGTAGAGTGTAGGAGTCCACGTCAGCGTCTGCTTCCTGTGTAGGCTCTTCCTTTCTGGGAAGCCAACAGTTTTGTGGGTGAAGTTGTAAAATATAATATCCCTCATATATAGTTAACATTTATCACAAGTACAGATCAGTTAGATTAGACTAATGCCTAATAAAGTGTACTTGCTTAAAACTTACTTTTTTAGTTTCCTTACAGTATGATGTAAATAGCACATAAGGCAAATTAGGAAGGAAGATTACTGAGATAGACACACCATTATGATTAAGTTAATCCATTTAATCCCACATATATTTTTCCATCTCTGTCTGTACATCAATTTTAGGGGGGAAAAGTGTCTGCACAGTGATCGTTTTTTCTTCCTTTTTCTTGATCTCTGTTTCTCAATATAGACGACAGTCTGCTAGAAAGATAGACAGACAGGTGCTCAGTTGTATTCATGGATTGAGTGCTTCCTCATTACAGTGTCTGTAAAACACAAGCTCCTATTTTACCCTACGCTGTTGTCTCTTCCTGATGATACTGGAAGTACCAGCTGTCTGATAATCCTTAAAAGGTTCCCAACTGTGTGTGTTTTCCATGTAGGGAACACTGTGAAGCAGTGTGTTGGCATTTGAGTTTGAGTGTGGCCTAGGAAATATATTTTCTTCCACAGAAACATCAAATTAAGGCTATTAAAAGAAATATACCTGGATAGATGAAAATAAAAAATTATTTTAAAAAAAGGCAAAAAAGTTAGAACTCTGATTCAGACTCTGTAAAGGAATAAAACAACTAGGAATCCAGTCTAATACCAAGTGCATTAGAAGTGACCTGCAGACCGTTTATGAAGCAGTAGGAATCAGATTACTTTGTGTCTATAGGTGCATTTCATATCAGTGCAGGATCGGCCCATGGCTGTTTACTTTCGAAGGGTTACTGGAAGGAGGTGCCTCATTACACAGATGAAATGCTTCACACAGAGTACATTTCTTAATCAGCCAGGATGTCTAAGCAAAACATGATAGTGCCGGACTGTTCAGAATGTCTTGGCCTTCCTATTGCAACTTGCTGCAGTTTGAACTTTGTAAGAGATCGGATGGGGGTTCTCACAAAATTAATTTGCTAATCACCCAAAAACAAAAAGGAAAAAAAACTGAGTGCAACTTAAGCGCCTAATTTTGATCATTTCCTGTGTAAAAAAACTAATTTTGATCATTTCCTGTTGCTCATTAACTTCCTTGGTGTGATAGTGCTCATATGAATATGCCCATTTCAAAAACTAAAAAAACAACAAAAAACAACCTTCATTGTAAAGTGATGCAACATCACAATGTCCTGAACAAAGTAAAACAATCCTGTACTGTTTAGCATGCCTTTGTATTCCCAACTGAAACCACGACTGACTTTAATTGTAAAGTATTCAAAGAGAACACATCATTTACCGGAAACTAGGTCACTGTGGCCTATGGGGAGTAAAAGTCATTCAGAGCCAAATGCTAACCACAACAGTAAAGTGAGTTTGAGAGATTTAGTATGTATCATCTCTGTGTAATAACCATACAATTCACATGAAGAAAAAATGTATACAATAAAGTTCTGCTGAAGATGAGGAGGAAGTGGACAGTCTATGTATGAAGGACTTGATGAGGTACTGAAATAACTAAAGTTAGCCAGTGATGTAAAATGACTCAATCCTACAAATAAATAAAGACTTGTGTATGAGGAAAGCTATAAGAGAAACAGATGTCTTATAAATCTTCTGTCACATGCTGTTCTAACATAGTGAGTGATGAGAGTAATCAAATTTTTTTTTTATAATTTTTTATTCATCTTAAAAACAAAAAAACAAAACAAAAAAATGATAAATAAAAATAAATAAATAGAATTCTCCTAAAAAGGAGAACAAATCATATCTCCTTTAAAATGTGCAATTCCTCCCTCTGAGAAAAGGTCAGCCATTTTGATAGCTAATCAAAATGTGGCTGACTAATCTGATTCATGCTTCAAAACAGAACATGCTCTTCAAAATGTGCTGAACATGATTGCTGCTAGTGTTTTCCACGCATTTTCAAAAATAAGTAGGTAAATGAAAGCCGTCTTCCTCATTTATGTAATCTAGGAAGATAGGAAGAGTGTTTCTTTTCATCATCCGATTAAGCAACTCCTTGAACTTATGTCTTCATTGTACGGTATGGGTAATTTTATGTTGTGACCCTTTGCAACCATTCCCAAAAAAAAGCCAAGGATACGCAGAAGTGTGCAAAACAATAAAAATATATAACGTCCTTTGGACAAATGTTTGACAACCATTAAATCCTCTTTTACAGTCACCAAATCTTACTTCCTTAATGACGCACCATGGAAATCACCCAAGCCTGACACATTTATTTTTTTATACCCTACCCACAGATCATCAATTTCCAATAGCAATTCACCAACAATTTTTTTTTTTCTAGAAGCTGTTCCTCTTCAATTCCTCATAACTCCAACCACTGTGAAAACCAAACTGAAGCGCCCCTACCTCACCACTTCCTCTCCCTCCACAGCATCGTCTCTCTCCAAAAGACTTGGGTGTTTTTCGCGCTCCATGATGAACAAATGTCTCGAGTCCTTTAGTTTAGACTAAAGAAGAAACCTTGACCTGTTATCTCACTTCCAGACACAGAGGCACAACGTTGGGTCTAAAGGTCTCTTTTTACAGCTGCTGCTCTTGCACAAACAGATCTGTACCTTTCCAGTGAGAGAGAGCGAGAGTAGATTTACCCATAAGGCACTACCTCCAACTGTGCCGTTTCCTTGGCAACAAGGGGGCTGAGATGGGACCAGTGGGTGGTGGAAAAAGATGCACTGTCCTTCTGCATTCTCATTTAAATTCCATCAAAGACAATTTAATGGAATGAAAGGTGCACAGGGCCGGAGTGGTGCAAGACAATAGGAAGCCTTACAAATTGGCATCGTAAAGCGATGAGCTTCTTTTGTAGGGGGTTGAACAAAGTCATAAAGACTGTAGTAAGCACTGGATGGAGATAATATTCAACCTGTGGCATTACAATGTGTGGGGTCTGGGTACACACACAAAAAAAAATAAACAAAGAAAAGTGAGTGCTTTTTAAAATGGTAGATCAGGAGCTTATCCCATGAACACTGGAGAGAAAGTGGGAATACACCATGGACAGAACAACAGTCAGTTGCTGAGCACCATGTACCCACATTCACACACTCCTTGCATGTTTTGAGAACGTAGGAGGAACCCAGAGAAACCACACATAGACATATAGAAAACATCTCATAGAGCACAAGCTCACGATCAAACTGGGAAGCCTGGAGATGTGAGGGGAGAACTCTATGATGCCAAGGAACAAAGTTTTGTCCAAAAACAAATGCGTAATATTAAGTACTGAGTAGCAAATTCTTAATTATTAAATAAAACATGATGGTATAAAATTAATGAAAATAGTCAGTAAAGTAAAAGTATACGGTGTGTCTATCAAGACTGATTTTCACCCGACTGGCTATGCACTATTGCTCTTGGCAGAAAAACAGAAAAAGCTAACCCGCTGGCTATCATAAATATCCACCAGGAAAATTTTGTACCAAGCAGGATTTAAATACACAAAGTATTCCTTTACAAATTGATTAGGATTATGTTTGAGAGTCATGATCTCATTTTAAGCCAAAACAACCATCATTAATATTTAACCAATCCTGTAGCCCTAGTGGCATCTCATGATGAGAAATGTGGTCTTTAGTTCATGGCTCTGCTTCCCTCATGATTATTGCAGTCCTTACTGTTCAGCCGTCTCCACACTTACCTCACCACCTACCTCACCCAAGGCGTTAAGCTGCTTTTTACAGACTGTTTTACAGAATGGCGTCACTCTGACCACTCTGCTGTGACACCATTTGGGATCGAGGGCTTGATGTGAAACAAATTAGACTACATAATGTAAGTCAATGCCAATTCCATAATCAGCTGAATCAATCCAGTACAAGCCAAACCAGTCTGCTTTTCCGTTCAGAGGTTAGAATGTGCGAGATACAGCTCTGATGATTAAGCCAGTCCAGGATGTAATTGACCTTCCTCATGCTTTTCTAATGAAGTTGCATAATCCTCTCGGGTGTTACACAACCTAATCATCTCCTACTTTATGACATAAACGTGCATACAGAAGAGCCTTAAGTGTAAAGCAGGAAATCAAAAACAAAAAATACTGAATGATTATTACTAGTAATAACAAGTAGTAACAGAAGTGACATTTCCTTTATTTTTCTCTTATAACTTTGGATTTAACAATTTATGAAAGTAAGGTCTGGATTGTAAAGTGGGATATCTGTAGCTAAGATACTTCCAGTTTGGTGAAAAAACAAACAGAAAAAGTATTCTAATAAATCGAAACCTAAATAGGGCTTGGAGGGCTCATAACTGAATGAGCTTTCCTTAAGAATTTCAAACAAAATATTGGCTACACATTTTATGTCTTACATATGTGATATAACTGCTGTTTCAATTTTAACTACTATGTGCAGTTACTAAAAAAGGGAAAAGTAAGTCTAAAATTGAGTTAATTTCTAGAAACCCGATGCAGAAGAATGCCTTCTCTCACTGCAGTTCAGTCACAAGGCCATAAGTAAATGCCATTGTGCTGGGCCGTGCTTTAACCCAGCGCAGTGGTCAGATCGGCCTGAACGCCAATCGCTGAGACACCACATGACAATAGGCTGCTTGTGTGCAAGTTCAGCGCCATAGCGTTGGAGTCGTGTGGCTCGATTCATCACACTGACTTCCTCTGACTGACTTTCCACACAGAAAACATCTTTCTTCCTATTGGTTTTAGCTCAGCTGGTAAAGTACTGTGTGAATTCCCACCTGAGACTCACATGATTCTGAAATGTAGCAGCTGATGGAAAATTGGGGTGAATGGAATGGAGAATTCCATGGCATGACAAACAAACTGTCAAATATCAAATTATTATTTTTTTGCTGTAAAAAATAATAGAGAGAAATATTAGTTAGTAGTAGTTCACATTATACAATTTTTAACATTAAAATTACTTTCTTTAATTTGAGGTTGGACAGATTTTCACGGCTTCATTTGTGACACTGCAATTTTTTTGTCATAATACACATCCATATTAAGGACACTAGGTAGGGTATTATTTGCCTAAATAATATGGTAGATTTATTATTTATAAGCTCCAAGCACTTTTTAAAAAATGTTTTTGATAAATCAAGAGCAATGCCACGTCTTGTGATTATAATTGTTATCTATACCTGTGACAAAGCCACTACTGAACATTCAGACTCTATAATACAAGGCCAAACCATATATCAGACCATAAATGTAAAAGAAATGAGGAAATGAGCATCTGGTTTGTGGGTTTGTGTTTCTCAAAATCAACAATGCAAAGAAGCGATGTGAGAAAAACGAAAGTATAAGAAAGGTGAGCTATTCATATGAGTTGTGTGGAATTTACTGAGGACAAAAGTAGCGACTTGTTTCGCTCAACACTCTAAAGAGAAATCATTAACATGTCTGTGAGAAGTAAAGTCAAGGCATTTACACATGCGACCCCTTAAAACTTTTGAATATGTCTGTAATTATGGTCCCACTATTTAGCTATATGAAATTATGGCTGAATTTCCTCATCCTACTCTCTCTCTTCTGCCCCAGCTGTCTACTATATATATATATATATATATATATATGAGTTGCATCATGAAATATACCAACTGCCAGCTATCCTGAAAATCTCCTGCCAGGAGTTCTTTAAATGATCAAAAAATAAAATGTTACTTGTATTTAAAAAACTGTAAAATATTTTAACAGTTTGTGGACAACACAAAACATCAAATATTCTTTGTAACATCTGTAACTGGTGCTTAAACAATATAAATTTTTAAATGATACCAGTGACATCTCAGAAAGTGCTCTATTACAAAAGTTAAACTATACTTAACATATTGCCCAGCTCTAGCTGTGAGAACACTCTGACTGAGAGCTAAGCTCTAGCAGTTTTACGCTCTTGTCGCTGTACGATGTCATCATAACGACCCACACCCACCCCATGGCACATGCACCGACAGGAGACTATGGAAAGCACAAGCTATCAGATCGTCAGCTGCTTTTCTGAGTACTGCAGAGTGGACTTGTTACTGCTTTTGGAACAGCATTAGCTCAGACTCTGAAGGCTGTGAAGAACTCAACACTTGGCACGGCACCTGTAACTGACCTACACATGGCATGTAAAAATAGAACGATAAACACTAAACAAAAGCCCTACAGTCCAAATACAGCAATGGTGTGAACGTGTGCCTGTTAATCGAAATTCACGCTTTTTTTTTTTAAAGCAAACTTCAGACCAGGAGACTAAAATCATCACAGCAAAACATTTTGTTTTTCTGCAACAGTTTGAAAAAGTATTACTTGAAAAAACGTTATGTACGAAGTTAAAAAATTTGGAACTTTGGAAATCAGGGGAATTTCTCGAACTTTAAACATGATTTAACTTAAAAACAAATGATAATTTTAAAGGAAAAAACCCACAGCCTGGTTAAGAGTAACTGGCGAGGGGAAAAAGTGCACTGCTGTAAAGCAAATGGGTGGACTGGATTTATAACACAAAATGAAAACATCACTGCAAAATTAGCTTTCCTCAATAATTATTTAATCTCTATTAATTTGCTTTCACAATTTTTGAAAGCCAAAACGGTAAACGGAAAAAAATCTGAATAATTGCACAGGCACAGAATTCACGTAATTAGTTGAAATTTAATCAAATAAAAATGTAAAGTTGTAAAGGTATAAAATTTAATTGTCGACTGATTTCATTTGCAATGTGTGAACCAATTTATTTGTTAAACTTGCACATAGCAAAATATTTCTTGAGCTTTAAAAAACAAATATCAAGACACAATATAGTGCCATACATTTTTGATTAAAATCTCAAAATGCGAGCGGTGCTATGAGACCCACTTTAGACGTGACTCACGGATCACAAATATGGTAATGCCAATGGCGAAACATGAAGGAAACGTGGCCTTGCACAGAAAAATATCCCATCTTGAGCAATGACAGATGATGTAAGCAGTATATAGTAATTGTCTTTAATCATTGGTCAGTCTGTTAGAGGAAATGTATTCTACGAAATGACATGGAGAAAAATTGGTCTTAAAAAATGCAAATATTCCAAAGATCCTATAGTGCATTGTTAAATTATTTATGCAGTGCCTGATGGGATTAGACAACAATTTGAGGTAACAGTCGTTTAAAATGGACAATTAAGTCACGTCTGGTGAATAGATAACCATTTGCAGAAGTACAGCAATCTCAGAGCACAAAAGGCAACTGGATTTAATTAGGACCTGACACCTTCAATGGTCAGGAATTCACACCTTTAGGGTGACGCCGGGTTACTCTGTGCTAAACACAACATAGTCCAGTCTGATATCTGATATACAAACGGCACGGGGACAAGCCTGGATGTTCACCTGTGGATTAACGGTACCAGGGTGGTGATGATATGATGATATTTTGTAAATGAAGCATTTTCCATGACTTAAAATAAGCACCGGAAAGCAGACAGCATGTAATATTAAACAACCTGAACACAAGCCAAGGCTAAATGCAGTGGCTTTAAATTCTCAGTGAGAAAATCACAATGAAGGTCAAAGAGCCATAAAACAGAATAATCAGTTCATAAACAAGCAAAATTACGTGTGTGTGTGTTATTTGTATAACTGTGTGCTATATTAGAAATTAATGTATCTTTCTGGGGAAATCGTATCTGATCCACCCATGATAAGGTAATGATGGGCGGATCATTGTGTTTGCAACCAAAACATAAGCATTTTGACTTCTAACTTTTACTATTGCAATAAATAAAAATAAATATTGAAAATAAGAAAAGACATTTGAAAAATATACCAGATCCAATAAGTTAATGAACGTATCAATTACAGTATAACAACGTGATTTAAGGAATAAACTGATTGTTAATAAAAAAAAATAAAAATAAAAAGCATTTTGTATTTTATGCCCAAAAGCAAATAAAATATTAACGTAATTCAGTAACTAAAATAAAAATATAGACACACAAAAAACAATATTACAAGATTAATGACACACAGCCGTAATATGATAACTTGTGTGTAAACAGATAATAAATATGTAATATATTATTATATTATATAGCTAATAAAACGCACGTCAGTATGTGTAGAGTCAGTATTTCTGAATGAACCGTTGGCCGGTGCTAGCTTTAAACAGTAGCGGCTTAGCTGCTATCGGACTCACCTCTCATTCATTAAATGCTTGATTCCGAAGATAGCTTTTTCGTCGATTTTTCTTAAAAAAGTCTTCAGTCTCTCTCTCTTATTTTCAAGCATCCTTCCTCCAGCCAGGTGCTAAGTTCTCACACCCTTTTCCTTCCCGAGCTTTAACTCCGCTCCGCTGCTCCTCCACGGATGTGCTGAAACGATTCTCCTTTTCCGCTAAGCCATTCAGTCAAGTATCAAGTATTCCCCTAATCAACGCTACACACAAAAGTCCCGCCTCCTGTCTACCAGGATTGGCTACGAGCTCACACCACGCGAAACGCTGTCCAATTAAAACCGGAGTGACCTCCACGCGCTACTACCCAGTCCTTGTCCGCGAGGCGGAATATAATTACCCAATCAGAGCGTACAAATGCAGACCCTTCAGCCAATCCCGAAGTAAAATAGCGGGATTAACCGGATATGTAGGTGGGGAAAACAACCCCTCCCCAACATATGCTAATTAAAATGAGACAAAATCGGACCAAATGATTTTGACCAATCAAATCAGGCGCCTGTTAAAAAAATAATCGCGTGTCAGGACTAACTTCCAATAAGACTGCAGAGCTCATATTCGGGCTCCACCCATTTCCTTTTACGGACACTGAAGCGTGGCGATTTGGGAGGAGAGCTTTAATGTAGATCCTGTTTTGTAGACTTTGTAGAGGTTTTTGCTGAATAAATAACGGTATATTTGCGTTTTACCCACTCACATGTTTTGTTACGCAGATCTTGTGATTCATGTGGTACATTTTATTATTGTAAAGTCACGCTGTATCAAGCCCACTCGTTTATTTCCTAGTCATGAGAAATGACACATTATACACAGACATGTAGGAAGTTAATAAACACCCAGTGGTTCGTGATAAAATGAGTGTACCTTAATCCGAGTAAGATTTAGCTATTAATACATTATTAATACTTTGTTGATTGTCCATTAATGACCTTTAAGAGCAACAACTCTCTTTGGGATAGAATGAGAGGGTTGCTCTGCAACCTCACTTCACACAGCATGGAGATGTCTTTCAGAAGCCAAGACTTTCCAGGTCGAGGCTCTGTTGATGTTTTAGCATTTTCTTTATAGTAAATTATAATTCTGTTGATGATAGAAACAGCGATTTCCAGATCTGTAGCTATTTGTCTCTGGGACAGTCCAACCTCAGACTGACTAACAATCCGGCCTATTTGAAAACCAGGGATGTCTCTGGGGTTTTTACATCTAGTCATGCTTAAAGATGGGTATATTCCAATCTGACAGAAACAAAAAGAACATATTTTGGTTAATACATTTTAGCATAAAACTATGTATATGCATTTTTTATCATAAAAAATAGATGTCTATTTACTTTTTTTAGACATGCTTAGTGAGCTTGTATGGGTGTGTTAGGTGCATTTTAACTACGAAAAATACTTACACAAGTTATTAAAAAATGAGCTGCGTTTACATGGATAACATTTCTTTAGTCAGATTGAAATCATTCCGATTGAAGATTCTAACTTAACTGTTTACATGGATGCTGATCCAATAAGATGTGTGTACTTCATGATATATATTCTGATAAATATACATTTGTGACATTTGCAAAGTGTGGTTATGCCTCCTTAGTCTTTAATCTGACAGGATATATATATATATATATATATATATATATATATATATATATATACATACACACACACACACACACACAACACTATATACAATATACAGTCTATATATTATATTACAGTATATATTATTATTATTATTATTATTATTATTAATAATAATATTAATAATAATAATAATAATAATATTAACACAGGTAGTAATCATTTGTATTTTTGTCCTAACTTTGACAATAGATTAGGCCTCCTATTTGCAATATGAAGGGAGAGAGCTGTTTTTACAGAGTTTACCGATCAGCAGTGGGAGTTGTCTCCCAGGAAATGCTAACACCAATCTTATCACCCATGTTGGGGAAAAATGTACAGAAAGAATATATTTATACTGACAAGAGACAAACAATTGGATCAAGTGTTCACAATGTTAATATTTACCTACAGAATGGATTATCAAAGGTTTCCACCACCCATCTCATACTGATTGAAAGTTTATTCCTGTCAGACCGGATCGGGTTAGACTGTTTCAAAATGAGGTGTTTACAGGATGTATATTTAATCTGGTTGGGCAATTTTTACAATTAATAATGCAATATTAGGGTCCATGTAAACCAGTTGTGTCAGAAAGTGAATTAAATATTCTAATATTTTGAGATACTGTTTATTTTATTTTTATTATAATAATATTCATGAGTGGTTAGTCATAATCACAGAAATAAAAAAAATAATCTTAATATTAAAATTTTTCTAAATGTACTATATACACACCCATTCTTTTTTATGTTATTTTTGCAGTATTTTTTTTTTTTTACATATCCCACGTCTAAGAACATGACTCAAAACAGAGACAAATTTTAGATAACTAGTTTGTATGTCTACTGTGCCAAGCCACTGGCAACATGCCTAATTATTCCTCTCTCAATTTTTCTTCTTGCTGATACAAATAAATATGTGTTGTTTTGGTATATCAGAAACTGTCTAATTCTGTATGCATGAGCTAGAATCACTGTAAACCTCAAGACATCTGACCCGAGTCTCTAAAGCTGCAAATAATGCAAAGTATTTTTATATGATTTATATCCAGTGTATTTGTTAAATAAAACAATTGTGGTAAAGCAGGATAAAACATAGAGGAGAGTTTCTGTAAAAAGGTCATTACTGATTATACTGTTACAGCCATTTTTATGGCTCAGTGTCCTTTACAGGTGCGTTCAAGGCTGTTAAACGTGATAAAGTCTCATTCAGCACTATCTTGCTCACTTTGCTGATAGCTTTACAAAATAGATACAATTTACAGAATGACACAGGATTCTCAAATTGTGTGATTTATCATAAATAAAAATATAAAAAAGTAACATTTTAAGAGAATATGTATAATAAAAACAATCATGTTGACATAAGCAATCATCAGTTTTTAGCAAGTCTTAGCAGGAAATGGCAACAGTGTTACAGATTTTTGAGAAATATTTGGATATTTATATAAACTGAAATAATTGCCAGTTTGTTCTAATCTTTAGCACTGGTTGTCATGTATTTATCAGTACTAGGTAATGATACAGCCCTCAGGCATGGAGTCTATTTTGTCAGTTCAGGGTCAAACCAGGAGATAAAATCAGTTCATAAGCTTAATGAATCATCTGATAAAACATTAGAACAGACTGTACATTCTTGTTAAATGAAAATATAATATGATTCAGTAGATCCAAATTAAATTATACAAAGGAGCTTCTTGTGACCATAGATTGTGATGGGGCAGTCTGACAATAATAACACAACTTCAAACAGAATTAAGTTGACCGACTGTCTCGCTTGCTTTAAGCAATAGTACTACTATCTGGTGAATTTTACTGCAAACCAGCAATAAGCAGTTGAGTATTATAGTCACCCAGCATACAATCTAGCAGCCCATTTTGAAAGGTTTTAAAGCTACCCATTAACTTTGTCCAAGGTAATATTATAAACTAGGGTAACAGGTTTCATCAGAGTGTCTATCCCAGCTGCATATTACAAAGCACGCAAAATACCCCAATCTAGTAATAAAAATAAATAAATAAATAAATAAATATATATAAAATACAAATGAATTGAATAAAGAAAGAGTACTGGAAAAATTCTCTGCCTCTGAGTTGCAAATATGTGTTAGTAAAGTGTGGACTTAACAGTGTGTTCACTTAATAATCTAGCTTTCTTTCTCTCTTTTTATGTAAAATACATTGCCTAGCCAAAGAAAAGTCACTACTCATCCTTAATTCTTAAAATCACTTAAACGCTTAGTAAAAATTAATGTTAAAAACTGACAGCGGAAATCACAGGTATGTTTATTAGTAAAAGTAAGAGCATTTCCATACACACACAATGTGGTGAAAGCTCACAGGACTGGGACGACCCAGCTTTGTGTCAATAAGTAAACCACTTACAGTATTAGTGAGATTAATCAGGAAAGAGAAACAATTAAATTAAATTAAAGATGGGACTTTAGAGTATTGAAAGAAGGTCATGTGGTCTGATGAGTCAAAACTGTCTTGACTCATCAAACCACATGACTTCTTTCAATACTCTGAAGTTCCAGAGCAATGGGCGTGTCAGGATAAGAAGGAGAGCACATGAAGCGATGCACCTATCATGCATCAGTCAAGACTCCGCAGGCAGGGTTATGATCTGGGGTTTCTTCCATTGGGCAGCTCTAGGCTCAGCAATGCTACGTGCCAATAAAATAAAGTCAGCTGACTACCTGAATGTACTGAATGGGCAGGAATCATTTTCACACATTAATTTGCCACCACGCTGGTCACCATCATCTAAGCTAAATCTTGGAGTATGCAACTTTTTTTTTTGGCCAGGTGGTGTATATAACAATAGATTTGGATCCTAGACACACTGATGCCCTTGCACTTTGCCATTTAGTGGAAAATAAAAACCATCATGACTTGGTTTTAAAGCCACCTTGGAGTGAATTGGAGCTTTTTGAGTGTGACTTGAAATAATTTGGAACTCATTCCATGAAGCGGATTTAGAGTGAAATGTAACTGATCCTTAAAATAAGTGTCATGTTGACTTACTATAAGTCAAAGCTGACTTAACATTAGTAGAAGCAAGCCCGTTAAAATTGACTTGATGAAAACTTGAAATGACCCCTTGAAACTGAATTGGAGTCAACTGCAGCTGGGCCCTATAGGTTGCCATAGAATGACCTGAAATTCAACCCTTAAAGCTCCTTCTTTCTTCTTACTTGAGCAATCTGTTGAAACAGTCTTCTTTTCACTAACCACCAACTTTCCCCTTTCTTCTTTTATCTTTCTTTCAAGGGGTATATACCTTCTCTTCTGCCAAATGCTAATGATGACATTCAGTCTTAGTATTCTTCAGGTGCCTGGCTGGTTGTCGTGAGTTTGTTGTTCTGCTCTCGTCTCCTATATCAATAATAAGACCTCTGGCTAAAGTGGTTTCACATTTCTCCTTAGCAAAGCCAACAGCACTCACCTGTTCCTGTTACCTGGTTACTCTCATCACTAATTCAACATCAGATCCAGCACAGGGCAGCTGTGTGCGAGTGTGTGTGTTCAGGCCAGACAGCATGCAGAAGGACTCAGGGAAAAAGGGTGAAGCCGGACTGATGCAGGACGGAGACACCATGAGCCCACAAACGCAGGACTCCAAGAGCTCGACCGGGGAGGAAGAAGGTGGCGTGATGCCCTCTGCACCACCATTACCTACTTCACCTCCTTCTTCACCGTGCCAGAGACCGAAATTGATATTTCACACTCAGCTTGCTCATGGAAGCCCTACAGGCCGCATTCATGGCTTCACCAATGTAAAAGAGCTGTATGCCAAGATTGCTGAGGTTTTCAACATTTCTCCATCTGAGGTGAGTTTAACAAAAATGAGCAAATCATGTATCATAGAGACCACATAGCTTCACTACACATGCGACAGAATGGTACCATCAGCTCCCATCTTTTAAATGTAAAAATAACGTAGCATATTAGGGACTTGCAACACTTTCTACCAAAAGAAATCATGAATCTATCTGCTTATCAGCTTTTAATTGTGTAGTTTGCCCTACATCATTCTTACTGTGCCACTGATGAGACCTTGTGATATTCTTTGTCAAGATATTGATAGGTATTAAACTTTAGCCTCCCATTTAATAGCACCACAAGTCATACACTATTTACACAAAATCTCTTATATAAATGAACTTCTCTTGATTTAAATGAATATTATTTAGCTTTTGTAATTCTGCTTTGTAGGGAGAAAAAAACACTAAAAATGGAATCTACAATTATGAATCATTACTGAGTAATAATGTCAGATTGTAGTAAATTATTAGTCTTAATGTATAACCCTACATGGTAATATTAAATGTATGTTTGAGGGGTGTTTGGGTAAAACCAGTATTTTTGATTGTGCACAATAATATAACATAACATAACATAACATAACATAACATAACATAACATAACATAACATAACATAACATAACACACGGTTATGAGAGTATAACTACCTTTATTTCTTTAAATTATCCCATGCTACACCAATACATTTATCCATCATTTATATACTAGTGCTTTGACACACTTTTTTCTAGGTAAAAAGTAAACCTAAACTAGTATCAGACTACCTGTTTTACATCTGAAATGCTGGCCTCTCAGGAACTCCCTTAATGGCCCACGGAAACAACTGCAGTGGGGCTCTGAGCCACTTTAGCCAGGATTGCCTTCTTTAAAACATCTGCACCATTTAAACATGCAGTCTTCTATAAATGTCAATCAACAGATACTTCAGTCCCAGTTTGACCTGAACACCTGACCACCCCTCATATATTTGTCATTAACTGTTTTTTTTATTATTATCAGTTATAAAGACCTGTGGCCGTGCCTGTATAACTGATAATTAATGACCAAACACATATAACAAACCTTCAAAACAATAAAACTGCACATGTCCTTGAAGTGATCACTTATCTACAGTCATATCGGACTATCTCTTAGTTAAGCTTCCACCCCAGAAAATGTGCTCATCTTGTCCAGGTCCAAGTGCTCCTGTTTAGACCCAAGCCAGAAAGTTTTCAGAGCAGACAACAACATGTGCAAGTGTGAATAAGATATAACTCCTGAAAGATATAAAAGAGGAATAAAAGACAGCAGGGTGGTGCCCATTTGGAAGCAGGGTTACTCTTATCACCCAGAAGTCAATTACTTTTCAATAACAGCATGCTCTCAAGTGTTTTATTGCTTTTATACTACATTACTTTGCCACTGATTATGCTACTTAATTTCTTAATAAACAAATCATGCATTTATTTGTTTATAGTTACATTTATCGTTGTAGAACATCAGGAAGAAAAGTTAGCACTAAGATTACAGGCGGTGTAAACAGCTCTTCCTTCACCACCCTCTCTTTTTGCACTCTTTTTTCAATACTTAACATGTTACCCAGAAAGCACAAAGTGCAACATCCTCTCTCTACCAGACTTGCACGTGAGCACTCAGACACCGGAGACTCCTTCCTTAAGTGATAAACAAACGCTTGCAGAAGGAAAGCTTCACTGGATCAGTGTCCATACATTAAAATACAAGTCCTTGTAAATTATTTGTTTCTAAATACATTAATGCATTAGAATAAGGTTAATACTTTAATGTATTAGAGCAAAATAAATGTTTTGATTTGAATTACAGTCTGACCCATTGTCACAGCTGCTGCAGAAACAGGAAATTAGTCAATTTCATCTGGCCAGTGACACACACACAGTACTGTACATGGGTATATGCCTAATAACTAGACAGGTAACAAAAAAACTGAACAAATAAAAAAAAAAATTTAACCTTAAAATAAAAGCTTTTGAGAAATGTGTAATGATTTTCCTTATGAACTATCACAACAAAGAGATTCCAGGGCGATTTTCTGATAGAAATCTCAATAATTTATATGTATTATAAGTATTACTATGAGTGTACAGGATAATATAAAGTAATTATGAGCACTGTACTCAGTATGCAGTGGATGCACACTGCCCTCCACTCTGCTCACTCACTCTCTCTCTCTCACTCTCTCTCTCTCACATACACACCCCTTCCCATTATCTCTCCTGGTTTACCCAGATTCTCTTCTGCACTTTAAACTCACACAAAGTGGACATGCAGAAGTTGCTGGGTGGGCAGATCGGCCTTGAGGACTTCATCTTTGCCCACATCAGAGGAGAAACTAAAGAAGTGGAGGTCACTAAAACCGAGGACGCACTTGGCCTGACCATCACCGATAATGGTGCAGGATATGCTTTTATTAAGGTCTCTTCTCTGTCTCACGCACACACACACATACCTTGTTTGCAAGGATGTTTCATTGACCTTTGTTTTACTGTAGCTAATGAAGGACATGTTCACTCCTACTTCTAATCTCATAAAATAAGGAAGAATGGATGGAGGAGAGACAGACAGACAGAAAGATTAGTGGATGACTGAGAACAAATAAAAAAACAGGAAGACAGACGAGAGGAAAAATACAGGTGTACAAATAAAGGACATCAGGATGGATGGAGGACTGATGACGCATTATCAGCATCGACAGACAGATCGACAGGTGGATGAAAGGATGGACAGACATGTGTGAATGGATGAGACAGGAAGACATGCAGAGGATTAATGGACAACATAAACGAATAGAAGGACAGACAGGATGACAGAAATATACAGTAGATGACTAGATGGATAGATATCTGAGGATACTGAGGACAGACAGCGAACAGGCAGACAGCCAGACTGACAAGTAGATAAATAGACAGACAGACAGAGAGACATATAGATAGACAGATAGATAAACACAAAGACAAATACTTTGTCCAGTTATTTAACCCTACTCTTCCTGATAGAGAATAAAAGAGGGCAGCACCATCGATCGACTGAAAAATGTGTGTGTCGGTGATCACATCGAGGCCATTAATGACCAGAGCATTGTGGGATGCCGTCATTATGAAGTGGCGAAGATGCTGAAGGAGCAGCCGCGAGGAGAGCCGTTCACTCTCAGACTGGTGGGACCCAAGAAAGCATTTGGTGAGTCATCACACCCTGTGTGTGTCATCACTGTCACCTGTGTGTGTGTGTGTGTGTGTGGTCATCATCGTCATCACCATCACCACCACAAAGCTGCACTACACTCATCATCCATTACTCTGCTTTTACTCACTAATAAACATGAATCTTTTAACTGCTGTATTTATATATTTATTTAATAATGTCTCGAGCTTGTAATTTCAGGTGACTTTAGGTGACCAGTTTTGATTAAAACAGCCATTCTGTTCCATTAGTTCTCTGCATATTATAATATTTATGTTAATAAAAAATAACTCTGGTGCATTTTTAAATATTCCTCGACATTAAGGACTATTACTGTTAAAAATAATAACATTTGAATGGAGAATGATTCAAATACACAATTACTAACCGATGTAATCCGTAATACCTTTCACGTTCTTAAATAAGCAAAGTGTTATACGGCGGAGACACACTGCCACCATGTGGTCAGCTCCAGTACTAGCACAAAACCCTTCACGTTTCAAACACACATACGTGTCGTCGTATTTTCAAAATAATTATTAATGCACTCAGTGCTAACCCCTACCCTTAACCATAGTACCCCAAAATTAAACATTTATATCTATAGTTTTTGTAAATAAATAAATAAATAAACAAACCCACAAAGTGAAAATATAGTCCTATCATTGATATAAAAACATTTCCCCACAAGGGCGGCGCCAGAGAGTTTCTTTTGCTGCTGCTATGGAATGCTTGATTTTGTGAAGAGTGCTGTGAAATGTAGGGTTTCCCATTAATGTGCAGGACACCACAGTTTATTTTTTAAATACATTTTTTGTAATGCCATATCCCCAACACACACATGTACAGTACAATGCAAATATTTGATATACACCCTATACACTGATGCATTTCCAAATCTATTAAACTCATAACAGGCACCAGTGGTGGAAAAGCATACAGCCTACTTACCATTAGACACATTTCAAACAAAACACTGCGTTAATTAAGTGGAAAGCAATTCATATATAATAATAATATAGCTATTTCATTATTTCATGTATTTGTTTATAAAATTATACATTATTCTATGTAAACATTATTTATTATTATTGAAATATAAAAATGAAAAATAAACCACAGACATTCTTTTTCCCCTCCCTGTCATTGTCACCCATCCACTGTCACAAAGGAATAAACCCACTTACAGTCTACAGTTTAAAGTTACAGCAAATTAGTATACATGTACATTTTAAATCCTTTTCTTGAAATGGGCCAGATAGGTAACAGTTCTGTCTCTCACATACACCGTCCTGAGAATTCCTTTCAAAGTACTGTGTGCTTTGAAAGGAAATGAGAGCCTGTCAAATAATAACAGATAGATATTTCCTGCAAATAGATCATTTAGTGGATTAGTGAGGAGGAAGGAAAAGGAAGGTCACATGAAATGGAAATATCCTGTTAAAAAGGATACATCCTTGCAACCAGGATCTTTAATGTGATATAGCAACCAACAAAATCCAAGCGAAAAACAAACAGAAACATTTAAGGTGGGAAAAAAAGCAAGCAATTTATTTATCATTTTGGTTTCATGACTGCTAAAGCCATGGTTCACAAAGTGCTTTTTTAGCAAAAAAGTGTGGAATGAAATTGTCAAATTAAGATGTCTTATGTTGAAAGACTCTCACCTGAAAAGACTTAGTGCTGTATGAGAAACAGAGGGTGTTTAAAAAATAATAATTAAAGGGTGTGCAACCAGGTTATTTATTGAATTTTAATTTTTTTTTTACATTTCCCATAAAACGTTCCTATATGATTTTCTTTTGTATTCTCCTATATTATGTTAAAGGAGGGAAAAGCCAGCAATTTTAACTGAAATGGATAAATGGTGTAAATTCACACGATAGATAAATGATGAGGTCACTTTGAAATGCAACTCTGTTACCCAAATTACAGATTGAAATCATTACAAATTATTTAAATTATTGGAGTGTTCTTCATTTTCTTATGCCACCAGCACAGATGTGAGTTTTGTGCACACAAAGTACAACCTGTTAGCAAAGAAAGTTTTAAAAAATGAGATATTCCTGCCTGACAAGAGTTAACACATTTTTATAACTAGGAAAATGGATGTTGAAATATTATTACAAAAATTAATAAAGGTTAAATAGCATTATGCTTGCAGTGTGCTATCTCTAAATACTGAGCGCAGCTGCATTTTCTTCTGCAAGACAATAAGCTTTTATTCGCACCTTAGTTTATTATAGTGATGCACAAAGTGTTTAAAAGCAGCCAGTAATGATAATGATCTGGCCATTTATAATTTCAGTGGCTAAAGACACTAATATCACTGAGATGGAACAGCCCTAATCGCTCTTGGCAGTGAAGTCAGTCGGCCGTGGTGCAGAGACTAAGCAAATGTAGAATTAGTGTTAATATGTGTACGGTGTAGATGAGCATGCCTGTCTGTCCTCTCCCTCTCTGCCAGAAGATTACTGTTAATAATTAAAGGGCCTTTGATTATCATTATGCCATTAGCTAATTGGATGTTTGAAAATGATGGATTACCGTTCATGGGAACAATGCATGTAATTACACTCCCTTGTGCACATGCTACAGTGTGCACCAAGTGAGACGCTGAGCCAGACGGGACAAAATGGCCACCATACACTTCCAGTCAGACGCAGCACACTGACTTGTTATGGTTCTGCTTAGTTAAAGAAACAAGTCAAAGCAGATACTACATGTATATTAGAGTGATTTTTAACTTCAGGTAAAAACAGAGTTTGTAATTCACCATATACCACGAAACCTAATAATTAACAGATTAGTGGGATTAAGCTGAAGAATCATCAAACTGTGATTGACACTGGCCCTCCAAAACTGGAGATGAAGATCCCTGTTATACAGTGTTAACAATCATGGAAAAAAATGAACATGACTTCACAGGGCTGTGGCATCTCCCTGGTTAAGGACAAATACTTTATTTTAATTTCTTCTATTAAGTTTTGGTATTGTGTTTCATTAGTTTTTTTTGGAGGCTTAATGCAGAAAATACAAAACTACATGCATTGTTTCCTTCCAGTTGTGACACAGTTGTGACAAGTCATAAAGATGGACTGGGTTTACATATGAGTTCTTGGGCAAAGGTCTTAAACTCTTTAGGAGTCTAGGAGCTGTTAAAGTGCTGAATCTGCACTCTCACCTGTACTCAGTGTAGGTACTAGATATCAGGCTACTCAAGGTCATAACACAGAATCTGGTACATCATTCATTTTTCTTATTTTCACATAGGTTTGTATTGTATTGTATGTAATATTTTCATCAAAAAATTTTCACATTTTCACTGAATAGGTTCCAGCATGGCACAACAGAAAAAATGTTTACAGTATCAATATGATATTACAAGTTTAAATCCTTATAATATATTTTTTCCACATTTTTTTCCTGGGATGGCAGGATTGGCATAGTCATGTTCACCTGGCAGTGCAGAGGAAGAGTTAATGCTTCCCTTTGATGACAGCCTGAACTTTTATCTGCTTTCATTTTGGGGAACAGCATTACACTAATGAGTAAAGTGAGCAAGTGTAGTGGATTATATTTGATTTTATACTGTACAGAATTATGTGCATTTATTATATGTTTATTAATTATAGTAAAATAATATGGTAAGTGTACACTATTGCCATTAAATTAATGTCATTGCTATTAAAATCATCTTGAAAATGTACAGTATGCTACATTTATCTGTAAAATACTATCTGTAAGAAAGACCGTGGCAGGAATCGAACACACACCCTGGAGGAGCACGGAGACGGTGCTAACCACTACACCACTGTGCTGCCCACAGTATCTTATTTGTAAATATTTACAGTGTTTGTTTAGCAGCATCTACTGTTATGTTTATTTTTATGGCTACACAGTATGTAAGATCTGATAGACAGTAATAGAAGTTTTAATCCACAATAAATAAATAAACAGCAGCAAGTCAGTTGGAGATGTACAAGTATTCTGTAACCGTGGTGTAATACTGATTGTTAGCTTTAGGATTAGTAATTAATCAAAAGAAGTGGATGTTTAGTTATTAAAAAATAATTAAAAGGGCAATTAAAAAGGCTTTGTAAAATCTATTTTCTACGGATTAATTTAGTTCATTATCTTTAATCAGTGTGATGTAACAGCTAAATCTAACCCTAACCTTTACACGAGTAACCCAAATGAATCTATTGGGCTGTTTGGTTCGAATAGTTCGAAATGAAAGTGGAAAAATTAAGTGCACTCATAAATCTTGTCTCACAAAACTAGGGATTTGTATACAATTCAAGAAAAGAAAACAGTGTTTAAGTAGTAACACAGCTGGTTATGAGGTCCATAATTTAAATGAGATGACAAATGAAGAATTTACTAAAACAACAAAACAAATATAGACTTAAATGTTCTTGTAAGTGGGACCAAAGACCTCATTTATGCTCATTTATTCAGATAATATTAAAGCAGATCTGTGAAAGGTCAAACAAAATGTCCCTCCTTGCACTATGGACATTTTTTCACTGTGATGTAATTGTGTTGCAGTGAAACCCCCCCAAAAAAGGAAAAGAAACTGTGAAAAAATTTGTTCTTCTCTAAGTAGCATTTAACCAGTGGTTGATGAAGTACATAAATAATTTACTTGAGTAAAAACAGAGACAGTCTGGGAAAAATATTACTCCAGTAAAATAGAAGTCCTCCATTTATACAGTATATTCACTTGACTAAAAGTACAAAAGTACATAAATGTGCTTAGGTATCAAAAGTAAAAGTAGTAAAAGTGGGTAAAAGTTTTTTTATTATTAAAACCTTTCATTTTAAAATATATTCTAAACTTAACATCTCTGCACATTTCCATCAATGGATAGAATAATGGATGGAAATGGATAAAACCTCAGAGTGATTGTAGCGACGACCTGCTTTGCTCTTGGTGTATTTTGTTAGAAGATTAATGGTAGGAGAAGACACAATAGGTTGTGATTATTAATTAGCTGGAAAGATGATGTGATGTATACTGCTGTACAAAGCCAAAATGCAGTGTTTAAACTCATCTATGACAAAAACACTTGGACTTCTAGTAGATCTTATGATAGTTGGCTGCTGGTGACATCATTACAGTTGAACATTTCCATTTTATTACTAACATCTCTGCACATTTCCATCAATGGATGGAATAATGGATGGAATAATGGATGGAATAATGGATGGAAATGGATAAAACCTCAGAGTGATTGTAGCGACGACCTGCTTTGATCGTTCGATTCCCGGGTTCGATTCCCGGCCAGGCTCGATTCCCGTCTCTGTGTGCATGGAGTTTGCATGTTCTCCCCGTGCTTGGTG
>JAQQZT010000007.1:13931965-13950826 GCA_030068275.1 Clarias platycephalus | reverse complement strand
TAAGCCTCCTGGGATAGGCTCCAGGCCCCCCACGACCCTGAATGCAGGATTAAGCGGTATAGAAGATGACTGACTGAATAATTTGGACAGCAGAACAAAAATCTTTGCGATGAACCACAATGAGCAATAATTCTAAAAAGATGGTCACACAGAATTTTTTTATTGATTAATTAAATAGTAGTAGATGTTTAACAACAGAATAATTACAAACATTGTCAAATCTTTTGTGTAAATTGGCATTTTTTAAGAAAAAAAAAAAAAGAAAAAAAATATATATATATATATATATATGAAAGATTTTACAAAGCAAGCTCCTAACTTTCTAAACACTCATTCTCATTTTAAAATGACTAATAATTCTATTGTTTTGAGCATGTGTGTACTTCATCTTTGCTTTTTCTTTACTTGGGAAAACTTAGAATTGCATAGAAATTTGTTCTAAGTCTGTTTGTGCATCTTGTTTCAGACATGATTGGTCAGAGGACACGAGCACCCAAATCCAGCGAAGGCAAAATGGTGAGCGGCAAAGAAACTCTGCGTCTGCGTTCGAAAGGAACATCAACTGTTCAGGAAGTGGTGAGTTTCTTGTCAGGTTGGCATTGTGAAAACAAGTAAATATATGACTTAAACACAAGAGACATTCCTCTCTTGTACTATATGTCTTCATCCTCTTTTCCCATCAGCCCAGTGAGTTTGAGGAGAAGGCTATTAAGAAGGTGGATGATCTTCTGGAGAGCTACATGGGCATACGGGATCCTGAACTTGGTGAGATGTCTATGTAACATATGCTGTCTATAAAATTCCTGAAGGCATATTGACACTGAGTGAGTTCAGCCTCATAGCATTAATAAAAAACACAGCACACATTTGTCTCATTATGAAGTTTTAGAATATTTTAGTGAGGGTAATGTTATGACCAGGGATGACAAGTAGACATCATTAAAAATGTGTCCTAATAACTTAACGTGACTTCTGAAATCAGCCAGCTAGCCAAGTAGCAAGTGTGAACTTGCTGTGACTGAAGTGATTTTTTAAATCCACAATGCCTGGGCACAGATCAGCATGGCTGGGTGATCATTTAGTTAAGGGCAAAAGAAGAATAGATTCCTAGACAGACATTTCTAGAATAGACTTATAAATGTACAAAACAATGATTGTCTCAGTTCTATAATTTTCAATAGCTAAACAAAATGAATGATATCATAATATGAGCACTTGCTTATTGCTTCCAAATATTGAGTTACCAACAATTCACTGTGACTTTACTGTAGATACTATAGGTCTTCAGTTTTTAAGCTGATAAAAACTTTGTAATATTAAAAAAACTCATCATTATTATGTCATCTATTTAATCTAGATATTGTTAGTAATAAAATGGGAATGTTCAATGATGTAATGATGTCACCAGCAGCCAACTATCATAAGATCTACTAGAAGCCCAAGTGTTTTTGTCATAGCTGAGTTTAAACACTGCATTTTGGCTTTGTACAGCAGTATACATCACATCATCTTTGCAGCTAATTAATAATCACAACCTATTGTGTCTTCTCCTACCATTAATCTTCTTTTATCAAGCCGTGTTCAAGAGCTTTAAGGTTGGAACAAATTCCACTATGCACTATGTAAAGCAAATGCCAAATCCTGATCTAATGTGGAACATTCTCAGGGAATTCAGTTTACAGTGGGACAAGTTTCAAACTCCTGAGTATAACCAGATCTTATTACACAAACACTGTGAAGCATACATATGCATCTGTTTATTGCAGTTCTTTGCAAACTGGACAATAGAACTGCAGGCCAAATTCTAGTACAGTTGCATGTAAATTTCTTACAAATGCATTTACACATGCAGGTTAACACGGTGCAGGGGGGGCAAAATCCTCCTGGCTCAACTATGTTTGGGACAAGTGTAAACCTTATTTACATTAGTATATTAATTTCCTATATTTAATATTCAGCAAATGTACATCATAAGTTCACTATAATCCACTAAATGCTTTAAAAACAAAATTCAATACTATTTAAAATTTAGCAGTGTTTCTACAGCCTTACTGGAAATGATTATTAATAAACATTATTTATGACATATGGTTGTAAAATTACATTATTTAACCTCAGATTATGATAATATGACTGTTTTAAAAAACATTTGTGAGATACGATGTCATTTATTCTTCTAAAACAGGTAAACTTTGTGTTTCTTTGCAGCAACCACTATTGTAGAAGCCGCCAAAGACAAGCAAAATCCAGACGATTTTGCAGAGGCTCTAGACTCTGTCCTGGGGGATTTTGCCTTCCCTGACGTCTTTCTGTTTGACATCTGGGGAGCTCTTGAGGATGCAAAAAATGACAGAGTTTAGACCACTTTTTCAGCCTGTCTGTGTCTTCTGCTTTTCTTACTGAGACTTTGGTATTATCACAGTATTCTTCTATCAGATAGCTGTTTTTTTTTTGTTTTTGTTTTTTTTAAACCTTGCGAACCTTGGTTGCAACTGGCTATCTATAACTCAACAAGAGAGTTAGAGGTATCACTTTAATTTTTTTGCATGTTTATTATTAAACTCTGACAGTCCTGAACTCACATCCTTAACCGCAGAGCTTCCACTGCCCCAGCAAACCCCTGAGTGCAAATACCGGAAATGTGCAGTGTCATTAACTTGTTTGTGAAGCACAAAAAATGTCAGAAGACCACATATGTGAACAGTGACTGGGAAAATCAGTGATTGTGCGTTATATAAAACTTTACAGGCTTGGTATATAATGTGTGCTACTTTGTCAATTTGCTACAAAGTTAATATTATTATTGATTTGTAAAATTATGTTTAAGCAATAAGTAATTATAGTGAAACACATCTCACAACTCACATTTTAATTTAAAATGATACTATTCCTGTTATTCTACTAAACTAATTAAGAAAGAAATGTCACAAAAAATGTTATGTTCTAATTTGAAAGTATTTCCTGTTTGAAATAAGTTTTGAAGAGTTGAAATAAGTTTTGAAGAGTTGAAATTAGTACATCCTGGCTCGACTATATTTGGGACAAGTGTAAACTTATATTAATTTCATATATTTAATATTCAGCAAATGTACATCATAAGTTCACTATAATCCACTAAATGCTTAAAAAAATGCAATACTATTTAAAATTCAGCAGTGTTTTTCCAGCCTTACTGGAAATGATTATTAATAAATGTCTTTTCTGAATAGTCTTATGCGTCATAAAATAATGTTAACTCTCCAAAAATTCAGTTTTTGTTTATACATATATATTTATATTTGTTGCGAAAGTGTGCTGTTGGCTGTTAACCATTAACAGGAAAATCCACCGGATCCATATTTATTTATACTGCTTGAACACTGTGGTGTGTTCGAGTCTGTCCATGTAAAGGACACATAAGAGACCAGGTCTCTTTATAAGCACAACTCTATGGGAGCTGAATTGAATGAACAGGACTTGACATGACTACTCTTCAGTTTGAACTTTTGGTCTTTTATATTACCCAATGACGGCTTACAAAATGGAGGTCTTCTTTTCATGTGCAGATATTTTATGTGTTGTGTATATATCAAATATAACATGAACTACTTCAGTAATGTTTGTCTGCAATAAAGAATCCTTACAGTACACAGAAACCTGAATGTCTGTCCTTGATTTAAAGGTGAACAGTCACATCTGGTTATTTTAAAAAGGGGGAGAATACTGCACTAATCAAAGCTTAATAAAACTTTAACTGAAACTGTTCAACCCTAAAGAAGAATTAGATGTCAGACTGGAGATGCTGGCAGAATAAAGTTGTATAAAAAAGTTGTCATAAAACCTGAAAAGTAGACACTGTGTTTATATCTGTATGTGTTCAAACTGGCATGGGGTTATAATGCAATGTCACATATTTCAAAATATTATATGATTTAAAAAAAAACATTCTTCTCGAAATTGATGTACTTGGGACTGAGTGACTAATCGCATTCAAAATTAGGTTCAATTGTAGTCATTTCTGCATTACAAACAAATTGTGCGGGTTTATTGTATCTTGTTTAATTTATACATTGCATAAATATCTTTTACTGTACTGTTTTCAAAGTAAAGAACTGACAGAGTACAGCATCTTGGTAATCATGTTGTTAAGTAACTGATAAAACCTTGTAATAACTGTTAAATTAATATAACAAGTGTGTAAATGGGATTTCAGGTGAATGTTCAACATTATATCATAGCAGTGCTGAATTCTTCAATCTGTATTTTTTATAAGGTGCATTGCAAAAGTATTTTTAAACTTCACCTTGAACTTTTCCACATTTTGTCAATTTATGTGATAGATACAGTGGCTGAGAAGTGCAAAACAAAATAACAAAACCCGAAAACAAAATAACTCAGAAAGCACAAGGACAATTCAGACAATCCGTAAAAGGTAGGTATAGTTTGCGAATGGGATTCTTACTGCTGATTGGACAAGACACCTGTCACTCAGGATATACTGCAGCCTGCAGCGGTAGATTCACGTATGTATGAATGTGCAAACGTACTGTCCTTATTATGGATTTAAATATTGCATTCTGATTTCTGCAGTTCTTGTGGAAAAAAAATCTCTAGCTTTTAAAAGACAGCAGAAAACAAATATGCTGGGTCCAATGGATTTTGTGTTTGGATTTATTATTTTGTTTTTGTTTTTATTATTTTGTTTTATAATTTGTGAATTTGTTTCTGGATTTGTTATTTTGTTTTCGGTTTTGTTATACTGTATTTCAATTTGTGAATTTCTATTTTTTTTCCGGTTTTGTTATTTTGTTCTGCACATGTTGGCCACCGTAGATAGACCACCACAACACAAAGTGACATATAATTGTGAAATGGAAGGAAAATGATAGAGTTATTTAAAAGAAATATCTGAAAAGTGAGGCGTGTATTGGCATTCAGCCCCCCTGAGTCAATACTTTGAGGAACCACATTTTGCTGCAATTACAGATGCAGAAGTTTTGTTCATTCTTCTTAGCAAAATAACTCAAGCTCAGTCAGATTGGATGGAGAGTGTCTGTGAACAGCAATATTCAATTCTTGCTACAGAATCTCAACTGAATTTAAGTCTGGACTTTCAAACACATGAATATGCTTTGATCTAAACCATTCCATTGTAGCTCTGTCTGTATTTTTAGAGTTGTTTTCCTGCTGGAAGGTGTTCTTCCGCCCCAGTCTCAAAAGAACACAAGAAAAAAACAGGTTTTTGCAGCTTTTCTCATATAGCGATAAGCCCCAACTAACACCACTGACTGGTGAATTGAATAACAATGATACTGAATTATATATCAGTAAACTGGTGACAGGATCACAGGGATACAAGGCTCCTGTATGCCGGTGGGAACCAAAAGGTAGACTGTCTGGTCCGACCCAAAAAAAAGGTAATGTAGCAAAATTGCTAAAAAAAAAAAAAAAAAAAAAAGATTAATGCATGACACGAGAGAAAGATATCAGAAGACACAGTGTATCACATCTTGCTGTGTATTGGGATTAGCAAACAAAACATTTAAACTTGTTTATCCGGACTCCAAATTCCCCAGATCTCAATCCGATCCATGGAATGTGCCGGACAAACAAGTCTGATCCATGGAGGCCCCTCTTACATCTTACAGAATTTAATGATCTCAAGTTTTTTTTTATTTTTATAGTTGGGTACATCCATCTTCCCTGTCCCTGCTGAAGAAAAGCATCCCCACAACATGATGCTGCCACCACCATGCACAGTGTTAGTTTTCTGACCACACATACTGTACCATTTTGCTTTACAATACAGTAAGTAAAATTTTTATCTCATCCTACCAGAGCACCTTCTTCTACATGTTTGTTGTGTCCACCACATGTCCATGTCTTGGTAGGTTTGCAGAATTGTACCATACTCTTTCAATTTTCCAATGATGGACTGAACAGTGCATCGTGAGATGGTCAAAGCTCTGGATACGTTTATAACCTTACCCTGCTTTGAACTTCTCTACAACTTTATCGCTGGCTTGTCTGGTGTGTTCTTTGGGCTTCATGGTGCTATTTGTTCACTAATGTTCTCTAACAAAACTTTAAGGGCTTCACAGAACAGCTGTATTTATACTGAGATTAAATTACACACAGGCAGACTCTTTACTAATTAGGTGACTTCTGAAAGCAATTGGCTCCACTTAATATTAGTTAGGGGCATCAGAGTAAAGGGGGCTGAATACAAATGCACGCCACACTTTTCAGATTTAGATTTAAAAACCATTTATCATTTTCCTTCCACTTTCTAATTATGTGTTGGTCTTTCACATAAAATCCTAATAAAATGCATTTACATCTGTGGTTGTAACGTGACAAAATGTGGAAAAGTTCAAGGTGTATAAATACTTTTGCAAGGCACTGTATATACAGAACAACAGCAGCATAAAACTGGTGTTTTATTCACAGCTTACATTAATGTTAATTCTAATACATTAGCATCTCTATAGTAATAACTCATACAACGACCTGTATGGCAGACGTGTTACACAATCTAGTAATATACAGTTTAAACAACCATTTCTATTTATCAAAGGAAAACATGGACATGGTGAAGATTTCTATAAGCACAATTTGCTTAATATTTTTTAAACAGTTTTCCTGTCTCAGTGATTTGTAACAGTTATGCCTGCACAAGAAGTGTTTGCAGTTTTTCGGTAACACAAGCTGCATTTAAAAATACATTTTAATCATTGAGGGAACAACTGGTTTGGGGATAACCACAGCTTCTATAATGTAAGTGATAATAGAGGTAATGAGCCTTATTTACATTCAGAAATATTCAGATATTACTGCTGTGGTATAAGAACAACAACACACACATGCTTTCATGGGAAAATTATTAACCGGATGATTTTTCAATAACTGCACTTAAAATGTGAATTTACACTTTACAATTTGATTATTATTATTTTTTTAAAGAATCAGGGATTCTTTACTGAGTGATGGAAATGAGCAGTTCCACTTGTAGGCAGTGATGGAAAACTTTGTGGCTTAGCAGGGATAGTAATATGTTCGTGTATTCAAACTGATAATAAATATATTTGTTCTCACTGTGTTCTCCGCTAACACTACACAGCAAAATATCACACATTTCAATGAGTTCAGAAAGAGCTCCATTTATTTTTATATAAAAACAATAATTATAATAATAATAAATAAAAATTGGCCTTTACTTTTGTGTCAGTGGGCACACGGAGTATTTTCAGTCCTGGAATCGAAGCCTCTGCTGTGTGCCAAAAGGACTGACATGGCAGAGAACACCATGGGGATATTTTGTGTCAAAATCATCATGCAAAATTACCAGCACGAGAGAGTTGCAAAGCTGAATTTTACTGCATATTTACTAAATCATAAGAGTCAATTACTGCTAGTAACATATAGTAAGATGAGAGACTAAAATGTAATATGTAATACTACAAAGCAATCATACTGAAACCGAAACCTATCTGATGGTAAAACAAGTTTTTGCAGCATTTCTCATATAGCGATCAGCCCCAACTAACACCAGCGCCAGGTGAACTGAATATCAATAATTATGAATTATTTATCAGTAAACTGGGGACAAGAACACAGGTACCCAAGGCTCATTTATGCTGATGGGAACCAAAGAGTAGACTGTCTGATCCTACAAAGAAGATAATGTAGCACAAATTGCTAAAAATAAATAAATAAATAAAATGAATGCTTGACACGAGAGAAAGATATCAGACGACTCAGTGTATCACATCTTGCTGTGTATTGGGATTAGCAAACAAAACATTCAAACTTGTTTATCCAGCCTCCAAATTCCGCAGATCTCAATCCGATCCATGGAATGTGTCTGACAAACAAGTCTGATCCATGGAATCCGCCCTTACATCTTACAGCATTTAAAGGTTCTGCTGCTAAGTTTTTGGTGCCAGATACTGCAGAGTCCATGTCTCAACAGGTCAGAGCTCTTTTGGTGGCATACCGATAACTTTTTAAGATTTTAATGTTATGGCTGATCAGTGTATACATTCAGAGTGACATTAGAAAACTTCTCCCGTTTTCCTTATTTATTGCCAAATGTCACCTCACTTTTTTTTCAATGTTGGGAAGCTTGCTTACAATCTTTTATTTGTCACGTACACAACCATACACAGTATGATATGCAGTGAAATGCTTTCTTGAAGTTAGCAAAACCCAGACAGAAAAGTCCTGACACTGGAGACTCCTTTAGTAAATAGTGAATAAAAGCCTCTGTGCAGAAGACTTATCAACAATTTCATGTTTTTTCTTGATAAAAAACATCAATCTTTTTTCTTTTTTTTTTTTAAAATTCATGTCCACCATACAGGTCTTGTGAATGAGTTGTTTCCATAGAATCAGTAAGGTATCAGAATAAGTACATTAAAAACATACATAAAAAAAAATAATTAAGAAACTGTTACAAAATATAAATCAGCACATGCTGCCCCATTAGATTAGAGAATCTTTATGCACTGTAGTTTAAAAAGAAACAGAGGAAACAAGGTTTATTGAAACAAAACAACAAAAGTCTGAAATCTCCAGGCAGAAAATACAAATGAAAATTTATACAGAAGCAAACTGAGCAAATGGGTGAATAAATGCACACGCTAACAAGCTACATGTGAGTGTGATTAATAAACCTGTGAACCCTGAAGGAGACTGACTGGTGGAGATCAGGGTAGGGAATATGGATGGATGCTTTTGGAGGTTCTGGGCGATAGATTAATATTGATCTGCTTGTAAAAATTTGACACCCTTTTCTGGTTTGATTTTCCCAAAGGACGAAGGTAAATGCAACACAATTTGATGGAAATTAATTAAAATTGAAAGAATGTAAGCATTTCAGATTAATATTATAAAGTAACACTGAATCCTGGCTATTTTCCATCTGCCATTCTGCAATCATGTCACTTAAACAGATCCAAAATTTAATGATATGGAATTTAATGATCAAGCTTGGCAACAATAGTCAAAATGGCTACTGTGAAAGATAATGACCAAATCTGCCAATTTTACACCATTGGACTACACATCTTACTTTATAAATGATCAAGTTATCAGTCATATGTTAAAATTATCATCTTGGCATATCAGACCCCAACAATTCTCATGCTGTGCTATGTACAATGTGTATGTGGAAAGAATGCTGGTCTTGCAATACCCAGACATTTATAACAATTATATATTTTCCATATGAATTCATTGTGAAACGTTTGCATGCATACAAAGGGTTAGATGCGTGAATGTGCCCCTCAGCATTTGTATTAGAACAGTTCCGAGTTGCAAGTAATACCTTAAACTGAAATTGGAAACTACTTAGGAAAGTAGCTCATATCAGCTCATATAACAGGGATTTAGCTAGGAGTTAATTCAACACTTGCATGCACATGTAGAGACACAAGTGAAATTACAAAATCACAAACCACTTATTTGTAGAAAAATGCATTTCTTATTTTGAGCTCTTTCAAAGCTGCTTTGTGACAATGACTGTAGTTAAAATGGAGTACAACTGAATGTTAACAAATTATCATCATCATCATCTTCTATACTGCTTATCCCGTACAGGGTCGAAGGAGGCCTGGAGCTTATCCCAGGTGACTTTGGGCACGAGGCAGGGTACATCCTGGACAAGGTGCCAATCCATCGCAGGCCACACACACACACACACACACAAACACACACTGTGGACAATTTGGAAACGCTAATTAACCTAATCTGCATGTTTGGACTGTGGGAGGAAACCGGAGTACCTGAAAACATGCATACAGACCTGAGGCAGGAATCGAACCTTCGACCCTGAAGGTGTGAGACCACAGTGCTATCCACTACGCAAAATCATGTTATTATATTTTGGGGAATTTAATTTTATATAAATATAAATGACTCTTGGAGCATTAAACCAACAGTCCTGAGTGGTGATCAGTTAGCAGGAGACATTAGAGCTTCTTCCCGCTTTGGTTCTTCTGAGACTTGCTGACTGAGACTGCTTGGGCGCCCGATTGAGGACTGAGTAAGTCTGCGCAAAGAGGTGAAGCCACGAGATAAGGCCATACGAGGATAGATCCTTTTTAGTACGGAACATCGGAAGAGGATGTAGACCCAAGGGTCCAGGATCTGGTTCCAGGTAGCAAAGCGAATGTAGAGCAACAGTTTGAAGAGGTCCAGCTTTGAAGCAGACAAAACTGTCTGTGCAATAAACACCTATATACAGAGAGACAGAGGATAACCAAAGGGGACAAAAGGAGATGATAAGAGGCTAAATTAGATATTTAGATAAAATACACTTATATGTGGTCTTTAAGCAAGTTCATGCAGGCCTAATAACAGGAAAATACACATGCATGCATGCACATAACAACAGCAAGCACTCATACACACTCTCATTCAGCAAACCTCTCACCACACACGTCATTCAGGTTAGGCAACAACAAGGACAAGAACAACGACAATCATTTGAATCAGTTTACCACATTCAAACTGTAGGTCAAATCTCAGATGCAGTTTGATAAACTTTCTTAGACACTAGCATGGCCAAATGATGCTTCCCATGTAGACAATAAGCAGCTGTATCAGGTCCTCAGGGATTCAGATAAACTCTGTCACATCAAGGCACAATTTTGAGTAGACAGTCCGGCATCTTTTTGGAAGAGTAAGGGGAATATGAAGAAATCTGACTCAGACATGGGAAGAATATGAAAAATAACCCAGGCTCAGGATTGAAGCTAGGAGGCACCAACGCTACCTGCTACACCACCATGTTACCTTTAATTTTATATAAAGGATTCAAATTGCAGCATGAAAGCAGAGGTGGAAAATAACGAAACGAATTACATTTATTCGCGTTACTGTAATTGAGTCGTTTTTTTTTGTGTACTTCTACTTTTTAAAGTAGTTTTAAAATCTGTAATTTTACTTTTACTTAAGTATGTTTTGTTTGAAGTATTGTACTTCGCTACATTTGAAATCATTTTCGCTACTCAGTAAAAAATAAATGAATGAAAATGAAATATAATAAAACATAATGCAACGAGAAAGGGAAAAAATTGCATCCCGGAAACCACTGCACTGATTGATTGATAGGCGTGGAGAACAAACGCGCTAAATTCAAAAGAACAGTGGAGACGGACAAAACAGATGGCAGTGATGCAGACACAGCTGAAAGCGAAATGCCAACAAATTCTTATGAAGCAAACCCCTGGCCATTGTAACGGCCACTACTACTTTATGTCGTATACCATTATGTATGCATGTTGCCCTTTTAAGAGTTGCCATCCGTCCAGCAGTGAGTGCGCTGCACAGGTGTGTGGGTGAGAAGGAGAGAACGGAGTAGGAGCTCAGGTGTGCTGCTCACCCCCGAAATGCTCTATTCTATATCATTTTCTTTACTTTATATTTTGTGACGCTGAAAGAGGCCGATAAAGGTTTTGGTGCTGAATGTTATTCTTGGTTCTGAGCTCTTTTTTCCCTCGGCTATTCGGCGCAAAGCGTCACACCATATTTAAGCGACCACTTTGATTTCAAGCACAAGAAAGACAACAGCTTTATTATGCAAAGGTGTTCCTTCAATTAAAAACAACTAGTTTGAGATTTATATCCGCTTGTCTTTTTTGACCCACACTAGAATCCCCCATCCCCCATCCCCCGCTTTTAAAAAAAGTAACTCTGTAACTTGGTAAATTTTTAATGAGCTACTTTTTACTTTTACTTGAGTAGATTTTTATAATGGTAACTTTACTTGTACTTCAGTAAAATTTCACAGAAGTAACAGTATATGTACTTGAGTACAAAAGTGTATTACTCTTTCCACCTCTGCATGAAAGTATGTTATTGTACACGTCACTTCCTTCAACTATTCCACCTTTATATTTTGAAAGGCAGGATTTTGGGGTGGAATGATATCGCTCTGTTTTCCTTAACGTTACAGCTACACTGGAATTAGATTCATTGATATGGTGTCCCTCAATGCTATGCAAGGAACAGCATAGCACTGGTAAGGGGTACTGCAAGGACCTGATTTTAGCTAACAAGCTAACATTAGCCTACCAGCAAGTTCATGAAGAGATGATTTCCTGAACAACACACAGACATAAACACACATCCACACATACACACAAACACCTGGCTATCCCCACATGCTGAAAAGAAGAATAAAAGCATAATGAGTTAAAATGTATTATGATGCATTATTTGAGATGAATTCAGAAACTTTGTGAGGTATTACAGCCCAGCCCAGGCATCTTTAGTGCTGTCCACAAAGGGCCATTGTGGCTGCAGGTTTTCATTACAACTGAGTAGGAGTCACACCTGTTTCATTTCTTAATCTTCATCAAATATACCTCCTATCTGGATGGTATTATAATCTGCTGCCACATCAGACCTTTGTGGATAATATAGACCCCTGGCCAACATGTTAGCAGCTTGCAAGGGAGCCATTCTGATTTGACTCTGTGCATCTTATCTCAATATAGTAATCTAGTCAGGAATCAGTGCTAGTTGTTAATTATTCTAAATTAATCTACTCGCCTCAGTCTAGTCTCCTGACAGAGGATGTAAATCCAGGGGTCGCATATCTGATTGACGGTGGCCATTCGAAGGCAGAACAGAACAAAATTGGGGTTGACGGCATCAGCAGATAAAACAGTCTTCATAATATAAATCTGTCCGGGGGAAACATGGTTAGTCAACGCTAGAAAAATCCCCACGCCGGGTCGGCCACATTTCCTGATGGTTTCTCAGGTCAGCAGGGATGCTAATAGCTAAGCTTTCTAAAGGTCATAGACAGCTTTCTTTTAGTCAGCAGTTTTAACATGGAGAAAAGTGTGAAAGGACTGTAGTGTGATGAAAATTAGTTGGATCAAATTAAGCTACTGTTAATTAGATTGTGACAAAATGGTGAAACTCTGAGATGAGCGCTGTTTATTATTTTAACTAAAAATTTTCCATTTGTTGAATTTTAATGTCATGATTCATCCGAACACACAGATGTGGCATAGTTTACTGGATAATGGATATATTAAAAATACATCTGAAATTTAAACATAGGAACACTCAGTTTACAATGGTTATGTAAAATAATCCATTTGGTTACAATTACAGCAGGAACAGTCCAAGTGGGTTCAATGACTTGGACAGCACAAATTTGGATAATAAAGTTCATAAGCTGATTTACACACTGTCACACTCTCTTAATCATTCATTGTCTATACCGCTTACCCTGTACAGGGTCGTGGAAGGCCTGGAACCTATCCCAGGCAACGCAGGGCCTGAGCAAGGGTACATTCTTAGGTGCCAATCCACCACAAGGCACAATCACGCACACACTCACTTGCACACTATGAACAATTTGGAAATGGCAATTAGCCTAATCTGCACGTCTTTGGATTTTTAAGTAAATCGGAGCACCCTTAGGAAACCCACCAACCACGGGACTTGAACCCTTGACTCTGGAGGAGCGATACTACAGTACCGCCGTATAACAGAACTACTGTATTTATCTTAGCAATTATCTTACAATGTTTAACAAACAAGATTTATTAAAACTATTGAATCTACTTACTAAAATATTTACTTCTCCAATATCCTCACATTTAATTTAACATTTGATATTTTATATTTAATGGAATAGTTTAATAAAGGTTAGGCATATGTTTTTTTTAACTGGGCTTTATTCATAGACAATTAAATATATTTACACGATTTGACGTGAGGCACGTGCGTTTTATATCCAGGAGTTAAAAAGAGTGGCTTCCTGTGCAGTCAACTGCCGGAGATGCTTCTTCCAGGCATGGCTTATCAGCACCCAACATGGTTATGTCACTGCATTTCCAAAACACAGCATATTTCCTGAACACAGCCTTCTTACAAAGTGTGCTGCTTGAGGAGAAACTGTGGAGCCAAAACTATGCCAAACTTAATGCTTTTATTGTTGTGTTGATTTATGTGAAATATCCTTGTATTGTATAAAGTTTAAATATTTGAGAAACACAAAGTGTATACCATTGTTATAGCATTTGATATAAATAAACATTCCTGATTGATATTGAAAAAATATGTTTTTTTACCCTATATCTTATGTTTTATCTTGCTATCTTGTTTTACAATCCTTGCTAATCATTTTTGCTCACTTCTTATGCAAATTCTGGTTTAGTTTTCTTGTACATAGCAAGAAAAACTTAATTTGATAAACTAAAGCTCCACACATTACACATCCACACACTTACCAGCAATGGATACCAGCAGACGGATGCAATGACCATGATAAGGATGAGCTGCACCATCATCTCCACCTCATAGTCTCTCCGGCGCTGACTGGAGTCCTGTCCACAGCAGATTCTCAGCAAGGTGACCACACTCACAGTATTCAGGATGAAGGACACAGCCAGAGACAGTAGCCCGACCCCAGAGAACACCAGGCAGAAAACCATATCCAGAGGCTTAGAACTGATGTTCAGGAAGCACCACGAACCAGGGATCTGGAGGTGATAGCTACCCAAACCGATCAGAGGCAACAGGCTTATGCACCAGGCTGTCACCCACACGCTGAGCACCATAGTGTATGCTCGTCCCTTTGACATTTTGGTGGACCGAGCAAAGGGCTGAGTGATGCCAACAAATCGTTCCATGGCCATTGTGGCACCTAAAAGGAGTGGGCACAGGCCATAGAACACCATTGACATGCCCATAAAATTGCAGAGGTGACAGTGGGGGTCCAAGTCCGTCCAATTATATTCTGTGAAGCGAAAAGGAACCACAATGACTCCAGTGACGAACAGGCCCATGAAGTCAGTCACCACTAGGCCACACAGAAAGAGAAGGAAGGAGGATCGAGAGCGGCTGTGTGTTTGCTGGAAGGTCTTAATCAGCACTACAAAGGCAAACAAGTTGGAGACGAGGCCCAGCACAGAGAACACCACTGGAAAGTAGCGTGCAGCGATGGTGTCATTGGTTTTTAAACGGTCTTTGTTAATAGAAAAGCAAAAGGAGAGATTTAATCCCTCATTGCTTGTGTTGTTTGTATCAATTAGCATCATGGTACCACACTTGCTTTGTCGGATTCTTCTTCAAATTAGTCCTTTCGGTCAGGTAACTGGGTCATCCTGTGGGCCTCACTCTAGAACTGCCAAATAAATCACATCACAAAATAATCAAAAAAAGTTCTTAAATCTGACCTGCTAATTAACACTTCTATATTCACACACTGGCCATCTCATTAGGGAAACCTGTACACCTGTTCATGCATTTATCAAAATGATTATCATCACCCAGTCATGTGGCAGGTATACAGAGCATAAAAGCAGCATAACGTTTTTATCAAATCAGACAAGAAATGTGTGATTTCAGTGTATTTGATTAAGTCACGTTTTTTTTTTTTTGGTGCCAGATGGGCTAGTTTAAGTAGCATGGTAATGACCTAATGATGTATTTCCAATCTTGAGCTACCCAATTTCACTGAGTTTGTGCCCACTGTACTGTATGTTTAGATTCCTGATCCTGTCTGGTAGGATTAGAATAAGGTGCGGCCTTCCGCTTCTGTAGAGGGTTCAGGTGTTTCTGTTAAAGTGGCCAATGAGAGGGCTACAAGTACAAGGGCCTAATGGGCTAGCCATGCAAAACTACTTATAATATACTTTTTAAAGATGGAATGTTTCTGATTCATCAGCTATAATGGCTATAGTGCCATAAGAGCAACCTGAAAATACAGTACATATAAAAATATCAGGAGAGCTCATTGTATTAGGGGGTTTTCTACATGAACAAACAGGAAGCATGTATGTGATGGCATAAATAAACAAACAGGAAAATGTGTAGGTGTTACTTAAACAAACCTAAAGGCCATTAAATATGTATGAATAGAAATAAACACCCAAGCTAACCTAAACCCAGTACTATACCTTTATAAGCTGCGGTAAACAGTGTCAAATGAGAGGTGAGATTTGTGATGTTTCAAATTATAAAAACGTCATAGTCTTGAGTACAAGTACCTCATTAGATTGATCTACTTATAGGACTTATATATTCCTGTGCCGTATTTGACCTAGAAAAATGTTAATACAGGATGTTTCAAAAATATATTTTATTGTCAGTGTTGCTTTTACATATTTTAACTAACAGTGCATTGCCCTCATTGGTTTGCATTAAATTAACACAGAAATGTATTTCTGACCAATTAGTGATCTGTAACACTGAAAATAAACAGGCCTGCATAATAGGTATTATTACACTGTTTTATAATTTAGACATATAAGGTAAAAGTTAAGGGAGAAGTTTTAAGCTTAAACAGTGCTGAAATAAAAGCATTACAGAGTTTATGTTTATCATACTAATTTAGATAAGAGTACAGTATGATGCACTTACAAACCATACTACATTTCGAAATGTATACTCTTTTGTGACAGTGGATTAACTTAAATTTTATTTTTGAAATAAAAGAATCAAAACAAATGCGTAAATAAATGAAACAGTTTATCCTGAGAAAATAATGCGTAAATATGTGACTGCTTCTTTCAGCTGTATCTTTTAGGGGTCACCACAGAGGACAATCTGACCCAAATATAGGATTTGGCATGGGTTTTATGCTGGATGACCTTCCTGACAAAACTCTCCCCATTTTAACATCTCCCTAAGCTTGGGACAAGCACTGTGAGTGCACTGACTTGTGCACGATTGTGGTTAGGGTTCCCATTAGGAAATCAGCCTGAAATGACTCAATTCCTATTTTTTACTAGGTCATGTGAAATGAACGAGAATGGGTAGATCGGAATTCATGCAACTATTTGACTTTGCGCACGTGTATAGTGCTTGATGACATCAATGAGCCCCCGGCAGCTAAAGGGCAGCATCTGGCTTTCTTCATTCTTCTATACAAATACAGATGAATAATAACTGCTTGTCATGTTTCCGAGCAAAATCCTACTCATATCTTAAAATCACATTAATTGCACAAAATTAATGAATAGATGCAAAAATATGATTTATTTTAACCCACATGGCACAAGCAATGATGTGTCAAGGTGCACATGCATGTCATTTTAGAGGACATACACGTTCCTCTTTAGAGTAAGATAAACATCACTGGGGGCCCTGAAAATGGAAATATATAGGCTGGCACACTTAACTGATTCAGATCTGAAAGATAATTTGAGCAAATACAAAATGCAGTTAAGGGTACAGTAAATAGCTGTCCAAACCTGCCTGTCTGGCCCTAAGGTACGTAATAAAGTAATTACCTCCTATTTTTTTTTTTTTTTTTTTAATGAATCTTTTAAAAACCTGTTTGAGACCTGTTAAAAAAACAAACAAACAAAAAAAGCAACACAATCTAAAGAAATAACAGGTAAGAAACAAAGTAATTGACATGTATCAGTCTGGAAAGGGGAAAGGTGTACAAAGACAAATCACTTTTCATGCCAGTGTATAAGAATAATTTGACTAAAAATAAAAGCACACACTAGTACTTGTTAGTAACATTAGTATCATAGCCTTACAGTGCAAAACTAGAAAAGCAAATACACTCCAAACATGTTGTCTTTCACAGACTGCACATGGGGTTAAAGGAAAATTCTGATAATATTGGTGGGGCAACTGAAACAACTGAAATGACCCCTTCATTTGTTATGCTTTTTTGCAATGAAATGTTTATTTTCCAGATTAGTTTTTTCCCTTTTTGGGTAAGTCTTGCTGCATGATCAGGAATCTATTCATCTGTTTACAAGACAAAAGCGGATTTTGGCACCAGAGACGGCTTTTAATGATGGATCTTTTTGTCAAAATAAAGAGCGGGAGGAACAAATGAGCCAAAATCCAAAATGGAGACCATGTCAGATCAGATTCAGCCCATATTTTATTTTATATAAACCAAAAACTTAATGTAGCAAAAGATGCCATGTAAAATTTCCAAAAGAAATCATGACTGAAGAGGCGTCTTGAAAAATATTCAACATCGTATAGTTGTGTTGCATTTTGGGACTAAAGTCCAGCATTTGAACCCCTGTCCATTACTTTTTGGGGGTTTCTTATTAACATGATGTTGACAATCTGAAATTATTGAATGAGAATGAAACTCTTGCTCTTTGTCTGAGCTGACAGTGAGAGATCATCTTTATCCCTAATGTTTTAGATCATTTACTTTTTTCTCCTCTTATAAACACCAATGCAACTGGACCAATGTATGTCAGGATGACACACAACCCTAAACTTTTTGCAGCAGTATGGATTTTATACATTATTCAATTCTTGTAGACACAAAGAACACTCCATAGGAACAAAACATCCGGAAGTCTATCTGGTATACAGTCTATTTTATATACATCACCAGAAAAGGAAAACTCAAAAGCGAAAGTAAATATATGGATTATATAGATTTTACAAAACACTTACAAACTGCACAGTAAAAGCCCTAGTGTTGATTTCAAACTTTAACAGTTCATTTGAGTCCAACTGGATTTTTATAAATACTGTAGTGTGTTAATGCAACACTCTGGGTGTTAATTCAATGCGGGAAATTTGGCTGTAAGTGATAAACGTATCAAACCTCTTTAGTTATCTTTGCTCTGTAGTTCAGACAACGCCTCACCCATTGCGGTTTTCCAAATCCGTAAATATCCTAATTAAATAGCAAAATCAGGACAATTTTTTTTTACCTTAAAGATGTTCCTTCATCCGCAGAGCATTAGTTTGGTGACTTGCTTCTTGTTTCTCATTGTCTCTACAATGTCACCGGCGCGTCTAAACAGGGGCGTCTCAATCTGTGGTTAAGCCTGCCGCGCTTCCTGAAAACACGGTAGAGGAATTGAGGTCGCAGCTTTTAAATCCTTAGCGGTAAAGCGAAAAAAACACAAAAAAAAAAAC
>JAQQZT010000007.1:13920143-13931603 GCA_030068275.1 Clarias platycephalus | reverse complement strand
ACGGGGTATACCCTGGACAGGGTGCCAATCCACCGCAGGGCACACACATACACACATTCACACACTACGGGCAATTTGGGAACGCCAGTCAACCTAACCTACATGTCTTTGGACTATGGGAGGAAACCGGAGTACCCGGTGGAAACCTAGTGAAAGTTAAATTATAAATTATAAATATGTTACAAATAATGTAGCTGATTTTTTTTTTCCAAAGTGAAATGTAAATGTTTTTTATTAATTTACCTTCTTTAAATGTATAGAGAAAGTGACTGTGAATTAATATACAGTATATGGGTTTGATGGACTCTTAGAAATGACTATTTTGTAATAAACTAGCCTGCTGTCTCAATTATATTGACGTATATATTGTACGTCGCCTTTATACTTTTGAGCGTTTTGTAGAACTTTACTTACTACAACAAGATAATTCTAAGTTGCTACGCTTTAATAAGATGTTTTTTTCTCCCTGCTTTTAGCACGTTTACCGTTAAGTATGTAAAAACCGCGCGGTACATTTTCCGTGCGCCTAAACTACAGTATGTTTGCAAGAAGAGCAGCTAGGTCGTCGCGTGCGAGCGCTCTGTATGGAAGGCCAACAGGGTCATAAACGCAAGAGATTCTTAATAACAGTTTTAGAAGAAATTTAAACTTCTCCGCAAATGCTGTTTGAATATCCATAACGTATTAATGGTAACATTCACCTTTAAACCAATTAACTATGACTATATTTAAATATTGTCTATGCAATTGGTTCTGTGGTTAATGTATTAGTTTTAAATTTCTGTTACATCTGTTACTTGTGTTTTCTGGTATTCCTATACAAAGTGATTGTGTGCCACACTGACATCTCAAAGGCACGTTGTTAGTGCAGGTATAATGAGGATTAATAGAAGAAAACAGAAGTGACTGTTAGCTCCTAAAAACAAGCTGACAAAGGCTTCTTTTCTCACACAACAGTTTCCAGCAATGCTCAGGATCAAATTAAATAAGAAATTAAATGTAGAATAGTTCAGAGAGCTAATGTTGAACTTATGGTTTCCTGCAGTTATTCAACACAGTTGTGCTGAGCTGCTGCAAAGATGTGACCTTGTGGGTTAGCGATCTAAGATAAAAAACTGTATCAGCATGTGGAGTGATCTATTTCAGCAGAGCGAAGGTAGAGATAAGAGAAATGAGCAGACTAAAGAAGTAAGGACATGCTTAATCACTTTCTTCAAGTAAAGTTAAAAGGATCACCTAACCAATGCCAGCATGTAGAACATTGTGGGTATTGTAGGAAAATGTAAACTTAAGATAAAATTGACCGAAGTGTCAGTGAATAGTTTCCATTGTGCATTTAAAACAACAAATGTTGACCATGGTACAGTAAAGTAAAAAAAAGTAACAAATTGATTTAAAAAGAGTACTAATGCTTATTTGCAGGGATGAAAGAAAAAAAATCTTTTTCCTGCCCACTTCTTAAATTAGTCTAACTATGCTGAAAGAGTTTCAGGTGATTCCATGAAAATCTTTTCAAGCCAAAGCTCTTAATAGAAAACAATTAAAAAAAAATTTTTTTAAATTGAGACCAGATTACTTGCTGGCACAATGAAGGCATTTATAGAATTCCATTTGTTGTTCCCTCAGGAAGCTTTTCTTCCATTTTCACTTTGCCATCAATGCTTTTTGTTTGTTTGTTTAGCAGGTGGAAGTCAAGCATTAGAGAACTAAATTATCATAATAATAACTAAATATTATCACACCTCATAAATATCATAAATAATACTACATATTGCAAAAATACCAAAGCATTGCTAAAATTAAATAATTTCTAATTCAATGCATATAATAGGAAAAAGCAGAACATAGTAAACTATATATTTAAAAAATTTTTTATAACTGAATAAATTTAATAAACAGTGAATTTACAAAAACTCATGATTGTTTTCTGATTACCATTTTATGTATAAATAATTGCAAATGATTTATTAATAAATTAATTTCTCCCCAGTTTGAAAAAAATGAGGCCCATTGTTTGGTCCTGATTGCAATTTAATCTATAATTCAAATTGAAATTATTATTTCTTTCTGAGTTTAGGCCACACATCCTACCTGTGTTTAACACCAAACTATGTATTGAAGAAGAATGTGATTCAGCTTCATGACTATTGTCATTTAAGCATTTGGCAGATGCTCTTATCCAGAGCGACTTACATTCCGTAAGTGCTTTAAAGTTTTCATCATTAAATATATCTTAAATATGTCAAAAATCATGCAAACATGTCTGAGTAACTGAACGACTTTAATGTGAATCTGTGTTCATTTGACATGATGCTGTTACCTATAAAAATCTATAAATTATAAAAACACTGGCTTAAAGTGCATGCCATACAAATTGCTGATAATATTTAGGCTACATTTATGGTAAAGAAAAATTGTACAAATGTAATTTTTTATGCAAACTATTCCTTTAAGATAGATTAGTCTTGCAGGAATGTTGCCAGTCAGCATGTCAATAAAATCCAAGAACTGTAGCTCAGCAGTGCCATGGCAGCCTTCCAAACAAACTTTCTCAGCAGCAACCAGGTTGTTGCTTCACATAAGATTGGGTGTCATGTATTTGAGGACTCCGTCCTTTCCTGTTCAGCATTTGCTGGCGGCACATAGGAATATATAGACATGTATAAACACATCCTTATAAAGGGCTCTGCTTTTCCCCTAAAGACAAGCTACTGGATATCTTCAAAGGGATTCCACTTCTGTAAGGAATTAATGGGACGTAATAAAGCTGCATATTCTTAACATCTCAAGTGGCGAATGGAGCTTTAAGGGTATTAAAAAGTCTTCCATTGTTTTCAGGAATATTTATGATTTATTAACTGAGATCAATGACCAAAGATGTGCAGGATCTGTCCCACACACTAAATCTCTATGATAGAGAGAGAGTGAGAGAGAGAGAGAGAGAGAGAGAGAGAAACTCTCTCATACACACACACACACCACACTACACACAGCACCACACACACACACACACAACACACACACACACACACACACACACACACACACACACACACACACACACACACACACACACACACCTACACACACGCACTCCTGTGCAAGGTCTGCACAGATGGTTTAAACAATAATTCAGTTCAATTCAGTTTCATTTATATAACGTTTTAACAATAGTATTTGTCACAAAGCAGCTTTACAGAATCAAAACAAAAAAGTAAATCAGTTTAAAAAAAGTGAGGAAATATGTTATAATCATGCTATAAATGAGCAAATAACTTATAATTATCAGTTTGTCCCTGACAATCAAGCTGAGGGCGATGATGGCAAAGACGAAACTGAGATGACAATAGGAGAATCCTTGAGAGGAACCAGACTGAACAAAGATCCCATCCTCATTTACATTTATATTTACATTTTGACATTTGGCAGCTGCTCTTATCCTGAGCGACTTACAAAAGTGCTTTGACATTTATATCATTGGATAGATCCTTACACTGGGTTACTGGGTTAGTAACTAAGTACCATCTGTCAAACACGGCTGGGAATTGTTCTTTTTTTTATAAGGGTGGGGGTGGTGGGGGGGTATAAAAAAAAAAAGAGGAATTTGAACTTTTGGCAGAACCCATATGACCATATATAGGTGCAAGAATGATAGTACAGAAATTGACAAAATACAAAATAGTATGACTAAAGTTCATACTATACTACAGTTCTGTTAAATACTCAATCCCGTCTGGTCAGAAGGTGCTGGTTATTTTTCTGCAAAAGCAGCCCTGACATTGTTTCTGCCCACAAATCACATATTTATATCATTGCATTTGTATTACTGACTGTTATTTAATTAAAAGTTTGTGCAGTAGTTTACTGCAGGAGATTTAGTGAGGAGATTTATTTAAACTTTAAAACATTGTGGAAAGAAACCAGTATCCGCTCTTTGTAACATTGAGAGGTAAAACCAAGCTTCAGATTTTTCCTGACATAGACCTCAGCTGGAAAAGACTTCATTGTCACAGCCAATTGCAATTCAAACTGCTGCAGAGATTCAGCATCATTAGTCATGACTTATAAAGTAGGATGACTTATGAACTCCATGCCACGAAATGTTCTTTCTTGGCAAAAGCATTTGCTCTCTTTCTCTAGGACAGTGCCTAGCTCTGAAAGCCTGAATTTTTTTTTTATCCAAAAACACATAATTATTGATTTCCTCTTGCCATATTTTCTTTTCACCTCCTTTATTATTTATTAGCACATTTAAAATGTGTTATAAATACTATCAAATAGAAAAAAAAATGGACTAAAATAACAGAATTCTCTATTTTTTCCTATTCCATATCCACATGAAGGCTGGCTGCAAGCAAGTTTTCTTTTTATTATAAATAAGTAAATAAATAAATAGATTCCATGAATTTTTGGAATTTAATCCATTGAATTAAAAAGAGAAAGGCATTCCTAGTGTTTATATGTTCATGTTTACTTTATTGTTCTTCTGAAACTCTTTGCAAGCTTGGATAATGAAGCACAATAGTCTTTATTCTGAGCTTACAAAAATAACTTTAGAAAATAATTTGTCTGTACTTCCTTTGGGAGTGTGTATTTCATCTATTTCGTAGCTGCATTATATCATAGAAATTACGCAACAAAAAATAACACAGCAGGGACTGTCCACCAGACCGACAAGTTAATGAATGCATCTTTAAACTTATTCATCCTTCCTTTTTGCCCTTATTTTTTTAATCATTCAACCCGTGGCCTGGAAATGAACATGCTTTATCATCTGCTGCGCAGGGAAATCAAAGAACAATGGTACTGGAAACTCCTATAGACCAAGGATCCAATTGTATTTTAAGAAGTATTTGTTTCTCTGTAGCCCATGGTAATGCCACCAAAGTATACATATGCAGTAGAGTTTTAGTGAAAACCACCATTGCCAAGTCCAAAACCAGGATTAGCCAAGATGAGATCGTTTTAAAGCAGTCAAGGCCAAGTCAAGATGGAGTCAAGATCAAGAGAAAAGATTAAAAATCATCAAATCCTTTTCAAAGCCAAGCTTTTACTTCAACTAGCTTCAACTATTTATTTATTTTTAAACTTGCATGAAAAATTTATAAACAAGACAACATAAATATTATACTTTTTCAAATTTAGATACAGTTTCAAAACCATATTTAGTGAAACCCAAGATTAAGACTCCACGGTACAAAAGTTATATGGTGCCAAGTTGATAAAAAATCCATATACATATACGATAAACATAAGATTATACAAAATATCAGATGTTTTAATACTTTTTCAAGCTTGAAATTGTACTGTCCTCTTTGCAAATCATTTTGTTAATTTTAAAGAATAATTTAATAACAATTTAATCTTAAAATTAGTATGTCTAGAAAAATGTTTCATGTCCTATATTTGTAATATAATCGCTTAATGAGAAATCTTAGCATCTCATCTTAGAAATCTTTTCTTAATTAAAGATATATTCACTTGTTAACAGAATCTTGTCACCATACTCAATGTTGTGTCTTGGTGACCACTCCTCACTTCCTCAGACTCGGAAGCTAAGAAGCAACAAAGGAAATTTGCTGGTGCAATTAGCAAGAAATAACAATAACTTTGAGAAATGTAAAGTGAAGATATCCTGAGAAAAGAAAACCAAACTTGTAACAATAACCTGCTTTAGATTTAAATACCATGGTGAGGAATTTCAATAGTAAGACAGAAACCAGATGGAGATGACATGCATAGCAGCAACAGAGACAATACAGACTTGTGAATAATCAATTACAGTGGCCTGGCTTTTTCCCATATCATTCCTATAGCAAAACAGGAAGGACCACTTTTCAAGCCATGATTGTGCTCTAAATGAAGAGATTGATATCTGTGTAGGAAGAAAAAATAAGCACAACAGGGTGTGTTTATATAGGAAGTTCAATAGTGTGACAAAAAGTACTTCTCTGTATCATAATATGTTTCACATACATTAAAGTATTGCTAAAAAGAGAAAAACACAGTAACAACAGATTTTATGGAGATCAAGACCCATTAGGGAAATAAATTATAAATTCATTACATTTGTTGAATTATTGCCTTTAGCAAGCATTATTTAAAGTGCCAATAATTTTAACCAGATCCTGAGAAGACCTTGTGATTTGCGGCTGTAGTAATCTCTTTGAGAATTCAAGGCTATTGTGGTTTTACATTTTAATGCCCAGGCAAGTACTAACATGAAATACAAACAGCCATAGAAAGCAGTTAACTGTTCATAAACAGCTAATAAGTATTTGTCACGGTATCAGTGTCCCAATTTGAACTGTCATCTTCTTTTTGTTTGTTTTATTTTTTTTAACAGTAACCAAACTTGTTAATCTACAACTGCTGCTTATTCTGCATCACAGAGAAACAGTCTGCTCTCTTCCTAATTTACTGTATGAGATCACGGGTTCCCACGATTAGCCTGTGCTGCTGGGACTGACAGAGGAAAGAGTGAATGCCATTACCCCCACCCACTCAGAACAACTCATTTCTCTGTATAGGATATCGGAGCAAATGACATGATTAGGGTTTGAATTAGTGATCTCCAGATGATGGGGTAAACAGTGGACAGTTGCACCACTCAGGAGCATATTTTGTTTTGCATTAGCATTAGCTAACTTACTGGGATAGACACCATTATCATATTAAAGTTTATTACTGGCTTGATTTTGCTGCCACAAACAAAATTTACACATCATGAAACAATTCTTTGTTCAAAAGTTAACATTGGGACATAATATCATTCTTACTAGCTGCCTATTTTGGGCAGGATTAAAAAAAAATCTTTTAATTCCTCATTTAATGGGCACCAATTCTAACCAATCAACCAACCAACCAACCAACCAACCAAAGAAACAACGAACCAACCAAGAAAACAAACAAACAAACAAACAAACAAAGAAACAATCAATCAATCAATCAATCGGTTAATCTGGTTAACTTCTTGTTGCAAAGTAAACACTCAAACACTGAATTGAACTAGAATTACTGGAGTTGCAGTAAAACAACCAAAAAAAAAAAAAAGAACTAAAACAAAACAGCTGTGTGAGTCCAGTGGCCTTTTACAGAGAACAGCACAATGGTTCAGGTTCATTTAGCCCAGAGTCAGTGACTGTGTGTAATTGAATTAAGAGTCTGTCAGACGGGTCTGCTGGGCCGCTTGTGATATTGTCGGATTAATTGGCAGCGTGAATGTGTAGTGTGAATGCCAACACCTCGGTGCCCATGCGACTTTCATAATACACAACACTCAAGTCAAGGACGTGCTATAATTGATTTCCAAATCTATTTGTGGCATTGGATTTTCACTCGTCCTTTATATCGTCATCACATTAGCACTCTTTTTAGCGCTTCTTTCTTTTTAAACACAGTGATGGAGGCTGTAGTAGGGATGGATTTTTATATATAAACGTGCCTTAACTAAATACCTTAAGTACATTCTTTTCTGTGACTTTTCTATCTTGCCAAATAGTGAACAAGTAATACAACAACACTAATTTTATTAGATACACAGGGGTTCCCAAAGTAGGGGTCATAAGCCCTTGTTAGGTCTCAAGATTTAGTAGTAACAAAGAGAGAATGTCCTCCTGATATGCCTAACATAGTTAAATAAAATGAATAAACTTCTCTGGTTGTCTCCTTCCACTAAACCCATTTTTAAACCCCTGGTTTTAAAAATTTGAAGTATTTAAAGTATTTTTTTTCCCCAGTTTAAAGAATAGGTCTCCGATGTGCATTCTTTTTTTAATACTATTTTTGTCCCTATTCCAGTAGCAGATGTATGATATTGACCATGTTAAATACTTTGTACAAAAGGTCAGACTTCTCTCATGCAATGGTGGCTCAGTGGTAGGCTTCTCCCCATGATGCCTGAGGCCTGTGTTTAATTCCCAGTGCTGGGATAATAATTCCAATCCCAGAAAAAAATGGAGGGGTGTTTGGCTTAAAACCTGTGCCAAGTCAAATCCATGGAATGGCAACCTACAGACAACTTTAGGGCTAGACTTCATGCCTGCATGCCAGCAACCTAGACTGCATGCCAACTGTGTACTTTTTACACAATTTGCTGACAATGATATCATTTGTGATGAAAATTGCTGTATTAAATAAAAAAGAATGCGAAATATAGGTATTTTCACTGTGGCCTCAGATTGTATAATAAAAGAACAGGATATGAACATGATAAGGATTTGAGGGAGGAGACCTCTGGGGACATGCAGATAAAATGTCCTTGATGAATGTTAGTGAAGATCAGATAATTTTTGGTGTGACTTGCACATGTGCTTGCAGGTCAGCGGCAATGGAAACAACATTTTTCACACAATCACCTGCATATTATATGTAAATATGGAGGATTCAAAGTGACATGACCCAGATGGAATATCAGAGCTAAAACATCCCGTCATACTGGTTTCCAAGTCAGACTGTAATGTACATGCACACTAATGTTAAAGAGACGGCCAAGCTCTGTTTCTCTTTAAAAATTTCCACTATTAACATTGTCATGACTTGTTTCTTAAATCAAAAACGCTGATCAAAAGCATTTACTTATCAAGAAAATCTATGCAAAACAGACCATTGGGTGGAATTTAATGCTACATGAGAGGCTTTAAAAATGTAAGCAGTTATAGCTAAACCAGCTAGTATTAGTACTCGATATTGGTCTAGAAGAGTATGTGATATAAGACACATGGTGCTTGCTATACTGCCCAATAATGTGCACTGCGATTGCATAATACAGATACATAATGCCAGTTTCTGAGGACTTACCAGTTTCTGACGCTCTAAATGATCGTGCAGGATAGACATACAAGTGGCAGCTATTTCTCATATTGATGTGCAGATAGAAGCAAGTATTCAGCCTTTATACTCATGAACAGCTTCATCCACAATCTGTCAATCCGCTGCTTATTTTTTCTTTGCTCAGGTGATGTATAAAGCAACATTAGTGTTACAAACTATAACCTCAAACTGCTTTTTGCCTTGTCGCTGTTGTTGCATAATTAAATAACATTACTATCAAGCAGTTTGTGCAACTTTTTAATCAGAAGTTAATCAATTAACCCATGGGTCTGTGTGCATGGATATTGGATGTTCTCTATGTGCTTGGTGGATTTTCTTCCGGTTACTCCGGTTTCCTCCCACAGTCCAAAGACATGCACATTATGCTAATTGGTGTTCCCAAAATGCCTGTAGTGTGTGTCTACTGTATGTGCATGTTCCTTACGATGGATTGGCAGCACATCCAGAGTCACAGCCATGTATACAGGATAAAGCGATATATACATGATGAGTGAACGAGTGAGTGAGTGTGTAATCAGGAACCATGATTTCTCATATCTAAGAGCTCCCCCAGATGTAATATGCTTAATATGAACATGTTATAGTAGACTATAGCATACTTTCTTTCACAACCCAGTGATAAAACTGTCTAACCTCATTTAACCCTCAGAATAGTTCAGGGTAAAAGATGTTCATCATTTGGGAGGTAGCCCTGTGTTAGAGTTCTGACCTCTCTGTAACCGTAATCATTGTACGACACACTCACAGTGACACTCTTAGACAGGTGTTACTGATCCTGTCTATGTCCACTTAGAGATGTGTTCTTGACAGATATCAACTTACAGCAGTGCCGAATAAACAGATGGAGCTTCTGTACTTCTCTCTAAAAATAGTTATTGATATGCAAGGTATGATCTTTTCAGATTAAATATATGGGGATGCACTTAATAATAATTTAATAATAATAAAAAATATATATAAATAAGTAGTAATTTGTAAGCCATAGGTGTTAAAAAGATCAGTGGCATCACAAATAATATTTGATGAGACCTCTTTTGGAAAGAATAATTGAATTGAGTATATAGCTCGAATGTAAACACTTGATTGAGAGGTTTGTAAATGGACCTTAAACAACTTTAACTTCTCTCTATGGGGAACACTGATTGTTATTAAATCCAGAGGGTTTTCCCCCCTTTTTCTCCTTTAGACTGTTCAATGTTCATGAACAATTGAGACATTTTGTATTTAATTTTCTCCATATTGATGGAAAGCAAAAAAAACAAAAAAACAAACAAACAAAAAAAACATACTGTACACATACAGTACACAACTCTACATATGTCAAATGTAACAACAGATTTTATGGAGATCAAGACCCATTAGGAAAATAAATTGTAAATTAATTATTGCCTTTAGCAAGCATTATTTAAAGTGTCAATCATTTTAACCAGATCCTGAGAAGCGGCACACACTTTTCTAAGCTCTTTAAGGACCACACCTTCCGCAGTCATTTCAAAATAATACAATATAAAGAAATTTATTTGAGATTATTCTGCCTTAATTGATGGCACCTGTATGATCATTTCTTTGGAACATGAGTATGAATGTGTTTGGTTAAGTCTGAGGACAGTCACATGACCTATTCGTATGCATTGCATTATTTTATTTTATGGATTATTTTCTCAATTCTATTTAGTTGATAAATGATAAGTTGACAAAAGCTGTGGCATGATTTATACTGGATCATTCATATGTACTAGCCTCAGAAATCACCTATTAACAGCATCTCAGATTAGAGCCTTTATGAAGGCTTTACAGATCATAAGTAGCAGACAAATCTCAATATCAATCTCAAAGGAGATTGTTGTACTGTACATGTTTGATTCCTGTAGCATTGTTTTATTATGTATAAATAAATAAAAAATCTGGAAAGACCAAGGAATTAGAAGGTGTGTCAAAAGGTAGTGTACATCTGTTACTTCAAAAGGACATAAACCATTTTAATATGCCCTGGTGAAATCCGGGAGAACAAAGAGTGGAAGTTGTATTCGCATTCTTCCGGAGACAAACCAGGAAGAGTTATCCCAAGAGAGAGAGAGAGAGAATGTGGAAGCATTAATATCTGGACCAAGAGGAAGAGAGCAGCATGTTAACACATTTTATGTCAAAAACACTAATAGTGCCTGTCTACTTATTGTGCAGGATGCCCCTGTGCTGGCAGAACATCTCGGCCCCATTGAGCCATGGACTCCACGAGATCTCTGAAGGTGTGCTACAGAGGTACAGTATGAGGCACCCGGACATAGCAGCAGATCTTTTGAGTCCTACAAGTTGTGAGGTGGGCCTTCCGTAAATGGGACTTCATTTATTAAATTCTTCAAACTTATATTTATGGGGGCTTAAAAAAAAAAAAAAAAAAAAAAAAAACGTGTTTTAGTTTTTGACCATAAGAGGGCAGCAGAGACATTCAGATTTATTTGACCCGAGCCTCGTCTTCATTCTCTATTCACAGCACATGGGGCTGAATAATTACATCCATTTGAATAAGAAATAAGGCTCCAGTTAATTATGTGCCTGAAACAGAGAGAGGGAGAGAGAGAGAGGGAGGGAGAGGGAGAGAGAGCGAGAGAGAGAGAGAGAGAGCGGGCG
>JAQQZT010000007.1:13904392-13919944 GCA_030068275.1 Clarias platycephalus | reverse complement strand
GAGAGAGAGGGAGAGAGGGAGAGAGAGAGAGAGGGAGATGGGGGGAGAGAGAGAGAGGGAGAGGGAGGGGGGGGGGAGGGGGGGAGAGAGAGAGAGAGAGGGAGAGAGATGGTCTGGGAATTTTTGAAATCATGCTCCAAATTCTGCATGATGCAAACAATTAGAAAGTAATGACAAGCACTTAGGAGAGAAAAAAAAGAAGTGAGAATTAAAGAGGAAGTGAGGTAGAGCGAGAGAGACAAAGCAATACAGACTGAACACAGGAGCTAATCGTCCTTTATTTCACCAGGTTTATGTTATGATCACAGGAATTTGTCTTCTATTCATTACAAACAGAACTGAATAGGTCTTTATTCAGAATATTTGAGTCATTGTTGAATAAATTATCTGAGATCTCTCTCCGTTTCTCAGCGATGGGACACGCAGAGCTGACTTTTCTCTCAAACAAAAGAAGCCAATTTTTCAGCTCTCCTTCCAGACCATGTCCTTGCATCATTCTGTCTGATTTTCTCTTTGAAGCTGTCTTTAAAATTTCATTGGTCTGACGGGGATGTTTATGTCAGGGTTTGCTTGTATAAAAATGAGCTTTGTAGCTTCAGTGCATAAAAGTAAAGACGTACCAAACATGTATTTGTCCTACCGCCTGATGCCACTGCCATCCAAGTGTCCAAGAGGGCTAAACTGGCTGTGCTGTCTCTCACTCCCCTGTCAATCATACAGATGATCTAATTGTAGACGTCTGTAAACTCATATACACAGAGGAAGGGTGTGTGTGCCTTTACCCAGAGTCTTATTCTTTAATTTCTTGGCAAATTGTTGTGGTGAAACAGAGGGACTCCAAGCTCAGCATTACTGAACACACACACACACACACACACACTGCAATAATCCATATGCTGTACAATAACTGAAAATGGTGGCATGCCAACTGCTGTACACTTTCACTTACATCACAGACCCCATGAAGACACGAAGCTCAAGGCTATGCTAAATTGCTAACATTAGCCTCTGAGAAACCTCAAGAGGTTGCATAAGCATTAGAGATTTTAATTGTAAACCAGAAGCTCATTTAAGGCATAAAGGGGGGTTAGAAACTTCCAGAACATATTAGACTTCAGGGCCTTTTTTTGCATCATTTACATCCTTTTGCTAAAGAAACCATTAGCAGTTTATAATACAGCACATTATTGAGAACATAACTATTTCGGTTTGATAAAACAGCTAAGTTACAGCAAAAAAACAAAAAACAAAACACAGACTCATCTGAAGGTACTATAACCACTTTAAAATATGGTTTTTAATTATGTTTTAATTTTCATTTAAAAAACAAACAAACAAACAAGGAAATCTAAACAAAACTGGTACAAAATGTTTTTTTTTTTTTTGCAGATTTTAGGATGTAATGAGAGAAATTGTTTTATGATTAACTGCAAAAAAAGGTAAACATAAACATGTCATAGTTTATACAGTAAAGCACTAATAGGGAAGATAATTCGTGTATCCATGTGTTAGAATGAGTTCGCATTTGCATAGCAAAGATGATTATTTTGCTATAACAGTACACCATGAAGTGTGCTAATTATCTTACCACACAGCACTTTGTCAAAATCAAAAGTATTTAATTATTGTGCTAAATCAATATAAAGTTCCTTTTTCTTTTCTTTTCTTTTTTAAAGTTAATAAAACAAAACCTGAGCTTGTCATCATACCAAGAAAACTGTACAATTCGAGCTCTGGAGTCGTCTCAAACGTTCATTTACAGCTTTACCTGACTGTTGACACGATTAAATGTGACCTGTTCAATCAAATGAGTTATTAAATGCGAGCTGGTTTATGAGGAGTGCCTAGGAACAATAGAATATTCTGTGATGTAGTAAGAAAGAGGGAATCCTCTTATTCTAAAATTGAAGATTTGATACATTTGCTTACTGCCCTCTACTGGCCATAGTGCAGAACTAACTGAACTGACTTAATACCTGATTTGATATGAAGGGACACAAACACACAACAGCACAGAGAAAACATCCCCATATCAACTATTACATACATTTTTAAAAATCTGTACATACGAACCATCTAATATACAAGTCTGAGTTACTATGGAAAACTAACAAAATAAGCAGCTGCACAATCGTCAGAGCCTAAACAATTTATAAAACTAGTGCTTTCATATATCCCGGACCTGTGTCTGAAGGAAGAACAACTGAACTTGTGGAAACCATTAAACACTTTAAATAGAGGTACAGTAGGACCAAGTTCTGCCAACAGTTTGGTTGCAAGCACTCAATAATAAAGAAGATCATGCATACTCCTTGGTATAAGAAACTGTCGAGGAGCATGTACTCGTTGTCAGTTTGCCACAGGCTGTGGATAATCACATGCATCGCTTTGCCATTTATTACAAATTCTTGTGGCTTTTGGGTGCTCTGACACAAACTCCACTTCGATGTCCTGCTTAGCCAAGCGCTAATGAGCTAGCGCCTGCCTCTGAGCATAATTAAGCCCACGTCCTCCTGCTTCGCCTTCATTTCCCCAATAATAAATGAGCAACTCTGTTTTTCCCTCTTTTCTGCCTCTTTAGTCAAAGAGAATGTGCTGGATGGAGGGTGTGATTAGCAAAATGCTAGTGCCATGTGCTCAGCCCAGGGGAGACAGGAGCGTAAATAGCAACAGGTGATGGGTTGAGCGCGAGCAGCAGGGCCCCTGGCATTTGGACAGCTTCACACTGAGCTTACTGACTGGGAAGTAATATTAGCTCATGTACTGTTCCCAGTGAAAGCAAGAGAACAGACATTTGGTTTTTAATATCACACTAACAGAGAACAGAACAGAATTACTCCCAGCGTAATATGAGGATGCTGTGATTTTAATTAACGTGGGCGAAAACCTGGAGGCTTTAGCTACTGGCAATAAATTTAACTGGCCTTTGTGCTCTCTATTCTAAACTAATGGGCCATGTGATAGGCAATAACATAAACAGTGACAGGTGTGGGTTTCATCCTCTTGGGCGTTTTAATCCCAGCTATTGTGTATCGACACACTGATTAGACTGGATCCACAAACGTTTTAGATGCTCGTGAAAAGTAAATATGAAAATTCTGATGTAGTTTTCATGAAGAGACTGCATGCTCTCGGCTGACTCTCAGTTATATAAGAAGGAAAAAAAATGGGAATGTGAAACATGAAACCGATGTGTCCAAAGCGTTTAGGAAAATCAGAGAGAAGGCAGAATGAGTGGGAGGTGTGTGTGTGTGTGTCTGGAGTGTAATGAAGACGCCATCAATTTCTACCCAGAGTGAAATTTTGACGTAGCTAAGATTGTTCTGTCAAGGTGCCAGATTTCATTATAGCTGTTTTTGGAAGCCAGTGGCTAAAAACGAATGGATTTATTACCTCTCCTCTGTCTAAATGAACTGTATGTTTGATCACAACACAGAAAGTAACGAAACCCATCTTTTTACATTTATATCCTTTTTTTTTTTACATTTATTTTTTTATCCAGCTTGTCCACCGCACAGCACCATTTCTATCAGTTATAGATAACAAATGCTAATCTTTCCAACTCCATACATTTTACATTTGTCTGAAAGAATAATTACGTCTTTTGAGTGATGGGCCATTTTGAAAAAAATAGAAGACAATGTTCCACTGATTTGGTCATCTTTCCAGATGTTGCGCTGTGGTACAGTCAATGCCGGACTTAGTGTATGAATGCACCTGGTGCCAAAGATAGGAACTGCAAGCATGTTTTTAGACCTCCACTGGGTGAAGGAGCTGCAGACAGACTGATAAAGGTAAAGTAGTTTTTACATCAAATTTTAAAAATACTCCTTAGCAGCCAAGATCTTGTTTCATAGCAAATCATTGGAACTAAAGCTGGCACTCTTATAAGGTTTTCGTAATGTACTTGGTCTGAACATATTACTGAAACCAGAGGAGTTTCTTCCGTGTGTGACTTGCATACTGTAACGAGCAATCAAAACACACCTCCTGCATCAAACACAGAGGATTCATTTAAAAGCACTCTACGCTGCACGTTGTTTAGTCCAATTCACTACATAGCAGCTGAATAAATGTGATCGCTACATTTTGTTTGATGCTGCATTAAAATGAATCTTTTCTTACCTCTACGAAATCTGTGGACACAAGCTGATGATGCAGTCAAACTGAGCAGGTCAGGGTTAACACCACAACATGGGCTGACAGTGTGTGAGACAAAAGCACAGTAACTTAGCATGAGAGCTTGACCCAACATTTGTAAATGTAGTAGCATAAACAACACATCTACAAATGATAAAATAATACCGATTTGGTGGGTAAAATTAGCTTTTTTTTATCCAAAAAAAAGAAAGAAGGTAAAACCGGGACATGTGATAGCATTTCTCATGAGTGAGGGTGTAAAACTGAATTACACTTCCAGAAGTCTTCAAGCACAGTATGGTGATGAGACTCTTATCGCAGTAAAACATTTAAATGGTGCAAACGTTTTAAAGAAGGCCATACATCCGTGAATGATGATCCTGGCAGAGGTGGCTCGAAGTCTACTGCTGTTGCTTCAGTGATCTTTCAGCGAGAGTAGAACGTCTGATCCTTGAAAATCAGCAGATAACTTGTGGAAGAGATGCATCTGTCTGTGGAAACTGTATACATAATACACAAACATCCAACCACACCACTTGCACATTACAGGAACTTGGCTGGGAGTTATTGCCACATCCCCATACAGCGCTGACCTCGCTCCAAGACATTTCCACGTATTCGGGCCATTAAAGGTGTTTCTGCAAGGCCAGAGTTTTGGATGCGAAGAAGGCAGTCTGATCATGTGTGGCATACTGAGAAAACTTTCTACCTTGAGTATCCAAGTACTAGTGAAACACTGGAATGCTTTAAGTGCATTAGTGTAGCAGGGGATTATATATAGAGAGGTAAATTGAAAGAATTTTTATGTCAACTGTGTTCTGTTATTGTATACAATCAAAAGTTCTGCTTTGACTTGAACACCCCTCGTAGCTTTGCTATGTACCTGAAAAGTAAAAGATCATATGATCAGATCTTATTATATATTGTCGAGATTTAAGCACAAAGGGCAACATTGTGTAAAGTGTACATCCAACGGAAATGCCATACTATCCCTGCCATCAACATTATAAACATCAAAATCCACGCTGATTTTAGTTACTGACAGTGTAACTTGTTTTACAGCAATTGATGTTATGCATATCTTACTTAGTGTAGACTTGTAAAAGAATAGCAAACTCTCTTTATGTACATTTTACTTTGTGCATTGAATTACCTGTATAATAAACATCACAGTTAATATTCCTGAGATATTAGAAGTTATAGAAGTTTTTTTCTTCTTTTTCTTAGTAAATTATAGTGTAGCTACTTCATCAACAGTTTATCTTGTAAATCTTGAGTCACATTTGTAAATTAGATTCTCACAATGTCAAAAATGCACTAAATAGAAAAGTATAAAAAAAAAAAGAAAAAAAAAGAATGTTTTTATATATTAAGTCAAAAGTATTAGGTAAAAATAAAGCAAAATAACGGATAATTAAATAACACAAGTATGCTACTAAAGTAATTGTTGGCGTTTACTTTGTTTCTGTACTCTCGTCATTAGCGAAGTGTCTGATGTTGAGCGTAAATAACTGATAAAACAGACATTCAGACAACATTTCTTTAATACAAAGTCAACATATCTACATACACAGTGGTTTTTAAACCAATTATTGTTTCCGTTAGAAGTAACAGTTTGAAAGCAGTATCACTTGGCTTTCGTACAAAGACAAACATTTTCACTTTTGAATTTTGGCTTTTCTTCTTTTTTTTTGTTTGTTTGTTTCTTTTTTTATTTTTTCATCAATTCGCTAGTTTTTTATATGTAGTGGAGCGGGAGTCAGAACTTTCCCTAATCAAGCCGACTTTCCATTCAGGTGTTTGGCCGATGCCATCAGAGATCAGGGACCCAAACACTAGGTCAAATAGTCCACACATTCCTTAAGCGGTCCAGATTTCCGCTATTTTTCTTTAAAGCTCCAGAGATAAGTGTGTCCGTCCATTTAGAAGAGCGTCCCGTGGTGAAACAAGTTGAACTCCTGTTCCCTAGGCAGCACTGGATTTCCAGATTTCAGAATTTCCTCTCCATCCAAATGTTGGCAAAAAAAGCTTGATTTCCAAGAAAAAATTATAATGAAATGAAAACGTAACAGTATGCACATATACCGACTGAAGACTCAGTAATTCAACCCGTGGTTAAAACAGAAGGATTAATGAAACGGGCAATGCAGAGAACCGAAATCCACTAAACCGATCGTACTGTCTGTGTTGTGATTCCACACACCAGTGAATTCCATTCATTCAAAGTGAATTCGTGCAGTCACTCCCTCCATTATGCCTTCGTGTTCGAGCATAAGCCCTTCCCAGGTTCATTTTCCACGCACACATTTATTTTATTTAAAGGGGAACAAGAAAACTGATAATGCAACATAGGATCAGCTTCAAGCAGTAACATACGGAAAAAAAAGAAGAAGAAAAAACTTAATGACAGCGGAGCTCACTGAGGTGTACAGTCAGAGCTCGTCTGGAAAAAATTAAATGTTTTCTTTTTTTTAAACAAAAGTTTGAAAGAGAGAATAGATCAGAGATGAAGCCTGTTAATACAACACCGAGTTCATCAGAAAAAGCTGGATAGCTTTTTTCCCCCCCATTTTTAAAATTCGGAATTATTCAGTCAAAACTTTTGGGTCAAATTATACAAATACATAGAATCTAGATTTGTTTATTTACACATCATATTCAGGATCATTGTTCGAACACAACAAGCCCAGGACCGGTCTTGAGATTTAAAAAGTAAATGATAATGTAAAAAACAATGATAATGTAAAATGAAGTAAAAAATAAAATAAAAAATAAAAATGAAAGTTTTCACAAGGCAGGTGAAACATTGGGTCGAGCTTGTGAATATAAAAAATGTAGAAGTAAAAGTATTCAGATGTCCAAGTTAATGCTAAAAAAAATTCTACTTAAAAAAAATTGCCTCATACTACACATTACTAATAATGATTAGAATAAAAATCAAACCTACAAGTTCATACCTTTCTGAGCAATAAGAACAAGGCCAAGCTGCATTTTTCCAAATCATGATTAAAACAACAACAACAAAAAAACTTCATACAAATGAATACATGTTCATGAGTGAAATAGAAATACAGGAAAAATACTAACTGTACTAAGATTTGGATACATCTTTGTAATTTGCATTTAAATATACTGTGTATGTGAGTGTGTGTGCATAAACATACATACACAACCACATTCCACATTTCTATAGTGAAAAAATAGAATGTATTTTAACATAATATGAACAAAACCAGCTCTTTTTCTCCTCCTATTAAAAAAAAAGTACAGTATCTTTATATGTTATAAAACTAAACAGATAAAATCAAAATGAAATTATGTTAATTGTAATCATAATAATAACAATAATAATTATACAACATTGTCATTTTGTATAATGTTACAACAACGATAAGGCTTTTTGGAAATAAGAAAAGACTACACACGGCTCTTCCACAGCGCAATCAGCATCTTCCCTTGCACACTAATCTGAAAGCTCTGCTGTTCAAGGATTCTCCAGTATGCGCACACCCACACACACACACACACACCCACACCCTCGCTCTCACACACATACCATTTTGACCTATGCGGGGAGAGAAAGAAGAGAAGCTTCCCCTCTTCCTGTCACACAAATATATGTTCAAGTCTTAATGAATAGTTCTGAGATGCGCACATTAAGTCGTACCGCCCTGTTTCTGTTAGTTGTTTTAACTATGTCGATTTATCGTGAATGGCCAATGAAGCTGTGATGAAATGATGGGTCTTAAAAATGTTCAGTGAGCCCCAAGCAGTTGTCATGGTGTAGACTGCCATCAGGAACGTTGAGAGATCTTTCATTGTTGGGTCGGTCGCACAAGACAAAGTGTATCTTTTTTGTCTAAGGAAAAGCCTTTCCAGATTCAAGGCAATGAATTGTGGTGAATGATGGTCACTGGGGTACCAATCTTCTGATTCCATGTGTGTAGCGGTGGTAGTCCACGTCTACCAGGTTCTGAACCACACGGCACATGGCAGTGGGAAAACCAGTCAAAGGTAACATAACCCAGTGGAGAATCATTTGGTCCTCACATTCCTGGCTGAAGATACTGTCGGGTCACACTCCAGTCGCCTCCATACGGTTTCAAGACGAAGCTACATTGGCGTGTTGTGAAGACATTGGCTAGCTTGTCCCGAAAAAGCACCGATACGACTTCTGGAGAATTAGCACTTTCTATAAGATGACTGCAGCTTGCCTTGATGTCTGGAAAATGGATGGGATTGTAGAGATTGCAGCAAAAAATCCTGCCTACTTCAACACAACCCTGGAAAGCCTTCTCCTGCCACCATCTTGATCAAATTAGTTGAGAATCATCTGGAATTAACAAGTGCCCGCTGTACTCAACACTGAAGGATCTCGGGCACAATCATCTTACCAGTCTCGGTGCGATCACGTCTACTTCGATCATCATTTGCTCAAACACACGTGCAGGAGAATCTTGTTATTTCACTCCTCCTTCACTGACTGATTATTTTGTTGTATCTTTACAGGATTGGTTTGGAGTTATACGTCCACATAAAGATTAATAATATCCTCCATATCAGAACACTTGAGGTAAAGTAAGCGGTCCGACTTATACATCATTCCCACCCCGCGGCTTGAGCCAATACTTTGGGTTCTGTCTCATGATTGAGGACGTACGTACAGGGAGTTGGTTTCTAAACGGATCCTTCCATCTGCCTTGGTTTAGGCTCTGTCCAATTAGGATTTTCACGATGATGGTCCTGGAATCTGCTGCCAAGTACACTCTGTGGTTTTGTTTTTATTTCACAAAAGGGTTTATTTACTTTTTTTCTTATGTTGATTTTTTTTTTTTTGTATAGTTGTCACTATTTCAATTGTTACAAGCAGGTTCCTATGGCTCAGGAGGCTGTAGAGGGGGGCACTGGGCAGGGGGGAAGGAAATGGCTTCTTACGTTGCATAGTGATCAAAGCTTCCTAGGTACTCAAGAGCTGCCTGGTAGCAAAACTGGTACTCGTCCTGTACAAACAGCAAAATAAAACAGAACTGCTCATAAACTGATACATAGCATTATAAATGTCTAAGAAATTTTCAAAACTGTTTGCCTTTTTTCATGCCTTGTGCATAAAGTTACAGAATTTTAAAAAGTAAAACTTCATTCACTGTCAGAAAAAAGGAACTGACTTTAGTGTACTTATTTCCTTAGGGCTACATAAAACCGGTACCATTAAGCATAAACTTTCTGAGACTTGATAAAATGCCTAGCATTCACCTTTAAAGTTTTCATATTTATAATCCAGTTCTGATTATAAATAACCATCTAAAAGCTTCATCACTGAAGTGTGATATTCGTGTGTTTGAGAAAATCACCCACAGTTAATATTATATAACAAAACATTCTATATTGTATGTTTTATACGATTTTAAGCAGACTTTTTTATCACTGCCTTTGTTAAACTGGCTCCTGATATTTGCTCAAAGAAAGTCAAGGCAAACTTAGAAAGTTATATGTCATGTAAAATCTATCTCGACCTGGTTTGGTCTTTGGTAACATGACCAGTGTCTCTCACCTCGGTCTGTACCATGGCTGGCCGCTGGGTTCTGAGCATTTTGACCGTCTGGAAGATGTCCACCACGCCTTCGTAGCGCATCCTCTCCAGCACGATACTGAGTGTGATGAAGACTCCAGTCCGCCCCACGCCAGCACTGCACATTGGAACACAACAACATATTACAAAAAATACTCTTTAAAATTTTCAGAATAATCTGTAATTGCAGTTAATATCTTGGATGAATTGCTTCAAGCAACAATTCATCCAAGATATTAACTAGATTATTACAATATTCGAATTAATGATTCAGTGTCTAATTGCATTTCTATTTACACAGAGCTGGTCCAATGAAGGAGATGATGTAAAATTTCTTCCAGGTTTTTTTTTTTTTTTTTAGTTGCTTAAAGGAAAATATGCACATTTCATGATTTTTGATGATTGCATGTACAACTGCCCATGAAAGGCCTCCAAAGATATAGATTAATGTTTTTTACTGTAACTTGTGCTAAATAGCCTGATTATTGTACTAAAATCCGTGGGTTTTATTATAATCCATCATGCTATGTTCTGCTGGTTGTATGGCCACATCACAGGAATCACTGAATCACTGTGTTGTGTGTATGCAGTCACTACACTGGAGTTGGTGTTCTGGAATTCTGTAAGTGAACTGAATTATCTATTCAGATGCAAACAGCCAAAAGAGTGCACTTTATAGTGAGCATGAAGTGATTTGGGTGACACCCATGGGCTGTTTATTCCCAGCAGTGGGTTATGAATATGGCCAAGTGCTTTATTAAGGATGTCAGTAATGTCTTTTAGACATGCAGTGACTTGGAACCCTGTGAAGACTATCAAAGAAATAATCACAATGAACTCCAAGCACCAATTCTACTTGAAGGCACATTCAGGCACAACCGATGAGACACACAGAGAGATGTACACCCCACCAACACTCTCTGTTTTTCTGTGTCTCTCCATTTTTCTTTGTTGTCTGTCTGTCCCTCTGTTTCTCTTTGTCTGTCTCACTTGCTCTCGAACTCCCTCTTCAGGTGGGGGGCAATAAATGATTCGACAACAGATTTATTTTTCACCCCTCCTGCTTGCCGAGGCCGGAAATGGTGCATAAAAAGTGTCAGGCTTAAGGAACATAACCTTGGCTCACTGCACATTCAGTGTCTCACGTCATGAATCATAAAAACTCTGGTTAAACATCGTTGGCTGTAATGACCATACTTTATTAAAATCGTAATGCTCGTCTGGCACCTGTGCAGCTGTTTGTCCTAGAAGTCGCTCGCACACATCCTCAAAACCCGTTTAACACATGTCGGCTCTGAAACGTGACAGGCTCGACGAACAAAAAGATTTATGCTCCCGTTTCACTGAACTCGCTCAGCCAATTAATGACCAGTGGCTCTATTAGATATGATATTTTGGGGTGCGATGAGGCAAGATGAGAAGAAATGAATTGGAAGAAAAGAACGAGTGAGGCAGCTGAAGATTAATAGAGATGTGTGAGAGGTAGAAAAATGGAGTGAAAGTGATACAGTGAATTGAGGAAGGAAAGAAAAATGAGACACGAGCCAGCTGAGCCAGAGTAAACAAATAAATGTGTGTGCGTGTGAGAGCAAAAGGGTATGAGTTGAGAGATCATCATTTTTCTGAGCAAATACAGCCCCACAGACACGCAACTTTACCGAGTGTGTATAACGTCTTCCAGTTGAATCACAGATCTAATCAGAGCCACACAGCAATGAAACGCCCTTTAGAAACACATCACCTGCACTCAACACCACCATGCACACGGTACCTGATGTTACAGTAAATAAAAACAGTTTCTGTTTCTTATGTATTTAATTAGATTTCTGTGAATCTGACCAACCGAGCTAACTGTAAGAGTAGATAGATGAGTGTGGGATTTAAACCCAGTCGGCTCTAGTTTATGTTCACAGCAGTCAGTATTTAATCGGTAACATTATTTTCAGAGATCGGCCGATTCGTTGTGTGAGAGAGACAAGTGTGGAATTATTAATGTAAACTATTCTGTGTAGTGCTGTCTTGTGTGTGAAATGGTGCTGCTATAGAGAGTTAGAACTTATACAGAATAAAAAGAGAGGCTGCTGAAGGCTAATGGACTATAAGTGTGAAAATCACATCTGATAATGCTATTAACAGATTTAAAGCATGCTCATGAGAAGTGTGTGTAGGAGTGTGTACTCAGCTTAAGCCAACTCAGCACAAGACATGATCATCAGTCTCAGGCTATATACGTATTGCACAGGGTCCGAAATTAACTTTTTGATCGGCCAAGTTGGCATATTTTTAAATTGTGTTTTTGTGTCGCGTAACCTACACATTCCTTTCAGTACATTTTATTGATATAAAAACGTATGATGTTGAATGCAAACTGAAAGAGGTACGTAGTCAGAGCAGAATTTGAAGCAAAATTAGTTTTATCTGTCTGTTCTGACATCACGATTAGCGCTGTCAAAGAGAGGGTCGAGAGAAGTTCTGACTGAGCCCAGGACACAGACACGCAGGTAATGTGGCACTTGCTGCATTTACGGTCACGAATGCTCTCCAGCTCCCAGGTTTATTTATGATGACAAATAAGCTGTTTCTATTTTTGTCTTTGGCATACTTCTAACTCATGGAGCAGCTTGTCACCACAAACTCTGTATCATACTGTAGCCAACCGTCAGCTCCAAACCGCCATTTCACAAAACTTTCTTTTTGCATGTCCTTCTGCTGCTTTGTCCTTCTTTCTCTTTGGTGGCAGTGTGCTTTCATTTGGAAGGTTGGCTGAACCGTGTAAATATCACCACATACTAGCTAGCTATGTACAGTAGGTAGCCTGAGGCAAAAGCTAGCAGAAGACAAATTGTAACCAGATGACTCCCTGTAGAGCAAAGAGAAGTGGCATGGTGACTGGCATTCCAGTGTGTGCGTGTGTGTGTGTGTGTGCCAGTCTGCTCCCGCGAAGCTCCAACATGCAGACAGCAGAGGAGCAGGAGAAAGAAGCTGTGGCTTCACCAAGACTTAATAAACTTAATTATATCATTATTTTGATACAAACATTTACCTGCCATGTGGCAGAAAGCCCTCTGAGATTTACTCGCCAACTGGAAAACCTACCTGTGTTTGGCACTTGGTAGGTGCTAATTTTAAATGAAAGCACACTACCTTGTTATCCCGCATGCGTGCACATTTATGTGTGTGTCGTACCTGCAGTGGACAGAGATGGGGCCGTCCTGGCCAAACTGCTCCTTGGTTTTATGCACTTGGCCGATGAAGTCGATGAAACCTTCGCCTGACTTGGGGACTCCCTGCTCTGGCCAATCAGTGAACTGGAACTGTCGCACAGTCCGAGACTGTCCATCCTGAGAGAGAATAGAAGAATATGGATAGAACGATAGAGAAAAAGAAGGAAAGAACAAACAGATGAAGGGCAAGCTATGCAGAGAGTATAAAGGCACAAATATTTAAAAATTCCTTTGTAATGTTATTTTCTAGAAGAAAGTTATTTATGTAAACCCTAATTCTTCTACGGGAGTGGCAAACTACTATGCTAGCTTGGACATGCCCATCTGTCCCACTCGGACACTCCCAGCCGTCTCACTGAAGCACGCATATCTGTCCCACTCAAGACACACCCATTCAGTCAACCATGCAGGGAAAACGAGAGAAGTCAACAGAGTATCTTTGATATCTTTGAACTGATGATTGGAATATTTCTGGCAGAAGCAGGATTATGAATGATGTGTGAGCTGCTGACTCTCCCCATAGAGTGTCTGAGTTCAGCCTACATGTCAAACACTTACTGATCTAATCACAACCCAGTCACAACACTCTCTCTTCTCTTCACCTCACCCACTCATCTCTTCACCCTTACAGTTCATTCTTCCTGCCCCTCACTCTCGCCTGCCCCCTCAACTCTCTCTCTTTTTTCCTTAATGCTCTCTCCCTCTTTTTCTCCTTCACTCTATTTTCATCCCTCACACTCACTCTCGCACACTCATCTCTCTCTCCCATACAAAGCTTGCCTTCAACCACCCTGTACCTTGCTCTCACTCCTTTTCACTACCTCAGTATCTTATCTTCATCTTCATCCAATCTCTCACTCTTCCCCTCTTGATTTCACTCCACCTACCTTCTCATTCACTTTACCCCACCAGACATCACTCTTTCCACCCTCTTCAAGTCTTTTTCTTGCTTTCACTCAGCTGCAGTGGTCCACTCATCTTCCTCATCTCTCTCACCCTTCCTCCCACAAATAGTTTAATAAACAGAATTTTGGATGGAATTAGTCAAATCATGTGATTAATTACGTATATCAGCTGTGTAACTGCAGTAACCCTATAATCTCAGCTTCATCTCCCCTCTCCTGCCTTAAACACAGTGGTGTTACACTATTACCAGCTCTGCTTTGTCATGCACACATCTTTGGGCTTTGTTTGATGGTCCAATCTCAATTAAACCACTGGCTACAGTCCTGCGTTCTGCCCCGCTCTCCACTCTCTGTGTGGGAGCATATAACTCTCATGCCCACTGCTTGCCAACGGAATAAACACTGCAGTGTGTGTAAATGCCTCAGGATGATAATTTAGCAAAACCTATTTACAAACATGCTTTATTATCCAAGTTTGTTTTTAACCTAAGAGGAATTTGTCATGCTGAGTGATTTAAATGAATGCATTAAATGAAACATATTAGCTGTTTATCTTATAACTGAAAGTATGGTGAAATAGCGGTTGTTTTAATTCTTTCGACTCTAAGCCACACATCACATTAGTGTTTCACATTAATATGCTACCCAAAAGTAATTAATAATATAAACAAAAATGCTGGAGTTACTCTAATGTGCATGAGGGCTTTGGGAAGTGTAAGGGTCTGATGTGTGCACACTGTGTGTGTGTGTGTGAGAGAGAGAGAGTGAGAGTGAGTGAGTGAGGGAGTGAGACATAATAAGAGAGATATGGAATGAGTCTGTATTATATGTATGCTGCGTTGCTCACTCTTGCATCTGTAACTTTAAACTCCCGGAGGATGTACTGGGGCATGTTGTACTCAGCCATGGGGTCCACCACGAAGTACTGATACCGAGCGGAGCGCTCTGCTGGCCAATACTGATGGCACTTTTCCTGTGGATATGCACACACACACACAGGATTAATTAATTTATATTTATTAATGACATTAATTTCATTCAAGTTTTCTGTAGTAACAACTGTTTACAGGAGGAGTCTCCAGTGTCAGTGTGTGTGTGTGTGTGTGTGTGTGTGGACAAAAAAAGGAAGGCTAATGAAAGAAGGGCTGTTCATAGCTGCCAAGAAATAACAGAAATATGGGTTTCATGGACGTTTATGGATAGATTAACCTATGACTTATTATTTGATTCATTACCTAAAATAATTGTTAGTTGTGCAAATTGATATGGTTTAATGGTGTATTGGTTTATTTATAACTAATATGAACAACCCCAGTTGTTTTATCCATTACTTATACTAATTTATACTGATATTTGTACAAATTATGATTATTAGTTCAATTGTTAAGTGTGATTACAGAACTGTTACCTAGGCTGGTTGTCATGACAAAACTGAAACAAATTATTATATGCAATGTTTGACAAATTTACACTGGAATTAAACTGCAGAATTTACACCTGCAGTCAGAAGTTTACATAAACTCAACACTGGGCTTGAAATTAATGTTCTGAACTGGTCTTTGTCTGGAGCAGAATAATTGTACAATGTAGGCCTGGGCGATAAAACGATAACGATCTGTTTCGCGATAGACACGTGGTCGATATCAATAAAAAATGTGTTCGATAGAACGTTCGATATTTTTTATTCTTTGTCGGAAGAAAACGGAGGTCGCGA
>JAQQZT010000007.1:13817970-13896923 GCA_030068275.1 Clarias platycephalus | reverse complement strand
TTTGGATTTTTACAACATTATTGTTGAAATACACAGTCCTGAAAAAGGGGCGTTTCTTTTTTTGCTGAGTATATATATATATATACACACACACACAGGCCTCTCTTTTTAAATGGGAGAACTTGCACAATTGGTGGCTGACTGTATATATCCTCCTGCCTTCCCACACACACACACACACACAACACACAGACACAGAGAGTGTCAGTGTGTTAGAAAAATAAAAGTGTAAGAGTGTGATTTGTAACTGAGCCCATCTGTGTATGCAGAAGGGATCAGCATTTAATGCCAGTTCCTGCAAATGCATGTTACTTGTGGAATTAGTGTAATGTAACGACATTTTGGATCTGATGAGAAATATCTGAATGAAACTCTTTCTCGAGCAGATGGTTGCTTTGAACCTTTTGCACCTCTGGTTTTGTATAGTTTAAAATCCTTCAAAAGTCTGGAGTACAAAGTTTGTTCTCATCATTCTTCATATTCGTTGTTGTTCAGAATGACACAAATGAGCAATGCAGGTCTTATTTAGTTAAAAAAATTGATTAATGGTGTATAAAATTATTTAAAATGCATTATTAAACAGATTCATCCTTTTAGAAATTTAAATTCAATTTGGATTAAACTGATCTGATTAATACTAATTTAGGTGTATTTAAAGGATTTTATATTCTTACTGAATTATTTAATAAGATAATTAACAGATTAAGAGCTGTATGTGAAAAATCATTTTTAACCAAAATGAGAACGTGTTGTTTTAGCCATACAAATTTATTTCAAGAAGCTGTAAAGTTGATCTGGATTAATGGGCTACCTTGAACTCCAGCTCCATGCCTGTGACATGCTCTCCGGCCTCCACCTGCGCCAGTTTCTGGATGTAGGAGAAGAGGCTGCGGGCGGGGACCTCTGTGTTGCCGCAGGCGACCGCCTCCAGCAGGGCGTCGTGGATGAAGCTGTACTGATCCTCTGTCTGCACCATGTAGTTCCTCTGGGCACGCATCAGCGTCACATGACCGTAAATGTCCACTGTCTTCTCATGCTTGATGCGCTCCAGCATAGCGTCAATGACGATGAAGCAGCCTGTGCGGCCCACACCGGCACTAAACACAAATAGTGAAGAGTGATGCACAGTGATATACAAATAGTGATGAGCGATATATCAAATAGTTGGCAAGGTATTTAGTGAAAAACTCCTCTACAGGTCACGAGTCAGAGCCAAGTCTCCAAAATTTGTCTCGATCCATCATGCAGGCAGCATATAAATGGACTTTAGAAAAAGACGCTCTCAGCTCTTCTCCACCTTTTCACCGTGTCACTGTAACTGTAACTGAAGGTATTGGAGATTTATTCCCAAAATAGAACCTGCCTACATCCACAAAGCCCTTTCTGGACTCCACCAATACCAACTGGAGATCAAGTAAACTCGATTGCTCTGAGGTGACATGCAGGCACGCTTGTGAAAATCCATCATCAGCAAACCAATCAAAAAGCATAGTTAATTATTACTAAAAAAGAAACTAATATTAAGAGAATGCAGGCCAAACCACGGCACGGTGGTGTAGTGGTTAGCACTGTCGCCTTGCACCTCCGGGTTCGATTCCCGGCCAGGCTCGATTCCTGTCTCTGTGTGCATGGAGTTTGCATGTTCTCCCCATACAAAAAAATTTAAAGAAAGAAAAAAAAAAAAAAAAAAAAAAGTGTTCACACAATTGTCAGGAGTTGGTAAGACTGAATCCCAATAATGCGACACAAATTCATTAACAGCGAAAGTTGGCTGTGCTCTCTGAGTGGGAGGGATGGTGTTGGGGGGGAGCATGCAACTCACCTGCAGTGGGCAATTATGGGTCCTGCATCAGGTGGGTTGCAAGTCTTTACCCTCCTCAGAAATGCTAGGAAGGGTGTTGGGTACTCAGGCACTCCGTGATCCGGCCACGCTGTGAACTGAAACTGACGTACCTCACGCTTTTCACTGGAACCATTCTGTAGAAAGAGAGAGAATACAGTATGTAACTACACATTACACACTTACTACACAGTGTCTCCTCCCTTCTCCATCATGTCCACTGTAATCTCCTGACTGCTTTAAAACACACACGCACACAAAAAGACAACAGCTGGTCTGAAGCCTGGCATAGACAGAAGAAAGGATATCATTGAGAATAAAAGAAAGTAACAAAGAGACAACAGATTTTATTTCTCCTCTCTTTAGGTTTTTATATTCAGATTTTACATTTTAGTGCCTGACAGAAGCTCCTCTGAATAAATGAATAAATTATGGAGGTAATTAAATCCACCTTGCCCTAGTTTTTCTCTACACACGTCTGTGGTGCTGGGTGATTATGTAAAAGTATCTGTGACTTTGTATCATCCTTGTGAGGACCTTCCACTGACATAAATGTTAAAGCAGTTAATAAATGCTACGCTAGACCTAAATCTAACCCTAATCTTAACCTGAGCACATTAACCAATTTTTAAAAAATGATTTTTTAATATATTGTTTTGCTCATCAGGACTAGCTAAATTTTCCACAAAGTGTAGTCGCATAATGTTCCTATGTTATGCGAACATATAACCTATAAAACCGCGCACAAACACATTTCTAAGGTTTTTCCAAGCAGATAGCAGTTATCTTTCACCAAAACGCCCCAAATGTCTATTTTTAATGGAACAAAAACAAAATACTTGTCTGCAGCATAAAAGCCGTTACTGTGCATTTGCATTCAGCTCCATTTCCAGTTCCCTCTTCACTTTGTCTACCCAACTGCTAAGCAATGTAGCAGGCTACCAATTACCTCCAGAGCATGTTTCTCAGAACAGAGACGCAGCACAAAGGTTACTTCTCTCTCTCTCTTTGTGCGTGTTTGAGTGTGAGTGACATACATAGAGAGAAGGATGGGAGAAAGCCTTTAGGCACACCTCACCTCTTCACATCTAGCCTCCTTGTTTATTTCTCCCTAATCTACAGACTGAGTGTGTCGAGCCCCCTGCTGAGCAATGTGCCCAGTTCCTGAGGGAAAGTGCTGAGTGAAAGTACATGAGAGAGAAAGAGAGAGGGGGCAAAGAGAGAGAGAGAGAGAGAGAGAGAGAGAGAGAGGCCAGGCTTTTGTTGCTTCTAAAGCCAATAACCAGCATTTGGCCTGCCTCTTTGCATCTGGTTCATGTCCACTTTATTTCATAGAAAAGCTTTATTATGCTGAATTAAATACTGTTTAATTACAGCCTCATTGTGGGGTAGCTCTAGGGTATGTTGCGGATTTAACATACTTAATAACAAGGAATGCTAGGAATTAATGTTTAATTGTTAACAAAAGTATCATCTGTAACACTAACATTACTAAACACCACCCAATACGATGTTATCGTTTTTTGGCTACCTAGTTGTCTATTCTATTAATATTGCAATTCTGTATCACGATTTTATAAATATAAAAAAAAATTTATTATATTTTTTCAGATTTTGTTACAATTTTAAGACCTTGTACTGTACCTTAATTATATACAATTATTATTTCTAAACAAACTTGCCAAATAATTCACTCCTACCACACGGGATGTCCATGTGGGAATAGTTTAGAGTATCCCTCCTGTAGGATTGTAAAAAACGGGCATGTTTTACTATCTCAGATGCCTCTAAAATCTTCAACAAATGGTGAACATGCAGGAACGCGCTTTACGCACTAATTTATGAACGTGGCTGTTTTGAGACTGTTTCAAGAGTGTGGACTGAGTTTAGAGATCAAATCGCTTGCAGAGTTTGGAGGAAAAAAGCAATTCAAAGGCATTTTAACACAACTTTTTAACTTTATAAAAAAGTGTTTCAAAAAAGACCTCGTTTGAAGAAAACCTGGGAAGACGTCTGTGTTTAAAACACATTTGAATGGACACCATTTTGTCTCAGAGCTGTTTCGGACTGTGAATTTTGTCTCGTTGAGGATTCTCCGAAATTAAGATTATTCACGATCAGGATAGCTTTACAGAACGGCCATTTTCAATGTCATCGTGCTCCCGGCTCCCAGTTTATTCATTGAAACCAGTAAGGTTGACTAATTTTTCCCGCACCCCCCCACATACATTATACCGGACATTTTAAACATTACCTTACATACTGAAAATATTGTATATAATTGGAAATATTGGTATCTGGTGTACTGCAGTGTCAATCTTTTGTACAATACACATGAGCTACTTCATTCAAATGTGTCATGGACTTACTGTACAGTATTTTTGCCTTGCACTTGATGAATGATGCTAATGCTAATATGTTGTGTACACATTAAATGTTAGTGTTTATTGTTTTGCATTAACACTGAATTCAGTACTGGTTCAGTATATAGACATTTTAAATCCTAGTTTTGTTGACATCCCAATGTCAGCAAAATAAGCTTAGTAACATGACAGAAAAATGGTTACATTTATGAACTCAAAGAAAGAAAAAAAAGGGAGGCTGGTAAGCGGAATTAACTTTACTTGAACATATCACAACATTAAATGCAAGTAATAAAGGAATTAAATATGTGGTTAATTTCAGAATTAATAAAAGAATTCAGACTTGCTGTGTAATTAGCTGACTAAACTAGCTGCTATTACAGCATAATAACCAGCTTCAGAGTGATAACCACCCCACAATGGTTTATTTTCCTATAACAACATGAGCCCCAAGTGTTTCACTCCTTATTTCATGTTCAGTGCTGAGTCCTACCTTGTGTAAAGAGAAGGTGCGAACACAGAAGGTGGCCAGCTCGATGGTGTCCAGCAGGGTGACCTGGGTCATGCCGTATGTCTCCGTCCCTCGGCTCGGCCAGTACTGATCACACTTAATCTGAATATGCAAAACATGAATGACAAGAGGATTATGAATATGAAACAAGGTCACAGTACATGTTCCAGTAAGTTTACCCAGAGTTACTAACACCCGAATACACTTAAAACATTTGAACCAGAAATATGAGACCCTTCTAGTTCCTCCTCTACCCACACTGGCCTGAAAAGACTCAGTTTTGATCAAACACTGTTGAATGATCTGAATGACAAACATCTGGATAAATCGGTCAGTTCCTCTGTGTCCTCGGTTCTAACCACCTTCAGTCACACATCAATCTTCAGGACAGAGAAGTTTACACTCTAAAGCATAGCAAGCTACATTTCTTTTGTCTAATTAACTTAAGGAAATTTAAGTCATTCTTTAATTAAATTAAAGAAAGGAAAAGAGCAGCTGCTATACTGTAGGTGATAACAGGAACCAACTTCTATTGCAAATTTTTCACAACAGTAAATGTAAATGGATAATGTGCTATTATTAAGAAAATTTTTATTTGTTGGAAAATGATTGTGGTATAACAGGAATAAAACACTGAGACATGCTTATGCTTTTTAACAGTTAACATTTAAAGAGGGAGTCTCTAATGTCTCCAGGGTAAAGACTTTTTTGAAAGTCTTCACGACAGGAAAATGATGTTTGTGGGGTTGGGGAGAGGGAGTTTCTTTTTTCTGTGAAAAAAATACTGTTTGTGCTATACGGATAGTGATTTTGAGTTTGACTTTTCATTACATTAAATTTAACTATAATGTTAACTAAAGAGCGGTGCTAACCAGTTGTTGCAACACCTTGATGTTTTTATTTACATAAAAAAGCATGTTATTTGTACAAAGTGCTTTATTTCAATAGGTAACTTGTTATACACTGCATGGGTAAAAAAGCACTTTCAGAAGGGTCAAATTATTAGCCTTAAAATTAATGGAATAAATTGGAATAAATAAACCTGTCCAATGCTTATTAAACACTAAAAGGATAGGGCTGAACTTTACAGAAAGAGAAATGAATAAACATAATTGGAGATCAAATCAGAATTGACTAGAAATTACAGCTATATTTAATAGTGAAGTAAGAACATTTCCTGACCAAAGAGCTGTGTGGCCTAAAGAAAACCACTTGTGAAGCTAATCAGAAAAAGGCTTCAGTTTGCTAGGCATAAAGCTTAGACTTTGGAGCAATGAGAAAAGTCATGTGGTCTAATGAGTTCAAATTGATTCTGAGTATTCCAGAATTTTAAGAATTTGTGACTTTTTTGGGGTTAGGTAGTGCATCTGTATGTGAGTATTAGTCATCTGTCATCTTCAAGCTCAAATTAAGGTCAACCAGCCTGGAAAAGTTTCTCCTGCGCCGACCGACCCCCAGTGTGGGATGTGTTCCGAGGCTCCTGTGGAATAATTTTAGCCCATGCCGAGCAGGCTCTAATTAATGCTCTCTGTGAAGGAGTGGGGTAACCGGTAAATGAGATGTCGGAGGTGCTGGGATTCTGGATGGTTGCGTTTGGTCAAAGAGAAGCCTGCCAGTGAGGGTTTCTCCTCTCTTCACTTCTCTTGCTCTGTCAATTACTCTATCTTCCTCTGTATTTGCTAAATGGTCCTTGCTAGCCAGGCGGAAATGAGATAATTGTCGGCTATGATCTTTCTCTCCTTCTCCACACGCTTTTTTCTCACTCGCTCAACCAGAGCTGACATTTCATCACAGATTATGTCTATCCATGTGCAATGCGAACTGTACTTCACTTCTTTTCACAAGACGACTGTCAACGAAAGGACTAGCACGGAAAAAAAAAATCTACAAGACACTAATGGAACGACGCTCAAACGCTTAAACAGTTTCTGACCACCCGTCTCTAAAAACAGTATTGCCGGCATACAACAGATAGAGGCCTACAAGTTCTGTTATTAGCCACGACAGGGTAGAAAACGCTGAATTCTTGTGATGTGTTTATCCTTCTGAGATGATACAGAGTGAATGATGCATTTAAGTTTTACAGCCATATAAATGCAAACTGACTAGATAGATACATTACTATAGTAATAAAAGACAGAAACGTTCATGAAAGATGCTTCGGATAAACAGATTTAAATTAAGTTTTCTTTCAGGAGATGTTTATTTAACATTTATGGGAAAGTCTCTAGTGTCAGCACTTTTCTGACTAAAGCTTTCATCACAAGGACTTTGTGGTTTCTAGGTAACATGACAAACTGAGTCTTCTGCATTATTAAGAAAGTATACAAATCCTGTCCTTGAGTGAAAGTACTGTAGAAGTACCCTATGAAAGTCCTCCATTAAAGTTTCCACATCACGAAATGTCCAAAAAAAATATCCTTTCCTTCAAATGTACTAAAGAAACAAGAATAATAGTGCTCTGATTTATTATGGCTCTAAATGTTATATTATTATTTTTTATTTCTCGCTTAATCCACTAATTTTAGGGCATTGGTGGCTCAGTGGTTTCTCGCCTGCCATGTGGAAGGCCCAGGTTCGATTCCTAGCCAATGCCCTAACCCCAACCAACAAGTGCAGTGCCGGTCCCAAGCCTAGATACTGTAAAATGGAAAGGTTGTGTCAGGAAGGGCATCCGGCGTAAAAACCTGTGCCAAGTTGTTGTGCAGATCAGATGATCTGCTGTGGCGACACCCAACAGGAGAGCAAAAAGACCATCAACTTGTTTTCTACTAATTTTAAATGAAAATGCTAGTGGCACTCTGGGCATCAAGACCTGCTCATATAAGGTCATTAAATTAATCTGATACTGATGTCAGTTAACATTAATAATCAAAATGCAGGTGAACAGTATTTATTTAGGTGGATCGGAGTGGAAGAAATCCAAGATAACAGTCTCTTGCATAAATAAAATGCATTGTTGCATGTGGTTGGTTAAAGTGTTGGAAGCTGATAATGACTCGAACCCCTACAAACTAATGTAAAACATCCATCTTTTTGTCATACTGGTTTGTGGTGTAGCAACGATTTAATCTTCCAAAATTCGTCCATTGAAGAAAATGAGCACCAGCAAAAAAATAAATAAATGGGCCTACATCCATGCGTTCACTTAGATTTAAAAGAAAGAATTCTTGAAATCACAAGGAAAGAACAAGCATTTGAAAATGAGTGAATCTTGCTTTTGTTCCGTGAGTTGAAAATAAACATTTAAAAAAGGCCATGGGTGTTGAATTCCTGAGTTAGGATAAGGACATTTTTGGACATTTTATTTCTGGTCCTCAGTATTGCTGGTCATTGCACTGATCTTGTAATAATAATGTTCAGTGTTCACTGAGTAGATACAGGTAATAGGTGCAAACGACAGGTCAAAGCCAATTAGCCTCAATAAAGCATGTGCTGTATCCTGATTGGTGTGCTTGCTGTACACTTCACTGTACGATCATTTATTTTCAACTCATAAGTAAGCGGTAACATTGCATTTTGCATAATGTGATATTTTACTTTGAAATGTAGTTGCGCAAAAGGAAAAAGTCTCCCATACCTAAAAGGGAAATACTTCAGTTGAGTACAGATAGCTAAAAAAAAAAAAGTACTCGGTAACGCGATTATTTACTTTGTTACAATCCACCAGCGTTTACTAATGACTGTGTAAGTTGTTACAAACCTGTATCGTATATGTTCAACAACTTTAAATTTACCAATACATTTACTGCAGTGCAGTAAAAAGCATGTGGCACATGCTGTTATGGGTAAGTAATCAGCGCCAGGGTAGTAACAGTTACTTCGCTTAACACTGGACCGCAGCGCATGGATGAAAACATCTCGTTTTATGTTCGTTCCATGTCATGCACTCAATTACAAAAAAAGTTTTAGCTTTAAAAAGTGGATAGCCATGAAGATGTGCAGTCAAATGAGGGTTACAAAAAATAACAAATCATGTCATGGCTGCTTCAGCGCCCCCTCCCCGGCACACAGCACCCATTAAACAGAAGATGAGTCAGCTTGTGCTCTGGTGGTGATAGCAGCTAGCGAGCAGCAGTGGAAGCCTGATTTTCACCGCCTTCTCTAACATGGGTGCCAGTGTTCCTGCAGGAAGCAAACAGTCCTCCCGCACTGACTACACTTGATGCCTAGCATCCAAAGTTTTATTCCCACCTGAGGATACAGTTTCACTTTCACAAAAATATGTCGCAGTGCTGGAAAGAAATGTGTTTAATATTCTACTTCGCACCGAGCTTTCCTTGCCAGCGTTCGTATCCTTTCCTTGTGAAGGAAATTCCAAACTCATTCCATACTTTCATTGTGTTCATTATTTAAACTTAAAATTGTTAGGTTGAGTTTAGCGCTGAACACAGGAACTTATAGTGGTTTTATTATCAGAGCAGAAACAAAATGATTATATATATATTTTTTGTTAAGATTTATTTTATTATATTTATCCTTTACTATATTTATTGCTATACATGCTTTACACTGTATTTTCAAGGAAATTATTGAGTAAAAATTTTTTTTTAAAGCTTATTAGTTTCTTGCAATGTGAATTATCGGATGAATAGAAGCTGATGCTCAAAGAGTGGCATTGTGCCTTCTCTACTTTCAGACCATTGCCTCGATATGGAAAAGTCAGAAATGTGCAGAAAATAGGGAGTTGTTTTTATTTGTATTTTTTCACCAGTCACTCTTGTGATGTATATTAATAAAATACATCTTCAAAAATCAATGAAGGCACTTATAGAGTGGTGGCTTCAAAAGCGCTCATCAGTCTAAGTCTCTCATACATATATTAATGCACTAGGCATATTTTTACAAGTCTTACCCGTGACTTCTCCTCTAACCGAGTCATCATGACCACAGTAGCTGCTCTCTGCTCCCACACCATCCTCCAGAAATCTCCGAATGTTTCTGGTAGAGGGCCTTGTGTGGCGATGTAGGCGTTCTGCTTCCTGTAGCCGTCAATGTAGTTAGCGTTGATGTAGTCGCTGCCTGCAATGCCTGGGAATGCAGAGCAGAAAAAAGGCAGATGCTGTTGGTTAGACACTCTTGTGCCATAATAACTGAGCTGGGACTGAAACAGTAGTTGCGGTGACCGTGTTATTCTGGGAGCCAGTGAGAAACTGAGGTTTGGGGATGCACATAAGGCTGAGGCATTGTTATTCATTATAGAAAATAATTCTCATGAAGACACACCATCAAGCCTGAGTCTCTTCATGTTTCCATCTCTCTGTCTCTCTATCTCTCATGCTCTCTATCTCTTTCCCCCTTTTATCTGGTGGCCTGTGGCATATAGTGGTGTGATTTAGTGCCTGATTCAGGTGGTGCTACAAGCTGGAATTAGACAAGGTTCTGTGCCACGGCAGCCTGTCACCTCCAGCTAGCAGTAAATTTCCCTTAAAGCATCTTCTCTTCTTTCCCTAGCCTTCAGTACAGGACTTCGCAAATGAAAGAAATAGCACAACGATACTGGACCAGCATATATATACACACATGTATACATTATATATATATATATATTTATTACTATTTACTTTTTACCTTGATTTTTTACCTAAATACTATACACAGCTTATTGTAATGAAATGTATTCATATGTGTTAAGAGTGACAAGACGTATTGTCTGTAATTTTATTAAAAAAAGCAGTGCCGATTTTCAGTGCAAATATAGCTGATGCTGTTTTTACACTGTGCGATTATAGACTGTTTGATGAAGATACTCTAAGGATGGACCTGATTACTATATTCAGCTTAAATCATCAATCAAGTAAATTCGCTTAAACCGAAACATTCTTCAGAGTGAGATGGATGTGATGAGTATAGTTTTTCTTTTCATTATCATGGTTCATTTATATTTCCTAATTTTCAAGACCATATCTACTATATACTGCATACAGTATGTGTCCTGTGAGTTTTGTCTCACACTGTCCTGTCCTCGTACTAGTAGCTTTTAGATGAACGTCACAGAAATGCTCGCATGAAAAACAGCATAGATTCCTCACACTACAAGCAACGACAGGATAAATGGACTTTAAATGCCACACTCATGATGTGGATTAAACATGCTGTGTGTTTACGGTTCTTGTCATTACCAATCCTTGATTTCTGTTTTGTTTTATGTTTATGATTTTCTAATCCTGTCTTTGCCTCGCCTAGTTTATGTTGCTTGTTGATCGCCTGACCTTTGCCTGATTCCGCACCATGTTTCGGAAATTAGATTTCGTACCGTTTGCAAAGTTGTATAAAACTCTTCTGACCTGCACTTGCAGCCTCATTTGCATCTGCGACACATATCCAATACCATGCATTTAGGTACTTTATTTTACACTGAAAAATGAAGTGACATGACTTGCTTAAATAAAGATGATAAAAACAAAATGTTAATTTTAAATTTTACAAAGTTAATAAGGTGAATGATGTGTTTTTTCCCCCCCTGCATTAAAAATCTCATCAGTCTGTATCACTATTTAAAGTCAGTAATGGCCAAGCATTAGCGTTAAAAAGTAACTGGTGTCACCATTCAACCATATAAACACCTTGCAAAAATGTTAAGTATCTGGATTTTCACAAGTTGCAGTTAAATACCCTTGTCCTAGAGGAACAATCTACAGAACCTTCTCAGGTTGTAGATTTCGCTTTTTAGGACACATTTTGTGCCATTAAAGACAGGTCTTTAAACACTGATTTAACTGATGAGATTAAATAGTGGCTAACAATATGAGAAAAACAACAACGTCCAAATAAGTAAGTAAGTAAATAAATAAACAATGTAATTCAATAACAGACTAAACACATAAAGCATTTCAGTGTCTGCTGTTTTCTGGGGTCATCTTCCAATTCAAAACTCTGTAGAATAATATAAGACAGCAACAGAAGACGCAGCCAAGTTAATTATACACTCAGCGCCAACAAACACAGGCCCGTGCTGCCAAATTGTTGTTTTCATGCTTAAACAAAGTGCAATGAAATTCTCGGCTGGGTTCATCTCTCATGCTCCATGACAACAGAGAAATGGGCAAAAACGAGCAATCAGGGAGAAAGAGCGTGGCATTAAAACACGTCTCCTCCGTCTGACAAAGTGTCGACGACGCACCCAGCTTTAGTCATAGCTCAGTGAACAAAAGACGAATGTGTGCATGAATCGTTACGCTGCTGCGACTAATGGCAAAATCACGGTGCTGTAAAATAGAAATTTCAAACTTGAGTAATTTATGTATTTACTTGCACTGTCTTTGGGATGATTCCGTTATGCTGTGTTAAGGCTTGGCTTTAATAGGGCTGTTGGGAAGTGTGGTGCAAATGAGACTAAAATATCAAAGCAAAATGAAAATAAGAAACACTGATGGAGAAAAAGAAAAACTGGGAGGAAGCAAAAGTAAACAGTCTGAGTTCATGCATTTGAAAATGAGTTTGAAAGCAAAACACCATTTTTCAAACAAAAACAATCAAAACAATCATGCAGTCAAATTGTGTTGTGATGAAATGTAATGCACTAAACCAATGTTTAACACTATACACACTATATATATATACACACAGCACCGTATATGTTTCCTGGAATAGGCAAGTATAATGTATTGAAATTATAAAAATTTCAAAATTATGAGTGTTTGTCCATTTAATTAGTCACTGAATTTCTTGTGCATCAAAACATCAAATTCCCCAATCCTTTTTTATATTATTTTTAACTGAGTAGAGAGTAGATGCCTACTCCTTTATCTGCCGCTCAGTAGACATGATGCGGAATTCACAGGACAGCAGTAGTTCATTTCATTTGTCTAGCAGCTCTTTAGACTTGACTAGCAGTTCACTGGATTTAAGCAGCTCACTGGGAATAATTAGCAGTACAAATGACTTGATACACAGTTCCACCTTTAGCTGAGTGTTCTATGTAATCCCTAAGAATTTCATATGTGTGAGAAGGTGAAAAGGAGAGGCGTGTGGTTTTGCTGATCCTGACCGTCAATCGGTGCCAGAATGACACGGGAGTGGTCATAGGCGATGACATTGGCGTAGCGATTCTTGGGTTTATTGACCTCCAGGTTGGAGTGCTCCCAGGTGAACTGCTGTCCAGGATCGATGGACTGTGGGAAGAGGAGAAGAGAAAACACTCAGGCTTGCTGTACTACAATATCATTAGTGTAAATACACACTCATAGCACGAGAGAGAGCGATAAACAGGTGACAAAAACATTCTGAGTGGTACATTAATTAAACGGTAGCCTGCTATGGTCTCACTCTCTGTAAAGCACCTCGCCAGGTACTTTAAGACAGATCACTCCCTTGACAGTGAATAATAGCAATAGAAATATTGATAAAGGATTCTGCTCTTTGCCCAGAGGCGGAAATGAACGAGGGGGTTTCTCACTGCCTTGACGCTTACAAGATAAATGCCATCACATTCCCTATATAAGAATTTCTGCATAAATATTCTATTCCCTGTTGGGGTAATTTACTATTCCATTATAATTCTGAGTCTGCATTCTGCCAATGACTCTCTCTCTCGCTCTCGCTCATGCCCAGCTTTGGGCCTTGAAGGATTTTTTTCATTTACAGCTGTGGTCATGCAAAATGAAAGTGGGGCTGAACATGGCCTTATGCAGGGTTTGATGTAGCACTTTTTTACCCTGTGGTGTTTACAGGAGCCTGTTCACTCTTGTTGTACAAATGCTGGCTGGGACACATCACTATAGCTGGACTGTGCAGGATGGAATCAGTCTCATCGATCAGTAAACAGCTTCATTCACAATGTGGATTTGGGTTAAATATTTCACTCGTTTAATTAGTATTTAATAATAACAGTAGTAGTGTAAAATACAGTGATGAATGTTTAGCTCAGGAGACTGGACCCAAACTTGTCTATTCCTTAATCATATTCTTTAGATAAAGCGTTCAGGTAGTGGTTCTGTCTACATTAGGGTCCCATTCTGCATCGACAAGCAACAGGGGACATTGCCAAACTTCTTTGGAATGGTAATAGTTCTATCTTGAAAGAGGTGATGCGTGAAACAATTTCTAAAAAAAAAAAAAAAAAAAAAAAAAAACCTTTACAGGTTCCTACAGAAGGATAAACCACTTTGATGACACTTTTTTGCCTTTTGTAGCTCATTTTCTAACAAATCCCTAGCTAGCGACTATAGTTACATGTTACAGAGGGTAAATAAGCAACACAAGCTTCCTCTAAAACACAAGCACCACTTTATTTTTCATGCTGATACTCACGCTGTGGCATTTGGAGGAACCACTAACTACCCTAGGACCTAAGATAGAAGCGGAACCAGATGTAACATCAAGTCCAGTTATACCCATATAATAATACAAAACAAAATATATGAGAAAAGCAATGAGAAAAGCTTCCAATGGCTGGCAAGGATTCTGCCCTATAAAGAGACTGCCTCCACTTCTCTTTTCCTCCTCGCTTACATTCTCAAGTCAGATCATCAATATCAATCAAATTCAATCAGCTGTTTGAACAGGAATACAGAGTTTGAAGAACTGGCTCTTCTGGAATGGGATTTCTTACCCTGACCTTAAACGCTACAAAGAATAACCTCTCCCCTTCCTCTCTCCCTCTCTTTCTCCTTCACAGCTTGCGACTAAAAACCAATCACTCAGGAACCAGAGAGCTCCGCTTGGCATACTAAGGCACCCCCGATGAGCAGCCATTCATCACATAAATAACAAAATTAAAATTACACTTCTCCGTTTAATTCGGTCATTTATTTTTCTGAGAGAAGACAGGGAGAGAGAGAGAGAGAGAGAGAGAGGGAGAGAGAGAGACGGAGAGCCCATATAAGCATCGGCACTTCTTTTACTGGACTGTGATGTGCGCCTGTGATACGCTTTTGTGTTGCCTCCAGAGCACGACTTTGTCATTTTTTCCTTTTTACTGCAGCACTCAAATCTGTGCAGCCAACGCTAACGAATCACACCACGTTGATTTCTTTATAATGTTAAAAATTGACTTGATTAATGATGCTACTTCATGACGAGGTCGTAAAAACCAACTTTTAGGTGCAGTTCATGCTCAAAATGTTCAGCTCCACTGAATAAGACTATCCCTCTTTATGGGACATGTGTTCACTCTGCCATGAGCTCATAAATGAGATGGAGGACAGCGAGTTGTGTTGGGATAACACGGTATTGTACATGGGTGGAGTGCTGTGAGGTGGTGAAACGTCTAACACAACTCATAAAAACAACATCTTAAATCCCCAGTGTTTAATTACAGGAGTAAAGTGAGTCTTACAGTTTTCAATCAAGTCCCTGTTTGTGTTAACCAAAAACTGCAGGTGCTAAATTAACAGCTGAATATGATGTGGTATATTGCTGTGCTTTGCTTATTTACCAGAGTCACGCACTGTAGCTTTCTCTGAACATCAATGCAGAGCTCATGTCCTGTCAGTTTATCCTTTGTGAACAGACCAGGGACTGCAAAGCATGCATTATTCACGCACTGATCTTTAGTAACCGTTCTATTTAACTCTGAACGTCAGGAACACGGCCAGTTCTTAATCAGAAGCCATATTAATAGCCATATTAGAAGCCATATTAATATCTCTTATGCTTTTCTTATTTTAGTTGTGGCGAAGGCGATTAATCAGATTGATGTGTTGTCATGGCAACTCCAAGATCACTGCTTCTTGATTTTACACCAGCAATACTTAGTTTGAGATTAAACAGCAACTCTGAAACCATCATAGTTTTGTGACTCAGAACTCGCACAGAAGCAAATCTTCAGGATGAGCCATGACAGGACAGAATTTATAACTAATGATTTTTGGATTATGTCAGTGCTTTAGGAAATTAAGTAAAGCTTCCAGTAGAAGCAACTAATTATTATTATTATTTTTTTTTAACGAGCAGAAGTAATAGCACCGTTTTAACTGCGAAATATATTTTTTTAAACTATCACGAAACTATAACAGGAATTAATTACACTACTAATACCACAAAATATGCAAACAAGTATGGGGTATGAGTATGGGGTTGGGCTTATGTGCATGATGTCGGCATAACCGTATGGAGTGGAGAGTGTTATTCCATTTGTACAACATCAACTTACTAGTGATCACATATGCTTAATTTATTATTGAATGATACAGCCGTCCTTTTAATGATCTAAGATTTATTTGGCAAAGATGGGCAAAGAATACAAATCCTATACTTAAGTAAATATACAGATTCCCTAGGGATAATATTAATCAAGTAGAAGCAGAAGTCCTCCATTTACTTGAGTAAAAGTACAGAAGTACTGACCTTCAAACTGACTCAAGTATGAGAAGTACATGGCTTGTATTAGCTCTCAGTAGCCTTTTTGATAGTAAAATCTCTCTCTCTTTGCTTCCTGAATGTGAACATGCAGTTTTTTTTTGCTGTCTGCACCCAGCTCCGCTTCTGCACTCCTGCTACGTTATTACGCATGTCTCGAAGGAAGGACAAGTCACACAATTACGCATAATAGTCAGCATATAATACTCTAATAATACGACTTATGTAAATGTAACAGGTTCGAGGTGAGGGAAAAATGGTAATTTTAGAAAATTAGGGAAGGGAAAAGGGTGTAAGGAGAGAGGATGGAAAGAAAGAAGGTGTGCACATGCGGAGGCATTGCACACATGTGGAGGCAGTGCCCAGCTGGCATGCGGGCACACGAGTGGTGAAAGGTAATAGCGGGCAGAGTGGCAGAATAGAGCATATGTAGGTATCGCTCCTGCACGCTCCTTAAGACGACCCCTCCCGTTGACATGGACCAAAACCGGCCCTCCCAGCTCTCTCTGGGCGAGGCCATAAGTGGGAGTCCCTTTTGACGTCTGTCGGCTGGTCGGCTTTTCCGTCTGTGATAAGGGGCCTTAACACGGGCCTTTTCCTCTTTGGCGGCGGGGGACACGAAGACGCGGGAGTAAAGGCGCCGCGGGAGCTCGACCAGTTCTTTCTCGCGCTATCCTCACCCCTGAGATTATAGGCGGCATTCCAGTCTCGCCTTTAAAGTCTCTGGGGCGTGTAGCATCGCCCCGCTCACATGCCACTCTCCATAGCTCCTCCACACAACTCTATGCTTTGTTCCCGGACCCCGGAGTAAACGCTGCACCTCACTTTTATATATATCTCAGGGGTGAGGATAGCATGAGAAATAACTGGTCGAGCTCCCACGGCGCCTTTACTCCCACGCCTTCGTGTCCCCCGACGCCAAAGAGGAAAAGGCCCGTGTTAAGGCCCCTTATCACAGACGGAAAAGCCTACCAGCCGACAGACGTCAAAAGGGACTCCCACCTGTGGCCTCGCCCAGAGAGAGCTGGGAGGGCCGATTTTGGTCCATGTCAACAGCCCGATATCCATTCGCGCACCTGCAGAAGGGAGGGCTGCCTACGTAGGGAGCCTATGGAGTGACAACAGATTGAGGCACACACCATGAGAGTAAAGTACAGATACGTTGAAATATGCACTTAAGTACATGTACTTTGCTACTTTCCACTTCTGGACTGAATGCTCTGGAATCCTGACAACGGAGATAAGTTAATTGTCAAATGGAGATAACTTAATTTCTGTTCTATATTCTATTATAGGTGCATTTAAAACCTGTTGATGAAGGAAGTTTAACTAACAATGTCAACCTCACAATTTAGAATTTCATAACAAAATACACCATGATGAAAATCACAAGAATAATATACAAGTCGGTCACACTGGAGGTTTCTTTTTAATCTTTTTTTCTTTTTTCTTTTTTATGAATACCTGTGCTGAAACCTTATGCTAACATGTTTCAGACACTGACAAACATGTGATGATTTAAACATGCATAAGATTAGAGATAAGAAAGCAATATTCCAACTTCTGAAACTGTGTAAAATAAATGTCCCGGGACTAGTGTGGAAATATTATTTTATGGGCTCACCTCGTACTCCTGTGAGAGTTTCAGGTTGTCGTTGGCTTTGAGCAGCTCCGTGTGTTCTGCTAGCTCTGTGATGGGGATGGGCGGATGGTTCATCATTCCTACATCAGCAGGAGCAGATAAAGACACAGTCAAATGCACATTAAAGAAGAAGGGAGTGATGTGTCAGGATGTATTCAGTGCTTGTGAGTATGACTTAGGAAGTCAGTCCAGACAGATAGAATATAAAATTGCAGCAGGTGTTAGGGGCTGCTGTCTGACCAGGCCAGAGCGCTGCATTTTCTTTTTTTGTTCTGGTCCCTTACACAAAACTCTAGTGCCTTTATCCAAAGGAAATAAAGAAGAGGGACCTATGGGCAATTGCTAAGGTGACGGGGAAACCACAGACCAATTACTTCTTAATGCTACCGGGAAAAGTGGCTTTTAATAGCTTTGCAATAGCACCACAGTGATGAAATTCATTTTTTGGGGCTCTATGATAATAAAAAGGGAGAGAAAGAAAAAAAAAAACCAATACCCTAGAGCACGATGGCTGCTCTCTGCACGGCTCATACGTGCAGCATAGACATAGAGCCATAAGTCTCTTTCTGCGCAAGTGAAAAAAAAGTGGATCAGTCTTTCCTGTTGACAAATACTCTCTTCTCAAACTGATTTAGGGAATCAATGAGTTGAAAAAAATCCAAAATTGGTTTTAAGAAATATTTCCCTCGCTGCAAAGAGTATCTCCCAATTCACTAATATTTAATGAATGTAATCGAAGGAGCATCCTGAACCAAATATTTCTGTGTTTTATTTTTATTGGAGAAAAGACGTAGAAAGAACAAAATTGACTAAATAATTCGCCAGGCAAAAAAAAAGCGCCCTTAATTAATTAGTCTGAGTGGCTCAAAGACTTCTGTTCCTCAGGGGCTAAACATTTTCTTATTACTTTTCCACAGTGGAAATGATTTTTGTTGCCTTTTAGCCAGAACTGTGGTGTACATGTTGGCATTTTCACATTAGTCTAATTGTAATATGCCTTTTCTTTCCCTTTTTTCTTGCTGTTTTCATGGTACGTAGATCTGCTACTTCAGCACTTACAGGATTTGGGAAGATTATGGGAAAGTTACACCATCATTAACTTTGCACATAATGATTAAATCGCCATAACCACACAGAAGAATATTAATATTACTGTTCAACTAACTCGATGAAAACAGCTTCTTATAAAATTAAACACAAAGTAACAACATTAAAAAAACGTAAGTGAATTATTTTCCAGTGACAGTGAGTACAGTATAAGAGACTTTTTTATCCATTTATAGCTACAGCACATTCAGAACTGCGGAACATTACACTGGCTATAAACAGAGAAAAAAAAGCTATTTGTCCTAAAGAGTTAAGAAATAAGAATTACACTTTGCTGCTACAAAGCACTATGTACTGGAGATTCTTACATTAAATGTTAAACATCTCCTTCGAGAAAACTTGACTGTATTAATGATTACATATATTTGACATATTTTTCTTTCTTATGTGTCACCAGGCAAGTCTCTGTGTAAGCTCCTACTATAGAAACGACTAAGCATTAATACATCATATCATCATTAATATAAACTTTGCAGCTGAAACTACTGTCAACACCTAATGACCAATCCGATATAAGAATTCAAAGTGCTGTGGTATAAGGATAAATGATGACTTCTACACTACATAATGAGAATAAAAGCAAACTGCTTTGTTCACTGTATTTTATGAACGTTTGGAGGTTGTATGCAGGAGCCCTGGCCTGGGCAGTGACAGTTTCAGGGTCAAACACGGCAAGTGTGCAAGTTGCTTCACTTCACTTCAGCCAAAGCTAAGCAAGCCACAGTATCAGTTACAATCCCCCGACCCATTACAATCGAGAGCTTGAGCAGTCATTAGTGTGGATATTATAGACAACACACCCCTAACAAACGCTTAACACAAATACGGCATGATATTTTCGGCCATAAACCAGAGAGACGCCAACACCAGCTGAGCATGCTGGGAGTTAATCCCATTACCAGCACAACACTGCCCATGTAAAAAGGAAACGAGGGGGAGGAGGACATTCATCTCTTTGGCTTTTTAAGCAAGTTAATCCTAATATCAACATTTATTGCCACGCTTTAGCTGTTTTTGGCTTTTGCTGAGAGGGAGAAAGAGAGAGAGAGAGAGAGAGAGAGAGAGAGAGTGAGTGAGAGAGAGAGGGGTCAAAAGTTGGCTAAAGGTTGACATCTCTTTTTCCCCCTGAAACTTCCAGTGATTTAATTAAGCATGAATAATCTGCATAATCACATTAGCTGTCCTCAATTTCCCATGCACTCTGTAGCGCTGTGCTCTAAATGCCACATGGTCTCCCGGCTGAGAGTGAGGCTGTGCACCATCACATTTCATGCTGATTTTAAAGACTGAGACAATGCACTAGCAAAAACATAATGATCGTACACACAAATTAATTGATATTTATAATAAAATGGGGTTTTCATGAAAACCCTTATTTGCAGCCATCTTATACATTTCAACAAAAACAACAACTATAATACTACTACTACTACTACTAATAATAATAAATGAGATAGTCATATTTTCAGATATTCCATTCTTTCAAACAAGTTTTCCAACTCTTGCATCTTTGGCTGCTCTTTCATTCCTCTCAGCTGCCATTCATTTTTACTGGCTGTGCTTAACACAAATGTTCATTTCTCGACTGAGGCACAGCAAATAACGGCTTTCAGCGCTCCCTTTTCATGCTCTGAGGACAGTGGGTATTTATTTGAAGGATATTCAATATCAGACTGACAGAGCTCATCTTTTTCAAGGACAAATTTTAGCCCCATAATTTTTCCTCAGGATATTCTCTCTCTGTCTTTCTCTCTGTCCTCCTTTCATCCCATGTAATCAAGATGCGATCAGCAAACGCAATAGAAACATCCCCCCCCCTCATAATTACACATTTCCACACTCTAGGTCAGGTTTTAATATTTAGTGGAAACGGTTTGATTTTTTCCCCTCTATGTGAGCACAGGGTTTTTTCCAAATGTTTTTTCATTTACATATAAAAGAATTTTTTTTTTCATTACTTTTCTCCTTTGTGCATTAGTTTGTGTGTCTATGTGTGTGTCAGTGCATGTGCTCGTGTGTTTAAGGAGGGCGCCCATGGGATAGGGTTGGGGTGGCAGGGCGGGGTTGTAAGTGAGGGAGGCGGTGCACAGTGTGATGCACAGACAGGAATGCTGAATAAAAACCCTCGTCTCTACATGAGCAGGGACATCAGGGTTCTACCGTGGATTAAGAACAAACCACCCATCAGCCTGGTGAAGGACAAAAACAGCAACCAAAGCTGTGTTATGAAAAAAACATTAGTGCTGAATGTGTGACATGTGAGGAGGGGAAATAGATGCTCTTAAGCAGGAATAATGCGAAAAAGCAGAAACGCAGGAGGAACTAACTTTCATAGTCAAAAGTGGCTTCGCTTAGAGGGCTGCTTAAACCTGAATCTGTAAAGAACAGCACAAAAGAAATGAGGACAAGAAGTGCTCTTAATATGCAATTACACTGTAGTAGAAAACAACACAATATGCAAAAACAGAATAGCCATGATTTCCCTTATGCTTGGACTGCATCATAAAGGTTATTCTACGTTTTAGCTTGAATGCAAATCACTCATGTTGCTTGTAGGTGGTGCTTGTTTAGTTTTGTGTCCTGATTTGAAAAATGAATACCTGTATATATTTTTCCAGGTTTTCCAGATAGCTAAGTACACAAAACATAAAGTATATAATGCTCTAATCAGTGTGAAAATAAGAAAAATGTTGCGTGTTCAGCTTCTTAGACAGATTAGCAGCAAAGCAAGCTATAGTACTGTGCAATCAACTAAAGCCACCCCTCATTTCTTTATATGAAATTAAATTATGTAGATTAAATTGAAGCAAATTTTTGCTTTAGCAAAATGGCTAAAAGTACAATTTCAAAATTGGTTGTTCACTTAGGCCTTGTTCACACGGGCGTTAAAATCGAGCGTTTTTCTGCCGTTTGTAGCGTTGAGGGTTTTCTACACATAGGAGTCAATGAGAGTGTTCACACGGGCTTTGGTGACGTGCGTTTGTCCGGCTGTGCGTTTATACGGCGTTAAAAAAACGTTGCATGCAGCTTTTTCTTGCCGTTCAAATCCCAACGAACGCAAGGAAAACGCTTCTAGTCCGTTTTCTCCGTGTTCATTTTACGCTTCGGAGGACCGGATATATCCCATGATCCTACATGCTACACATTGGGAAATGCGAAAAAAAGGAAAAATAAAATGCTTAAAAAATTAAACTTGCGCGGAAATTTTTGCATTTCTTCATAATCCACAAAAAACTTCCTTTAATCCGACGTTGTGCAGTCAGAGGGTGAACCCAGGAGCGGCAGCGATTTTTTCTCTCCCCATGTCGCCGTATTATTTTTAAAATAATTTTTATATATTATATAAAAATATAATAATTTAATTAGAATTTTAAAAACAAGAAGATTCATGTCTAATATAACAAAATGGTCCATATTAAAAGGAGGCACCTCAAATAAAACGACAAGGGCTTTCATATCCAGTTCTCGACACACTGCCTCCACAGGTTAACACACAAAATACAATTTGGGCTGCAGGCTGGCGTTAGACAGAGACAAACGAACGCCAGTGTAGTCAATCGAGCGCCACTACAAAACGCAACATAAACGTCTAGGACGTTCAGAGCGCGTTTGTTTATCCAAAAACGCCCGTGTGAACAAGGCCTTAATCTCAGCAGCAGCCTCAATTCCCCTCTCGTCCATTCCAATGACATAGCATTCAGTATCACCACTATACTAATCATTGTCCTGATTTTCTGTCATCATCTGCACCTATTTCTCACTGGTTCATGCCTCACCTTACTGTAGATGGTTTTTCATGCTTGAATGATTCATAGGTTACTGTGTGGCTTAACAAACAAAATCATTCCTCGGATATTGGTCAGGTACAGGGACTAGGCTGAAATTGAGAATCAAAAAGTCCTACAGAAAGACTATCACTTAGGACTACATTAAAAAGACAAGAAATTCCGGCTCTGGAAGCAACATACAGTATAAGGAATGAAGGGTGGCTCAAGACATTTTGCACAGTGATGTATACTAGCTACATCAACTCACCAGAGGCAGTCATCATTCAAAACTATCATTTGTGTTTGTTCCTTCTCGTGACACCTAAATATCTCAATTTAAATGTAAAGCAGTTGCTTTATTGCTGGTCCCATGCCATAGTAATAAACAGAAAAAAAAAAAGAATGCTTCCCTCTTACTCTGTTGCTTGCTAGTGTGAACATAATGTTATTGGGAGGATATGAAGAAACACTTATTAGACTCAAAAGAAACATCAGGCCTACATTGTTTACATTGTTTTAGTGTGTGTTACTGTATGCAGAACTGTATTTTTTACTCTTCTATAGTGTACAGGCTGGAGACCATGATGAATAACATAAAATAACTCCATTTTCGTCCGAATGAGCCAGTGTCAGGGCTAAAGGAGAAAGGAGCTGAACAGCACTTCATGTAGGAAGAACTCGATGAAACCTCTGTCTAGTGCTGGGATCCCACTTGACACAAGTGACTAAACAGAAAACATTAATTATGGATTAGCAGTAAGTGTTAATCAGATGGCAGAACATTCAAATCCAGCATTCAGCATCTGGTGTAATTTGGCTTCCATCAAACTGCTAATATTTAGAATCGACGAGTTCTTGTTTGACGTGTTCTTCTCTGTGAGCATGTGATTGAAGAGTTTTGAGAAACAGAAGGGTAGTGTGTTTTTGAAGCAGGACGAAGACACTTGTCCTGGTCTTAACTTCCAGGACGAGAGAAAGATCAGAGTAGGATGTAGAAACCTTCAGTGTCAGGGTGTTATCCCGTACAGTGTGGAGGTGCACTGAATGTGTGCGTGTGTGTGGACTCATCAGCGTGTGCACACAAATGTAGACACACAATATGAAAACCTAATTCTGAATGAGCAAAATGTATTGCAGATATAAATATAGAGTTGAACTCAAGTTCCTTTATTTTGCCTTAAGTTGCTTTAACGTCTGATTGAGACTTGGAGTGTGCATCCGGACTGAGACCTGAAGGACTGCAAATTGGAGGCTTTCAATTTCATGTATGTGTGAGCAAGCAGTCAAATATGAAGCTGCCGGAATTAAAAAAAAAAAATAATCTATCAACAGTTTGTTGCATAACAACATATTTTTAAAATGATTACCAGCTTCTGGTTATATGGAGCATTTGTCATACAAGTCCCTGTGTAAAGCTGTTGCTATGGAAACACTAACGTATCTGAAAGAGAGCGTTAATACTGTATACTGTAAACACCTGTGATTTGCTGTCAGCTAATAATCTGAATCTAAAGGATATGTGACATACAGTAAATTCCTTTTTTTGTCTGTTCTTAAATAAGGACACTAAGAGGAGGTTTTGCAGTAAATTACAAATAATTGAGAGAAAAAAAAAAAAAAAAACGCGTGAGGTGAATTTTTTTCTAGATAAGATGACGGACTGTTTACAGTTCAACAGAGTTTCTAATCAGCTTTACTGCATGCGCACATACTATTGATTACAGGTAACTTGTGTGTAAATGGAGATTTTATTCTGTGCTGCTCTCATGTAATGTGTGTGCTTGTGTGTGCTTGTGTGTGTCTGGTTTGAACAATAGCCTCTATTAGCTAATGGAAGCGTCTCCACAACATTCAGGCACTCGGCGTAATTGGCCTAAAACATTCGTTTAAATGAAATCGGCCGTGCGCGGAGATAATGACGTTGTTCCGTATGACAGAACGCCGCGCGGGCCATAAGGAATGTGACTCAATTAATAAAGTGGAACGAGAATGTGAGGCTTTAAAAAGGACCTTATTTTTTCACGATGGAGAAGAAAGCAGAGATGGAGCGGAAGGAAAAAAAAGGCAAACAAGATGAAAGTGACGCTGCTCATTTTACAACCATTAGTAAGAGAGCACCGGATGGAAGGGTGATTACTGAGACTCCCTTCCCCTCTTCCTCCACCTCTCGCTCTTTTTATCTGCTCTTCTGTGAGGACGAGGAGACGTGAGACGGAGCAACAGCCACCGAGCAACTGAGAGGCACTGATGGACAGAGACTGAAGATGGATGAAAGAGAAAGAGGTAGATAAATAGACAGATAAATAGATAGAGTGAGATCGAGAGGGAGAGAGTAAAATAGGATTTAAAAAAAAGAACTGAGTAAAATTGAATGCTGGGACAGCTTAAGGGGAAGAGACTGATTAAAGGAAGGGACGCAAAAGACAAAGAAGTGAAAAAAACAAGCAGATAGGTAAGAACTGGGGAAAGAAAGTCAGAGAGGTAGAGAAAGATACAATTTTAGAAGAGAAAGAGAAAAGGAGAGGAAGAAAAAAAAGGGGATATGAAGAAGAAACAAGGATAGAGAGAAAAAGCATGAGGAAAAAGAAAAATTATTGAGGGAGAGGGGAAGAGAAACTGAAAGACATGAAAACAGAGAGAATTAAAGTCTGTGAGAGAGAGAGAGAGAGAGAGAGAGAGAGAGTGAGATGGAGAAAAGGTCAGATATTGTGATAAGATAAAGACATTTAACAAGAATTTGTTGTCGACATTTAACCAAACATTAATGCCAAGTGAAAGACGGCGGTGCGGTGGCTTAGCTAGTACAGTATGACCATGGTGACGCGGTGGCTTAGTGGTTAGCATTGCTGCCTCACACCTCAGAGGTTATGCAGTTTGAATCTTGCCTCTGGTCCAGTGTGTGGAGTTTGCATGTTTTCTCTGTGTTTGCTGGGTTTCCTCTGTGTTTGAAGGCTTCCACCCCAGGCCAAAGACATTCCCAGTAAGTTGATTGGGATTTCCAAACTGCCCATAGTGTGTGAATGTTTGTGCTTGTGTGCCGTGACGGATTGGCACCCCAATCAGCATGTACCTTGCCTTGCGCCCCAAGTTTCATGGGAAAGGCTCCAGGCCCCCTGCAACCCTACACAGGATAAGTAGGATAGATAAAAGATGGATGGATGAATTAACTGAAATGTGGTGGAAGGGAGATGGAGTGCGACAGCAGCAAGGATGGAATGAGTCTGATGCAGAGTCAGATTTCTCAAATGACTGATACGATATAACTAACAGAGAGAGAAGGGGGGGGGGGGTCGTCCAGGGTGAAGATTCACTCAGCCCCATTTCAATGGAGACGGAAAATGTCAGGGCTGCTTTAGAGAGGAGAGCGGCAGAAAATGAGACGAGGGCAGAATGTCCTTTAAACAGAGCGATAAAAATTCGACAGAAGCTCGTTTTCCCATCAGTTATTGCATTTGTGTGTGTGTGTTTGTGTGTGTGTGTGTGTGTGTGTGCGCGTGTGTATATATATATATATATATATATGTATATGGACCTTTCTAACTCAGAAAGCGAGCAGAAGCCCAGCTCCAGCCAGATGCAGCTGCAGCAGCCGGCATTAATCACACAGATGAGTGCAGCTCAGTCTACCGTATTATTCGGACAGTAAGACACAGTTCTCTCGAGCAGGTGCCCTGACTTGTACGCCGAAGTGACGGATGTTAGCCTGCTATAGCATAAGTAATTATAGGAATTAGATTCTTTCGAATTAAAATAAAAATCATAACAATTTGCAAATTCCTTTGGCAGAAGACGAATTAAAACTTGTGCTGTTATTAGGACAAAGGCAATCCTGTTGAAGATTATTTTCCCATAACAGCACTGACAGTAAAATAGTTTTCCCCCTTATTTAAAGGGCAGAACCTTGAGCGCATGTCTTACAGTCCAATTATTTTCTTTACACTTATGCTCTAGAAAATATGCTAAGAAGTTCCTCTACGTGGCGCAGAAACAAGACCAGGCTTTTTTCACTCTTTAAAAGTCGTTCCTGTAACCATAGCAACTGTAAGAGAAACTTGAGGAGTGTCAAGAATGTGGGATTTGCCAAGAGTGTGTGTGCGCGTGTGTGAGCTGAGGAATTCCTTGGAACTCTTCTTCACTGAGTTTAGTGATTCATGGACTGATCGTGACTTATGTCCTGTCAAGAGGTCAGTCAGTGAGCAAAAATGGTTCTTGCAGTCTGTCCCAAACATAAATGATGAGGAAAAGAGTGTAAGTTTGCTTTACAACCATCCACAAGTGAGACACACTGAACCTGGTGTAACCTCATTCTCAAATCACACCACTGCACTTGGGTTTAAACGTGGAAGAACAGATGGTTAAAATATAATGTGTGTGTGCATGGTTTTAATATCTCATGATGACCAAAGTTCCCCATAAGGATAGCAATATCTGTCAGTTTGGAACTGTTCAGCTGGTACCCACAACGAAATCTGCAATTTTCATAAAAAAGCTAGAAGAATGAAATGTCAGGGGAAATCCCTTATAAGGAGAATAAAACAAATGTGTATGTGCAAGAGAGTAAAAACCTTTACGGTGCAAAAAGGCATGGCAGGAGTTCTCCAGTGTGTGAAAGCCCATGTTGTGCGAGTCTGCCCAGCATACAGTGTGCGTATGTGTGAGTTTGTGTGTATGGATGCATTTGTGTGTGTGTGAGTAAAACATGATGGAATCCAGAAATGCATGGCAGGAGTGCTCCAGTGTGTGAAAGCTCATACTGTGTATGCAAGTGTGAGTCTGCCCAGTATATGTGTGTGTGTGTGTGTGTGTGAGCTTGTGTATATATGTGTATACCTGGAGTCTGGAAGTTGATGCGCCTCATCTCCACAGGGTCGGTGGGATGGTGTGGTGTGATCTCGGCGTTGTTGAGCAGACATTTGGTGCGTGGTTCTGATTCCTTCCTTTTGCTGCTTGAAAATAGAAAAAAGACACACGCGCACGTAAAGACCAAAATATTATCACTACATAGACAAGCACAAACACACTCCTGACAAAAGCCAAAAGAAAAAGTCGGTTGTGAGCAGACTTCGCCTTGTGGCATGCGGCCCCCCCCCCCACCTTCTAATTAATTCCAGAATTTTATGCTGAGGCGGGTTATTTTTGTTCCGCCTCGTTTTGAAAACAGCAATAAAGTACAGCAGAGCCTTACCTGTCAGGTTTGCTGTTTCCAGTGAAAGCAAGCGGAGGAATAAATATATAACAGAAGAGAAAGAAGGGTGAAGAAAAAAAAAAAATCAATTCTATGCATTTAAATTCACAGAGCAAGTGTCAGAGACAACTCATCTGCATCAGGAGTGACCTGTGTTTCATGACTCGATGTGCCACTACACAATCTCAAAGCAGTTAAGGTCAGGAGCAAGGGCAGGTGGAGGGAAACACTATCTTACAGGCACTCACTCTGTGATACGAAGCTATTTAAAAGCTCTGTTCACACACTCACTCATATACACTCACACACACAGAGCTATGACCGTACCAGGTCAGAACAGACGCTATTAAATACACCATTGTTCAGCTTTAATATTTCAGAATGCTGAGTTCACTTCCACTGGGCTGTGTTTTGCTGTACACCACGACACAGAGTCTTCAATTTTTAAACAGTGATAAAATTGAAAAATCTACCCTAAATGGATTCGGTTAGCCAAGACATATTCGGTATCACAAGTTGTGTGACCCATATTCAGCTTTGCAATAATGCTGCTAACAAGTAAGACAGGCTCCCATTATCTGGTGTAGCATCGCTCACACCTGCTTCAGTAACATCACACGTACATAAACACTTTGGGTTATTAAAGCGGGTAAATGTTGCCACCTCACAGCTCCAGAGTTCCAAATTCAAAATCCCATCATGATATTGTCTGTGTGGAGTTTTACAAGTTCACCTAGTGGTGGTGTGAGTGACCTCACGGTTCTCCAGTTTCCTTGACCTCCCACTGTCTGCAGACTCTGGGTAAACCGTGATCCTTAGCAGGACTGAAGGGCTCACTCAAGATGAATGAATGAATGGATTTGGAACTAAATTATCATCTGAATAATATAATCATCTATTTAGGTTTCAAACTCTTACCCGAGTGTGTGCTTGTGTGGCATGAGATTAAACTAATGAGTGCTGAGAAGGTTTCATCTTCCACAACATTCTACAACATTAGCAGTTTAACCTGATACAAAACTGAAGAAGCATCCTTAGGACTTGGAATATGACATTTATGGTAAAATTGTAAACTTGTGGGCAAACTAATATAGATCACTGAAAATACTATACACTTTAATAAATCACAATGTTGTACATTTCCTGCTGTGCTCATTAAATGTTCTAAGATTAACTCAAGACTTTATGTTAAATTGGTGGTGAAAATCGTCACTGCCTTGCCTCATGCAAGAGTCTCAGTCAAGTTGTTTTACCCTTCACTCACTTTTTATACAGCAGAATGGCGATGACGATGCAGATGATGAAGACCACGGCCAGGACCGGTCCCACCACCCAGATGAGGCCGTCTCCACCCGTCTCCATGGGCTGGGGGTCCACGTCGGGGGCCATGATCGGGTCAGAGTAAGGACTGGCCACAAACATCTTCTAAAAAAAAAAAAAAAAACAAAAAAAAAAAACACATACACACATATTTTTAGTTAATTACTTGCTTAGAGTGTGACACCATGAGTCTCCAATATTGTACTTTCTCATAATATTAAGATTTTGTGAGATACTGAATTCTGAGTTTCCATTAGCTGTAAGCCATTATCATTAAAATTTACAGAAATAAACATTTGAAATATATCTGTGTGAAATGAATCTATATAATGTACTAGTTTTACTTTTTGAATTGAATTACTAAAATAACTTAGAACTTAAATAATTGACGTTTCAATGATATTCTAATGTATTGAGATACACCTGTATACATACCTGGTTATGACAGAGGTAAAAAGACAAACATTTGAGCAGATTATTTATACTTATTCATATAAAGTATATTAAGTATTAATATTATAGCATACAGTATTAAGCATAGAATTGTTGAATCTCGTTTGGTTTGTAAGCGTGTGCATACTAGAACATTTTAAGTACTCTTACCTGTGTTAATTTGTTTTCCATTTCCATTCACTCTTTATATTGTGACTTTGAAGTTGTGATATTTATTAAACTTGTGATAGACAGTAGTAAGAGAACGCTGAGAGTTTCCACTCACCGCACTGGTGGAGTTGAGTTCAGCCAGAACGAAGAAGACGTAGTCCTGTCCTGGCTCCAGAGCACGGTTCTCATAGCCATTATAGACCATCTGGTTGCCCAGTGTGAAGGTTGGAGGCACGGTGCTGGGTTTAAAGCTGGCAGCGATGTATGGCCTCTTCACATCTACCTGCCGCAGCTGTCGCGTTGTCCGTGCGTGTCTCTGCTTCACATTCCCGTCCCTCAACAGCTGAGAACGTAAAGAGAGGGAAAAGTCTATGGCACATCAGAAGTTCCTACCTGATCAACATGCATCCTGCAAAAATGTTTTTGAGCTCTTTCATCTTAATCCCCCCTTTAGTCGAGAGTCAACTGGATATTTGCTGGCGTTGAGCCCAGATTAAAATGGAATGAGTCATCTACTCGGGAGAAGAAAAGGGTGTAGGGGAAAAAAAAACAATAAAGGAAATAATCATTCAGTAGCCGGTATACCCTTGTGGTGTTCATGGCTCAAGGTTGAGTGGCTGAAGTGTAGCAGCATCCCAGAGAGGAGAAGAAGAGGTAGAGTAATTCAGCTCTCTCCTGGACATGGCCTGAGGGAAAACTTCAGAAACGCTCTGCTTGGTTCAGCTTGAGCTCTCCCGAGGCAACAAGGACGTTCGGCTATGTTTCACAGCTGAATTGGTACCCCATTTGTGGTTTGGACGAGGATGTGAATTTAAAAGACTAGGGCTGTCAAACTGTTTATTAAGCATATTTTAATCACTTTATATGTTTAATTACAAAAGTTTGCAGTAGAACTAGTTTTAATCACAGATGCTCTGCACTAAGATCTCAGCATCTCAGCCTGATTTTCTATCTGCACATCTGTGTGTATGTGACTCTCAGTGCGTAATTTCATTAGAAACATAAATGTTTCAGATTGTGGGTAAATTAATAAAAAGTTCAGACATTTTTTTTTTCCAATGCTGATCACATTTTCACTATATATGCTAATGACACAGTGCCTAAAATAACGCTGGTGCACAAGTAATGACCTGACATCTGCGACTCAACCACAACAAAAGACCAAATGTTTTTTTGAAAATTGTTAAATATTTAAATAAAGGGAAATTTTCACTTCAACATTTTTATATGGTTAGTTGTTTTAAGTACTGTTTGTAAATCTTATCTGTATTGAGAAAAATGAGGCATGTAATAGGTATATGGATGGAGTCTCCATTAGAGACAAACTGATAGAGCTAAAAAAAAATATATATTTTTTTTTATTTCTATCCAGGATTTTAATCTCTGTACAGTTGCTTTGGGACAATGTCCATTTTAAAGGCATTATACAAATAACGTAAACTAACTAAGAAATCATATAGTAATCAGATAGGTGCTGGAAATGTGCTGCTGTTTACCTCCTCTAGATCCATTTCGTCCGGGCTCTTGATGTGTCTTATCGGCCCTCTGCCTTTCTTTAGTGGAACCACTACCACATAGACAGACCTGTAAATAGAACAGGTAAAAATGTCACATGAATAAATAATATAAAACCACAAATAAAAGCCATTTGGAACTGGAGAAATGACAGTCTCCCATACAGATATGGCTCTGTGCCACAATTACACTTTACTGTTATAATGAGGATGAATCTTGGCATAAAGTCACTCAAAAAAAAACAACAACAAAAAAAAAACAACAGCAGTCAATCAGAGTTCCAATCAGACAAAAGCTACAAAGTTAAACTATTTGAGTAGCAGTTGTACTGTCCTGAGCTAGATACAGTCCTGTTTCAAAGCCAGAATCTTGATTTTGGGCAAATTTAAAGATGGTAAGCTTGTCTCATTCTCTGTATAAGAGATCCATCATTCAATACCAAATGTTGTACATAACCAAAGCCCATAGTTTTAAGAAGGTAAATGCATCAGCATAAAGTTAGCAGGGAAGCTTATTTCTCCAAGCTCTAAATGAATGCAGCATTAGCCTTGTAGATCTCTAGTGAATCTCTAGTGTAGGTGGAAAACTTCTGACATTGAGTCATGATGAAACAGATGTGCACCATGCTCACTTGATCATTTCTCTGGTCTCAAGCTGAGGGAGGATGATGGTGACGATGTTGTCTGGTTCTCTTCTCACATCCAGCTCTGGTTTGATAGTGAGGATGGAGGGAGCAGTGCGAGCTACAAGCCAATGTCTGGGGCCTCCGTTGCCGCTGTCCGGGCATGTGATGTGGAACTCGTAGGTGCTGTTGGCTCTCAAGTTGGTGATGAGAGCTTTGGTCATGCGGGCATCTATGTCCACTTTCTGGCGGTTGTATTCAATCTGTGGCAAGAAGAAACCAAAGATGACTTACTAAAGGACAGAAGTGAAACACCTCGAGTAAAAGAGTGTCTGTGCATGCTGATCCTGTGTCCAAATGGCCTTCATAATGGTTAAAGCCTCAGGTTGCACTTAGCAAAAAATGGATAACAATATAATAGCATATAATGAATATCAGGCTGGTTGTGAGACAGTGTTCAGTTTAATACTCCATTGCTACAAAACAAACATAGTTTTTCTTATTGTGGTGAATGACGGAGTGTGATTGTCAATGTGTAACTGAATAGGCAGTAATGAAAGTGTTTATCAAAAAATACATATGTATGAATTTCTATCTTAAACTCGGTCTAAATCCCTATAACTACATACAGTATAATTACATTTCTGAGTGTGTGTGTGTGTGTGTGTGTGGGGAGTGTTGTTTTTTTTTTTGTGGAAAATTTGGTGTAGTCTCACTCACCATGCAGCGGTATGGGAAACGGCTGTCAGAGAACTTCCATGCCAGCAGCACTGTTGTCTTGGTGACCAACTTAACTGTGAAGTTTTTAGGAACATCTGGCCACACAAATGTGGATGGGAATGAAAAAAGAGAGAAACAGCTGTTTTAGTCAAGATGACAAGGGATAATGAAGAGAAAAACAAAGAAATAGAAATAGAGAGAGAGAGAAAGAGAGAGAGAGAGACTGGAAGCCTCTTTTCCCAATGGGTCCCTGGTGAGGAAGTGGTGTACGGTGAACGCTGTGAAGAAGGTGAATAAAGGTGTTAGGACAAACAGAGCAGGACACTTCCAAACTGGTGGAAACAGACCCATGGAGCACAGAATGACACACAACCTAGCCTGGTCAGATGGACACTGCCAACCCAGAGTGGCTAAGAAAATCCCACAAACGCAAGAGACAGAATTTCTCCCCTCTTGGGTTCGCTCTGGATTGGCACGGTCACACTGAGTCAGACAGGGACAAGTGGACAGCCCAAATCACAGCATGCCTTGGGTTTCCATGCCACAAAACCATAATAGAACGGGAAAGGGTGGGTAAACGTTTAAAAAAACAAAACAAAAAAAAAACAAGCCGCAAAAAATAAAATAAAGTAAACCTCAAAGAACTCAAATCTACATCAACACTGCCTACAACTGGGATGCGTCTCTCCTCTTAGCTCCTACCTGGCAACACTTCAGGGGGCATGGCTACATAAAGGTGCGTGTTTGTGTTCTGGCACTGTGAGAAGCGTGTCTGACCTTTCAGCACTTACCTCGCGAGTTCGGCGTTCCTCCCTTTCAAAACTGACTGACTGTTAACTTACTGACTCGACTTTTACCTTGTTTTGGGTTAGTGAGGTGAGCGTTCCCCCTGCGTTAGTATAATCGAATCACGGTGTAGGTGCTTGGATTTTCAGTGCGGGGGTTGTGGTGCTGTCTGGATTTTTTTTTTTTACGTTTTCCAGGGAAAGAGAGATGGAAAAGCAAGCCCTACCTGTGGTGAGGGCCACTGTGCGATACTGGACGGTCGGGCTGTAGGGCCCGGCACCTACGCTGGTGTGTGCACGGATTTTCACGTCATAAACAGAGTCTGGTTTGAGGCTGTTCAATGTGTAGCTGTGCTCGGTAGCTGGCAGGTGCAGCTCCATGGGCTGGCTGGCAGTGCCCGCTTCCTGGTAGGCCAGCGTGTACTCCGTGATCGCGCCGTTACGCTCGGCCAGAACCGGAGGCAGCCAGGAGAAGTGCACTGAGCAGCAGGTGACATTGGAGCCGTCGCTGATGTGTGGGTAGCCGTGCGGCGCCTCTTCTTCGAGGCTGAGCTCCCGTCTGGCCTCCTCACCAAAACCAGAACGCGATTTGGCTGAAATCTTGAAGATGTAGGTGGCGCCCCGGTGCATGCTGGATACAGAGAACTCACGCTCGTATGGTGCAAACTCCAGTGTCGCCAGTGGTGGGACATCTTTACGACCAAACTGGAGGCGATAACCGAGGACCTCCACACCAGGAGCAAGAAGCTCAGGAGGGACCCAGCGTACTACAGCTGAGCTCTCTGAGTCCTGACGGACCCAGAGGGAGGGAGGGCCTGGCACTGAGAAAAAGAAAAAAAAAACATGTACACATTAGTGTAATATATTTACATATTAATAACAGCATGACAATGAATAGCAACAATAATTAGTAATTACACATTTTCTTTCCCTGTGCATAACAATAATTAACATGATGGAGTGAGTATGACAAAAGGCTTTAATGAGTAGTGCCATATTTGATGGCTGTATAAGTTTCATGGACTTGATTGACAAGTTGGTACAACAAGGTGTGTGTATGCTAGTGCTTGTGAGAGAGGAAGTGCTGAACACAAACTTGTTTATTTCTAACTGATAAAGAAAACACTATTATGCGCTGTGTAAATATAAAAACGCAGAGCCAGACGGACAGTTTTAATGCACTGGTTCTGAATGAATCCAAGAACAGAACAGAGGTTAAAGGGTTAATCTCTAAACACCACATTATTTTGTTTGTTTGTTCATTCATTCCTTCATTCATTCATTTAACTGCTGTATCCTGGTCTGGCTAGTGGCGGATCCACAGCCTATCCACTGGGAGTGAGGTGAAAAACGTAAACCCTGGATGGAATGACGGTCAAGTGTAGTGTAGTGTAGTGCACCATGCATACACACACAAACACCAAAACACACACAACTGTCACATTTCCATTATTTTCTGTTGATTCAGAGGGCATTTAGCGGTGGCCTAAATGTTTAAGACTCTAAGGTTACTGATCGGAAGGTCAGGGGATCAAGCCCCCAGCACCACCAAGGTGATATTGTTGAGCCCTTAACCCCATCTGCTCCAAGGGCACTGAATCCTGGCTGACCCTGTGCTGTGTCCCCAGCTTCACACTAGGATATGTGGAAAAAAAACACTACTGTGCTGTAAGGTACATATGACAAATAATTAAGTCTTAAACAACACACTAAGACATGCGAAACTCTGAACAGACAGAAACCGGAGAGCCTGGACAACCCTACCAGGAAAAATGTAAATCATTTTTGATGAAAAAAATAAAATCTAAGATGAATTCGTGATAAATTCCTCTTCTGTATGTTAGTGCTGTCCATGTTTCCAGTTTACATTTGCCATGTGCCTTCGTTTCTGTTCTAGTCCTGTCCCTGCACCTGTCATGTCACTGGTTATACTGTTATCTGATTGTACACACCGGTTCTGCGTCTGGTTCTTGATTTGTTTGGTTATTTAAACCCTCTTGTTTCGGTTTCATTGTATAGTCCAAGCTTTCTTATCCTATTGTCCCATGTTTTATTTCACAGTTTTGTATTTCCGTGTTTATTGCTGCTGTGATCTCAGCTTTAGATATTGATTAAGATTTTTGTATTGTCCCTAATAAAACACACACTGACCATACACACTTGTGTCAGGCTTCTAACATGCACCTTTCAATAGTCAATTACTATTAAAGTAATAATTTTAAATTAGCCCAATCAATAAAAATACTTAAAATAGGAAAAATAAATGCTTACATTTTTAAAGAAGCTTCTAAATAAAGAGTTAATCCACTGATGTAAACCATTCCAACAGACGAATGAAAGAAAGCGAATCAGCTCAGAAGTGTGAGATAGAAAAGGGAGGGATGAAGGTGATATGAGGGACATGGTGCAATATGGTGCAAGCCGAGGATGGCGGGGGTCAGTGTCTCCATGATTGAGGAGGTAAACGCCAACTCCACTTCAGCCCAGTGTGTCAGCCAACACACACCTCTCTCAATCCCTCACTCCACGGCCCCAGGCACGTTTCCCATCACGGCCTGCATTAATGGCTGCTGTTGACACACAGCCGCTGATTGAGAATGGATTGGGTTTCACTTTCATTTCCTCCCTCTCTCGTGCTCTAATTTCCAGCTCCCTAACTGCCCTTCTCATTTCCAGTGGAGCCGGGAGGAGGACAGAGGCGCGATCAGGAAAGGAGGAAAAAAAATCCCTTTGATGATGAGAAATTAATTCTAAGCTTCACAGTGAGTTAGCCCAGGCTTCAGAAGTTGTTGTGTCAGTTTCTTTCTGTACTATATTAATTCCAGATACTTGCTGTAGGCAAACATTAATCACATTTTAAAAACAATGAAAATATGGACACTTCTTTTCTACAAGAAAAATATATGATGAACAGTCTGCAAATTAATCTTTATAATTAAAAAGATCTTCCGCGGCATCTAAGATTTATTTTGTAGTGATTTTTTAGGGGTTTTCTGCCTCATTTCATTGAAATGTTGAAATTGAAAATGGTGTATTTTTGCTTTGCTTTATGATTCCCTACATTACCCACAATACCATTCAGTAACCTGTTGATAGGGGTGCAAGTGGGATTTTACCTGTGCTTCATTTTTACCTACAGAGGGAGATTTTAATCATTTAGTCCGTCAAGCTCACCAGTGGTGGCTCAGGCGGTTAAGATGCTGGTTGGGTCCTACCGCCTGGTTGGGTCCTAAACCTTATACCCCATACAACCCTGCCCCTGAATGAAGAGCTAGTCCCAAGATTAATCAGAAAATGTAGGGTTTGTGACATAAAACCCTTAACTGACCTTGCGGATCAAATTATCTAATCAAACTATTTTTTTTAGGATTCTTGTTAAAACTGGCTTTAGCACCATCATACTTGTCATATTGTAGGTTGCTGAATAGCTGTGTTGGGTTTCAACTGCGTTCTATAAGTGCACTACATTCCAAAGCTTCGAGTACAGCATTTGCAGCAATGTCCTGTACCTCATTTAAAAAAAATGTTTTATTAAAGTGACTAAATTCCTTAAAAATTAGTAGGTGAGATGCTTTTTTTGTTTACCAAATTAGCACCACAATTGCCAAGCAAACCATAAACATTCAAATCTGAACATATTTATTGTGCTTCAGGATGGACTTTTTCTTAAATCCTTGACCTTAAGTTGCTGTCATATCTAAATGTTTAAAAAATAAATATAGCTAGGCTGATGTTTTTGGCGTTTGTAGTATTAGATGGGGCTCAAATCAACCATAAGATGCCTTCTGTTCAATAACAGCATTCAGATCAATCAGAGTCATGTCTTTCCTCTTGGACAACATGCAGCATCAAAAAGATCAATACTGGGACATTTGCTGTGAGATGAAGGTGCTGCAAACTACTCTAATCTTTATATTGAAAAAGCTCCTCTGTGATTTCACGATCATCTATATTTTTTTTAGAAGCATGGCAGTATGTGTGGCAGGATCAGGGACGTGACAAGAAAAAAGTCCAGGAAAACTTAATAAACCCAGACAGGTCAGTTTTCTCAATTTTCAAGTTAGTTTTCCCAGCCCGATCCATGTCAATACATCATATATGAGCCGAAGAAACTAAAGCATTTCAAAGCAGCAAATATTTTTAAATGTAATATGGATGAGTTTCATGGCTTTATACCAGAGACAGATTTTTTTTCTATGCAAGAATAAAGTCAAAAACATATTTTAGCAGATTCAAATTCATCCCAATGAACAAAAGGAATATGATCGTACAGTACAAATAATTGACAGTCTGTTATATTTTCATCTCCTACTTTATGCTTTTTTATGCATGCTCTAATAGGGACGTGGGTTGCTCTTAAAATACTATTAAAGTTTCACATTTATGACTTTAAATCTTTTATATCCTAGAGTCAATAAAATTCGTGTTCTGTTTTAGCATTAAATCTTATACGTCCTGACACATAGCACGCATTTTTATCAGTCTCTGACCTCTTAGATTAATCCATTTTTAGTGCAAGTCTGAGATGCTGCTATACAAAGGGCCTGGCTCGGCCCCTAGTTGGATGATTAGCATGCAGCTCGAGCACTGAAGTCTATCTCTGATTGGCAGATGGGCGGCTAAAGGTGGAGGGAGTGGAGAGTCCACAAGCATTTAAAAAGCGAGGCGCAGGCTTAAGTTGTCTGACAGCACAATACCCTCGATATGAAGCATGAAAGTGCCTGGAGTGCCTCCGCTGAGCGCCTATTGGCCGAGCTGCCCTGTCCTGCTGTCACATGAAAGACTGTGATGTTCATTCCCCGAGAAGGGCTAAGTCCGTTTTCCGCTTCCACTCTTTTTCGCTTCATATATTTATTTATTTTGTTTAAGCTCTCTTTCTCCACACTCTCAGAAATGAGAAAAGAAGGAGGAAAGGGGGACGACAAGCAGCCTTTTCTGGGAGCCTGCGTATGTATGTGTGTGTGTGTGTGTGTGTGTGTGTGTGTGTGTGTGTGTGTGTGAAGCGTCTGATGGGCAGCTGCAGTGGCGCTGTCACACGCTGACACTTGCGATATGCGTACCTGCCACACTCGTACCTAAAAGGCTCACTGGCAACAAAAACATGTCACAGCCGTGTGTGTTCCAGAGTCACCTCTAACCTGCGACCTGCAATGCTGTCCTGACCTTCTGCTCTCGGCTCTAAACACATGGACAGTGTGAAGATTCCCGGGCTCCAACATCCCTGGCACTGCCATCAACTACACCGCAGCAGTAAAGGAGATGCAGAGTCTGGGCATTTTTAATACCTGTATATTTGAGTCCTAAAAATGGAAATGTGGCCTGCATCTGTCAATTCCGGTGAAAAGAATGTACAGCGTTTGTCTGTGTGTCAATCCTAGTGATGGCTCTGTGACCTCCGTGTTTGTCTGTGTGTGCCATTGTTAGATAAAATGTGGTGTGGCTAACGTAATCAGTACTAACAAAAGAAGGAGTCACTTGTAGTAGCAGTTCGGAAAGCAGTTCGGGCCGAGCTGGATGTCACTTCGAGTGCAAAGAAAGGCATGACCTCCGTGTACGTGTCCGTAGTAGTGAAGGAGATGTGGCCTCTTTATCCGTCATACGTCCTATGAGGAGATGCACTCAATCACTCTGCAAAGTCTTATCTGATGCTTTTACTAAATCAGCCTAACAACTGATTCAGGATCGAGCACATCAAACCCATGATGTTTCCCAGGCTGGCTCCACATCTGAAACCCTTAAATACAGCTACAGTCTGAAACGGCACCAAACTACCCACCAACAAACAACTGCAATAACCTATATTGCACTTTGTTCACCCTCTTCCTTTATCTGTAATAAGAAAACCTCACGGGCGTAATCAGCAGCTCGCACAGCACAGATAATACCTACATCACACAACTCGTGTTATTTCTGCTGTCTTCCCATGCTCCGGCACGTTATGTATTCTGTTCATGTTTCTTGTTTTTCCCCAGGGTTCATTTGGCTGCTGGATGTGGCAGCAGGCAGTGTGTTGGGCTCTCTCTCCTCTGTGTGTGTGTGTGTGTGTGTGTGTGTGTGTGTGTGTGTGTGTGTGTGCGCGCGTGTGTGTATGTGTGTGGTGATGACTGCATTAGCACTCACCTGCTCCCTTGGTCACCACTAGTTTGGGTTTGCTGCGTGCTCCATCACCTTTGGTGGTGTAGGCTGCCACTGTGATGGAGTAGGTGGTGTCCGGCTGCAGCCCCCCGATCACCATCTCCTGCAGCAAAAACATAAAATATAGGAGAAGGAGCGTGTGGGTGCTTTGGGTATAAGTCATAAAAAACAAAACAAAACAAAAGAAAACATCTACACTTCAGACGGGAAGTCTGCAGGGAACACCGTATGTGCTGCCACAGCTTTCATTTCGCCCACTCTCAGGTTTGTACGTTTTTTGTTTTATTTTTTCGGTTTAGCCTTACACAATTAAAACCCTGTTTCATTTGGTAAATAACAGTAATATTTAATAAGGGAACATTTTAAAAACCTGGTTAGACCTTGACTTTATGATTCCTTAAGCAAAACTTTCAAGTTTCTTGAGGAACCACGAGTTCTCGACTTGTCTCATTCTTTCGAACCTTCTAGAAAATGAGCAGAGGGGAAATACTCCAGTAGATGCCCGAGTAAATAGCTGGCCTGAGTAAGGAATTGTTGTTGACCGGCTGTTAATCTGTCACACAAGCTTTGGGTGGGGCATTAATTTCATGCAACCTGGGTTCCTTACGTGCTCTGAGTGCCTTTTGTGCTCACATCACATGTAAACTGCGTAACATTGTCAATTAACTAGCCTGCACTGCTCTCGAGATTACATTTATTCATAGTAGCAATGCCAAAAATCATCAGCGCCCGAACTCCAGCACTGAGGACGCTGTTTGTCTTCTTTAGAGGCAGAATATCAAGAGAATCTTGTCTGTTCTCATGGTGGTATTTTTTAGTTCAAGTTCAAGTTCAAGTAGGCTTTATTGTTATAATGCTACATGATAAAAAGAAGACGACATGTTTAAACACAGAAGAGTAAAATAAGCGTTCACTTCTGTGAGCACTGAGCACTGTGATTCGCACACTTCCATCAACCAGGGTCCGAAATCTGCTTGTGACTCATGGTGCAACTTAAAACCCCTTACTGATGCTGCTCTGCACATCCAGTATGGCAGTCATCACAATCTTTATTAAAGATGTTTTAACAGCATCTCTTAGGGATCGAGGAAGAAAGGCTTCAAGATTATTTTCTGTTCTGGCTCCTACAGTAGGTGGGGGAATTAACTTGTTCTAGATAGTCAGTTTCTTATGAGTTTGAGTTAACTCCACCCACCCCCACAACCGCCAATAAGAAATAAAATCGTTCCCAATAGTGTTTGCGTGATGGTACTTCTAGTTAGTAACCTAAGTTAAGGAAAAAGCACTTATGTAACCTGCTCTGGATTTGAGCATCTGCTATACGCCTATAAATGTAAACAGTGAGACGTAAAATTCAGTATGACAGGATCTTCGCTAGCAGCACGCCAAAACAATATAAACAAAACTAAAAATGTTTGTTGATGCCCCTGAGAGAGAGAAAGGGGTCAGACTACATGCCACCTGGCACATCGGGCGATGGATACACCCCCACCCTGGTGATATATCCATTGTTTCTGTGTCAGTAACTGTACTTACAGGGTCGGTTTGCCAGCTCGATACCTAATTGTATCTAAGGGTGAAGGACCTTCCCTCAAGAGTCCAACAGTGGCAGCGCGGCGACATCAGGGCTCGGGATCAGGGACTTCCTGATCAGATGTCCTAGCACCTTATCTTTTGGTGCCACTGATGACACGAACACTAATTCTAATACTAATACTAAGAGAGATCTGTAATTAATAAGTATTAAGAAATATGTACTGGGTAGAAGTACTGAAATAAACAGCATGACTCATGATCATTAAAAACTATTTTAAAAAATGACCATAAAGTAGTTATATACTGTACAGTAATAAAGTATAGTGAACTTTCTTAATTAGTTGCTGTGAAAATCACAGCGTTCTATCAACACGGACAAGGAGAGGGGAGAAATGATCGCTGAGCCCATGTGGAGAAAACAGAAAGACAGCCAAGTGTGGGTCCGACTACAGGCTGGAACAAACAACGCACATAAATCATGCAAATGTGTGAGTGATGGGTTACTGCTGCATCCAAAAGCACAAACACACACACAAACCAAAAAAAGGAATCTACTAGTGGGTCAAGAGATTATTGTTTATCTCTCTTGAGCTCAATGTGACACAATATTCTTATTCACACACTGCACGGCAAAACACCACACACACAGACATTAATGAGCTCTTGATGTTGCATCACTCTCTCTGTGCATCATCTTTGGTGTGTTCAGACTGACACCGCTGCTTGACGCACTGCTCTCAGATCAAACCGGATCAAATTCTATATCGGCTGAGAGTGACCCTCGGCTGGGAGTGATGCAACACCACGAGCACCGCGACCACGCAGAATGCTCCGTGTCTCTATCTGTACTCACGTATTCAGCTGTATCGTCCTTTTCCCACTGATTCCCCAACCAAGAGGAGAACGCATGGGAAAGCAATTTCAAGAAAGCGAAAAGGAGACACACAGGGAGAGAGAGAAAGAAAGTGAGAGGCATGAACAGAGAGGAAGGGAGCGGCACTGAAGCGGACAGCACTCCGAAGCACGCTTGAAAAGTAGGTCGGGGCGTAAAGAGAGAGAGGGGGAAAAAAGTTCACAGATAACAGCAGCCAATAATTTCCCCTGTTCAAGGATTCTGCACTCTGCCTGTCCATTCTGTGTGTACTCCGGCAACTGGATTTTCCCATCTGCAAGTCTACTTCAAGCATGTATTAATTTATAGTCACTTATAGACTTTCACTTCCATTAACACAGGCTTGGATTTTGGAAAGAACTTTCTCAAAAGCTCCCTTTAAAGTGTCAGTGTAAAGTAAAGTGAGGAAGTGTGTTAGTGGTGCTCTCAGATATAGAAATTCTCCAGGAATCATTTATTAATGAAAATTAAATCTCTCTTCTTTCTGATCAGCTAAAATGAAGATGAAATGAAATTAGCTTTTTACAGTAAGTTTGTGGAAACAACAATTGTTAAAGGACATTGTTTTGGCTCAGTGATACCAATCTGGCTGGCCAGAAGATGAATCTGTTAACAGCAGCTCTGACACTACTGGCTGCAATCCAACATTCTAATAACTTTTCGTTCCCATAGCAACCACTGCGAAGCATGTGTGGAAAATGCTTTAGATAATTGAATCCTAACAAACTGAATTTATCAAGACAAAACATTTAGGGAAGGACGTGAAGCTGTATGTTTAAGTTTTTAATCTTTATGACGGAGGAGTTTCACTTTGCAGCTTATTGGTAAGATAAAAAGATGATTTGCTATTTCTAAATGTAACCATAAACAAATTCAAAACATATGCTCTCCTCAAAGACTTTGGGACATGGTATTAATTGAACATAATCTATATTTATTATAAAAATATAACTTTATAAAGTTTTTTAATTTTAGGCCACATCTCCTCCCAGTCTGATGCTGGTGCAGTTATACAAACCCCTGACCAACTTCAGGATAAAGCTTCAACTGCAACATGCTTTTGTCCATAGTTTTTATCCAACAAACACAAGGTTTTAAGGTTTTTAAACAACATTTTAGATTTGCATCTTTCATTTTTAGCTAAAATGATGCCTTAACACATACCTATTTTCTTTTTATTGTGACTTAAATGTATTTTCTATTGTACAGTTCATAGACTTTTATACTTGTATTATATAAAATATTAATTAATAAATTAATAAAAATATTTATAAGCATTTTGCTTGATTGCTTTAAGCTTGAATTAGTTTGGACATTTCAAAGAAGATTTATGAAAATTGACCAAAAATTTCTCCATACTTCAGTGCTTATAAGATAACACTCTTCGAGGGAAAGAAAGAAAAAGAAATATATACTACTTCATATTTTTATAAACCTTTCAACCATTTTTCATTTCAAGAACAAAACGTTTATGCACTATATATGTGTGACTGTATGTGAGCAGTGAAAGAGGTGTCTCTGGAGGATGTGAACAGTGTGGAAAAAGTAGGTGTGGAGTGTTTGGAGTATATGAGAAGTGTGTGAACAGTAGATGTATGTGTGGAAAGTGGTAGGAGTGTGTACCTGGGCGTCAGCTAACATTACGTCCTTGATGAGAGGAAGCCCTCGTGCTTCACCATTCTCCACCCGCACATAGTGCACCTGGTAACCGCGGATCTGGCCATGTTGCCGCCCGGGCAACAGTGATCGCCACATCACCTTTAGTGCAGTTGAGTTGATCACCTCTACCTCCACCCGCCGAGGAGGTGCACCAGGGACTATTTGGGGAAACAAACAGGATTAGAATCCTGTTTCTGTTTGAGTTAGAATTTGAGTTACAATCCTCGTTATAATTTTAATCAGAATCCTGGGTAAATGCAAGTTAGAAGTCCGATTAATATCCTGGTTTCTAGTTGGTCTACAGGTAATATTTGAGTAAAAATTTAATCTAAAATCTCAGATTTATTTGATAGTTAAATTTAGTTAAATTCCATCAAACTCCAGTCTATACTAATCTTAAAATCCTGTTAATTACGTTCTGCATATTGTTATGTGCAACATTATAGCAGAATCCATCAGCAGACAAAGGGACGAATGCAGAGAAGCTGTCTCAAGACAGAGAGACAAAAACAGATCAATTGTGTGTTCTATAGTTTTTTTGTTTGCGGGGGGGTGGGGGGTTTAAATGACTGTTGTTATTATGATAGAGTCATCCACCTACCGGCTACCGACACCGCCGTCTTGCAAAAACGCTTTCATGCTGCCTTCAGCTCAACTACCATCCGATTAGGTGAAACAAGTCTCAAATGCACTTACGGACTTAAGGGACTTTGAAATCAAATCTCTTGCCTTTACTCATACTCAAGCTGCTCTTGCTTTATCGCAGTTTTCTGCTCCCCGATGAACAATCTACTGTCTGCCTCCTGTCGCCCTGCAGCCTCAGATTCTGAGAGCTAATGAAAAATCTGTTTATATGAAGCCTTGCCGTTTAAATGGCGCCTTTATTGTGTATCGCTCTCAGGAGCGGAAAGGTTCTCGGCGCTGTCAATAAAACACTCGTTTTAAATTTACTTTAGGGGAAGGAGACGAGGTAAGACGAAAGTGTATCTGTGGTAATGATGAAATTGTATAATATAATGTTATGGGAGGGAAAAAAAATCAACAACAATATAACAATTGTGTTACAGTAAAATATAACTAATTTTGTTTTATAATTGAACTTTAACCCCCCCCCCCCTTCCTCTTATTTTAAAATATCATTAATACCATAGCTTTTCATAAAAAAATGGTTATTCCCACCACTAATAAAGATTTTTATACAGATCACAAGCTCCCTTTATTGTGATATGATCTTTTGGCTATACTGTCTAGCAAATTGTTTCAAATACCTGTATTTATTTAAAAAAAACAAAAAAAACATCTCACTCTATGATGCTGGAATTTCCTTTGTTGCAAAGCAGAGTTAAAGGATCCCTAGATGATCCAGCACTCCCTATCTGACCTGCCTCAATTGCTCTATTCATGCTGGGAACCCCAGTTCAGCCACCCCAACACACACACACACACACGCTCACATCCATCATTGAGAGTGTGAGTGTGTGTGTGTGTGTGTGTGTGTGTGTGTGTGTGCCAGCCAGGGCGGGGGAACTGCTGGGCATTCTGTATTGATTAGCAGCTTGTCCCCTGAACTCCAGCTGTCACTCAGCCTGGAGCACTACTGTCACCAGGGATGTCGGGCACAATTTCTTACAACCGGCAGCTGGCTGAAAATCATTTCAGAGCTCATAAGTTGCCTGTCTGCCTCAGCGACTCCAAGAAAAAGAGAGTAATACGAAAAAAGGTTTGGTAAAAGTCGAATTTTTGTTTGGAACCCACTGTTCCACTGAGTGACTTGAGAAGAGCCGTTACAGCCTGTCGTTATGTAGCGCAGTAGTTGGTGGGAATTTAAACTGGCACTAATTAGACTTTATAACTGCAAATAAGAATTAAATAGGGCTACTATATACTATGTACATGCAGGGTTCGTACCATCCTCATCAGTGCGGCATGTGAGTACTACACTCTCCGGGCCCGGGCCCACAGCGGTAGCTGCGGCCACGCTCACATGGTATGATGTCCACTTCTCCAGTCGCTGCAGCGTTATCTCGGTGGACGTGGCTGGGGCCTGCAGCTCGTCCGTGGTCTCAGCTCCGACTCCCACCCCAGCTCCGCCCCCCGCCACTGTATAGCGCACTATGTACCCGACCAGCGGGCCATTCTGGCTCTCAGAATGCGGGGGGTGCCAACTTACCAGTAGAGAGGTGGAGCTAGGGCTGGAGCATTTTACCTCCTGAGGGGGGGCGGATGGCTCTGCGCAGGCAGGAAGGGGAGGGTAAGGAGGGGGGGAAGGTAAGGAGGGAGGGAGGGAGGGGAAACAAAAAACGAAAAGATGGGAAAGAGAAAAAGAAAATGATAAAAGGGAACTAACCAAAATAAAAAAACAAGCCACGACGGTACCAAACATAAGGCAAAAAAGAAGAAAGATTAACTGATTCAAAGGGCAAATTCAAATGGGAACAGAAGAGGAATGTAATGTGACATGCATAACAATGAAATATGATTCCAGGCTTGTTTTAAAAGGTTGGCTAGACTACAGGACTATGGCTGGACCTGAAATATTTACAACCTAACAGCTTTGGTGCTGAGTAGCAGACATGGCTGATAGGGACTATCGTGCATATCATACAGTACTTTAAATTGCTAGGGATGCATCAACACTTAATAAGATACATCACACAACATTTTATTGAGCTCAGTTTATGCACTTAGCCTAACAGACTCATTAGTAGGGATGACCTCAGTATGCGGGTAATACCGGCTGAGGCACTGCGCTGCGTCCCAAGCCCTCCCCCAAACTGGGAATGAGGAAGCTGACTGATGGTTTCCCCCAAATTCCAGTTCTTCCCATTCAGGACTATCGTCCTCAATTTTGTGTCCCCATGAAACTTACAGTATCATAATGTTCAGCCAGGTCTCCCGAGCATAATACAACAATCTCAAATTCAGTGCAAAATGCACCGTTTTCGAATAATGAGAATCTGTTTGGTACACGTGCCAAATCACTTTGGACCCTTCACTCCTAGATCAATTGTTTTTAGTCTGAACGGAAAATAAGGCACAATGGCCTTGAAAAAAATCTTCTACAGTACTTTGGTAAAACTCTGGTTTACAATATAGATTAATATTGTTATTAAAAACTGATAGCGGCTGTTTGTCAACAATACACTGAGGTGACAAATATGCTGTATGTAAGATCGGAGTACGGTATCAAAGCATTTTAAATAAGTGCCGATACCTGATACCAGTCTTGGTATGGATGAATCCCTTGTTACCAAATAGATTATACTATTATTTGGTAATCTTTACTGAATCTTTATGATAACTTGGGGATCGGAAAGGCACACAGTCTGTGATCTCTGAGAGACTAGAGATGAAGGTCTCCATCCTCATCAGCTCACCTGCAGTGGTTGGGTATTATGCTAAGTCTAGTTTGCATTGCAAGACTATGTGCTGGTCTTTATGCTACTTTCTTTCCTGCACTGCAGAAAAAGGAGCCTGGCTAATTATCAAAGCGACAGTTATTTCAGTTTGTGAAGGAACGTGTTTAACTCAAAGGACAAATATATGATAAGGGCATTTTGCAGAAAACAAATCAAGAGAACATGATTGGAATTTCAAACAGAACACCTTCCGCAAAAACAGCTTAAATTAATTCAAATGCGACTGGGGGATTACAGAAAAATTAAAATTAATTCCTCTGCAAAATAAATGATTGAGAAAAAAAAAAAAAAACAGAAAAAAAAAAAAAAACCACTAGGATCCAAAATGTCAACTCATAAGATACATGGAAAGCTGATATGCTTCAAACTGAAAGTAAGAGCATTTAAAATTTAACATTAAAAAAAATAAAAAATAAATCCCAAGCAAAAAACAAACACTGTTTTCCTTTACATCATACGTACCTGGCTTCCATCAAACACACTTTTTCTTTCTTTCTTTCTTTTTTTTTTTTTTAAAGACTTTCTTACCACAAGCACCCAACTACAAGGAAGCAATATTCCCTGAGCCGGTGGGTATCAACTCTCCCCTTCTTTACAAAACCTCTCAGCCGAATGTCAGATCAGTGCACAGGAGACCACAGCTGGATTGATTTGCGGTGTATCTGAGGCATGTCCAGACTTTAGATGTAAAGATTTGAGCTTTGGTTTGATTTGTGGTGCTCAGAGGGGGAGAATTGTCCCGGTGCTTTAGCTAGGACTGTACAGTTCTCTACACTGCTTACACTTGGTTGAAGGTCCACAAGGCTGAGAGAGAGAGTAGTTTTTTTGTTGTTCTCCTCCATCTGTTCATATTCCCACCCTCATCTATATCTACATCCTCCAAACCCATCATCTGACAGAAAGAATCCAATTTCACTGCTGCTCTAAATGTCAAGGTTGTGAAACTTTTTAAAAATACTTCTCAGCCTACGGAATGTTTATTTGCTATTGTATGTCTAGCTTGGTTTTGCTCATGGATACGTTCAGGTGAAAAACAAATCTGAGGTATAAGTAAATTTGTGGGCATTTGTACTATTAGTGGCACTACTATTATATTACTATGCCTTATATTATAGTTCATATATGTCTAGAAAATTAGTTTATCTAACACAACGTAACCGTACGTTTTGGATCCTCAAAACGTGTGTGTGTGTGTGTGTGTGTGTGTGTGTGTGTGTGTGTATATATATATATATATATATATATATATACACACACACACATTTTTGAGGTGGTAAAATATTGCAGTTCCACTATAATCCTGCAGGTGGTGCGCTCTAAACTATTCACACAGCACAGCATCCTGAGTGGTAGGAACAAAGTATTTTGAATTTTTTTTTTTTAGAATTGTAAGAAAATCTGGAAAAAGTTGCTTTGGGCTATTTAAAAAAAATCATGATACTTATAGAATCAATACAAACCAATTAAAAACAAATACAAAATAGTCTTTGTGCCTATTATTGACAGAATAGCATCATGATAAATGTCAATAATTCATTAGTATATTTTAACCATCAATTGTTTATGCATTAGGAACCTTGTACTACAATAAGTACTTTTATTGTTAATATAGATTATTGCATAATAATGTTACATTTTTACATATTTAGCAAAAGATGAATATTATGCTTTTATTGCTAAAAACATTTGTTCATCATTAAGAAATTCTGTCAAATAGATGGGCTAAATAAATCACTCTGGTCCATGAAAAACCTACTGCAATTAAGCTAAGTGCGAGTTAAAAACTGCTCTTGATGGCCCATGGCAGCTTTGTGATGTAGAGTAATCTCTCGATGTTAGCCTGCATGATTCTCAAAAGCTGAACAAAAATTAAATGACATGAAATAGGATTCTTGTCTGTTGCCATTTTTCTGTATCTATCACCCGAACTGTAGCGAGACACCAGGAGTGCCATCAGGAGCGAAGTCTCTGGATCTCAGTTTGTGGACCCTCCATGAGCATGTCTAAAGTGAACGCTGCTGTCTGAACATTTCTTCCAGAAGGCCAACGTTCTGGCTGCCCTTCTGACCGGCTCAGGAGTGTCTATCTCTCTAACCCCCAGAAATAACATCACATCCCCGTCTTTAAGAGGACACAATCAGCCCTTTAGGTGTGTAACATTGAATAATAATAAACCAAGACTACAGTATTTTCATGATAATCTGAACTGAATGCTTTTGGGGATGTGTGGGGGTGAAAAAGTACTCTTTGCCCGTCAGGGGGTTCTTTGCTTTGTTACTGCAGACTCACAACAGCCTATAACGATGGCCTCCATATACACACTGTATTCCAACTTGATAGTCTTTAAACTGTACATTGCACCATAAAGAAAAGAAAACACACAATAGACAAGATTGACCCTGATCCCTTGGGTTTAGGAAGAAATCCACGCTGCCACTTTGACTTAAAATGAGGTTTGCAACTTGAGCGCAGGAATGAATAGGAAGCTTTAACTTTAATGGCCGTTTAGTGTTGAGCATGTACTAGTAATCAAGGTGTCATCTCATTACGCTGAAGTGTGTGGTGAATGTTCTGATGCATTGTGTGTGTATGTGTGTAATGAAAGCAGCTGCAGTGCTGCACTCAAGTAATTGGAACTATATCTAGCAAAGAAAGGAAGGGAGAAAGGATGAGAAGGAAAAAAGATGACTCTTCTATCTCTCTGCATTATCTCTTTGCAGCCGGCAGTTAGTTTTTTTGTGTTCACAGAGTTTGTGCTCAAGAAAGACAATCACTCTTTATTCCTCTGGCTCTTCACTCCATTAGCAATGAAGCAGGAACGCTTTGTCTCGAGTTGTACACAGGACTAAAGGCGACCTCTGTCAGGATTCGCCTATTCAATCTAACTTTTAACCAGAATCACTGTGGGGAAAAACGCCAGAACGGCAGGAGCTCCATCCATGCGTGTGACATGTGGACAACCGGAAGCATGTGGAGAGAGAAGTGCTTTCCTTCATGCCTGCGTCTCTTGCTATCGAGCTTTGTGGAGTTACCGCAGTGATTTATGGAAGACAGGTCGCACTTCCAACAACTGAAGTGGTCATCTATCACACAATAAAGAGGCCGGGCGGTCCAAGATGATGGTTTAGAATTAAAACTAAATGAACGCAGCTTAAAAGGTTTTTAAATTTTTTTTAAACATCTCCAGATGCCTCTTGCATCAGCCCCTAAAGAATAATTTTCAAATGTCATTTCAAATTATTTATGAAAAATGGTAATCAATTTTCATCTCATGTTTCTTTGTGCGCACCTAGACAATTACTGTGTAGTGGAAATGTACAAGGCCAATAACTACACATACTCACAACATGATTGTGTATGGCTAACTGCAATTAGCTTGATGTCCAACCAAGACAGAAAAATGTTTCTTTAATTTGTATTAAATTGTAACTTTGAGAGATACCAACTCAGTTTATCTCGGTGGGACTGCAGGAGCTTCATTTAATTCTTTAAAACTTTGGAATGCACTTTTTTGCATGAAACAAGGGTTGTGGAATTTGGCTCCGATTACTTACATTGTACACAACTTCAAAATTTTATAAGAACTAAGACCTATTGTAATGTAATTATATGCATCACAGTTTTAGTGAGATTCAAATTTTGTCGATGAACACTTGATTTTACAATAAATAAACTAGTTTTACTCTAGTCAATTGCTAATGTTGACATTAAAAGTACATTATGAAGTTCAGTGGCAGAGTGGACTTCTTCTAAACAGCGAGCACTTACCTCTGAGGAACTCACACTAGAAAGATTTGTTTGTGTTTTGGGTGATATTTTGTACAGGACTGACTGTTCGACTGTCACCTTTCTGACCTCTCTCACAGTGACTCCATCTTTTTACTGTGGTTTTCTGCTTGAGCTAGGGCTCTCTCAGAGCCAAATTGTCCATCTGCAAGGGCATGAAAGGCATCACAGGCCAGAGCGGAGGCCTCCAGAGCACCACAGTCCCAAGCAGCAAGGCTAAAACTGTCCCCCAGAGATACTTACTCTCACCTTTAGTTTAATGGATTTTCTTTGAGAATGCTACATGCTGTGCTGCTGGGGAAGTTGGAGGGGGCTGAGGTTGCTGACTCTTGTGACAAAAAGGGAAAAGAAAATCCAGTTGTGGGCAAGGGAACTCACTGACAGCTGTCTTCTCTTGTGAAGTGAACCATATGTGTCTCATAAAAAAAACATACACTGGAACAACAACAACAACAAAAAAGGAAACTAAAATCTCTCCAAAGTCTTTTTAACTCACACTGAAAAAAGAAATAAAGAAAACCCAAGTGATATTGAGGCAAAAAAAATGGAGGCTTTGATTTCATTTTAACAGAAAATAAATATATGAAACTTATAAATATATACGCATATATCACAGACCTATGTTGTGATGAAGATATGTTCCACAGGAAAACAAAAAACAAAAATAAACAAACCAATCAATATAACAAAAGGAAACACCACAGCGCAGACACATATTGAGATGGGGAAGGTGGACATACACAGGTTAGTCATGCCTGGCCTCGGCCAGTATTTAGGGAAGGGATGTGTTAACAGGATCCCTATAGCACCCCCGTCAGGCAAGGAGGAATGCTGCATGCAACATGTGTTCTCTAATGTTCAAGCTCTAACATAGTGTACAGTAGCTGCTGTACACACACACACACACACACACACACACACACACACACACACACACACACACACACAATTGGTGGAAAGAGAAAATGTTTTACACACTGCTGCCATGGCTTTCCCTTGCTGCCTTCATTTTGTTTCAGATTTTGGCTAATTCACGCCGACAACACTGAAACCACAGCCATCCAAACACCACATGAGAGACTGGCTCTCGGGCTGTATAAAAGATTTGTAAAAAATAAAATAAAATAAAACACTGAATACCTGGTCACTTAGATTGGGTATCTACTGCAGATTATGAAGCAAGGAATTGAGTGTGTATTTTTAGCTGTCAGGTTTGAATAATTTACTGGTCTTCCTGACATGCACGCCGCCTAGCAGCAGGGCTTCGGCGACTGCCAACAGCGAGGCCTTCAGTCCAACTCAGTAAGAGGTAGCAGACGCAGTGGAAAGCCATGCCACACACTGGAGTCAATGACATTTTGTGCATTTTGGTGGCAAACAAGAAAAGGTGCACTAGCCGTTGTTGAATGAAAAGAAGTGGGGAGAGAACAGGTGACCATATTGATTTGTTGCTTTCACATTTATGAAAACTGAAAAGTACAAATAGCAGCGGAGAAATAACAGGAAAACAAACAAACAAAAAAAAACAGTGGAGCAACAGCCAGTGGCAACACCTTTGCAAAAAGGCACATGAATCCATTAAACTAAATAATCAACCTGAATATTTATCAGGGTTTAAGAATCTTTACTTTCACATTGTTTAAAACAAAAAAAAAACTAAAACTAGGCTTGTGCAATATTGCTTATTGATAGTTCTTTCACTTCCATTATATTATGCTACACTATATGATATTATATTACATTTTATTATATTATATTAATTGCACCAGTTTTACAACTCTTTAAATTCTGTATTAATTTCATAGTATTTTTTCCTTAATATAGTATTGTGTTTACTCTTAAACAGCATGATAAAATGCCATTTCAACCACCTTGTTATAAACAGAATCTAATTGCAGAAGGAAAAGAGCAGACATGGTAGACAGCATAACTGTCATGCTTCAAATTTTCTAGATTCAAACTCCTGAAAAGGGTCAACTTTATAATCTGAAGTGCGAAACTGTTGTCACGAAGCACATCACACCACACACTGCTGTATAAACTAATAAAAAAAGAACATTTTATCTTTGTTCAAGGCCGATTCATAAATAGTTGAACTACAGCGACTTGCTGCAGTAATGCAGTTAACAAGTAAACCAAATGACACTCAGCACTCAGTGCCACTGCATGGATTTTATTTATATTTTTTGTCTTGTTTTTAATCATTTTTGTAGGATTACGTTGTTGAATCAGGGTTTTGTTATAAAGAAAATCAATATTGCACAAGCCTAGTGAATACACAGATTTAAAAAAAAATGCACCAAAAGTCAGCATGTTATTATTGGGAAAGAATAATCAGTAATTACATTCACATTAATCAATCAGTGTTATGAGGCTTACATTTAATTGCAATGTAACAGACATACCAAAGCATTAAAAGCTCATTCATCTGCGTGACAGCTCAAACACAGACACACACAGTAATATAGCTAAAACCCCTGAGCTGATGTTTCTGTCAGACACTATAAAGCCCTCATCAGAACCCAACTACTGTAGGAGCATTCTATTTAAAAAGAGGAAAGTGTGCGTTTCTAAAACATTTCCACTTTAGCTGCCCGAACAGATGTGCACATGCACGCACGCACTCCCTCACACACACACTGTTAACATTTACTCTTGACATTTCTGCTGCACTAGATTTTGGGACTTTGGTAAGGGACACACACTCTACTCGCAAATAGTCACAAACATTTTACAGTCAAAACATCACACCACAAAGGTGTCCATTTCTGAAAACAAACAGTAATAAGAAAGTTAAAAAGGTACATACTGGATTGCGATGTCTTTTGAGAGATTTCATTGGTGAAGGCGCCAATGCCTTTGTTCGAAATAGCCGCCAGGGAGAAGAAATACTCTGTGTTCGGTCGCAGACCCTCCACCACATACGACGAGGTTGGGTTGAATGATTTTGTTACCTATTTGTTGAGGAAGAGTAAGTTAAATGTGAAATTGAATGACGTTACATACTGTAGAATGTTGTCCAGTGTTCATTTGTGCTTTGTCCATCACACTGTTTACATACAGTACTAATCAGTAACGGTTACTCTACATTCACACTGCTGAGTGCTTAGTAGTTTGTCTCTTTCTTGTGTAGCAACAACTATCTTGGCCATTGTGGGAATGCAAAATGCACACCCTATAGGCTGCTATTGCACACCACAGTTTAAAATGTATTTAAGCTTGATTTACGTGTTAACTTCTTTGACAGATAAGCAAAGCAAGGTAACTGTACAATTCATTTGCACCCATCAGAGGTACTAATATTAAATTAACATTGTTGTAGGCCTTCCAGTTGCTCCAATCAAGTGGACCATCCAATCTGCATGCAACTTTGCACAAGTTTTACGTTTTTCCTGATGCAAACTTCCCATTCTTGGGACCGACACTAAGGATGAATCCAGTGGATAGGTTAGGACACTGGCTGAGAATCGACACCGGCCCTTCACATGGCGGGCAAAAAGCCTAACACTGAGCTAACTTTTGCTTTTTTACAATCTTTTATCTTTTATACCAGGTTTAACTGAAAATCATGCTTTTTCTGTATGTCATCCAAATTTTTCCTCAGAACTGAAAAAAAAAAGAAAAAGAAAATCCATTAACATGCTACTTGTTGCTGAAAATGAATGAATGTGCTTTGATGCTTGTTAGTGTGAATGTAAGGTGAACAATTGTTTTTTAATTTTTGTCACACCATGTGTTTAATCAAAGCCAAATCAAGGTACGTTAGAAGAGCAAAAAAAAAAAAAGAAGCAGAAAAAAAACAAGCAAAAAAAGAGGATGCAATAGGCAATGTGCTTTTAACTAGTCATTTAAATCCCTCAACTTGAGCACAATGTTGAAATTTACAGAAGGGAATCCCAAAAAGCAAAATGTCTTGGAATATTCCCGTAATTTACAGTATAGAATCCCGTAGGCAGCACCGTAGCTAATTCTCATGCTCACAGTAAAACAGTGACATTTATGCAAGTTTATACCACGGTGCTTTTGAATTTTCAGTTCTGATTTGCTAGACGGTTTATTATTTATTAATGTCCTACTAAAAACAGCAAATCTATCCCGAAGAGCAACTGCATGTCACATGTTCATGCACTTCTTGTAACAAGCCGTGTTTCCATAGTGACAAATTACACAGCTAATGTAAATAATAAGAGAAACATTTTCTTCTAAAAACATTTTAGAGTTGCCAAAGTGCTGTAGGTAACAGGAATTAAACAGAGTTATGTGCAATTTTCTATAACAAGCACACAAAGTTTTTTGTTCCTTACATATTGAAGAGAAATGATAAAAAATAATGCACCTGATTCCCTTGACTGCCTTCTTTATAATGAAGCTCATAACTAATGATCCCCTCTTTGTCAAATGCAGATTCCCAGGTCAGCTCGATGCTGGTGCTCGACACCTCGCCAGTCTGAAACTTGGATGGCTGTCCGGGAACTAAGAGACAATCCAGAGTGACAATATGACGGAAAGGTCATAAAACAAGACACAAAAGCATGCTCAGTACACTCATATCTTCATAAAATAAAGCCTCTATAACAAATTTTAAAAACAAGAAGCCCGAGAACTCAACAAACCTCCCTGCAGCACTTTGACATGAATTGAATCTGAAAATGGTCCATCTCCTACTGAGGTAAAAGCCAGCACACGGATAGTGTAGGTCTCAGAGGCTACAAGGTTCTGAATTGTCGTGATCATGCTGTCTTGCACATTGTGGATCTGCCATGCGGCCATCGGTTGAGACGGGTCCATTGTATAGTAAACACGGTAGCCTTTGATTTGACCATTGGGCTCCTCCGGCTCTTCCCAGCGCACCATCATGGTGCTGTGGGAAATGATCCTAGCCTGGATGTTCCTAGGAGGACTGGCAGGAGCCTGCTCCCCTGTTCTGGCTTCCACTGGTTCGCTGGCTGGACCCTGGCCGATGGTGTTCACAGCCGAGACGCGAATCTCATACTCGGTGTTGGGCGAGAGGCCGCCGATACTATAGCGAGTGGTGGTGATAGAATCCATGGTCTCAAACTTGCTGTCTGGGATTTTGGCACGGTACTGAATGACGTAATAGGAAACAGGCTCGGGATTGCCACTGTCCCATGTGATGGTGATGCTGGTGGCTGTAGTTTCAGTAACAACTGGTGTACCTGGAGGCTTGGGCAGGGCTGAAGAGCAAACAGAAGATACATTTTTAAGAAGATAAATAAACAGTTTATCATCAACAAGCATCTTATGTAAATAATTACACAAATGGCATTCTGTTTAAAATGTAAAGAACTACCTGCTTAAACTAAACAGAAAATTTACAAAATACAACTGACATGAACCTCCAAAGCAGCGCAAAGTTAAAATGAGGGCTGATGGCAAAAGTTATGCCTATTGCTAAATAAATAGTAGTACAAGTAAAAAATTATCCGCACTCTGTCCCACCCGCCCCCCTCTCCTTTTCTCTTTTTAAAAATTTATTAATAATTTATTTATTTATTTTCCTTCTTTAAATATGCCTTTCTTAGACATGTAAGGTTGGCTTGGAGTTAGGGATGGGTTGAGTGGGGGGTATAGAGGTGTGTGTAAGGGGTTTCTAAAAACAGATTACACAACTACTACATGCTTACTTTGTTATGCCTAAAAATAAAAATATATATTTTTGAATGAAAAATAATCCGCACTCAGGTTATATTAAAACTTCTGTTGGCCGCACTGTCTCATCGACGCTATCCATTTAGATTAGATTACGGTCACCCCAATCACTGCTGTGCAGATGTGAACTCGTTACCTCAATTCATTTGTAACTGCGGTGCGAGCAAAAAAGAATGGGAAAATGGAAATCACCTGTGATTTGAATGAAAGAAGAGAATCTTAGTGATTAGTTTTTTTGTGTGGTCTGAGGGTGTATCTGGTGCAAAAAAAATCTGGACCGATAATCTAAAAGATTCTTAAAGACGATCACTACTGGTGATGAAACATGGATTATCACTACAAGCCTGAGAGTAAATGGCAGAGTACGGACTAAAAACATCTTCAATCACCGAACAAGAAAAAGTTAAAAAGTCAACCATTGGCTGGAAAATTGATGTTTACAGGTTTCTGGGATTCTCAAGGGCCAGTATTGGAACATTATCAGGAAAAAGGTTTAACAATCAAAAGTGCCTGTTACTGTGAGATGCTTATTGAAGAGCTGAAGCTTAAACTTTGAATTAAATGCAGAGGACTGCTATCCAAAGGTGTTGTGATCTTGCATATTAACATACATACACACTTCAAATTTTTCAGATGTTAAAGCATTCTCCCTATAGTCCCAATATTGACATGACAGATGGACAAAGTGTTTTAAAAAGCAAGGAGAAAATGTAATAAAAATAAATTCTACAGTCAGAATGCGGATACTTTTTGATATATTTTGACCCTTGTATATTTAAATATTTTCCTGATTTTAAGTAAAAAAAGATACAGCAATCCAAGTGACAAGCATGTCCACTCTTACATTTGACAATAACTTGGGAAACAGCCTCAATGATGCCCAGACTGCTCATGGCCACGCATGTGTAGTTGGCTGACTCATGCACACTGTTCAGTTCCAGAACGTTCCGTCCGACTGGCATGTCATCCTCTGGTGTCAGGTCCTCCGAGTTAAGCATCCACTTGACATAAGGCATGGGTGAGCCCACTGCCACACAGGTGATATTGATGCTGCCGCCTGGCATGATCTCGTGATTGGTGGGCAGGATGGAGAAACGAGGGGGCACGCGCCGGACTGCAAATGCCCAGAGAAGGATGGAAAACAAGAAAAAAGAGAGACAGAAAGAAAGGGAGAAGAGAGGTGACAAGACAGGGCGATGAAAATGAGTCCTTCTTTAGAACACAGGTGTTGTCTAAAGATAGGACGATAAATCATAAAAAGTGAGAACAAACTCTAAAATTGTTTAACTCAAAATAAGGATAACATAACTAAACTAACAGAACTGCTTCACCAACAATATAGATTGACATTAAAGCAACAAATTCATGGCAACAAGGTTCCATTGACTAATATTTGACCCATCACAGCACATTTAATTACACAAAAATCTATTACGAGTTTCTCATCTTTTAACCTGGAACTCTGTGTGTAAACTACATGTAAAGCATTGAAATACGAGTAGGAAGTGAGTATGAAAAGAAACGGTAGAGTGCTGAAAAGTGCTTTCAGTGCTCTACGTTACAGTATGTCAGGAAGAGACTCACGGAAGCTTCTCCTCCAGCACAGAAACTTCAAGGGGATCATTAACTTCAAGTAAAAGGAGCTAATTTCAGCCTACATTCAAACAAATATATGTGTGGCTTCATATATGAGTAAACTAGTCTATTAGCTAGGGAGCAAAGATGAGAAACCTTAATCAGATTTTTGTGATCAAGAGTAGATCAACTGGACAAAGCCTCTTTGAGATTTGACACGGTTCCATTGATAGATGCAGCTATCATTTTCACAGACATCATGCAGAAAAAGGGTAGAGAAAAAAACTCAACAGTAAAGTAGGAAAGAAAAAAATCAAATAGAGATTTAGGATAAAATGCATAGAGAAATGTAACTCAAGGGTCACTAGCATGCCCAGACAAGGACGACTGAGGAGGAGGAAGAGGAGAAGAAGAAAAGAGGGGGTAGAAAACACACACAAGAGAAGAAGAAGAGAAAGAAGAGCGAGGAGAGGGGGAGGGGAAACCCACTTCAATGCTGAAAAAGTTTCGTTTATGTCTCTGGCCAGTCAGACTGAATGTAAAAGGAGTGTTATCACATTGCAGTCAACGGCAGAAGCCGAAACACAAAGCAACTTGACTTGGTGTTGAAATTTGTTTTTTTTAAACAAAAAAATGACATCGGAAAAGTAGCAGATTTTAACTCAACTAGCCATGGATATAAAAACAAAGGGTTACTACTTTTAAACTTAAGAAACAACAACAAAAAAGGCAGGAAATACACTAATCTACAATGGGAACAATTAAAAAATTGTACAAAAGGGCCGTCAAAGATGCTGTGAAAAATGAAACTCAGGATGAGTGAGAATGGCATGGAGAGCAAACAGACGAGATGGGGAGGGCATTTATGAGGAGCTCTGGGTTGACAAGACTGTGGATAATGGTCTTTTCATAACCTGTCCAACTTCTCAGCTCTTAGTAATCTTCAATCATGTCATTTGGATGAATTCGGGCTATTCAATACAGTGTTTGTATGAAAATTCACCTTTCAGGATGTTTTCCTGAAGGACAAGGATGGATAAGGATAATCTAATATTTACACTGTTTAAAAATGAAAGAATCAGAGTGATGTGCAGATACAAAATTTGTGGCAAAAATAGCTCTAAATGTGGGACTCCTGAAATTGGGGAATGGGACTAGAAAGAGCTACAATATATATTAAAATGAGAAGTTTTGTGTGTGTGTGTGTGTGTGTGTGTGTGTGTGTGTGTGTGTGTGTGTGTGTGTGAGAGAGAGAGAGAGACTGTGAGTGATAAAGAGAAAGAGAGAAAGAGAGAGAGGAAGAGAGAGAGGAATGGAGGTTGAGGTGCTAGGGCTAGTTCAAAAAAGGATGAAATTAAAAGACAAAGATACGAAAAGGACAGAAACAACAGGTGGAGACTCGGGCAGCAGAATAACAGACAGTAAAGGATGGACAGACTGAGATGAACCTTTTTCTTGATTATATAAGGGCTTGAAGCTAGAGATGAACAGATAGGAAGGAAGCAAAAGGAAAGAGGACACAGAGGAGACCTGGTCCAACTCGAGCAGAAGTTACAGTTCTCAGTGGGTTTGATTTTTTCTTTTCCCACAGAGGGGCTTGAAATCCAAGAATTGACTCCCACCAGGATTTTAAAAGCTTCTAAATCCTTGCACACATTTTCCTATAATTCAGATCATAATCATGTTTATAATTACTTTTTAGAATAAAATGACCTTCACAATCCTTGTTAAGTGGGAAAGTTAAGACCTTCTAAGACAGGATAATCAATTCCAGTCCTGGGGGTAATTTGGTGATTTACTTTGGTGAAAGACACAACTGAATTATCAGGCAATCAGGAAAATGATTAAACTGTACTAAACCCTGGCTCTTCAAGACTGGAATTGATGATTTCCCTTCCATGGTCTCTAATAACGGGTATTGGGATAGAAAGCAAACCATTAGTTAACAGGTTAATGCTATTTATTTGTATGTTTGCTTATGAATTTACATATTCCAAAGAAACACAGTATTATACAATAATTGCCCTTTGAATGTTCTAGGGAAAAAAATTCTATGTTTTTTTCAAAAGCTACCCCTCCCACAGGTGCATACTCAACAAATTCTGAGAAAAGGTGAAAGGGCAGCCTGTATGTCACAAGGTCATGCATGGGTGTGACTGCGTGAAAAATGAATATAGTATGGAACCAAACTGTCCACCAGGTCTTCAAACTGGCCAGGCCAATCAAAGCATGCAACCCCCCTCAAAAATATAAATACAGCAAGTGCAACTTTAGCAACATTTTTACATGGAACACGGACACATATAAATACACACAATCAAAATAGTGCTGGAATAAAAAAAATAATAAATAAAATAAATCACCAAGGCACACACAGATATTATAGTGCAGGTGTGTTCTTCAAGGCACTGACCACTGATCACAGACGGAGCAATCTGATGGTATGGACCTTTAAAATGTAGTGCAACAATTCTCACCAGATCTACAGCACCAGTTCATATTAGAAATGGGACGACAGCCCTGCCAACTCCGAAGAGGACTAATATGCAGATATCTCTTTTAACAATCGCGTTTGAAATGTCATGCATGGAGACAGTGAAATGGTTCCACGCAGCTGTCATTTTTCACTGTTGATCTGTCACTCAAAATGAATGCATCGCAGGAGAACAAAGCAAATAATTGCCATTTCACTCACTGTCTAATCAATCTATCATTACCATTATGATTATTTGTACTGAAGTATTTTTCAGGCAACAATACTCCTTCCCCTAAACCAACAAAAATATTAATACTTTTCTTTAATGAATATACTTTGTTAGTATAAGGAGGGCGACATGGGGGTTAGCAAAAGGGATTCCGTTTGGTGGGTTTTTTCCCGGGAACTCCGGTTTCCTCCTACAGTCTAAAGACATGCTGGTAGCTTGGTGTTTCCAAATTGCCTGCAATGTGTGAGGGCATGCAGGGGATACCCTGCTGGTTAAGCAGTGCTGAAATGGAGGGATGAATAGTTTAAGGGGGTTTGTTTTAGAGCACCAACACCTACATACTGTAACTGTCAGTCATTTTAGATTTGTATGATCTTGCTCCTTTGCCATTTTGGAAGAAAAATATGCTCATTTGGCATCTTTTTTGGTGATATTCTAATGTAGTGTCCTACACAAAACACAAAGGTTGGCAGGCCTGACACTGGAAGTTTAGTTGTCCAGAGCTGTAGCTTTTTAACTCTAGCTGGGGTGCCAGAGAACCAGCCAGAGGACCTGAATCTCTGGAACAAGAGTGAACAAGGGCTGCAACCTTTCACCCTTTGATGCTAATGATGGCCGGGCTAATAGCCATTACCATCATTTGCTGAAAGAATATGCTAATTTGGTAACAGGGATAAAAAAGACTTATAAGCATTATATTAATGTTTGGCTTAAAAAATAATATCTTCTTAAGAATTATGTTGGTACTTTTTCCTAACTTAAGTTTCCTTCAAAGGTATGTGTCTTCTCTATTATGATAAGATTGAAATTAAGATTTGCAAAACTCTCAGTGAAAAATCTATATGACTTCAAAGTTAAGACAACAATGTCTCAAAATAATTTATTCTTCTTGCAACGACAAAAAAAAGCAACTCTAAATGTGTCTTGATTCATCCAGTACATGTCAACATGAGAGTCCTAGGCTACCGATCCATCAAGATTGGATGGCTTTGAAGAAGTGCTGCATGAAAGAGTGCCGGTTTCAGGCTTTAGCTGAGCTTCAACACACAATAACTTTCTAAGCTTTCTGCTGTCATATACAGGATGAGTTCGTCATTGAATCCAAACTTAATTGACAAAGTTCTCTTTCGCTTAAACCAATAGTTTAGGAGGCTGGACCGAACTGATTTAGGGCAAAAAAACTCTCAAATCCTCATTTCAAGCCCCGGTGTGGCAAAAAAGACAAATCAATGAATTAAATAGTAGACAAGATAACAGCCAAGGTATAAAGAGAAACCGCCACTTCTGGTACTTTTTAAACATTGCTTTTGGACAGGATATAAAGGAAAGAGTTGTGCCAGACCAGTGTTTTGAAGGTGAGCACTATCTGCCATTTTGGTGAGACACAGTCTGTCCAGCCCCAAAATGAAGAAGAGAAAAGCGAACAAAACTCGCAGCCCATAGTGCCACCTCGAAGTAGAGATTACACCTTGCTTTGGTCTCGGCACCTGAAAGGTTCCGTTTCACGCGGGGTGGGGTTTTGCTGAGCATTTCCAACCACAGGAGGTTGCTCACATTAACTGAAATGCTAGACAGTCTCATTGAGGCTTAGAGGATTCAGCACCAGTAATAGAAGTTATTACTGGTACAAAGCCGCTGAACATCTGTGGCCGGTTTATCTGATTATGGCAAATATGAAGCTGATAGAGTCTGGGACTGCATTACTTGTGAGGTTTTAGACACGCATCTTAGCCGACCAGAGAACAGGGTGTAATCTAACTTTCTTTTCCATTTTCCACACCAAAATGCACAGCAAGACATGCAAGCACATGCAAGGCAATGCATACAGACAGCTGCAGGGGGAGTGAACATGCACACACATGCAATTTAGCCAACGAACAAAAATATATTTTAACACAGCACAGTTTAGCACAGCACAGTATTCCAGCATCACTGAATAGGCCAGTCTCTTTATTAAATTAGCTCAAACCCCTAAATCATACATGGTTCCTTCATTACTCTGAGCAGAACTGATGAATATATTCAAAGCTATATTGGCAAGAACAAGGAGAGATTAGAGGATATATTCACAAGGGTAGAATTGCTTATTTTGCACATTCTTTACTCCGGGGATTTTAAAAAGGATTTTAGTGTACATATCACATTCATTCATTTCCTTGTTAATTGGGTCTAGCAGTAGATTTAACCTACATGTGTTTCTCTGATAGAAAAAAAAATATATATATAAAGGAGCTGCAGAAATTCAGGTTCTGTCCACTCTGTTTACTGTATTAGCAAGCAAATTTAAAGCTTTGCATCATACAGGTGCAGTCTCATGAGTTCTAGTAGAGATCAGTTGTCATGGGTATGACCAGACTTGACAAATATAATCTTGCCAATAAATTCCAGGCCCTGGGAGTCGGCGTGCTACGTTTTCATTATTGATACCTCTAACTCATGCTCAGTGCCTGCGTGATGACTACTCTTCCCCTCAACTCCACCTTGTCTTCCACTCTAAGTGAATTATTGAAAAGGCCATTTTGTTTCAGGACAGACATTACGAGATGGTTTAGCAACACAGTTTAGCATGGGGGCATTCCGGCAGGATTTTACGAGAGAGCACGGGAATGTTTGAGATGTCTGGTTTCCTTTCTACTAATGTCTTCTCCTCTGCTAGACAAATAATGAATTCATAAATGCTGGTGTAAGAATTGAAAAAAATTTCTAGATTCTGTAACTGGAAATGTAATACAGAATTGGACAAGCTTCAGAAAGCAGCCTGATGAGCTGCAGCTCAGCACATGTGGACCATTATGTTCAGTGTGTAAATCTCGGGAAAACTGATGGGTCAGTGTGAATCGTGTGCCATTTAACCAATGCAAATGCCAGTGGAACAAGCTGGAATTGGGCCCCAATTAAATTTGGCTGATTCTCTACAGTGTTTCGACCAGGATGAGAATGTAGAGAGTCAAAATAAAAAACAAAACAAAAAACAAGCCACTAGATTTATGTTTGGGCTTAATTAAGGCGGCTTAATGAGGCAAATCATTTTCTGAAAAGCAATTCAGACATGTGCCGTCGCTGAGGGGATCAAATGAATCATAAATCCTTGTTTGATTGAACCAGCTGAATGAAAAAGGACAAGTGGCAGTCAGTCAACAAAGTGGTCCCTGCTTGCTCTGTGCCAGTTTGAAAAGCCAAGCTTCTGCTCTCTCTGAGGCACTGTCAGGAATTTAGAGATCATTATATTTGCTGCTGATCCCTGTGAATTATCCACAAGTACAAAATTCCACAGAAAGCAATTGCGCCCAATCGGTTTTATTTGCCACAAGAGCTATGTAAGTGAGATGACAGGAACACTGGCTGTAAACCTAGTGTTTTTCTTTTTTTTTTTTGCTGTAGGTCTATGTTGGAACTACAAAAAGCTATCTGTTACAACAGACAAGTGCGCACAAAAATACAAACCACATTTAACATGGAGAAAATTCCAACATAAAAGGAGTTAAAAATCATACACAAAGACAAAAGCAAACACATACTACTGTAACATGTAATTTACTCCATAAGAGGCCACAGATGACTTAATTTTGTGTTTTAACACAAAAGGAAGTAAAGAGAAGTTCACAAGTTCACAGAAACACACAAGGGCAAGAAAAGAAACAAAGCGCCCACAAACATTTCAATTCTGGGCATGCAAAGAGCATAGCTACATTCTCCCATCATGCATGTATAATTCATATGCTTATTCCCATGACATCAAATGCAATAAAGCTTTTTTTTCCTTGAGCAGAAGCAATACCAAAAGATGCAAACACGAAAAAAGCCCCACAATGCAAACTCAAATGTAAGGGTTAAAAAAACATAAGAGCCCGAACTTTGCGGGTTTCTATCATTTCTAATCTTTTTTTTTTTCTTTCTTTCAAACAAATAAAAAAAAAAAATCCTGAATTACTGAAATATTAAGTAGGTTTAAGAATTTAGTTAATGCTCATTTAAGCTGCTAATGAGCTTTGTAATAAATAAATATAGATAAAAAAATGTAAACATCGTTTTTCGCCTTTAATGTGGGTAAAAAAAGTAAAAAAGAAAAAACACACCAACCTTCTCGAAGCTCTGAGGGATGTAAAGGGGTTGATGCAGAACACAATGACATGAGGAGAAGAGAAAAATAGGGGAAACACAGAGAGAGTAAAAAAGGCCACCTCAAGGCTTTAAGCTGCTGCATATCTCTGCTTTTGTTTTTCTTTCCCTTTTTGAAGTCTACATCTTATAGCAGTGACACCCATTTTGTCACGATCTTGCCCGTTGCTTTTTGACCCAGAAGGACGCCGATCACCCCAATGCTCGCTACAAAGCACTTGGGGTTAATTTAAACACGTCATCACAATAAAGAAAATCACAATGTCTTTTTAGCCACCTAAAAAGCTCCCATGGTGGCCCATTTGTTTAAATTAGAGAAACAAAACGGAGAGAAAACAAACGCAAACGAAACCACTGAAACAACTAAATAAAAAAACAAACAACAACAAAAAAAAAACAATAAATAAACTTGCCGCACAAAAAGCATGACTTATTAAATTTAGCAGCTACAATGAGAGTAAAATTAAAAACACTTCTATCAGCAATTTTAGTGAAAAACATCAGTTTGGATAGTCTGTTTAAATATATATTTGCATATATTAGATTGTCAAATTTAGCAGATCATCAATGGAGTTTTGGAGTAGCTTTGCACTGTAGCTGTTAATTTCAAGTGCAGAACACTTTAGAAACCAAAACACATTAGATTACAGTCGAGATTAGAATCAAGCTTTGAAAATGAACGGAAGGAGACATGTGATACATCTTTTTAGTGTGGTGGGTGTATCAGTGAAAATGAAAACACTTCGTTTAAAAGCAGAATAATAATTAGAACAGCAAAAGAACACCTCAGACGCATTGCTACCATATAAGAGACGTGAATTCTAGATCAGAGACAGGTTATCTAACATTCACTCAAGGAACATTACATAGAAATTCTAAGAATCTTCTCTGTGTTAATAATTAAAAATGTTATTGCTGTAGATTGTTATAGCCAGTGGTTCTCAATGCCAGTCCTGCTGACTTTGTGCAAATGTGAACACGTTGCCTGCTCTATCACACCTGACTCAGGTAAAAAGAGTAAATCAGTTGAATGAGATGCATACACCGGCACTGGGAACCCCTGCTTATAACAATAACATCATGTTTCTTTATATCATACTGTTTTTCTCTTTTTGCAAAGGTTTTGACTCTTTATTTTTATACACTACATACGAGTGTGGTCTGAACATACGAGTTGAATACTCATTCAGAAACATATTTATCCCCAATCCTGATTTTATACCTTTATATTTTGATTGCCTTGTCAGCCAATCAAAATTAGACTTACCATCATCCTCTTGTACCTGAAAAACTCAATAGAGAAAAAACCAGCCGAGAATTTTTGCCATCAAGTCAAAATGCTCATATAGTCATTCTCGTTTTAGAAAGCAGTAATGTAGAATTTGAGAAAAAGTAAATAATTCTGTTACACAAAACCCAGTTTAAACGTTCTCTTACTGTCTAAAAGGACAGGTTTTGAGTAGCTTAATTGATGGACTGGACGGAGAGGATCTCCGAGCCCAGATTGCTCCCTACCTCGCACATACAAGTTGGCAGGGGAAGAGTAGCGCACGCCTTCCACGTTTGTCGCTACACACTCATACTTCCCCTGATCCGTCTCTTCAGTGTTCTCGATCTGCAAGGCCCCTGGGAGGAGGGCAACGCCCAAAAAAGAACGAGAGAGAGAAAAAAAAGAGAGAGAAAAAGAGAGAGAGAGAGAGAGAGAGATGATGAACAAAAAGGAACAATTGCACAAGGAAAAGAGTGTAAACACTAGGGATGATGTCAAATATTTTTGGCATAAATTCATTATTAAAATTCATGAGGATGGGCCATCTCTTTTTTTCCAACTCTTTTTTTTTTTTAATAGTTTTTGATGGAGCATTGTGTTTGTACCCTTGACAAAAAAAGTCATAATTGGGGATGTTTTTGCCCTTACTTCACAAGTAAAATGTTATTTGAGTCTATTAGAATCTTTTCTGCCAAATATATTTAATTGTGAGAACGTATGCTGCAAGTGAGCGAGTGGATTTGTCCATATTCGTGTTCCTGATTCTGAATAGATTGTCCGTCATTCCTGAACACTAATAAGTCACTAAAACCATTTGCCGTATCACTACTTGGCTGCAGCTGGTGCGATTCAGAACAAGTAATGGCTGCTATACAGTAGTTAGTATCGAGGTGCATCAAACCACCACAAAGTGCACAAGGTTGTTCTCTAGTTCTTTAAGTTACTTGTCTGTTGAGTAACCACAAAAGCAAACAACATGCTTGTCCCAATTAGTCACTGTGAATTTAAGGCCACAAACAAGTATACGCCAATGTCTTCATCTTTTTGCTTGTGTAACGTTATCGACAGCTGGACACACCAGGATCGACGCTACCTGTTCTTTTCAGTATATACAAACTACAGTAACAGATAACCACAATTATCTACTGTAGCACAGTCTGGATTGTTAGGAATAGACCTGAATGTCATCATTCTCACCATGAGATCAAGACCAATTACACTCTTCTGGACTCCACACCTGCAGTCTTCTTCCAAAGACAGGGTGACACACCTTGAACAGCCGCGCCACTTGAGAGGCCCTAAAAATTAACTGGCTGAAATGTACTTCTGTGCGCTACAATTACACTACATCTGGTGCTTGTGTGACAGACCATGAAGCTGCTCTTTCAAACACTTCTGTGATCTCACCAGGGCCCCAGCTCATTAGAGAACAGATCTTGTTGTGTAAACTGGTGGTAATGCTATGTTTTGTAAGCTAATGTATAGTTAGTTCCTTTGATAGCTATAAAGCTTTAGCATTTTGCGAAAAAAACGTATTTAACTTTACTTTAAATGTAAAGTTTGTTATAAACCGCAGGAGTGCTCAATGGTCACTGTGCTCGTACAGTATGTATGCTGCGGGCCTGTACGTTAAATGTAATGTCGCAATCTTTTGTTCAGTGAGTATGAACACAACGGGTGTATTACAATACATCCAAATATGCCATGATGACACATATAAGGACTGGAATAATCCATGTGCTCATACATCATGGGTCAGGTATCCAAAATTGCTTATTAGACAAGACATAAATGTAATGCAGTGACAGTGTCTGTATCTGTATGCATCTGTTCAATCCTCATATAAAACATATTTAACGTAGTCAAGACTTAATATAGAACCATTCTGGCTCTGATTAGTTCTTCAAACTCATCTACATCAGTCTGGTCCATGAAACGGAGCGTATGCATCATTCGACATACTTATACAATCTTTTTAAAAAAGGAAGACAAACACAACAAAAGGACCCTTAAGTGTGCAGAATATATTATTTTTTCACCATTTCTACAGTAGAATCTTTTTTTTATTATTATTATTTATTTATTTTGCATCACCCATATTTAAATAAGGTTATGGTCAGAGCACTGGCTCAGACAGGGTTCGGAGATCTGGGCTGAGGGTTAACCATCTCTTTCAAAATCTAAAACTTAACTTTGTGTTGATCTGCGCTGAACCTTTAATTCTGAGCCACACTTTGATATGCGAGTCTGACAGAGGAGACTCTCTTACACTCTTAGAAAAAGAGAGGCAAGCATTTTGTAAATGGTAAATGGTTACTGATTCCTTAAAAGTAACCAAAGTTCAGGGCCATGGAGTATAGTAGAGTCTTGATGAAGACCCGTCTCCTCTGAAAGCGATCATCTTGACCATGACATGCAACTCTGACCAAGAACTTTGTGCTGTGAAATGATCTGGAACATATCAGACCAGGAACGCCTTGGCACTGCTATCTTCCACTGACTGCCTTGATTAGAAGTTGTGGTATTGGCTAGATACCACAGTCTGTTTTATAGTTGCAGACTGATGAGAGAGCAGTACATGGTGACCCAGACTAAATTGACGCATTACAGATGGATAGAGCAGGTTAAGATTTTTCTTCTGTGCAACGTTCTAACATAATACCAGGAATGCCAACTCATCCTCCCTCCCTTACACCCACCACCCAGTTTCATTTCACGTCATCACCCTCTATTCTGAATACATGATATTTCCGTATAATCTCTGCCCTTTAATCAAGGACTATTTTAGACATAAGCCAGATGGAGAGCTACATTTGTCGTCGGGAATCAATTGTTTCCCCGAGATCAAACTCATCTTCTACACCTGTAATCAGTCTGACTCACCACTTGAAAAAAAAAAAAAGTAAAAATCATACACGAATAAAGATCCTTCCAGACCACACACTGCTCTGTACTAAAGCTCCTGCTGTGTTCTTAGATGCCTATTTTCAGTCCTTCACACTCAAAAGCACAGGTGTCAATAACAGCCTTATTCAAGTGGTGTTACCACCTACCACCCCACTAATCACTCGGATCCCATCAGGGAGGCCAGGCCAGAACAGCATGTCAACGTGCTGGGGGCAGGTGGGCTTATAGATGTGTGTGTCCGTGCGTGCGCGTGTGTGGGGATCGTATGATGTACACTGCGGGTCACCTGGCTGTATCAGGTGAAACTGGAGTGTGTTCTGAAGTCTCCTCAGGTGATGTTACGTAGCCTGTCGTGTACACAGACGAATGCAGAAAACCAAACCATGCTTGCCGATAACTGCATTTTAATGTTACTTAACCGGGCTGAGATAATTAAAACAAGAGCTCTGCTTTCCTTTCACGGTTTCTTTCTCACTGGCTCTTTTTTTTTTTTTTTTTTTTGCGAGGGCGATAAGTCTTTCGCTGCCCTCTCCATGACCAGCCTCAAAGGGCTTTTAAGAACCGGGTCCGCTTTTAATCAGCTAATGACTCTGTGGGAGAGCAGCTATAGATCGCCGGTGAGAAAACCTTCAGCGAAACAAGGGAGGTAAATAGATTAAAAGCTATTAAAATTCCAGCAGCAACCTAAGAGCATAAATATTCAGGTTTTTTTTCCCCCTTGTTCATTGTCCAAACTGGGTTATTTTAGGTGATGAGCTTTATTAGATTGGATCAGCTGATGTGACTTTCCCTACTGACTTCATTATGGATTTGCCTGTGGTTTTTCTTCACTCGAACGCTAGGGAAGAAAAACTACACAGAGAATTCTTGACTCAAGAATCCCACAATGATGCTATTTTATTCTTTTTCAATATGCTTTCGACTTCTGTGATGGTTTATGATTATAGCATGATGCTGCTTGGGACGAACACACACAGCAAAGCTCATTAAGGTATCAGACCTGAGGCACATCTTTAGCTTATATATTATCTATCCTTTTTTTTTTCAACTGCTAAATTTTCATCACCTTTTTATTGAAACCTTTTGTTGTCGGACACAATGAGTCCGATTTGCATGCACAGAATGTGCATGTTTTTTTTTTTTTTAATATGAAACGCTAAGCCTCTTTTCTTCCTTTAACTAAAACAACTAATTTTCTCCTTTCAACCGCGCAGTCACTGCCGAGAGAAAAAGTGGTGTCATTAAACGGTGCCGAGCCAGGACATCTTTGACATGCTGCTATCCAAAACAAAATGCCTTTGATGTCAAAAGAGCTGGTCTTAATTATTATTCTTTATTTATGAGCATGACCGTTTAGAATTCCCCAAATTCCTGCTGCCTGTTACTTATTCTAAGACTGTAGGATAGCTGGCAATGAGATAAAAAATATTTAAGAAAATTTATGCAAATTAAGTAAATTATCTCTTTGTAGCTAGTGGAGCTATTGCTTAAAGGATGCAGCATGATCAAAGGCGTGTGGCATTTTTTAATGCTAAATGTTTGTTTCGCAGAGTGCTCAGGCTGTGCGTGAGGAACACAGAGAGGAAACAGTCCAAACAGGCCAGCCAGCATGAACCCGCCAGCTGTTATGACAAACAGAACCATAACAATGATAATAAGGGATTTGAGAGAAGAACATGGCATTACATATCCATGAACAAATGCTGCCACAGTGGAAACACAGACTTGGAGGGAAATGCTCCTCAGAAGGACAATGGCGTTTCAAACCAGCCGTGAAATGAAAACAGCTTCTTGTTTATTAACCCTTGTGTCTTAAAATATGTTTACATTGAAAATCTCAGAGAAATGTCTTGGCGTCTGAGATTTGCTTTGTTTGGATTGCAGCTAGGAGGTTCATGAAGAGCTGCTTTGACATGACTTCTCACTGCATGATACACTGGTTATGTTCATATTAAAAGCCACATTGTTCAATTCTGATTTTATCAATAAGATCGGATTTGCATGTCATGAAGGTTGACATTAATAATTACAGGACAAGTGACTGTATTACAAGACATCTGACTTTAATATGGACGCGCCTGTCCTCTGAAACGGCGTGTATGAATACTTTATACGTATTTGCTCACATTATCTAGCTTAAAACACATCTTATTTGTGTGACCATTCATGTAAAACAATGAATGCTTTTTTAGCAAGAAAAAATATGCTTGGGATTTTGTTGTGGAAGATGGCAAGCAGTTGGCTAGCTGTACTTCCTGAGGTCCAGAAAAATGAAGAAAGACAGATGCTTTGCTTTAGCAATTTTAACAGCTATTGCTAGGACTGCTATGAAATCCCTGCACTGATGCTGCTCACGGCTGATGTCATGAAGCAAAAAGTCACAAAAAGTTACATGAATTCTGACTTGTCCATTCTCAATCAAGTCACATGACAACATATTGGATATGTATTCCATCTAGAACCACATATGAAAGTGACTCAGATCCAATCTGAGAAGCATCAGCACTGTGCTCCTGGCTTGGCTAAAAATATGATTAGTATATGTATTAAATGCTATAATATGTATTTATTCTTTTGATTCAGACCATTTAAGTACACACTAAATTGCTGAGTCAAGTAATATCCTTTACATAACCCTATATAGAAAATTTGTAGTCTATTGATAATCAAGAAAAAATTGTTGTACTGTTAAATAACGCTTGCCAGTGGGATTGCTATATAATGTAGAAAGATGGTCTGAGTTATAAGGGGTTATCTTCAGACCGTATCAGTCATGGAAATTAAATTCTTTTTTTATTGGACTGCAAGGGAAGGAGTAGAAATGGAGGTGTGTGTGTGTGTGTGTGTGTGTGTGTGTGTGGTAGTATCAGAAAAACATGGCATACTTGATTAATTCCAATAACAGCTCAGAGCCAAAAGTAGCCTACCTGTATTGTTTACACAGTCACATGCATTTTAAACACACACGCATACACGCACGTATACACACGTGCGCACACCCTGCACCTCTAGTCCCATTTGTGCTATTCAATTAGTTGGCACTGGCAAGCTGTGATTGATTTGTTTTGCAGGATCGACTGCATGGATATGTTTTTTTCTTGCATGGGTGGAACTGATTAGTTGGAGGAAGACGGCCTGGAAAACCGCTCATCTTTCCTTGCTCTTGATTCCTGGTATCTCTTGGAATCACATTATCTATAAGCTTTATGCATTTATGACTTGTATGTATACACATTCAAAAGAGCCCCTTAAAGGCCTTCAACAAGTGTCCAAATCACACCCTCACATGCCTAAGCATCCTCAATCAAGCAGGCATCCAGTAAACACATATACACACTTGACACCAAGGTCATTAAATGGGAGAGCAGCAGCATGAGGCTGGACAACGTGATTGTTGTCATGTTCCATCTGCTCGCTTGTGGTGCTCGCACAAACTCAGCAGTGATGTGCAGCGACCCCAGACCAATTAGCATACTGTCTTCCTGTCGTTCGGACAACACTTGAGCCTGCTCCCCAAAAGCACTTAGTCTTTGGAGCAAGATTGTTAAAGGAGACACCACACACCTGATTTCTGTACTACACAAAACCACCTGCATATTTCTAATAGACCCGGCAGCTATGTCATGACCCGGCTGTATAAAAAATGCTCAACCTGGGCTTGTTGGCTCTCAGCAAAATCTCCTTTATAGTCCTCTAATCCCATTATGCAAATACAGAGTTCATCAGTCACTCTTTTTTATTTATTTATTTTTATGAGCAACACTATGATTTATGTCCTGCTTTTGGCCAGGCATTAGGGATACTACTCCTGCTGTGTTCAAAATACAAGAGCTTTCGTTTTGTGTTGTTTCACTGGGGAGTTTCATGCAACGCTAATCTTTGCAGGATTTTACAGGTGTAACGCACAATCTGAATCTGCATGTGTTTGTAACTAAATTGGAATTTTCTTCTCATTTAAACTCATTATATCCATGAGTTTAGGATAAACAGCAAGGTCAGAGCAAAAATACACACCTACCTGCTCCCTGTGAAGAAGAATGTCAGTTAGTAAAGTAGAAGTAGAAAGTACACACAATCCACCAAATCAACACCTAAATGGCATTAATAAAGACATGGCATTGTCCTGAGTTGAAGATTGTTTAGCGTATTTTACAAACAATAAGCCAAAAAAGTTAAATATAAGACAGTCATGTCAAGGTTTCACCTTGTATAAGTCACCATGTATAAGTTTCATTAAAGTCTATATTTAGTACAGTCTAGATACATTTTTGGCCCTTTAGTGTAGCCCATTAGTGTGATTCTATAAAGTTGAAAGGCTTTACTCCAGTCTCGATTTGAACTTACTACAGTCTAAGTGTTTTTGTAATTGAATAGTTATTTGGTTTTAATGTAATTTAAGCAGCACAGAGAGATCGAATCATGAATCCAACAGATGCAATATAATACCCACCACTATCTTTCTATCTGCTCATACATCTCATACATGCCCTCACCGCTCACTGCAACCACATGAGCTGGTGATAATAACACAGGATATCATTACATCATCACTACTATCATTACTTGAATGGCAGTCCTACTCTACTTTAAGTGCTGGAGTAGCACAGTAAATGCTATAGTAGCATGCGTATCATAGCTCTAAAGTGCCAGGTCCACTGTAAGGACACCAAAAAAAGTTTACAATTAGACTAAAGAAAAAAACAGACATGTATGTGCAATTGCTGTATAAACCCTAGCACCTGCTTAACAACAAAGTGTCTTCTTACTGTCTGCAAAATACAGTATATTATGAAATTGGGTAAAGCACACTGCGAACATCAGGTACACAAAGCAGAGTTCTTACGTTATTTAGTAACTATTTAAAATCATTTATTTGATTTATGTGATTCAGTGGGTGCGACTGCAGACTGAGCTGACACAGACAATTCACACATGTGGGGGTTAACACGTACACACACACAAAACACAGAGACAGACAAAACACATAGACATCAAAGAACACGTCTGAAAATGGTGTAAAGAAAAACAACACAGATGCATTGTCTGGGAAAAGAAGAAGAGAGCTACTAATCATTAAGGGGTCAGAAGACGGCATCAGTTAGTTTGTGAGTAAATCAGGTGAAGCAGTGGTTTGGGATTAGTATCTTACCTCGGATAGGGGTACCCACTAGAAAGAGAAATACAAGTGAAAAACACAACAGTTATTAATAGAGAGGGGGCGATTAGCTCTGGTCATACTGGCTGTGGATTTTGTTGTAGTTTGAAAATTTTAGAAATCAAATCAGACTATAAATTAACAGCTAGACCTCCCCTGGCTGGGCTGGATCTCTCTCTCTCTCGCCCTCTCTCTCTCAGTTCTTCCCTTTTCTCAGTCTCTCACAAAACCACAAATTAGAATGAAATAAAGCAGGAAGCAACTTAAGGACTATTAGTCTGTATACACAGACTAACCTGGCCTGTGAAATGGGGGACACAAATTCATTAGAAACTGTAAATTTTAGATTGTTTTAAATTAGATTTACGTTGTTAAATAAGTGGCATTGTTTAAGCTTAATATACTTTATTGAAATTTGTATTTTTAGTTGTATGTTGGTCATATTTGTCCTTTTGTGTTTATTAGTTTAAGGTGCAGTCACGTGGAGTTTGATATTATCTACAGTAGACATCCATCATATAACAGAGTAATGGAAAATAAGATTTTTACATCAAAAAACAAAGTGGAATTGATACAAAGAATACAAGTATACTGTGGGGATCTCTATCTGAAACGTTAAAGACTGTCATTAACAGCACAGCAGCTCCAAAATCAGTGGCAGCAGGTAACACTCACTAGTCGGGCTTGTTAAAACTCATATTTGAACATGTGATGGATTTTTAAATAACTACCATTTATCAATTGATAAATTGAAAAATTTAAATCATATAACTCACTGAATAGTTTCTATTTTATCATAAATTGCTGACCCCATGCCACCAGGGTATTATTACAGCTCATTTGTGTAATAGTGGCCTGAATATATATGCATTGTGATTGCTGGTAGTTAAAGACTTATCATAAAAGTCTTATCATACCCAGGGACAATTCAATTCAATGCAATGAAATTTGTTTAGCGCATTTAAGAATGGTCATTTTATCAAAGCAGCTTTGTGGTACTAAAATTAGTACATGACTTGGCGATACATTCTCATGTGAACGGATCTAAATTGAATGGAATAAAAGCTGAAATATCGATCACTCTAATTAGGCACCTGGAAGCACAGAACAAATGGCTGTAATTCGTTTGATACTGGAACTGTTTTTGAGCATTTTACCCATGTACTACAGGAAAATCAGCTTTTAATTCTTTTATTTGTCTCTCACCATTTGCTACAATGTTTTGTTTACGTTTATTCCGACTCTAGATTATATATAGCTTATGCCTCTGACTAGGTCACGTTCCTCATTCCTTGTGTCTTGGTATAACAAGTCTCAGAACACACCAAGGTCAGACTCTCTGGCTCAGACTGTTTCTTCCGCTTTCTGCTCTAAATGTTGGACTGAATCTGGTGTAGGATTTCTAAGGTTATACTTCTGTTGGTAAAAAATCTGACCACAGCTGCATTTATAAATCATTTAGATGACCATTAGTATGAGAAAACTTTTTTTTTTTTATCTGTGGGACTAAAAGTGACAAAACTATTATTTAAATAAATAAATAAAACCTCCGAAACTTTTGATTGACACTACAAGCCAAGAAAAATTGTGTGGTGGTGGAAGAGGCTGAGGGTGAAGATGAACTGAATAATTTCCCCAGTCCACACCTCAGTGACCTCCCTGTTCGGTCCTGATCTTTGTTCTGCTCAAGCTCCCAGCGCACCTGAACCAGGTAAACAAAAGCTGCAGAATTTGCACTACCTGGCTTGGGTGTGTTTGAAACTATGAAAAAAATGTGTGGACTTTGGATGTCCCAGAAGTCAGGACTGAAGCTCTGCACACTGCTTTTTCCTTCTTATCTTTCTTTTTTGTTAGTTTCCATCTCACGCAAATCCTAATTTCTGGCAAACTATTAGTTTAGATAAACAAAATGAAAAAATAAAATCTCTTGACAATTTACTGATATGAATTTTCCGCTAATTAAAAGCCCATATTTATTGTCTCTTAATAAATGCTGGTCGTGATTTTGCTGAGTGACTGGTGTGACTGGTTTAAAAGTTACATTTGTCCAACCAATAATGGTCATATTATTTATGCGCATCATAAACTAGTTTTTATTTATTTTTTATTTTTTACATTAAACCAGTTCACATCATATTTGCTAGCATGATAGCAAACTGGTCAAGTAATATCAATCAATTACATCTGTTAGCACAGTCCTACCTTTAGTCAGGTGACTAGCTTAGCTAACATTATGTTAAGCTCTGCGCAGAGGTGAGAAAAAGAATCAAACAATTTGCATATATTCTGCCTTTTCTGACCCAGAGACGCATGTCACTCAAAACATCACGACTCGCTAGCTTTAAAAAAATAAATATCTTTAAAAAGATCTGGATAGGCTATGCCTCAGCCACAAAGAGGTCATTACTGTACCAGAAAATATATTTTGCCTGCTTCTCAGAAGACTACAGTACATTAGCAATCCACAGAGTTTCAAGGAACTGCACTAACAGAACTAAAGTTAAAATGCTGGTATACCTTCAGACATAAGATAACACCCAGAGTGAATGGGTGCTAAAACTTAGCCATGTCTACAGTTGGGTCAGAAATTAACAAACACTTATCCTAAACATGATGATCATGTTTTTCTGGGGAAGAACGATTGTACGACATACAGTGTGTGTACATGTAAAATTTCGAGGAGCTCAGTGCAGATCCAAAAGAGAGAGAAAAAAAAACAACCCAGAAACAACAACACCTTCAAGCTCGGCTAAAGATTGCAGCTGATCACATGGACAATGAAAAAGCCATCTGGAGGAAAGTTTTAACCAAAGATACTGTACGTTTGGAGGAGTTAAAGAGACGCATTTAACTTAAGAACACTGTAGCAACTGTTAAGCATGGTGATGGTAGCATCATGCTTTAGGACTGTTTTGCTGTGTGGAATTGGGGCATTGCACAGAGTGAATGGAATAATGAAGAATGAGGACTACCTCCTAAATCTTCAGTATAAATTGTTACAGAGACACATAAAACATGGAAAATATTATATTCCAACAGACAATGACCCCAAACACATTAAAGCTGGCCTCTGGAGACAGTACTTTATCAAAAACTCATGGATTGTGCTTAAACGTTTGGTCTGTACCAAAAAATCAACCACTTAATTGAACACTACAAATTCTGCCAAGTGAGTATCTAATATCCAAGCAGAATTCTGCTGGAATGGCTAGTAATAGGATTTGCTAATAACGAAAACTTGCTAAGGCACATTCAATCAAATATTAAGTATAGCTGTATGTGTATGATTTTGACCAATGTTGATTTCAGAGATGTCAAGAAAAATTCAAACTTAAGTTCTTAATGTTCTCTTAGAGTTCTTTTGTGTGTTTTATTTTTTTCTAGATGTTGTACATACATTCTACCCCAGACAAAGACAAAAAATCATTGCAAGCCAAATACTGCCATGACGTTCACGTTTATGATGTGTCTGATCTTCTGACCACAACTGTCAGAAAATAAAGAACTGGAATATACCTGTAAGTAAAAGTGTGTGTTCTTTGACAATGATCTGTGAAAATGGGCTTCGTGTAGGATTTATACCACACCATGCATTTCAAGGGTAGTGAATAAGAAGACACAACCCTGCTTGTCCTGCTGTATGTTAAATTATGAAGTGGAAGGTCTAGCACTCAAAATTTTAAGTATTTTTGAAAAACAGGCAAAACATTTATATGAGAAACTTTTATGTCTTGGATTGAAGTAATCAGGAAGATGGTTAAGGTTGAGGTTAGAGATTTGTTAGACATAAAGGGCTTCAGAGGCTGCAGTATTAAGCAGTGTTTAGCTTAGAGTCAGAGTTAAGATTAAGGTTAAAGTTAAGGAGTAATAGCTCAATATTAGGTGAGGTTAGGCAAAGGTTAGTCTAAGGTTAGAGATTTATGTTTAGTTGTAAGGTTAATTGTTATAGGTTAAGGTATGGTCATCACCCGAGAGTGACGAAAGGAAGAGTAAATGCAAAACAATGGGATAAAGGAAGCATCCAAGAGGTATAAACTATCCATATAACAGAAATAAGTTTAGATTATTTGACCATATAAATTAAAATAAACATTTTACAAAAAAAAGCATGCTAAAAATGTTTTGTTGTGTGCTTTAGTTGGTAGTCTCCTGATTTCCTCTTTAGAGCAAATTTCCCCCTTCACTCAAATAAGCAAGCATTTTCATTGCTCTTTAGGATGTCTTCTTAGAAATCTCAGAGTCTATGCCCTTTGGAATTTTAGAGGTCATTGAGCTGCCTTTTCCACGACATCTTTGCTTAAAACCCGCAGGGAGAGGTGGACGAAACAACAATCTGACTGTAGCATCTGTCCATCTGCATGGCTGGGACTCAGATCGGGCTTGAGGCCATGTACTCAGCCCAAGCAAGGCCACAATGACCTTACCAGAGTCTCCACTGAGACAAATCGGTAGTCCTCTGTTCTCTGCATGCATATTCTGACCTTCGCGCGATACATTTGACGGTGGACAGTGCTGACATGTACTTCATAAAATTATGATGTTTTACATGTAGTTTGAGATGAGAGCAAGCAAAAACAGTTTAGGCCTAAAATAAGAACAGGAGAAACTATGTTGAAATATGAGCTCTCCTTCTGTAGTGCCTGTTAATCCCCAGCACCTGCCAAAGCAATTGAGAGTTGAGGTTTGAAGTCATGGGAACAGCATAGTGGGAATATCAGGCTGTCTTCAAGTGCCACGCATGTAAATAAGAGACTATACCCTATATGCACTTACAGTGGCTTGCAAAAGTATTCGGCCCCCTTGAACTTTTCCACATTTTGTCACATTACAGCCACAAACATGAA
>JAQQZT010000007.1:13788256-13807779 GCA_030068275.1 Clarias platycephalus | reverse complement strand
TTTCTGGAATTTTCTGATATCCTGTATTTCACATAATACTAACCAGTCAATTACATTCAGATAAATTTAAAACAACAAATGGATGACTATCAACTATTATGTCGTCATGAATAGGAGGATGCATTAGTGCGCATAAGACAGGGACATGACACCAGGAAAACTCATCACCTGAATATGAGGAAAGCAGAGGACCAATCTCTTAAAGACTGTTCAACATCTTATTGTTCTATTTGAAATGACCTTCACAGCAAACTCCGCAAACCAATAAAAAAAGTGCTCGGTTTCCAGTGACATTTCCGAAAGTGAAAAATAATTCTGTGTGCAAAAGTTGACCAAATGCTCTGTATGCAGAAACACAAGACATTAGTGGGAGCAGTACATCAAGAGCTCTGAGGGGTGGAGATTTTATCTATGAAGATTTTACTTTGTTCAAATCACCACTACACAGATACACTTATGATTAAAGCCACAGCCACACACAGTATTAACCATTGCCTTCATGAAAACAATCCTGTCTTGCACTGCCAAAAATGGCTGCTGCTGATCTGCACGATGCAGACATTATACCTCTGGAATACAAATCAGCAGGCAGCACGTGGATGTTCTGGTGACACTAAACAGATGCCTCTGTATCTGCCAGCACACCCCTATTGGGTTTTGATGGAACAACAATCAATCGACGAGCCTGGGATCTTTCAGACGTTGAACAATTAAGCCATGACATGTGGCAATGTTTGCACATGCCTAATCTCACCCATGACCAAGCCCAGCTGTTTCTGCCACAGAGCTGTCATATAGAGTCGGCGGTAGAGAAGGTGGGGCCCTGCACAACCACTGGGGAAGTGAATACTAATAGGGAGGGAAGCGGTGGCTCGGTGGTTAAGATTTTAGGCTTCTGTTTGAGAAGTTGTGAGTTCAATCACTGAACAGACAATCTGTGAGCAAGACCATAACCCTGAACTGCTCTGCTGGATAGAATTCTGTCTCAGTGTTACATGACTATATTATTTGTGATGAATTTGGTGGATGTAGTAGTGTGTATTATTATTAGTATTGATATTTTATTTCGTACAGAAACTCCAAAAACAAGAACATTTCATTGAAGGTTTAAGAGTTACAGTGGCAGGTGAGGACGACAATACATAAAAAGAACTTGCGGTATGGTAAAAAGAAACAGAGCTAGGTCTATACTGTGCGCTACTAGCATGCCATCATTTTATTATAGAAGCATTATCATTATGCTTTAATTTTGCCCTAGCTCTCTGACTCAAACAGATTTTACACTGGAATCAGGCATCTTCTGCATATAAAAAAATGAACTTGTTTTCCTCCTGAACTCTCATAGAAGTTTTTTCGATGCTTTTCTTGCTACTAGTTGTAGAGGTGCTCACATCCACCAACATATTAAACATGAGTAAAAATAGCTTTGTCACATCTTGCATATCCAGGAAATCACGTAGCTGAACCGCTGCACAAATAGTCGCCAATTTGAAGCTGGGGTTGTTGCTGATCATCAAAATTAGTCTGCAACAGCAACATTTAGGCAAAAATGTTGTGGTTTTGTGTAGTGTGCGCTTGGCTTAAGTTGCTTGGGATAAAAGTGTCAGCTAAACGAGTTACATACTGTAAAAGCAAATACATGCACTACTAGTGAAGACAACAGAGGTGCCGGCATGTGGAGGTGTTATGGAAGCAGAATTCAGGGTGAATAGAAACCAGAGGGGGTTGATTGTCCTGAGATAAAATGAGATAAGATGAGATGAAATGGTGATGAAGAGAGATATGCAGAGGTGCTCTGGCAGCCTGTGTATTAAGTGCTTCCCACCAGAGATCCTTTATTGGCAGTGATTGAAATGTCCTTGGCTATAGTTCCTGGAAGTGCTTGGAAAGGCTGCTGGATTTGAGAAGCTGTCATGAATAGGTCCGTGAAGCCAAGCACCTGCTTTTAAAGCAGTGAAACAGTTCACCTCACTAACTGAGGTCACTCAAATTCCATTCCATTGTTTTACTCTGCCAGTTCCTGATCACTAAACCTTAACAAAAACTCAAGCAAATTATGCACAATGTGAGAAACAGCATTTCATTTCCAGGAAGTTCTCCTGTCCTTTGGATTTTATTTGGAGGACAAGACTGGCAAAGTACATACTGTACAATCCATAATGTAATATTTACAAGGATTAAAACAATTGCATGCCTTATGAGATTTTAATGAGTCAAGACATTCCGCTGATCATGGGAAAAGAAAAAAAGAAAAAAAGAAAAGGAAATGCCAGCAAATAAAGTTGTACTTTTCTTGTAAATTCTTTTTTTTTTTTTGCCAAATCACAACAAAAGGCTTGCATTATCTGAGAGACAATACAGAGGATGCGTGGGCAAGTGCAACTTCTCATGAAAAATAAAGCTGTTGGCTGAGTTCTTAAAGATAACTGTCTTGGCTCCAAGCTGTAGCCCAAAATGCTTTGGTATCAGAGAAAAAAAGCGAATACAAAAAACACTTGGATTCTATGGATACCCAACATTACAGAGACACCGAACGTGCTATATCCAAAAACGAGCATTTAACTCTGTGCTTTTAGCCAAAAGCAATTAATCCTTTAATAACAGGTTTGCTCCTACACACAGAGTAAAAGGGCAAATATGAAGCCTTTTTGGGGGTAAATGGAAAAACATCTGAATGGCTATAATTGCTAAGAAACCATTAGGAGAGGGAGGGAAGTGTGGCCTAGGCCCTCATTAGGTAGCACTGACTGTATTTATCTACATATACCGTACCAATGTGCAAGTGGATTGACAAGACCCTCCAGTAGCATTTGGAGAGGAAGTGGAGAGCCACATTTTAAATGACCTACTGTTTTTTGTTGTTGTTTTTTTATGGGGGGGATTGGCATTCCCTTCCATATTGGGAATGGTCCAGCCAGCTTTCAGCAAGTACTGTACCTGGGCAAAAATGTGCCTTGAGCAAATCTGGTGGAAGTGCTTTACTTTTTACCTGCAGTAAATAATGTGGCTGTTGTGCAAAACATGTTTTCAGCAAGATGCTTGCAAAAAAAAAAAAAAAAAAAAGATATTTGGACAGTTAACTTCAGTGTTTGTGGAACAGATGTCTTACCTACTCTAGTGCCAAAGCTGCCTAAAAAGGGAGAGACACTGCAGGCACTAGCCAGAGTTCATCATGCCATTTAAGGGCAACAAGTTGGTCTTTAAATATTAACAGCACCTTACTGTTCCATGCATGGCCAAGCTGAGGTATTGCTCCAGCAATGGGGTGCTCAGTGAATATCTGGCTGCAAATCATATGCAACTTCTTGTTCTTCAAATAGATTCATTATATTCCATATATTATATTCATTCACAGGAAAAGAAAATGCTTATGCCATTTTGCTCTAGCTCTTCTTTATTCATGAAATGTACCACTATAGGACTGCCACTTAATCCATATCTTTAACTAGTCTTCTTACTGGTCTTTATTTTAGGTCCCAGAGGTTCTATACCTAACTTTCTTCACCTGTCCCACTGCCAGAAGCAATCACTGCAAATGAAACCCAAAGGCTGAGGCAATCACTTTCTAATAACAAAAGCAGATGTGTGTAAGAGACATACTGTATGAAGGAGTCTAAAGTCTGTGAAACAGCTGAGAGCTTCTATATGCAACCCAGTGTTCATAATTATCCATAAGATCAACTGTGTAAATTATAGAATGGTTACTAAAATTAATTATTGAAAATAATAATTATATAAAATTAATATTAAAGAATTGAATCTAATAAAGGTTTTGATTATAACAGTAATGTGAAAGATGGTTTATCATTTAATGGTGAAGTTTGATGTATAGACAAGCCCTGAAATCCCCCCATGCATGTAAGTGGTTTGTCCTGAAATCTGTTGCTTCCAAAAGATCCCCCCTGTGTCTGTTCTTATTGGTTAAGAGTTGAAAAAAAAAAATGTGTGCAGCGCTGAAATTTTCTAGACTTGCAGGAGTGCCAGAAGCTACTGGAGATGTGTATTTTCAAAATGAGAAGCAAACAACAGCAATTTGTTTGTGAAGTTGAAAATGCAATGCCATTTATTTGATGAGTGCAACAGTCAGGTTTTTTGTTGAGACTGGAACCAGACCTTCGAACAGTGCAGAGGATACCTTCGCAAAATTGAATGATTCCCGAGGATTACTTTCCCATGTCATGCATGGCGAGCCTAGCCCATAAGATACTGACTAAATTACTTAATCATCAAGTCCAATAGGACTAATTGTGTCCACACACAGTAACGGATTAAATTGATATTTTGCATACCCACGTGATGGTCCAAAGTGGAGCCCTAAGACTTTATTAGACCATGGTCTGTTTTATTTTGTTTTGCCGAAACTAAAACCTTCTGAATCTGGCCTATTCATTGTTCTTAGTCACCTCCCCATACTCTATTGAACACGATAGAGTCACAACTTACACAACCTGATCACTTATTTTATTGTGCGAAAAAGTCAAGTACACTCTTTATGTTTATGCGAACTTGACCTTGTCTTAATGCCTCTCTTTCGCCATTGCCTTCTCTTGCTTTTTAGTTGCATCAAAAAAAGGGGTACACGAGGTCGACCTACTTGAGGAGCATTAATTGCTGGTGAGAGTGGGGAGAATGAATGCCCCCGGAGATGAAAGTTTCAGTCATTTATCTCCCTCACTGCTCCTAAGGCCCAATGATGCTTGATTACTGCTTCCTAGGTTGCCCAGATCAAAGGACTGGAAAGCCCATGAACTCATAAAAATTCTATGAGTAACTCGCTCTAAAACTCAGTGCATTCTGTATAAGAAAACAGTTCAAACGTTAGAGGTCCATTTTGAGCTCTAATAAAAGGAAAACATGTGGCAACCTTCATAAACCACTGCAAGTGATGTATAACTAGGACTGGCTGATAAAACAATTTGGAAAGGCATGGCAATAAAATGTATGTCGACACTTGTGATAAGCTTTGGACATTTTTACTCAATATGGATGGATTTAACAGCTTATCTCATAGCAGAAATAACAGCCAATCAGTCTGCAGTTTTTGGCTTGCACATCAAAGGACATGCCCATTTCCTACTGCTAAGCACTGTTTGAGCTACAGGTAAAAATGTTTTGAAAAACAAGAAGCGATTGAGTGTAATCAGAGGAAGTGATGATGAAAATCAACTCGCATTGTCCTCCAAAGCTGAGGAAATTGTTGACAAATAAATATAATGCAGCATCACATAAATGGAAGTGGTTTGGAGTTCTTTAAGTGGAAAAAAAGTGCAAGATTAAAACAGGCTGAAAAGTGCAATATCAGTCAGTGCCAACCAAGATGGGAAATTCAGTTTTTAATACTACTGTATAGCATAAAAGTTACACTACCCAAAGATGGCTGATTTTGCACTTTTATACATGTTTCTACCATTAAAATATTTAAGAGATATAAAACCAGTTCATAATTAATATACTTTATTTTCTTTCCTCATCTTTGTGTAGTCATTATCAAAATACAATTAAACTGGTGTCATTGTCAAATAATTGATTGTAATAAAAATAAAAGTTGATCAAAAACTCACCTAGTCTTATTTATAACTCAACTCAGGTTCTACATAATCTTTGTAAAGCCATTAATGACAGACTATAAAATTTAAGAATGCAACAAGGGGCTCAGTAGCCTTGAAAAGTAGGTGCACAAAAATGACGGATTTGCCACAGAAACAGCAAGCGCTTCCACTCACCTTACAAGGATGGATTGATGCTGCAGTGGTGCCTGAACCCGGTTTCTCACTATTCCCAATTATCTCTTTGCTAAAAGCAGGGAGGCATGTCGTCATTAACAGAAGCAGCAAAACAATAGTATACGAAAAGCGGAGCGTGACCAGCGTGGTGCGAATTCCACCAAATAAGCCAAAAGACAAATGTGGAAAGAGACACGCAATATAAATAGATGTCGATTGCTGAATGACTGACTTCCATTTTGAAACAGTACACTTGCAGTAATGGATTTCTACAGAGTCTATAGATTTCTGCTAGATCTTAACTTTGCTAAACAAATGCATTATGTAGCAGGGAGCAGCTGAGTCTGTGGGCCTGGGAATTGGCTTGTTTATGAGTGCGGGATGCAGATAATACACCGGGCAAATACAGCTGTGTGCGTGATAATACCAGCACAGATCAGCCTTAATCAAATCCACCCTGATGCAAGCTTCCTCCTCAGAGAGTCGTAGCATTTCCCACCTCCATCTCGTTTACCTTCATTGCCTTCCAGCTCATGTTTCCTTAGTTACAAAGGGTGGCAGGGGAGGAAGGGGATGGTAATGAGTGCCTTTTATTTTGTCTTTCCCTTTTTTGCTTGATGCCCCCTGTAAGCAAATATTGGTGTTGTCACTTGGCTAATTCAATCCGTGTGAAGAGAGCGCCCATCTACCTTCTTAAGGGGAACAATCTGTAAGGGTCATGATTAATACAGCTGCTTGTGTGGTGGCTATCCCTGGGGGCAAATATTTAGCCCATCACCAGAAAGCACCAGGAATCAAGAAGACAGGTTTCAAGCTTTACCCTTGCAATTAAAATGAATGCTCTTGTGAATGGGTTTAATACATAGTAAATTCTATCTAGCTTGAAACACCCTGTTTCATTTAATCTATATATATTTGTGGGATGCAAATGGGGGTGGGTAATGGCTTATTGTGACTGTATGCATGTCAAAATTATGATTTTTGACTTAAGCTTCCACTGCAAAAAAAACACTCTTCCATTTGCACTCACTACAGCATATCTTTAAAACACAACCTGAAAATACACTGGATTGTCAAACTGGTCACTGCTAATTACAGACAGTTAATGACCTGTAAGGCGACACGTCTCAAACCTTGAACCTTTCAAAGTGATTAAAATATGCCACACCCTGCAAAATCTAAACATCCTTTACAATCTTTAGCTGCCTGTCCATTTTCATAACCAAGTGTTTAGCGAATGCAGCCAAAAACACACTTCCCAAGTTTGCTGCTAATGAGCTGCCACTGTACAGCAACACTCTCATCTTGGCGTGGACATATACATTTATACATCAATACAGTATATGCATTTATACATCCATATGGATATACATCCAGTGTTTAATTGGATGAATACCAGACTCGTATCAAGAGTCATCACAATTTTTTCTGGAACTGACAAACTGTCTATAAATTTAAAATGACAAAAATAAAAAAAATTAATCTCAAAGTTTTTCTCCCAGATATTACAGACATATCATACTGAGCAAACTGTACAAAAAGCTTTGAAACACTAATTTGGGTTTCAGGGGCACTTTAAATATCACAGTTATGCTAGGGAGTTAGTTAGGGAAAGAAAATGTATGAGAGGAAATTGGTCCTTTCACAGGGAGTGTGATTTTTCTATTACAAACGGGCTACAGATAAAATGTGTGTGCAGATAAACTATGGGTTCTGTACAGTGTTCGCCAAAAAGGATGCTGAACCTATCCTTGGAGAAGCCCGACATCGCCAGTTTCACAGTGACATCCATATTTCACCGTTAGCATACCAAATAAAGGAAAAGTCCCATCTTGTCAAGTTTAGGCAGATATCTGGTTTACTAGAAGAAAAAGTGACTGATTTGTAACTCATACATGCTCCTCCATTCCCTAAATCCTATTACTTTGTCTAATCCATACGGTTGCCAGGAAATTGAGGCTGGACCAAGACTAAGTGCACCTTTAATTTAAAGTTGCATTGTTGTACCTCATCCTTCATTCTCTCAGCCCTACCCCATGCTTTTCTTAGTCCGGAATGGGTTCTGCTGCACTAATGCACCCTCTGGGGCTGCTAATGGCTAAGCCAATCCACAATGCTACAGAGAACATCATAATCAGGAATACTCTAGTAGTCTGTTTAAAGCATTCCTTCCAGGCATGAAAAACACTTTCTCCTCAGCCTGTGAATGGTGAAGATTGGAAACAGGTGTGTAAACATCCACAGTCAAAAGATTCTATATTCATTTATACCACATTTATCCTAACTCTGATAAAACTTTAGTCATTCAGTAGGACTGATTGTTAGATAGACATATTCAAAGCCCCAACCTCCTACCCCTGATTTTAACTAAATATATGTGTGTAATATTTAAATCTTAAGGCAGTGTGTGAGGACAATGCATTTTCCATTTAGAGTTTACGCATCTAGGCGGATGTGGAATTAGAATTAATCAGTGCACATTCATATATCAAATTTAGTTAATCTGTTATTTGTGCTTTTTTATTTGGGGAGCAAAAATAAAGACAGTTCATTTGGTGTCGTTTTGTGTTTCAGCTCCTGTGACCAATGCAATGACAGGTCTGATACAATCATTTAAAATTTTTATTTCTTCGTATTTCCATCTCACTCACGCACCTGGGTCCATCGCAATCATCCTACAGTATGAATTCTTTCTGCCCTAAGCATTTTTAACCAAATAAAATTCTAGACTTTTTACCACAACAAAAAAATCTAAACTTTACATTATTAGAAAGATTTCATGATGATAACCTAATGAACTGTCTTCATAAGCAAGATGAATTGCATACTTAATTGTTCAAAATGAGTTGCATACAATAACCATGGCTGTGGCATTCTCATTGCTAAATTAAGTAGGATGATAAGTCAGAATGGATACTATTTTAGATTAAAACAAGTTAAGCATTTATGTTTTTCAAATGCTTTGTCGTGTTCTGTTTTATTTCATAATGTGTGCCTTGTCTGCATCTATCTATCAGAATAAAGCCGACCAATATTTAAACACTATACTTGAGAAAAAGTTAAAGTGTAGTTAGGAAATTAAATAAACAGATGGACAGAATCTCAGTTGCCTAGGCATACTGTGACTGATCAATTCATCTATTAACTAAAAGCAGATATTACTATTATAAAAGTTAACACAGTATGGCTTTCAAATTTTTAGTTGGAAAGATGATGAGTAAGGGTGTTAAGTTATGCCGTTTTTAATGTGGCCGTGGGAAAGGGCGGATTGGGGATTGATTGGTGCACAATCTAAAGTAACTCTGTCAGGAATACAGAGAAGAGTTGTAAAGAGCGATAACTCAGTAACTCAGCTCAACTGACATGGTTCAATAGACCAGAGTGAGAGCACAGGTATGTCTCCCTAACCTTTGACAGTTAGAAATAACAGTCAAATAAATAAATAAATAGGGATTTTTCACACAATAAACAGAGGTGTGATCTAAAAAATATCATAGCTGAGTAAGAAAAGGTCATAGATGAATGGTGAATAAAAGGGTTTGGCAGGGTTTTGAACGTAGGGGTCGGAGAGGTCTAATTAAAACTGCACAAAGGAGTGGGCAACAAACACGTTGTGTCCTACAGGAGAGCGGCCAATTAAATAGGTTCCTGATCAAACAGGCACAGGCTGTGAGCTGCATGTCTTCTCTAGCAAGAACTGCACTAACGAGGTCCCTGTGACTAGAGTGTAGAGGTGCCAAGGTTAGGGAGAATGCATGCCTATATCACTTCAAAGGAAAAGCAGCAAAAAAACAAAAAAAAAAAAAGCGAGAGAAAGATGCAAAGCAAAGACAATCACAGGATGCTTTGGTTGAAGAGAAGCAGGATCCCCAGACTGATCTTGTACTGTGGTTAACAGTGTACATAGATCAACATCAGCAGCACCTCAGGCTGCAAAACACTCAGTGTTCCTCCAACACACACCAGGAAGCAGACAGATGGTGAGACCTGGGCTGCTGTTTGCTTTGGAACATATCAAGTGCTTCAGGTGGGCAGATGATGAGGATGCAAGATGGCAGGGTCAATACTCAAAAGAGAGCACACAAGAGAGAGAGAAAGAGAGAGAGAGAGAGAGAGAGAGAGAGAGAGAGAGAGCACTCTTATAGTGACATGACGAGAAAGAAACATGAAAAGGTGCAGGTGTCTCTTTACTTCTTCTCATCACAAGTCCACCAAGGACTCTCAAAGGACTCCGTAAAGGGGACCGGGAGGAAAAGCAGATGGCCGATATTATACATTCGGCTCACGGATGTTGTGCACTACTCTAGCCAGGAGGTGGCTAAAATGCATCCGAGCAGCTTTGCAGCAAAGCCAGACTGTTGTGTCAGATCCAGGCAGGGCAGGATAGCCAAGGTGACTAACCAGTCAATGAAGCTGATAGCCGAGGGGAAAAAAAAAACCCTTCAGAAATCTTGTCTCTGAGAAACAACCTAAGCCCCCCTGCCAGGCAGCATGTGGGCGATAAATGACATAAAAGTGTACAGCATTTATGTGTGTGTTGACATTGTGTTGGGTATCCAAGCATGCTCAGCACAGTTTGGGGGGAATTCACGCTTGAATTTTTGCATAAATGTGTGTGTTTACGTGGATGCTGTTCTGATCAAGCTTTCCACTAAGGAAGGCTCGGAGCAGATGGATGAGGGTGGAGGATGGGCAGTTACCTCCCCAGAGCAGGGACCTCTACTCCCCGCTGAGCTCCTTGGGCCTTGCCAAAGCCTGGATTTTCATGTAAAACTGGGCTGCCTACAAGAACGGTGCGTTTGGGCCATGGCCGAGCCAGGAGCCCCTGCCGCTGCCAGGACAGGCGCTCAGCAGTAACAAGGCAGATGGCTGGGGCTCAGAGTGTGGACAGGAAATAAATAACACAGCACAAAAAGTGGAAACACTGCCTCTTCTGGCCAGATGGAATGGCAGGACAGTTCACAAGACTGAATCGGGATGCCTCACTAGACCGCACCTTGTTAGTTAGGTTCAGGTTATGTAGAGCATGATGGCCATGTGAGAAGGATCCTCACACCTGCTGTTTCCAAACAGTGGCCCAATTGCTGCATGGGGAATTTCTTTTTGTCAGGATTAAACGGTTGCAGCTGCACTACTACTGCTCAGTGTGGAGAAAAAATAAACTATTAATACTGTCAGTTGTTTCACATTAAGACCTTTAAATTTAAATTTAAAAAATGTATTTAGATTATTTTCTTACACTTAAGGAAGGACAAGTCAATTATGACAATACATTTATAGGCTTTATAATGCCTTTTTCAAATTAAAACTGCATTTGTGACACACAACCAAACAGAACAGCATGGCAAAGAATTAAAAGGCCTCTTGTGTTACTGTGACAGGAACACAATGGTTTTCAAGGCTTTTAATTTCCTCCACTAGGCCTTTTTGTCATTATCAGAAGTCAGGTGCCTGACAACACTCGTCACCAAACTTGATGATGAAAGTTGTATTGGAATTGGAAGGGGCCACACACAAGTGTACCATGAGTATAGCAGTGAACTCAACATGCAACCCTGGGGTTAGGGCTAATGGGTGATAGGGAAATTGGGGTTGGGACAGAAATGATCATGGACTGTTTGGGAGTTACGAATTGTGACAGGAAGAGTTCAAATATTTTAGTAAACACGAGTGCCAACTGATCAGCACAGGCTCTAAAGGACTCGACCTGAGATACCGTATGGTCCTGCTGCCTTTCTGGTGTTCACTCTCCTGAACGCTTTCCTCATGCTGTGCTCCGAAATGATCTAAATAATTCCCATTCTGACATTTTCTGCAAACATGCTACTATCGGCTGTTGCTTCAAAGTGAGTGTAAAATGTGTTCGGGTTATCCACCAGAGACATGTCCACATTCATTGTTCTCAGTCCCTGCCACAGGCTCCTAGAGCCACGCTGTTGAAACTGTGACTCTACTGTAGTTTCCCTCCACAGCACTGCAGACTTGTACGCATTCATGGTACCAGTGGTGAGCTCAGATCTCAGATTGTCGCAGATGGTTTTATCCATCCGCAGCTTCTGGTTGCGAAATGTTCTAACTGTGTTTTTGTGGATGTATCATCTGCTAGTTTCATGATAAATCCCTTAAGCACCATAATCACGCTGATGAGTTTGAGTCAATTAAAGTGTCCTCCAAAGCAGCTACCAATTGGTTCATGGCATGACCTCCCTCTTAACCAGGACTTGTATGGAGGATGATTTCTCAGCCATATTTAAATGGGGTTCAACAGTGTTCCACTATCCTTTTGCCCGTTCTCACTGGGTCAGGGTGTTGGTTTTAGTGTGGTATTGTGTGTTTGAGGCTGGCACCACTAAAGTGTTGGTAAGATTGGTGTTTAGTAAGTGCTGACTGACTATGTCTATACTGACTATAACTAAGATACAATTTGATGCAGTGTGTTGTAGGTACAGTGGTTATGCTGACACTTACTGTAAAGTTAGGATAAGTGCAGTATAAAAAAAGTATGTTTGGAGCAACCTCACCAGTACCATATTGGAATATTTTTTCACCTTCCTGTAAGCACACAGACAGCACTGCACGGTTCTAGACTGAAAAGGATTTATTACCTCTGATGATCGTCAGCTTGGCCTGGACGCTGACCTCGCCTTCACTGTTCTCTGCCACACACTCATAGATGTTTTCATCTCGTGGAGCCCTCAAAGGTTGGATACGAAGCACTGCTCCTGCACATTCATCAAATTCTATGGTCTGCAGAAAGAAATTAGTTTGTTTAAAGCTTCATTTCGTTGTATAATATTATATATATCGATAGATGGATAGTGAAGCTGTTTTTATGTATTCATTGATATTGATCGCTTAAGATTAATCAGGGGCGTCATGGAATATTATCGTTATCACTGTATATGATGTTTGCTGCGGTGCCCCCCCCCCCCCACTTTAACAAATGCAAGATATTAGGCCAGACCCCATGGCCATGTATTTGAAATTTGCATATTCAAGGTATGGTAAAAAAACTTTATAATGTGAGTGACTTTTATTTCATGTTATTTAATCTCATGTAATCCTAACTGGTGGCTTTTTTTTTTTTTTAGAGGAGGCTTTAAAGGCACGGCTAATAAGACGCAGTGCAGTCAGTACACACCAGTCTGTCGAGTGCATGGATCAATATCAAAACAATGCCTGGAAGGGAACTCAAATCAATTTAAGCTCCTCATAAAGCCACTTTAAAATGATAAGAAGATCATTTGAGCCAAGATCATTAAAACACTTGGGGTTGAACCACACAATGAAGAAGAAAGGATGAGATTGGCGATCTGTGGGTGCATTATGGAATCTGTCGAGTCAAGTTTTCCATCCGTCTTGAACATTGACGGCATGGTTAGCACTGAGCCAGTTTTAATTAAGGCGCGCTGAGCATCAATCAGGACTCTACAGCTGCCATCTGTGCACTGATGGAGGAACACAGCAGACAAACATCATAAATAAGGTGCAGCGTGCCTCTGCACAGAGCATATGACACAATGCAAACAGCCAATTTCACGTTCGCAGAAAAAAAAACAACAACAACACTATTGTTTCTGGTGTGGTGAGATGTGTTTGATGCCACTTAACCAATCGTTAGGTGCCTCACCTCGATGCGTTGAGAGTTGACACGCTTTCCCTTTTTATTCCAGGTCACTCTTGGCTTTGGGTCCCCTGTTGCCTGGCAGACGAAGGACACTACTCCTCCTGAGACTCCAATCATGTCTACAGGAACTTTGGTGAATCTAGGTGGGGCTGAAAGATCAGACAAAAAAGGAAGAATAATTACAATGTCATTATATGCACTAGAACGTAATCCAATTCATCATCACAATAGCAATAGCTGCAATTGAGCAAGAATAAGTTGTTAGCTGCTTGTTATTTTGCCCCCAGATTTACTACCAGCACAATCGTTCACAACACACAGGAAACATAACAAGGGTCTGGGGTTAGAGTGGGCTTGGGGCTTTTTCATTCGGGCAAGGGAGAGCTAAAAAAGAAGAAATTATAAAGACAGAGTGAGAAAGTTCATGGTCCAATAGGGATCCAGCCCAGAGACTTGGTCCAATGCATCAATTTGGCAGTTATTAAGCTAGAGACAATCTGAACATTCTGACGATTAATATTTGAAAGGAATAGTGAATAAAAAAAATTGCATGGCCGTTTGTCTTGATTTTACTGCCCAGTTACTGCACTCCCCACACATGTTCCAAAATAACTACTAGTATCCAAGGAAACATATGAAGGTTTTTAAAAAGACATATAATAATATAGACTTTTTCTAAATTATAAAGGAATAATAATATGTAAGTGAACAAAAGAGATCTAACGCTTTATTACTATGTTATAAAGGGCAAAATAGATACTAGCTCCTGAATCAAATAAAGGCAAAGTAAATACACATCCATTATTAGACACATTTCTTTCCGGAGTACTGTTTCATAGGATCCAACATTAGCTGGCTTCAATGTCTGTCTCTGTCTCTCATGGGTGACTACATTTCTCCTGGACTGAAGGTGAATCTAAACACAACTAGATGTAAGAAGAAACTCTCACTGGTAACTTGTTAAATTCCAGCAAATGCACATATACGAAGAGATGATCAAACAGGCGAGCGAGCCCATCGGTTTAATTATTAAGGGTCGGCAGACTGAGCAGACTCATTGGGAAGAGATAAACACGCATGAAGGAGAGTTCCCGTATTTATGCCAGACAAGAAAACAAGCCGGAAAAAAATGAGAGTGGTGGAGCCGAAACATTATAAATAAATGGTTGCTTTCCAAGTTCAACAACCATCACTTCCTGATCATACAGACATAAACACACTCGCTTGCGCACTTTAATTAAAGTGTATGAGTCATGTGGCTTGTTACAAAAAGGATCAAATGGGTCACGCCACTCTTTGATGTCATGTTGGCATGAGGCGGTCCAAAGCTTTTTGCTCCATCAGGAATTAAGGGTCATAAGCAAATGCAGTACTAGTGTTCATTTTATCAGTTATTTTCAATTTTAGTCTTAGTCTTGAGATAAATGTCCCTGTTAGTTTTTATCATATTTAGCCTTAATCTTATCTTATTTTTGTTTTGTCATGTTGTAGTTGACTAAATGACTGGGCATTTTAGTGTAATTTTAGTCAAAGGAACCCTTAAGTATTTTAGTCTAGTTCTATTCGATGAAACTAACATTTTAGCAGTAAGATTATTATTAACTAACCTACTGTAGTCTAGCCACAATCCCTTTTTTTTTCCCCACAAAATAATTATCGTAACATTTAAAATGCATCTTTTCAACTCATGTTTAAAACTAATTATATTTATTTTTAACCATCACAACAACTGCTGTCCAATACTCTTTTTTTTTTTTTTAACTACAAAACAATAGGAGCAGCATGGATAGTGTTTTGAAACTTTCTTTTTTTATATATGAACTTTTGGGATAGGTGCCCGAGGATAGCTCCTATGGGTCACAATCATTTGCTAGCCTATTACCTTAATGTTTTTGGCAACGGTTTATCTATGAAATAAAATTAAATTAAATAAAATACATCATATGTAACAAACATAATTACCACAAAGAGGCTGTAAAACTACCTTGAGATTTTTATGGTATGCTTGATGAGTCTCTTCAGATTTGTGCTATTTTTTCCAGCAATTATGTGCCCATACTGTTTCCCCTCCGTTATTACTACACATCAGCTTTTTGCCTCTCCGTTTTAATATATTAAAAAAACCCTCAAATACAGGCTCTTCTCTTTCAGCTGAGTAAGACTACTGTCAAAAAGAAGAGTTAAAGACCACTGAGCTTGTATCATCCCATGACTGTGCGCGCAAACTTATCCTGATATGCCGCATGCTGTGACCTGGGAAATACTGCTGCTCATGCCATATGGAATGAATACCGTATTGCAGTGAATTGTGACAAAAATTGAATGTTGACAAAAATAAAGACAGATGTTTTATTAGTTTTTACTTTTTTAAACAACATTTTAGTCTTGTGTTTTTTCGTCAACAATATTGCATGCTGATTTCGTCACCATCACTGTTCATTGATATTGTCTCGTCGTGGTCACAGGAAAAAAGGTCGTCAACAAATATTTTTGGTCATTACTTTCAATGACGGAATTAACACTATGCACACAGTATGTACTGTACACACTCTCACAAGATGCAAAGCTTCCTAACACAATGACATTGTAAATGGCAAAAAAAAAACATTGGATAGCCACTGACTGGCCAAGATGCAGTCTGAAGCAACTACGAGAAAATATACTTAAGCATGCCAATAAACCAATCCAATGCCAATACTCTGAGTCAGCCAAGCTATATGAGGCATTGGGTCAAGCTTGTTCATAGCTGATGCAAGGGTGGTTGTACAATCATGACCAATCATGTACAAACATGTACAATTATGTTTAGGGCAGTGGTGGCTCAGTCGGTTAAGGCTGTGGGTTACTGGGTTACTGATCGGAAGGTCGGGGGATCGAACCCCAGCATCGCCAAGTTGCCACTGTGAAGCCCTTGAGCAAGGCCCTTAACCCTATCTGCTCCAGGGGCGCTGCTCCGTAAGCTGGCTGACCCTGCGCTCTGACCCCAGTTTCCTAATTGGGATATGCGAAAATTGAGCAATTTCCCTCTGGGATTAATAAAGTTCTATAAAAAAAAATAATAATAAAAAAATGTAACCAGAATCATTCTCTGAACCAGTAAGAAAAGAGTTCAAGGAGAACTACAATGGAGAGGTGACCGAACAAAATACTGTCTTTGTGTTTTGCACATGGTACATATCAGACTCTTGAGACAACCATACCTATTTCATATCTTTTTGAGATTACTGGCGTTAAGAAGCTGTACAAACAGAACAAACAGAAATTCTTGTCTCTCACCTCATATAAAACACCTTTAAAATATCATAAAAATGATAGAGACAGCTCTGAAAAAGCCTACAGTATACATTAACATCACAGTTGTTCATGAGACTGAGGCTGTTCTCCAACTTACAATGAAGACAGATTTATAAAAAAAACTACATCATATAAATGACTTCTGATTGTCCCTTTTTAAACAATGCTGTGTAGGTTTCACCACTTCATTAGTAAGAACCCACCACCTTAATCGGTTTCATTTGACTCTGGCTCATACTCCACTGTAACTCAATAATGTTCAATAACGTTTCCTCATTTCACAGCTTTCTACTTCGGAGCCAGAGACCCCCAGTATCTGAGGTATCTCAAGTTTTATGATAATGAATTAAGGAATATGATTATTGACATGTCCATGTTCAATTTGACAGCCTGTGTATTTGCCTAGGCCACCTGTGATTATTGAAACAGCCTAATTAAATGTGCTTTGTGCAAGCATGCAGCTGCCCCAGATCCAACATCTCATTGGGCGAAATTAAAAGAATATATGACATGTCGGCTGCTAGAGGGAAGAGAGGGCTATGTCCTGTAGGTTAAAGTGCAACAGCTTTCAGAAATAAACCAAGCAAGATCCTAGATTTAAAGCATTGTCCCATGGCAATTACCTATTAAAATTAGGGCTACATTATTTATTTATTTTTATATCAAATAACATTGTGATTGCTATTTAAGCTGTGATATTTAACTATAAAATTCACATTTTTGTATTTATCCAGGCTAACAGCTAAATATCATTATCACCTCAAAAGTATTAAACTGTTAAACTTGGATGCCATGCATGTAGAATAATTTCTTGTGCTTTTGGGCTGATGATGCTGTGATCCTTGTGGTATGCAATGTGGTTTGCAATGACTCACAGTCACAATGTTCGAATCTGTTTTTTTAAAAACTATTTTACCATATTTAGAAAATTCCAGGTGCAAATTTTTGGTACTTGAAAATTTTGTTCTTTCAATAAAATATCATCATACTGAAGTGCTTCTACAGCCCTAAGTAAAAATAAGAATGTATAACATTTGCACAAGATATAGCAGAAATGTATGCTCAGGGAGGTCTTCATATTAATTATTATATTCAGAGCATATTTTCTGTGATTTGTGCGTATAGTTTTAGTATTGATTAAAGTCCAATCACATCTTTTTAAATGTGTAATTTTTCAGTTTTCTTTATTCTATTCTCTATATCTTCTTACACAGGGACCACAGTACTACAGTGATAAAATACAAGCAGAAAAAAAGTCGTGTACTGTAAGCAGCACAGCGTTTTGTAAGATTTTAGAAAACTGTACAGTGTCTACTGGGCGTTAGTTTAAAGAATGTTCAGACTATTAGGTTAACAGGAGATAAATAGGCATAGTGGCAGACTATTGTGGAATTTGTACAATCAAACCAATAATGGGAAAGGAAGACGTGAGTGAAAAAGCAAAAAAAAAGAAAATAAGATGTGGTGGATTTGGCCATTCTGGGGATGAAGGCACTTCATTTTATTTCCAAATACATCATCCTCTTTGAGATGCTACATCTGGACCTGCTTGATAAGAAGTCCCCTTCTGTCCCTCTGTTCAGTGTGTGTCTCACTGTCGGATGTAATAGGAGGCCAGAGGTGACACACACAGTTAGATGACTAACACTATAATCGATAGAAACCTTCCGCGGCTGAAAACGGCGTCCATTATGAGTGGAATTAGAGATGTGGAAGCACAAAATGGCAGCACGATTTAGAGTTTTTTTTTCCGGCAAGCAGAGAAGGGAATGAAAAGCACTTGTCGTCCATCTTATTTTTAAAATAGGTACCTTTCAAACACTGATTGAGGCTAATCTATAGGGGCAAACTGGAACATTTGGACATATTAAAAGTGTTACACACCCTTCCCTTTCAAAAGCCCGATTACAGGAGTATGTTTTCTGTGCACACTAGTGCTCTTTATAAAAAATTTTTTTTTAAATTATATATAGTAAAGAGCTCATTTAAGGACTACATAAGATTAAGTATGTACGGCATACGTCCACTTTATAGCTGAGTGGAGTGTGGACTGGACAAGGTTCTTTTGTATGTACACACAAACACACACACTTGGCTGTTCATATAAAGTAAGGGTGTATTTTGCTGCTTTTTGTAAAGAGCTGTTTTAGCATGGAGTCGCTGCCTCTGAATGACCTGTCTCATCAGACACACTGTCTTTTTTTTTTTTTTTCTCTCTTACTAACCAGCTGCGTCTCTGACCCCCATGTAAGCAAACATAATTAATCAGCACACAACGTCCACCAAGACCTGATCATCACTATGGAAACGTTCTTCCCTCTCACTTTCTTTCAAGACGCTTAGTTGACTGCTGTGAAGATTTTTCTAATGAGCAGAAAAAACAACAATCATCTTAGATCTCCTTGGTGAGCATGTTTAGTAGGAAACTTAGGATCTTCTAAGGCCATGTTTGTGTTCTAAATTGGCCCACGCTCATATCTCTGATCAAAAGGCTTACAAGTTGAGTAGCTGTCGAAAGTTTTGATTTGTTGGTTTAAATTCTGAATTCAAGAATCCAGAAGCAATTGCCTTGCATTCAGAATCAGAAAGATACCACTGATTCCTTCTCTTTCTGAATTAATGGGACATGACCATAAATGTTCGATCGATCCAGAATTAAGCAGTAACCATGATTATTCAAGAAAATTCTACCCACCGACACTTTTAGAGGTGCCAAATTTGGTTGGTAGAAGTATGTTGCTAGTATTGTTTTCAGGTGTGTGTATCTAGTAAAGAGTTAAAAACAAAAACCGGCACCTTTGCATTAGGCCTGGGCGATAAAACGATAACGATATGTTTCGCGATAGACACGTGATCGATATCAATAAAAAATGTGTTCG
>JAQQZT010000007.1:13760223-13773115 GCA_030068275.1 Clarias platycephalus | reverse complement strand
ACGATAGACCAAAATCTCTACCGGTTGACAAATTTCTACCGGTTAACCGTGTATACCGGTATACCGCCCACCCCTAGTTTTATTCAACTTAACAGTGCCACTGGAGCTCACACAGCCTCAAAACATAAGAGATCCACCACCATGCTTTACATTGGGGATGGTGGACTTTTCACCGTAGGCCTTAGCATTTATGTTTGTTACTTTCATTCAAGTGATCATTGAAACACCATCACCACTTTTTTCCCTTTATTTCTCTCAAAGTTGTTTGTGGGTTTTTCTTTGCATCCCAAACAATTCTTTTGGCAATAGTGGGTGAAATCTCTCTTGGTCTACCTGACTGTGGCTTATTACTGTATCAACAGAACCTCTTATTTTGCACCTATTTAACAGAGGTTGAATAGTACTGACTAGTATTTTTAAGTGTTGAGATATCTTTTTATATCCTTTTCCTGCTTTATAAAGTTCAACTAGCTTATTACGCAGGTCCATTGGCAGTTCTTTTGTCTTCCCCATGGTGCAGTCAGGGCATCACCTCATGAGCTGAGAAACTCACTGACTATTTATGAACAGACACTAATTACTAGGGGCTGTCATAAAATTTGTATTATCGTATGAAAAAATGAAAAGTATTAGCCCAAATTATGTCTACGGAAATGAGTACGTTCATGAACATTTCTTCTTCTTAAAAAAAAAAAAATAAAACTACTGTAGAGTTCCACACTACTGTATGTTGCTAGAGGGTCAAAACCAAGGCAAGGGGTCATGGAATGCTCACGATGGAGATTTGCCGTCTTCATGACAATGCGCCATCCCATTCAGCTCATGAAACAGTAAAACTTGCAGGTGACTTGGGGTACAAAATTCTGCCATATCACCCATATTCCCCCTGACTTCGCACCCAGTAACTCCTTCCTTTTACATCATTGGAAGAAACCATTTCGTGGCAAGCGTTTCAAAGATGACAAGGTTATCGAGGTGGAACTTTTCCTCAAGGGCCAAAAAGAAGGCTTCTTCAAACATGATCTCCACCAGCTCATCCATCATTTGGTGAAGTGTGTGGATATGTAGAGAAGGACTAAGCTAATGACCAATGTTTGTTTTCATTACACTGTTTTTTCTTAGCAATGATAATTTTATGACCGCCCCTCGTCACAAGTGAGGAAACTTTCCTTTAATAGGCATTTAAACCTGTGTGTGTCAACCTGTGTGTTTATAATGTGGCAAAACAGGGTTGTTGCACGATTTCAGTTATTATTAGGTTTAAAAAGGAGTCAAACAACTGTGTGATTATGATGGCGACCACGATCCTTAAATTTAAAAATGTAAAACATTCTTTTGCATTAATCAGTCATATTTTCCAAATAGATGTTTAACACTTTCTTTCAGGGTATGCTAACTTTTGAGCATAACTGTACATGTACCCTTCTCTGTCTGTAGGAAGCCATTGTGTCCGTCCCAATCTCAAAATTTAGCAAAATGATGTATCAGCGTAAATGCTCCACATAAAAAGTTAAAATTCTGTTTATAGGTTGTATTTGCATCGTTGTATTTGGGTCATTCATTCAACGTTCTCAACGTCATTTTATCAAAATCATTCCAAGTATCAAAGACGATGTTGTCTTAAAGACGGTCATCTCAACTTTGTTAAAACTATATTACACCCACCATCACATGTTAATTTCCTTGCTGGGAAAGGGAATTATCAGGCTTAGATTATGTAAAGTGTCCGATATACACATCCATCTCTATGTTGTTAATATGGAAATGATAACGTTTAAGAATGAGAGAATTTAACTACAGCTCATAAATATTTAGATAATATGATATACCAGTGATGTAGTAATACAAAATATAATGCACATACAACCTTAATATTTTGAATATATAATCTTTAAATGGTTAAAATATTAAATGGTAATTAAATGGTTCTAATATATTTCTCAAAAGAAAAACAAAGAAACACAATGGTCTTAGTTGTGACCTTACCTTGTGAATTTTATGTGATTAATTGTTAATGATCCTAATTATTCCTACTTAATAAAAAAGCGGATCTCAAAGAAAAGTTACACAAGTTGAAAATAAGTTGTGGTTTCATTATCTTTCTTTCAGAACTGTAATACGCCGAACCAGACTCTTATTACTTTCTCACCTCTCACACACACATTCCGCTCTTATCTCTAGATCCCATTATTCACTAGTCTGCTAATCTTGTAATTACACAGGCACCTACTGATATTTCTGCTGACGACAAATTGCTATTAATCCTCAGTGAGTGACTCGGTTGATGGGTTTGTACAACACAAGATGAGAAACACTAGCAAGTGTGGTTTGTCTGTGTGCTTTAATAAAAGATTCTAAGCACACGCGCACACATACTGTACATACATACGTATATAAATAACACACTTCGCACAGAAGATTTCTTGCTTAATAAAAAGCTTGTTTGGAGATTTTAATAATCATTATAACGCTTGCCTAAGGTGACAATATTCGCAAAGAAATCTAGCTACTGGTTCAAATTGACTAACATGTCAGCTAAACTAAAGTTAGATTGTTGGGTAAACATCGGCCCTGGTGTCAAGTTATACCACAGAATATTGTGCCATATAAATGGCTCAGTGAGTTAGAGTTGATTGGTTGTAGTTAGTTAGCATTAAGTCGCTAGACACACACATACAGTACACATGATACAGGGTGTCCCAAAAATTTGACATAATTTGAAATATGAATATCCTAGGCAAATGAAATTAAATAGGCTTTATGTTTAAAAAATATATGTTTAATTTAAATCAAATTTCTCACAACATATTTAAACAGATATGGGTTTTTATAACCAATTTCACAAAGCTTTAGAAATGCAAAAAAAAAAAGCACCGCCTGTGACACGACACACGTCAAGTCGGTAGTCCAGCTCCTGCCAAACACACTGTAGTAAAACTTGCGCAACATTCTCCAGCACCGCAATGATTCTCTGCTAGAGTTCTTCTAGACTTATAGGAAGAGAGGGGATGAAGACCAGACCTTCCACATAACCCCATAGAAAAAAAAAAGGTCAGGTCAAGCAAGCAGAAGGGGCGAATAGCTGTTTTCTCTGGAAGGGTTACGCTGCTCCATAATGTCATGTTAATGACATTTCACTAAATGTTTCGGCAACTTCATGTTCCATTCAAAGAAAGCATGTGTTGGCATCTGCTCGCTCCTTGGTTAATAGCCGTCATTGATGTGGGAGTGCCCTAAGATGACGAGACTAAATTAGGGAGAAAATCAAGGAGGGAAATGTGACCAAAAATAAAGTGAAACACTAAAACATTTCAGTCTGTAAATGGATCAAATTTACCGAGGGCTTGCTGACCTTCAGACCCCCGTTGGTGTCACTTGTCAAAATCCTGACGGAAGGCAACATCTCAGTAGGCTGAGAGCTGACGATGATGACTTTATTGCTGCACTTTACATAACATGTCACCACACACACACACACACACACACGGTTAACATACTCTCTCATCATTTTCACTTCCTACACATGCCCGGAGGGTGCATTCGACGCACCGCACACTCTTACAATAAGCCTTTCATGCTTCCTCCCTTGAGATCACCACTCGGCACAATGACTGCCACACACATACCTATACACACACACACACACACGTGTGTCAATCTGGCCCTTTGTTTGCAAGGCTTTTCCTGAGGGCCATGCAGTCACAACGTGAGAGTGAGGGCCTGCTGACAGGCGGTGTGTCAGAGAGCAGTTTGCTGTCAAAGCACACAGCGACACCTGCATTCAGCTTCACAGTAACAAAAGACAGCGGTGGCGTGGCGCAGGGGCTGCGCGAGCCACGTGCCGAGAGAGCAGGAAGTCACAGTCAGGTGGGAGCCTTGCACATATATGAGGCTCTTGAGTCTGCGGTCACGTTTCCAGTCAGGTGCTGGTCTTATAACGGCTCTAAAGAAGCAAGATGTTGTGTTTTCTTTGCTACCTCTTAAATCTTCCTCTGGAGACATATACCTTTGTCCTGTTCTGACTCAAATCTGACAAAGCAGGCCTTGTTAACTTATAATAATAAATGAAATTATATAATAATGGTGGCACGGCGGCATAGTGGTTAGTAGGGCTGAAACGATTCCTCGAGTAACTTTAGTAATTTGATTTAAAAAAATGATCAAGGCAAAATCTTCTGCCTCGAAGCTTCTTTTAATTCATTTTAAAAGCTTGCGTTATGTTTTTGTGCAATTATTTGTTTGGCGTGACACAGCGCGCTTCCGGATGCAAGCCGCCAGTAAACACTGACGGAGAAGAAGTGCTTACATCACCCACAAAGCGGAAGGAGACGCAAACAGTTAGCTTAGTTAGTTAGTTAGTGTATTGATTTGAGGGAGCGTTCTGTTGCGGGTTGCAAAATGGAAGGGAGCGATAAAAATATCAGAAACCAGCACGAGAAAACGACAGAAAGTTGTCCAAGGTTTGGGATCATTTTGAATTAAAGATCGAGCTTGCATACCATAATAGCACGCCGTCCATGCTACAGCATCTCAACAAAAAGCTACTACTCAGAGATTGGAGTACCTTCACCCGAAACAAGGTCAATTTAATGCATTGATGAAATTCTGTATGCATATAAAAAAATCAAAGTTGATTTTTCTAAAAAGAAAACCAATTAATCTTTGTATCTCTTATATATTTTACATTGCTGTTTAATTAAGCAAAAGTAAATTTTATCCGATTAATCGATTAAATTTTTAGTAGAATACTCGATTACTAAAATAGCTACAGTACAGTGGTTAGCACTGTGTCCTTGCGAGTTCAGGGTTGAGGGTCCGATTCCAGGCTCCGGTCTGTCTGGGTGGAGTTGCATGTTCTCCCAGTGCATGGTGGGTTTCCTCCGGGTACTCTAGTTTCCTCCCACAGTCCAAAGACATGCAGGTTAGGTTAACTGGTATTCATAAATTGCCAGTAGTGTGTTTGTGTGCGTGTGCGCGTGTGCGTGTGTGTGCGCGCGTGTGCGACCATGTGTGCGACCATGTGTGTGACCATGTGTGTGACCATGTGTGTGACCATGTGTGTGACCATGTGTGTGACCATGTGTGTGCGCCCTGCGATGGACTGGCACCCTGTCCCTGGCCAAGTCTCCTGGGATAGGCTATAAAACTTTGTGAGAGTGTGTCAAATTGTCCCAAATTAAATTATTGACATTTCTTGGTGGATCAACTGGTCACATGCCTTAATTTTTTATTAATTGGCTCCACATTAGTCTCGAAATGTAAGGACACACTCAGAAATCACTTATGATAGACTTTTGATTGTTACAATCTGCTGATAAACTTTCATAATTTACCTAGAGATTAGAACTTGGAATATTAGAAAACTGCTACTATTTCTCTCTAATGCCCCTACAATTTGTCAAAACTAAGAATATCGATCTTATTAACATTTAAATCCATATGTGCACAATTTCATGCCATCTATCTCAACAGACAATGAGGAAACATCCATCCATCTAGCAGCCTCTGTAGTCCACCTAGGAACCATGGAGGGCAAAAGTGACCACTGAAATTATTAATGAAGAAGTAATCTGATAATAAACCATGGCTATGACCATAACCCCCATGACCTATGGTGCTGGGAGCTTAGTGGGTAACTGTCAGTCTTGAGGCCCTGAACCGCCAAGCTGCTACAGCTGGGCCACTGTGGAAGGCCCTTACACAGGCCTTGTACAATGAAGACAAATGTAATGTACTGTAAGCTGTTCTGGATCATTTTAAAATAAAGTCCACTCCAAACCCAGGACTTCCTGTTCCTCAGGGAGAAACTACTTGCCGATTTCAGCATCACACACCTAGACGTTGCAAAAAATAGGATGACTGATATGCTAATCCTCCTGCACTGCAAACCACTAGCTAAAAGCTAGCTTGGGTCCCTGGAGAGAAGAAGCAGGTGGTGTTTCACATTCAGCTGATGCTTATCTTCCTGTTGATCACTTGCTCAAACCTCTGTACAGTCAGCTGCTGGAGGAATGATCTCACGCTGCTTTACAGGTGGAGAGAAATGGAGGTGAGCCAGGAATATTAACAAGGCCACAAATGAATGCATAGTAAACCTCCATATCCAGGTGGGAAAAACTCTAAACATCATCACTTTAACAGATTAATATGGACGTCGCAAAGCACAAAAAGAGCTTCTTGCAAATCAATTCCAGGTCACTTTGCACAGTGGCATTATGGGGTAATGAATGAATGAAAGGCAAGAGGCTGCAGGTTTACTAAAACATGCATTAGTATTCGAGTTTTTTTTTTTTTTTTTTTTACTTTGTGAGTTCCAGCAGTCACATGTAATCAGTGCTGCTCACACTGACTCGCCGGGTGCATAATCCTCCGCATATCCATGCATTATTAATGCTTACATGTTTGATTGGCTGAGAGAGAGTGAGAGACGCAGAGCACAGGGAAAGAGAAAATAAAAGTAGAAAGAAAAGATCAAGTGTGCTACATTGAGGGTAAACTTTAGAGTAACATGAAAAAAAAATACACAGGAAAAAAATGAAAGCATACAAAACTAGCTTCTGAAATCGACTCTGAAATAATATGAATTAACACTAATTTAAAAAGAAAAGAAAATGAAAAAGAGACTGATCTGCAACATGCCACAGATATATCACTTTTATGAAAAATAATACGGCCCTAAACCATAAGGTGAATTTTGAGATGAGTGTACAGAAGAGTGACGGTCCGATTTTGGACATGCAGAGCCACTGGGCCGTGGGTAAGGCGTCTACATTTACGTGAGTTATGATTATGAAAACTGCAGCGCTATTTATCCTTAGGGAGAAAGACGTGCTGACACATGGCAACGTTTCTCCGCTTCGCCTGAGGCTCAGATCTGCAGGCACTCTAGGGGTGCGTGTACGTCTGTGTGTGTGTGTGTGTGTGTGTGTGTGTGTATTCATTCAAATGGAAGACATGTCGTGTTGGACGACAAAAGAAGCAAAGGAAGGTTTGTGCATGCAGCAAATATGCATATGAAAATGGGAACGTTACAAAAGGAATGCAGCATAGGCACTGAGGAAAGAAGCAGATGTAGCAAGAAGACAAACGCAAGCAGAAAAGAAAATGTGGACCTGTTTGCGTGTGTATGGGTGTATATGCTTTTTAATATCTTTGTAGGGACCAAGTGTCTCTATGTTGATAGGGAAACATGTGATACTGTGTTCCTGAGTTTTAAACTTTCGGAGAAAGTTAAATATAGAAACAGTGTCTGTGTGCGCGTGCGCGTGTTTGACCTCTGTGAATTGTCAGAAGTCAGGTTGTGGTCTCTTGTGTGTCAGATCATGGGAATTAGACAGAATGAAGACATACTAAGCATCGAATTAAAACTCCAAATTCAGAGCTCCAGAGACTCAAAGCAGAGGACAAATATGAGTGTGTATCTGTCCTGCTGAAATGATGAGGACACACAGTCTGGGGATCTACTGACTGGTAAAGCAGACAATCCAATACAATTAGTCAAACCAATGCTGTAGAATTTGATGCAATGCAGTTTAAGTCGATCCAGAAAACTATCCAGAGGGGATATGCACGTCTCCCCTACTAAGACTGACAAACACAGAGGCCACGCCTCCTTTCTGTAGGTCACACCCATGACAGCATGTTTTTGGTTGTTCCAGCTATAGTGAAGAGCATTTATTTCAAACTTTCACAGGGATGGTGCGTTCCTCACATGGCCAGGCTTAGCCTAACTGCAGGTCAGGTCCAATAAATAAAGGTTATTATTATTTAGTAGTATTAAATTGTCACAGAAATATCAGTGGTGTTGCACAACATCAGCTCTTTCATGTAGGGTTGTTGTTGTTTTTCCCTCACGGACCTCAATGCTACATTTTGTAGCTTTGTATTTGTAGTGGTCAAGGGATTTTTCTCTCATGATTCGATAAAAAAAATATTAGAAAATCATATTCCGCTTATCTTTGACATTGTGAATATAATTTAAACTACAATATGTAAACATTGTATGTAACATTTAGTGTTCAATCATATTTATCTAGGCTAACAGCAAATAACACAAATGATACCATTAAGAGGATGTTTACCAATATTTATCACCTCAAAAATGATATTAAAAAGTTACAAATACGTAAATTATAAGCTTTATAATATACCTCAGACCTATATAAATTCTGACTATACGTACTATATATTACCTGTCACAAATTGGACAAAAAACATTTTACAATTTTTTTTACATTGTACAAAAAAAATTAATCTGATTTATTAATAGTTTAAGTGCATTCCAGATAGCTGTTAATTGTGAGTGAAGCTCTTGCTGTAAGCCTTTATGATAACTTCAGCATGAACAACAGTCATTTTTCCCACTAATTAAAATCAAAACACAATTCACTCCCAAAATTAGTCAAACACTCAACCTCTACATCTCATTATTAAAATGGCCTCACTGTATAATCCACAATGTTACATTGTTACTCTATGCAAAATGTACTATGGTATGTAAATACCACAATATATTATAGTAATACCGTGCTAAGCACAAGAGTACTAGGGTAACTCCTGTGGCATTTCAGTGAGTACCATGAGAGTACACACACTATTATTGGGTATCACAGTGGTATATTTGTACATACTGCACCAAATTAGATATGTTAGTACATACTATTGGTATGGTATAGACACCTGCTGGTAGTCACGGTGTACCCAGTACGTACCATATTATTAACCAAAGTTACCTAAACTTAATGTCTTTAGACTGTGGGAGTAAACGCACCAAGCACAGGGAGAACATGCTTTGTGATTTTATTGTATACAACAGCCACAGACCACCGCAGAAATACAGTCCATAACTAAATTAAACAACGATGTTTGTAGCTAGGCATTGCTGAACACTTCGGCTTAGACATAAAAAATACTAAAAATTTTACGAATTTACGGAAATCTTTGTACCTTTCTAAGAAGAAAGAAAGGTTAAAGTTGATCCTTGTGCCTCCTTTTGACGTTTGTTATATAGACATGTTCACTTTTGTAATTAAAACACACACACAGCCCTGCGATGGATTGGCACCCTGTCCAGGGTGTACCCTGCCTCGTGCCCGAAGTCTCCTGAGATAGGCTCCAAGTCCCCCGCGACCCTGAATATAGGATAAAGTATAGAAAATTAATGAATGAATGAACACACACACACACACACACACACACACACACACAGTTCCTGTATTTTCATTACCTGTCTGGCTGGATATGTTTAGACTTACACTGTAGTTACCATACCATGACAATTCTAAACCAAGTCCAAACTACTGCTTTCCAAGCACAGTACTAACATCCAGCATAGCTATGTCTCCTTTTAAATCCCATCTAATGCATATTATCGGATTAAAATAGGTTAAAGAAGGTCGTTTTAAAGTCTCTATCATAGTGCCTAATTGAATCGATGAAGCAGACAGTGTTCATTCTTCCACTGACATAAAAACTCAAAGAAACCCAAAAGCCATTAAATGAAATGAGGCAAACAAGCCTAATTGTGCATGAAGGGACCGTCGATTGTCCTTAATGCAACTCGAAGTGTGGCATGAGGCCAAATTACTTCAGGTTGTCATGTTCCTCTAAATCACTAAGCAGGTCCCAGTTTGTGGATGTTACTCTCCAACACATCTCAATGGAACAGATCCGGTCAATTAAACAAGAGAGCTGGGCCAAATCAAATCAAATGGGTACTCGGAATGCTGGGACTTGGTGGGAGGGTTCTTGTTAGAAAGCACCGTAACAAGGAAAATGAATATGTTGGTAAGGATACAACACTATACCACATGAAAAGTCAACAGATAAAAGAACGACACAACATGCTCCACATAATCTGCAAGGAAATTGAATTTTTTTTTTAAATAGGGGGAGGGGTAGTGTGAACTTGAACCTGGAACTGAAGCAGGTTTTCCTCCATAAGGCGTCAAGACAAAGGACTTTTGTGTGACTTCCTGTTTCACTGGAACCTAAAAACTTTTTACATCTTAACATGTCCCAGATGTTCCATAACATTAAATATAACTATGAATTGTTTTTTGAAATATGACATTGTTTATTAATACACACTTTGGGCTATGCTGTCACAGGAATGTGATCCACTTTGGCCTGGTAGCAGTTACACACCTAAATCTCACAACCCTGTTACTGACAGACCAGCACGACAATTGGTTTCAACTCTAGCTATAACTCTGATAAAGCTGAACCAGTTGTACGAGTGATTTTTCAAATCAGCATTGTCTAGAGAACAATGAGACAGTCATCCGAGTACAGAAATCCTCCTAAGATCAGGGCTGCTCTGTGATGTCTCATGCATACAGTGTTAAAACAAAGAGGCGTCTGAATTTCTCTTTTGATTCTGTCCAATTATCAAGGACACGCAGCTTCCTTTGGTGCCCACTCACACTCGCAGGTCCCTGACCACAGCTGTAATCTGAGACACCTGGAACACACACACACACACACAAAGAGACAGACACACACATCTGGCTTTCATCTCAGTGCCAGATTTGGGTGTGTGTTTCAGGTGCCAGCATCTCTCCTGCTGCAGCGCTCATGCTGCCATTTTGAATTGCGTGCCGAGACGAAGAACGTACTCCTTTAGGGTGCCTACTTGGGCGACTGCCAGAGGTCTGTACCCAGCAGCAAACTGGAAAATCACATTCACAGACACCGGCCAATCAGCAACTGCAATTCTGTCTTTAGTGCCTAGCAGTCATTTTCTGTTCACGCTCACATTGTTAACGGTCCAAACGACAGACTAAAGGCCTATTCACGCTCGACACAATATGAATAAATATCATGAAAGTGGAATATTTGAAGACGATTTTTCAGCAATCCAGTGTTCAAATACAAATATTACTAATAATTTTAAAACCTATATGTACTAAAAAACATATACTGTATGTACACACACACATATACTGTGTATACATTAGTAAAGCATAGCATCATAAAACGACAGCCTGTATTCACAGAAATACATTGTTTAAAAGCAAATCATGAAAGATCTGCTGTGCACAAGACTTACTTCATTATAAATAGCTCTATTTGAGCTGTACTTCTGTATTTGAAGCTGCTGTAAAGCCCTTGATACACACACACACACACACACACACACACACACACACATACACACACACACACACACATTAAACTGTGTTCTGTCAAGTTTTAAACTAATCAAATGATTACACTTAACCCGCTGTCCTATCCAAACCCTAATCACCGTCTGTAATGTGATTGTCTGCAACCGAACTTACTCTTAACTCTCTATGTTGCGTAAGATTTGTCTAGATCGAATAATGACTTGAGGGCACGCACTGTAGCATCCTTACCTGCGCTAAAATCACTCCTTCCAATGACCTCTCGTTGCTTGTTGTTGAAATGAACGCTGTTTTGATCAGCGTGACTCAGAGTGTTTAGTGACACATGAACACTGATCGCTTTCAGGAAAAGGAAGCCATAATGAAATGTGTATTAATAAATGCAACATGCAAACAACCGGCAACACACTGCTTTATCTTTCCCAGCCACAGGAATCTTCTAATGATGTTTCCAATTTTTTGGAAACCAATCCACACACCCTTTGTTTTTTCAAACCAGAAACTAATATACAGTGGAACCTTGGATTACGAGCATAATTCGTTCAGGAAGTGGGAATTCCAAAACACTTGTAAACCAAATCGAATTTTCCCATAAGAAATAATGGAAACTCAAATTATTATTCTTCTCATCTTACACAGTAAACCTTTTTCCTCTCTTATTTAAATTTCTCACACACACACACACACACACACACACACACACACACACACACACACACACACACACACACAAACGGAAAGACTGTTTTGTCGGAAAATTTGCAAGGAACATCGCTAATGACACTCGTGTGAGCGACACACTAATGAAATCACTGCTGTTAAGTAAAACAAATTAACCTGCACTTTATCTTTGAAAAGAATCGCGCAGAGAGAGTTCCTGTGTGTACATGCTTGCGTGTGTGTATCTGAAGCTGAGAGGGGGTGGTGTGGGGGGGTGTTGTAAAGGCGAGTGCGTGTGTGAAGGGGCACGGTGTCACATTACACATGCGCACACGCATAACGACAGAGGGAGAAAATGGATCGGGCCTCTCTAATGAGACTTTCTTTTGCTTTACACATGCACGCATGTGTTATAATAAACAGTACGCACGCTGTACACACGCATACAGACACAAAATAATATATGTTTTACGCACACACACGTGGTTATAGTGTTCTAGTAAACAGTACACGCGTGCACGGATGTTGATTATACCAGTAAGAGAAGAGCACTAAGACCCAGCAGGGGAGACGATTACCCACAATTCCCCAGCACAAGAGAGAGAAAAACCATTGGTTCAGTTGTGATCACGTGACGCTTGGCGTCAAAACAAGAAGCGCATGCGGGATACAAGATACTCGGTACTAAACCAAGACTTGTTCGTTTTCCAAGTCAAAATTTATTTAAAATCTTTGCTTGTCTTGTGGAACACTTGCAAACCGCGTTACTCGCAAACCGAGGTTCCACTGTGGTGCTAATCAGTTACTGCCACAGACTACTAAACACACACGCACATTTTCTCGCTCACACACACACCTGCTGGCTATAATACAGTGAATACTCATGCATTAGGGAGACGACAAACACCACATCCACTTTCTTTCTTTTTTTTTTTGCAAGGCTCTCCATTCTTTGTTTGTTTACTGAGGGATGATCTATGGAGGATTGCTGGGCTGCAGATGGGCCACAGAGCTAGAGAGATTTCGATGATGAATAACACACACACACACACACACACACACACACACACACACACACACACACACACACACACACACACACACAC
>JAQQZT010000007.1:13729308-13746964 GCA_030068275.1 Clarias platycephalus | reverse complement strand
GGTTCGGGCTTTTAAAAGGCTGTCAATCAAAATGTACTTGTCGGGCTCGGGCCGAAATCTGTCGGGCTCGGGCCCTGACGGGCTTAACTTTTAAAGCCTAATTACAGCTCTACTGTGACACCATAGCAATGTTAGATTCTCGATTTCGAACTTTTAAAAAGGTATTATTCGCATACTCCAATGTTATCATTTCCATAGTAACTGCTTATTCTCAGATGCTCAACATAATCCAAGGTCAATACAATGAATACACTCATTGATATAGTCATGTTTTCAATAGATATATATGGAAGGAGCCTAGTGTTAGGTCTTTATATGTTTTAATATAGATAGAAAGAGGAACATCTTAATACTTAATCCTTTTTTTAAGTGGTGGGGGGGGGGAACCTCCCCTCAACCCTGAATACAGGATTAAAGAGGTATAGACCACGAGTGATTATTTTGAATGCAGTCTTGGATAGTTCTCCAAGCTTCCTGAAGGACTGTTTCGCTCTCATTTTTGGCTCTCAAAACCTTGGACCTGTAGCTGACCAGATTCCAAGGAACGTTTGTTTGTTAACCTATTAATCATTCAAGCATAAAAGCATCTAACATAAGGCATGCACCAGTGAGAAACAGGTGTAGATGATGACAAGATCAGGCCAGTAATTGGTGTAGTGGTGCTGAATGCTGAGTGGTTGGAACAGACGAGAGGGGAAATGAGGTTGCTGCTGATGTTGATACATAAACAACCAATTTTTTAACTGGATCTTTAAGAACTTTCACAGTAAAATATTTGTTCTCTTTTCTTTAATTTAATCTACATAATTGAATTAAATAAGAACAAATGAGTAGTGTCAAGACATTTGCACAGTATTGTAAATAACAAAAGTAAAAACATGTTCATTACTATAAAAATATTTGCCAACTTGGTATATAAAAAGAAATAAATTATTTAAATTATACTTTCCTACAGCGGCAGTTTTCTTATTTACTTATCCACCATACAATATTTTATATTTTAATTATCTGCATGAGCTATTCTTGTACTATTTAAAAGCAACACCTCAGGAAAGAGTAATGTGTGTATGTACTGCATGTGTGTACATGGGTGATTGTCACTGCGCTAAGAACTGCAGCTTTACAACAGAGAACAGCACAGACAACAGGAACCAGCACATATCTCTCTCTCTCTCTCTCACACACACACACACACACACACACACACACACAGTGGTGGAGACGTGATGTTATGCTGAACATAGGCGGTGCGCACTCATTATACAGTTTATTATACCTTTGAGAGCTGCCATAATGATGTGGGAATCCCATAACAAGGGGCAGAACAGCAATTTTAGTGATCACAATAGTTAAAACCGTCAGCGCATAAATGTTTCCAGATGAAAAAGATGGAATAAACAAAAAGTAAATGAGGGCTTTTCTGGAAAACCTGAAATTCCTCCAGCTTGTGAGCTCCTACTCGTCTTTCACCCTCGGCAAAGGCTAAAAATAGAGTGACTGAGAAAAAGTTAATTTTTTTTTGGCTCTGGCTGGAGGGGTGTGGAGAATGAAGATTGAAACTAAGCAGTTGGAGAGAGAAAGGAGGAGAAAATGAGAGAGAAAAAGAGAGACAGAGTTACACTTTAACGGCTTACAAAAATACAGATTAGAGGGAATACCCATTTTCATTACGAAAAGGGAAAACAGCATAACCTGGTGATGTGACTACAAACACTCCAGGACTGATAGTGTCTCATCTTTTCCATTAAGCATCAAATACTAGAATTCAGGTGGAAAATAGTTTTGAATAAAAGTGCTTCAACAACATGAGGGTGATTGTTAGGAGGGAGAGTTTGTTATTCTATAATCCAAATGTGATTTTTCTACCACACAGCTGTTAAACTCTGGATTACACCGGCTCTGAAAACAGCTCCGCATGTAATGTAAAACATAGTCAATAGGTTATCGTTTCTATAGTAACGGCTCATTCATATAGAGAAGTAGGAAGGACAATCAAGCTATCCATCCATCTGTCCGTCCAGCCCTCTTCTTATGACACAAGGCAGGGTACCCGATGAATAAGGTGCCAACTCATCACAGTACACACACACACACACAAAATCATACAACGTAGGCAATTTAGAAACACCAGCCAGCCTAACTGGAGGAAACCAGAGTACCATGAGGAAACCCACCAACCACAGGGAGAGCAACACACACAGACCGGAGGCGAGACTCAAACTCCCACCCTGAAGACAGTGGTAACCACTAATACACCGATCTAGATAATCTAAAATAAATAATAAATGTGATGCTAATTTACAATCTGGTGAGGCCTTTTGTCAGAACATGTTTAGTTCACATTTATTATTTATTTTAATAATCATAATTAACCAGTGTCGCAGTGTCTTTGTATCAGTCAATTGTCTGACACAGCAAAGCCTTTAGGCAGACAACTTTGCACTTCCTAATTTCTAAGGAACATTAATGCTGCATTTATTTCTTTTTTTTCGTCTTCTTAACAATAGCAGAGAGAAAGAAGAAGAAAGACTGGTGATGAAACTTTTGTTTCTAGCTGCTAGACCATAAGCAATAAAAGAAACAACCATTTCATGAACATTCTACAATATTATGTCTAACTAGAAATAGGTAAGTATGATGTCATTCAATAATTAAAAAAAATAGCCCTGTTAAAGTACTGTGGTACAGGAGGAATCCCTGTCACTGAATACCCCGACTGTTTGTTTGTTTTCCCCTCTGGGTCGATGGGTTCCGTCATTTCGATAGCAGTGGTGGTTTTCATAGGGCCATAGACGTCCTACCCTCATGGTTTTGTATGAGCGTAGGGTCTTGCCTAAAGACCCAGCAGTGGCAACCCAACCCGGTTGTATCAGGGCTCAAACCACAGATCCCACGATCAGTAACCCAGAGGCTACATGAGACACTACAATTGTTTATTCTTAATAAATTATGCGTATTTACCTAGATATTTTTTTATAATTATTACTCATATCCACACCTTATTTTAAAAAGTGCATACATTTATTATTTTTATTTAATTGTATTGTAAATCTGTAAATTTCTAACTAACTTACTTTTTTTTATTTTTATGAATCTTTATTATTTCATTAAGGCAGCGAGTATGGCATCATTATGTCATAAAACAAAATGTTTGTAAACCATGAGACAAAAGGCTCGGCAATTATGGTGCTGTAAAAAATGTAATTTGAGTCCGCGCCTGGTGTGTGTCCACATGCACACTGCGTTCCTGTTCTCCACACACTCCCGGAAGCAGTGAGGACTGCATGATTTCCTGTCTGCTGCCTGGCGCTCAATGGGGAGGAGGGAGCGAAGGCACAGGAGCTGACTTCAAAGCTCCTTGGTAGAGGTGTGTGTGTGTGTGTGTGTGTGTGTGTGTGTGTGTGTGTGTGTGTGTGTGTGTATATTTATAGTCGATGGCAGTGATGGAGCAGGGAGCAGAATATGAGTGGGGCTTTTTGCCCTCACTGTGCTCCTTACAGCCGCACTGGGATGAAAATGAAAATGCATCTCTTGGACTAAATAAAGCGATTGGCAGTGCACTTGTACAGCAAAATAATTCAAAATAATATTTATTAACACAGCTTGTCCTGTTAGCAAGAAACTGTGTTTTTATAATATTAAAAACACAAAAATGATATCGCACAGAGGAATTTAATTTCTGGTCTTTTTTCAATGACCACAGCCCAAGCATGTGAAAGCTTGTAGAGAAATTATTAGTATAATATCATTTATTATTATATTATGTAGTCATCCTGCAGTGTTTGTGTGTTTGTATGTGCAAGTGTATTTTAAGTCTATGGTGCATCTCAAACTGTGTCACAGTGCTTTCTATGCTTACACACTTCCATTAAAAATGTATGAGGCACACAGGCTGTGAGTAAAACCTTCACATGCTGGCAGAAAAGAACCTGATGACATTGAGGCCAAATCACTAATTCCTACTGAATGTTACTGAAAAAAAAAAAACTTCTCCAAGATTTTTGATTCTGAATGGTTTGTTTCGTCTCGTCTCATGTATTTAACACTTCCTGCTAATTTGCTTTACTTTTAATCTGGACTAATCCAGTTTGCTTTGCTCAAGCAGCTGATTCTGCTGATGAACAGAGATTAAGAGTCAGCTGTGCAACTTATTCTGTGCTCGTTCATCCACTGTTAATCACCACATCAACACTGGCAGAATAAGATTATATTAGCCCACCTATTATATTAAATATCGGTCATATCTAAAAAATCTGTATGAATTGGCCAGTGATTTGATTTAATTCTCTGTGTTAATGTATTTTCATGACAATTTATTCATTTATTTATTTTTTTGAACAATAATTTCTAACCAGCTTTAAAATGGACGGTATCTTAGATCACAAGTTGCTGTGTGTTTTTTAAATTATGGCGTATGTCATCACCAGAAGGCATCTGATGTATCTGAGTGGTAGAAAAAATAAAACAAAAAAAGTCTTAAATTTACTAATGAAAATGAAATTAAAAATGAAAATGTGCCACTAAACATCTTCCAGTAACGCAGCTCAGCCACTGCAGCGATTTGGCTCCTGTATATACACACTAACACTTCCCCAATTACTAGTCTTATTCATTATTCTTATTCAATACTAGTCTTATTAATTTATGTGTTTGTTTTGGACAGCTTTTTTCTTAATATACCAGCAATGTAATTCCACAGTAACTGAAATAAATAAAATGCCACTAACTCAACAATTATACTAAAGCTGATCAAATGACTCATTCACACATGAAAATCTTTTAATCTGAAAATAAGCTCTCAGAGAACAAAACTTCTTTTCATAGCAACTAGATTTTCATGAGGAATACATTTCCTGTGTCAATTCTCCGGAAAAAGACTTACAAAAAATATTTCTAGCTTGTTAAATATGGCTGTTAGCACTGCTAATGGGATATTAACACCAATGTTCATGGCTTGTTGAAGCTAATGTTAACTAACGCCCTAATTACAAAATTATGAATCACATTTTCTTTAAAAATGATGCGGAACCAATTTAGAACTTGAAAAATGCCCCTTTCTGTTCAATATCAGGCTACATACTCACAAGTAACACAGTAAACAATCCACCAATAGTTTAACAGCATTAAACTAATTTCATATCTAATTTTAACACATTAGGAACTTTGGCAAGTTGGCAAAGGTATGAACGTTGAGCCACCGTTGGTTGCTTGATGGGTTTTGCAAATGCACTTGACAATACTGTTCTTACAGAAGAACTGTTCAAGAACAGCTGACCTTCATGTTTTAAAATAACAGCTGACCGTTTTTTGTAGTTGCTTCTTTATATAATTCTATATGTGTTATTTTATGGTTTTGAAATCTCCAGTATTGTTCTAGAACTTAAAAAATTAGACTGAATTAGAAGATGTGTCCAAGCTTTTAGCTGGTACTGCACATTACACAACAAGCACCACAAAAAATAAAAATAAAAATTTAAATATTAAATTGTAAATCAGATTTAAAAAGTGTCTTTCATGGATCAGTAATGCAAGATTAGTGTTAAATTAAGTCTTCAGTTACTTAAATTGTTGTTAGGATGAAAATAAGTGCACTAGCAAAGAAAACTACATAGAATAAACATTCTATGGTTTTGTCAGATATCTATAGGGTACCTGACATGAGACATGAGCACATGACCAAACTCAAACTGTGCCACAGCCAGAGATCGGGCAAAAGCTGTCAGCTTGTAGTCGTGTTGGTGTGTTCTATAATGGAGGAGCCACATGAAGAGAATTAGTGAGAAATTCCCTCCTCCAGGAGCTGAGAGAGAGACAGCACTAGGGAGAGAATGTCAGAACTGCACATTCCACAGGAAGGGGGAAAAAAATCATTTGTTTGTCATAAATCATGCCATGCTCTCTCTCTGAATGTGTGCATGTGTGTGTGTGATAAGCAAGGCCGTCACTTTAACTCCATCAAGGCTCTTCTATACCATGAGGATCCACATGAGGACGGGAGCTGCTTTCATGTCTTTCAGGTGAGCAGCACTTGAGCAGTAATCGAATTTCTCTCGTGTTACTATTTTCCAACTTGAATGCCGTCCAAGAATGGCCACGCCGGAGGAATTCAAAGGCAAAATAAAGAGCCGCAAAGATAGGAAAACCATGACAGGCAGGGCTGAGGGAAATCGATAGCTCTCCTTGCAAAAAGGAGAAAAAAATCCACCAAAGGTGCAATTATGCTAAACGACTGTGGGCAAACACACAGCGGGTTTGCGTTTCCTGAGCACAGGAGCAAAACGGTCATCTTAGGATAAAAAGGGATAAATCACTTTGAACAACTCTTTTAACCCGCTTTCATTGCGGCTCAGCTTTTATTTTCAGCTCCAAATCATTTAGCCTCAGGTTACCGAAAGTTGTGAAAACATCAACCCGTTCTTCAGCAGTGACTTCGACACACCTCATGGACTTGCCCTTCGTGCTAAAACACCAAGGTCATGCTATGTGACTTTTTGCAGGATGAATGGAGGAGGAATTCAGTACATTTTCAGTTTGCACAATAGTATGTGCTTCACAGATGCTTAATTAGACAGTACAGAAACACAAATTTTGCAAATCTTCTTCCGTAGAATGAATTAAATTTTCTGACAAAATCCCTTCTAGGGAGTACTAAAAACCTACTCATTCTAAAATTAATTAATTAATAAACAAAAAATCTGTCCTAGACCTCAAAATATAGCTCAGTTACCTATGCACAAACACAACCCCGCCAAAGAAATAATAATAATATCAGTTTCAAAAGAGTGTGCGCTGGTGTAACATAAATCATTATCACTATCTCAGAAGGCAATAGAGATTCGACCAACATGAAAGGTTTAGTACGAGTCAACATGGCTGTACCAGATGCACTCAAACCTGTAAAATGGTTGTTTTTTTCCCAGGCGTCAATCCCAATCTCACAGCTCGACACCATCCTTTGAAAATTGTACAGCACTTCTATCGCCAGCGGGCAGTCAAAGGAAGTTGCCATGCTGATTTCCTGTCCATAACGATTCCCTGGAAATGGGGAACCCAGCGCCGTGCTCTCAGCGAGGTACGTCTCATCGTGAGTCTCAGGATGACGGCCAACATCAAAAGCCTGATTCAGTAGTGGAGGTGCAAGAAGCGGCTCGAGGATGGAAATAAACAACAAACAGGTCAAAGTGAAGAGGATGGACAGGGACGACCTTCAAGCTGACCTCGAGGAGTTTTCTCTTCTCTAAAAACAAAGCATTGTTTTTGAGGAGCTTTCTTTGTTAAAAGATTTTACTCTTGACAGGATCTTGTTTGGTTTGAATGTTCCGTGTGCGTCCAGTCAAGGTTAAATGAAAATTATACACTGTAAATGCAAGATGAGGTATTTAGAGCAGACTAATTACATACATTTGCAGCGGCACTTCACTCTCCGCTATGTGCTTCTTTTCACTATGAGGATAATGATGTGCTTTTAGGGGTTTTTTTGTACACTTAAGCAGAACTGCGTCCTGCATTGATGCTCATATCAGATGTCAGAATTGTCTAAAAGACAGCAGTGTGAAGCTCATTAGGATGTTTCATGGAGATAAATAATTAGAAAATGAGATGATTCAACATTCCTGTAATTACAAGAGACAAATTAAAGAATTTAATATTGTAAATAAATAATGAAGCCACTATAAAACATGATCCTCTCTTACTGCACTGCTATACTGGCAACCAGTCACACACCCTCTTCTTTAATCCCACTGGACAGAAGAGTTTTCCAGTAAGTGGTTGAGCAAAGACTGTCAGGAACAGAGGACAGGACTTCACTAGCATTCTCACTGACAGTGGCCTCGCTCTTTCTGTAAGACGCACAGGTGAATATGAATACCAACTGCAGTGGGACTGACAGAGGCCACGCCCCCGTTTGTTATCACACATATACAGCGACTCCAGGTTTATCGCAGCCATACAATAAACGGAGTGCTGGATGCACTGATCTGACATAGGAAATCTTTACCGTCATAATACGAACTGCTATTTTTATGACTGGTAAAAGTTTTGTGGTTGCAAAGCACTTGTGGCGAACAGTCATTAGTGTCTCTCAGAATTTCTTCTCTCTTCCACTTCACTTCGCTAGTCAGAGCATAAAATGTCTTTTGGTGTACTGTATCCCATGCATCTGATACACACACACACACACACACACACACACACACACACACACACACACACACACACACACACACACAGTATTTTCGCTGAGTTCTGCAGCAGTATATTAAGTAAGGGCTTAATGATCCAGTGATTCAACAACAGTGGAAGGATGTTCTAGAAAAATTTATATTCCAATCTATAGTTGTTAATTATTGAATCGTGCACGTATAAATCAAGCTGTACTGTAGCAGACTCAGTTGTATTGTCAAACACTGAATCTTTCATGCATGGATCAAATTGAATCGTATCCTAGAAGATGCGATGGCATCAACTTTAAAGATAAAATCTTTCATATGACTCATACATTTATATGTGAGAATCAGATCACAGCAGATTCAGTCATATTTTCAAATTTGAAATCCTTCATTCAAGAATCAAAATAGTATCGTATTGTCAATCGCGTTGTATAGAAGACTGACTTTCACACCCTACATATTACAACTAATCCTTAAAACTCGAAACGTTTCATGTCCTTTCTCTTGCAAAAAAAAGGGACTTTTCATTACCAGAATGAGCCAAATGTCCTTACAAGGTCACAACTGTCATTAAAACAAAAATACTCTTTCTGGTATCCTATTCTAGCTGTGGTATTCTCACCATGCTGCTTTCGCATGCGCACACACACACACACACACACACACACACTCATTCACATAACACTAGACACCACAAACACTCATACCGTCCTGCAATTGGGTCAAGTGCATGCAATCACTTATGCTAATGACAGCACGAACCCAGATGAAGTGAGCTCATTGTCTCCCAACAATGACACTGGCTATTTTAAAAAGCGGGCATGGCAGGATGAGGGGAAACAGGGCTCTATGTGTGTGTGTGCTTGTGTCACTTTGTCGGACCCACATTAGGAGACCGTGTCAGTTTGACGCTTCGGGCACAAAAACATATTTAAGGTTAGAAGTCACAGCATTATTTTTGTTACTGCAACACGGAAAGATATGGAAATACTCCCACAATGATAGAAATACATGAATCTGTGTGTTCATGATGAAGCACAGCCACACAGGTCCCAAAACACTTCACCATTAAGCATCGTTTGAGTCACTCGACTGAAGGCTCTCCTGGCGTTGTTCTTTATTTAGCGTGCCGAGCCCGCCGCTGCTTTTAGAAGCTCTATAATTAAGGGGAGAGAGGGGAACTGGGCACCGACGGAAAAGCGATAACAGAAAGGACATCTATACGTGTGCTGTGTGCGTGTGTACTCTTCTCTTCTGCTGCAGTGTGCCTATGAGCTGAGAGCTCTGTCTCTTTTTACAGGACAAATGAAACACCCTGGAACTTTTCATTCAAACTTCAAACTTTTAATTCAGATTCATTCCAATTATATAACTAATAACTCGTAGCACCTATAATATATATATATATTTTAAAACTTTAAACACTGGCTATGTATAACACTTCAGCACATGCCGTTATAGGAAAATAATGACAATTTGTTACTGTTGTCACCTTACACTTACTGTGGTGTAAAACCACAGAGATAGTATTCTTACTTTGAAGTACTTGGAAAATTTTATTTTACATCTGATTAATAATCATGATCATATATATTCAAAATCCTACACTGTGCATGTTGTACAAATCATTATCCCAGCAATACATCCACACAATGGAAAACACCCGCCCCCCAACACACATGTACACACGTGCACGTAAAAACTTTGATCGCTGTTCAGCCCTGAGGGAAAAACACACAGACCTCCCAAGTTACAAGGCGGTAAGTAAGTAAGTAAGCCGTTCACCCACGTAAGATATAAAAACACACAGAACAAAGAGAACTGAAACACTGATCTGATGGAGGCCTCGAGTCTACAGCGTCATTGTGGTCATCCTCCCCCTCTTTCTTCTTATACTCCACTCTACACTGCAGCCTGGGCTTAATTCAGGCTTAGTGAAGCGAACAGCACCATCCAGTTCCTCTGTGTGTGTGTGTGTGTGTGTGTGTGTGTGTGTGTGTTGTATGTGTGCCTTCACTTGGACTTTCTCGTTGTTATGCAAGTTAGCGTGCGTGCATGTGCGCCTGTGAACACTGGAGAAATCAATATCGCGATGACATCATCTCTCAAAGACAAAACGCAGACCGCTAAGCGGTTACTCTGGGCGAGGGTGTTGAGGCTGTGGATTTGATCTTGCTGCATTGTGAAAACGGTTTCGAAGTGCATGTCTGTGGAAATCTCCGTCATCGTTAGGGCTTTGTGAAACCTCCTACGAAAGTCGAATCCCTGGAGCTCACTGTGCACTCAACCATGTAGTCCTCTCTGATAGTCAGCATTAATGATTAAAAATCACTGCTCGTGGACACGGAGCCAAGAACGTGAAGAACGGAGCCGTGGTCCTGAGAATTATGTTCTTGCCAAGTTAACTAGAATGAAGTGTGCTCCTGACAGATCCGGAGATGTACCGTGGACTTACCGTAGTGAGAATAGCTTTATAATGTAAGCATTTCAAATCATATTCCTCTAGAATAAAAACGTTAGAGTTAGGGATCTGAAATAGTTCGATCTAGTGCCAGTCTAAGGCACTAGATCTAACATATCGGCTGATCCAATCTGCTGACATAGGCTAATTATCATGGACAAGGGGCCAGTTGACCGACACGACTAGGCCGGTGTCTACTGACAGGTAATCCAGTTACCGTGGCAACAGTGAAGGTAAAGCTTGCTTACTGCCATTACACATTATATTTCGATGTAATAAATAAATAAATGAATCGCACAATGTACACATGAACATAAACTTTTAAACATGTTGGGTGATGTGCTATTCCACAAACGTACTCCGTCAGATCGTGACGTCCATATAAAAACAATCAAAATGTGTATATTCAATAAAATATAAAAAAACAACTGTTAGTTTATGTCTATGCGAGGACAGGCATGAGTGAGCAGATCGGTACTGAGAAGCATGAATCAGGTCATTAACACAGAATGCATGGTGCTGTGATTTGCCGCCACATGAAGGTAAATTATCAAGCAGTGGAGTGAGAGTGCAGAGAACCTGGCATGAGAGCAGATCGGTTCTGTGACACGCAGGCTTTCTTTCCCTGTTCTTTGTATCTTATTAATTTCAAAATTGGAACCAATTTTTGATGAGAGGAAAACACCAATCAACATGAAACCTAATCGTAGCCCAATCATGTAGATATAGTACATCAGTAATGCAGACTATGAGAAGATAATGAAATGAAGGTATTTATTATTGCCTACTGAGAAATAAACACAGCCTTTATCTGTGCGCGAGATAAAAAAATATCAGTGATATCACAGAACTCATTTTGAAAAGAGGAAACTCACTGCATGTGCACGTTCTAAGGTCACAGTTTAAAACCATGTAATACACATAAGATCTAGCTAGGGGTGGAAGAACTCCCACTTCAAACACTCTTAACTGAGTCATATGTACCTCACGAACATAGCTCTCTTTTGACCTTAAGCTCCTTGGAACAGCGCCGCCAAATCCATGAAGTGTCTCGCACTTTCCTTCACCTCCTACTCAATGCTTTCAGATTCAGATATCGTTAACAGTAACAGTGAAAGACACCCACCACTGTCATAGTCCTTTATCTGTCTCCTTTGCGTTTACAGTTGCTTTTTATTAACGATGGGCGATTAACGAATACGATTATTAACGATTAACATACGACTTACATGATTTATAGTCGCACTGTTTTTCGCACTCTGATCCGGGTCTTTTGCTTAAACAGGACTTATTGCTCTATGGTGTGTGTTTGTGTTCCTTTCAACAGTCATACGTCTTCATATAAGCCTGTGTCAAAATGCTCAAAACCAAAAAGCACACATGCACAGCACACCCAGTACACATGCGCAGACATGGCCTTGGGCATTATGGGCCTTAGATTAATCAGGCCATCTTTATATTTATGCTAATGCTACGCTTAATCTCCCTGCTGTTTCCTCATGCACAGCTAGTACCTCTTTTCTCTCCACCAGACCACCATTAGCATTCATTCCTTGCTCCCGTGCCAGATGGATAGCATTTTTCCAAGTTCCTTTCAGCTCCTGAGGAGACCTTGCCCCACCCAAGGAGGCAACCTCCCTCAGTCGACCTCGTCACCTCCCTCAGACCCCGTGATCGTGTTTTAATGGCTCAGCCAGTGTCCTCTGAGCATGATGATGATCCTCATGTGCCGTCGATGTTTCCCTGTTTGCGGACACTCACATTCTTTCTATCAAACTCACAATATCATTCAGTTTGAACTGGGCAGCTTCCACTTTTCTGGGCAGCTAATTGATACGTTTATGACTTGTCTATCAGTGGAGAATGCAAACACAATGTCCTACATCTGGAAGAGATAAAGGCTATAAATACATATCATTCCATTTTAATGAATGTAAATACTCGTTTAAGTTTAGTTTTTCTTCTGCTCTGGTCAACAATATCATAATCTTGTCAGACAGCTTGTCCTTAAAATGGACCTCTCACACATATGGTCTCTCAAAAGCCTGATATATTTCCTAGCTTTGGGGACAGTAGTAGCTGATCAGGAAAAGCAGAAAGGTGTCGTTAGGATTTGTAAGTGGGGATTTATTGAGGAGGAGCGGTCGGCTCATCCTGTACAAATCCCCAATTTTGTACCAAAAGCCAAAAGTGTCTTCACGCCTCACTTCCCATCTTCCCCCATTACCAAAAAGCATAAAATAAGGGGGGAAAAATGCTGAAGCAGATGAAAAACAAAACTTGCTCTTTTAGAGGAAATCGAAAAATAAGGTGCGTCTGTCGCCCTTAACGCTGCAATCTCCACCAGGGCGAATCTCACGGGCTGCTGCATTGCCGCTCCCCCCCCCAATGCGCCATCACTTTCAAGCAGGATTATCTCCACTGACACAGAGACTTCATTTGTTTATTCAGATGCATTTCACTTTTTTCAATACTGAACTGCACTGAAGATTTTGAGGCACCGTAAAGGAAAAGGACCAGGAGAAGAAAAGGAGACTGTAGGTGAAGTTGACAGTGGGAGGAGGGGGTTATGAGTCTGGACATGTTGCTGGCAGACAGGGCTGTTTTTTTCTGCGGTTTATCACACACCCACCTGAGCATCAGAGCATGAAGTGGATCAATACAGATGATGTTTTCCGTGTAATTTATCAAGAAAATCCCTTTAATAGGCTTTAAGGGTTTTTGCAATACCATGAACTGTGGCTTTGTAGAGGTTTCTTGGGCTGTATATACTGTAGTTATGTAATAAATGTGCTCTCCATGTGAGTTCTGTGCCTCTATGTCTTTTGTGATTCGCTACAAAAGACACAGAGATTCGACTTCCTGATTCAGGTGTCAAGAATGTTTCACAGTTTTAGGTTAAGCAATCGTTTAATATTAGTCCATGTCCCAGAGCAGGGGATCATCCCAATGACATATAGCCATACAACTGTACCTTACAAATTACTGCCACTTGCCTATATAAAGGAGAATAAAGGTGCAGTGCATGGCCTCTTAAATGTTACCATCCCACCAACAAGCAAATGTACAGCTTACTTACAGTATGATCTGTATTTCTGAAAGAATAAGAGAGAAAGGGAGAGCAGTGATTTTCAGCGAAACGCAGGTAGTTGTTTCCAAAACTAAGCCTACAATAATGAGAGATTTCCAGCAGAGCTTAATCACATGGTGACAATCATGATAGTTAAAGGCTGCCGAGCTCGCTGCTTCTTCAAACAAAATCTTTCTGTCATTCTCAATTAAGCAAACACAGTGTTCATTAACAGGCAGATATTTGGTCTAATGTTTAACCCCATCTAGATTTGACGAATGTTCAGCTGGCCTCCCTCCCCTCCGGTCTACACCCGTCTAGATCCCAGAGGCCATGTTTTCATACTTGTGTTACAAACAATTACACACATCTATCTGGTTCCCCATTGGTTCTACAGTTCCGTCACCCCCCACACAGTCATCTGGGAGGCCACACCCACTCCCAACAGATGTCCTCAAATTTGAGTGAAATGACAACAAAAGCTCTTGGAAAAAAAAGCCTCCCAGGCGTCCCATCATGCCCTACCCCCAAGGCCTCACACAAAAGCCAGAGGATTAGCTGCTTTTAGCACATGAAAAAAAGCCACCCCCCCTCTCAACCACCACTCCTTCAGATTCACATTTGGCACCGACGGAGAGTGACTGTACCCTTCTTTCTCCTCTTCCATCGCCCCAAACAAAGCCCTGTTGCCCCCAGGCTTGCATCCAAGCCAGGCAAATGCAACGGCAGCTTTAGCAAGCTTAGTCCAGCTCAAATCGAGTCCCCATTAATGCTCTTGGCTAAAAGCAGCACTGGTAAAGTCAGTATAACACAAAAGGAGGGAACGACAAGCCACGAATATTCTATAAAGAAACGCGATTATCATTATAATCTCAAAAAATATTGTTAACATTGATATTCTCACAGTTCACCAGTTGCTATCATTAATAATCCCTTTTGTTTTGTTACTTCATCGTGCAAAAGCAGGACTCACTTTATTAGTCTTTAAATCTGACAACAGGCCACTCTGTAGTTGATGTGCCACTCCTACAAGTCATTAAGAACAACTCAATAGCTTTGAGACTCTGACTGCACCTCCACATGGCATATAAACCATCCGCTCACAACCAGAGTGGAAAATAAATGGGCCAATCGCATATGGCCCCCGTGACCTCTAGCTGTGAAGAATGAACTTGCTCTGAGAAACACCCGAGCTTCATAACTCAGGCTACAGTGGGCTTATGACAGGCCCACATTGTCTGAACACTCCATCAGCTCAGCCATGCCAGCTGGCCATCATGGTTAAAATGCTAAACGTAGGCCAAGTGTGTGGGGGGAATAAATAAATAAATCACACGTGCATAGAACAACCTGCTCCCTCGTCCCTGACATGTGTTAATCAAAAGGCACTGTGGAACAGCACAAGCGTAAAAATGCTGTCTTGGGAGGTAGGGGGAATGGGTTTTGCGAAGGTCTGCTAGATCAAGACGCATTATCGGAACCATCGAGCATAGCCGTGCGAAATCCGCAGCGTCTGTTCAAGCAGAGACACTTTCGCTTTGTGGAGGTGAATGCAACGTCACCGCTTTATCAGCTGGCCTCAGGACTGGACTACATCAGCCAGTCACTCCACATTCGCATCCACACGCAGGCGAGCGGCCAAAGAGGAGGATCAAATTAAACTAGTGGGATCAATCCTTTCATCTGCGACGACTCCTGTAGCTCTGCTCCTTATCTTTTCAGAGCTGCTAACCTGCCGTTTCTTCTCTATGAGAGGCCAGCGAGTAAATACAATGTCTGTTCGCTTCTTGGAGATTATTTTTTCCTCTTTTTTCCACAATATGCCTGCTTCAGGAGATACCAGAGTTTTAGATCATCTATCGTTTGCAGATGATAATAGAGGCACCGTCAGTAACAACAGTGCACTGACCATTTGCCTGCAGCAATAAGATTAAAGGTTAAATGGCTCTGATCTAGAAAACAGCATGCTTTATTTCTTATTCTTGGAAAAGAACATAACCAGAAACAACTCTCAGACTCTCAGTCGGCATATTAAATAGATTTTTTGCATGCTCCTAAACAGGAAATCCCACAAAATGAGTATGAAACTGCAGCTAGCAAAGAGTCAATTAAATAAATTAATACCACACTGCTGTTGAATTTCACTTTTTATTAAGTTTAAGACAGGAAAATAAGATGATGTTATGGGAATGATGGTAGACATTTATACCGTACCTGCTATAACAGGAACCAATTCAGTTTGTGGACATTGACCAATGTGTAAGCGTAGGGCGTTTTCACATTAGGACCCCGGGATCATTTCCGAGAACAATGATTGGTTATTTTGATCTGTGAGAACACAACCGTTCCAGGCTTGAGAACTGCGCCCGAGTTTACCTTTCCAAGTGGGCACTGTATAGAATACCGTCACAGATATAGAAATCAATCGTACCTGAGCATGAGCGCAAATTAGATGCAACGTCAGTGCCGCCAGTCTCTTCCAAATTCTTCTCCACCAATCATCCTCTGACCCACACAGCCATAGCTGATAAAGTAGAAAGGCTTGCAAGAGTGCTGCTCTTGGCATTTTTTCCCCGAAATGTCAATAATATTTGGCATAGCATGAAAGTTTACCTCCTTGTTCTCTTTTTCTCGTGTTTAATGGTGGCTTACAAACAATGTAGATGCATTCTGCCACCTACTGTATCGGAGAGTGCAAATACGCAAGTGTACCCGAGAACAAAGAACAATCATCTGAACAATCGGGGTGGGTAGCAATCATTCCTGGGTGTGGTACAAATCTAACGTGAAAACACCCATAGTAACTCTGTTTCATTACACCAGCCGGTTGTTGATAATTAAAGCAGTGTGCGGCTTTAGATAAATTAACTGGTTAACCTATGATTGTGTCTCATGAAATTTTTACCATACCGCATCTGTAGGATTCCCTGCCACAAGAAGCATGCACACCTTAAAAACCAAAGAGAACACTGAAGATTTTAAAGTGCCCCTATTATGCCACTTTAAAGGTTGCTAATATTGCTTTATGAGTCTCTTAAAACAGGTTTACATGTATGCAAGGTCAAAAAACACTTTAGTTTTCTCCAAAAATAGATTTAATTTTACCCCATTTCTAAATGATTCGTAAATGACGTGTGAAGCAGTTTGAAGAATCAGTCTGTCTAAACCACTCCTTTCCGTGAGCCCTCACTGCTGTGATTGTCAGATGGCGCGGTCCTTTATGATTGGTCTACCGCTACAGCGTGTGTCGGAAGACGAAACGTCCATTACCATGCGGCAGCTCTGGAGACCTGTCAATACTTAGAAAATATGGCCTCGATTTTACCGTATCAATTCGAGTCGGAGTCTGACGATGAAAAGGTTGAAGTGGCACATCGACAAGAAACAGTTTCGCCAGCACAACTGGAGCAGGACGTCTCTCAGTGGTGTCATATGTTAACAAGAGTGTGGTCGGGCAAGTTGTTCACGTCGTAGAACGTGGGCGAACTTTATGCAAATATGTTACTTAGTGACGTGGATCCGTAACAGAAAAAGATTAGAATTGCTAACGACTCGTTTAGGCGAATGCGAGCCGACTCTTTTTTTTTTTTTAATAGACAAAAACTTCATTTATCGTGCACTGTCGGCGTCAGAACTTTGCAGATAGTTTATTTTCACATACAGCTACATGACTCACTGCATGAAAGATCATATTTGAAAACGTATAATAGGGACACTTTAAATACAAGGCATGATTGTAGTTTCAACTTAAAGATGGTTGAACTGGCTGTTCATACATGTGAGAAGAAACACCTGAACTGCCTGTTTGAGTGTATTTAATAGTTGCATTGCAAAATAAAGCACTAGGTTTCGGGTATTGGTATGATGAACAGGTATGATGTACAAACCGGATTCCAAAAAAGTTGGGACACTAAACAAATTGTGAATAAAAACTGAATGCAATGATGTGGAGAT
>JAQQZT010000007.1:13674166-13727976 GCA_030068275.1 Clarias platycephalus | reverse complement strand
GTGCCCTAAGTTTCCTGGGATAGGCTCCAGGCCCCTGCGACCCTGTATATAAGGATAAAGCGGTACAGAAAATGAATTAATGAAATTAGTCGATCAGTGTGAAAATTGGTTGTTTAATGTAGATGTTATGCGGTAGCCATGACACGCTTCTCTGCGAAGTTGGAAAAACAAGCTAACTGAACCCTATATGTGTCAGGATAAGAATTATACAAGTTTCTACCATTTTTGAAAATGGTCTCCTGTTGCTTTGTTGCTCATCAGCATGAACACAGGGTTACACAGACTAAAACACAGAATGCCAACAAATCATGGGCAGCAGTGAAAAAAGCATTCAAAACAATAACTACCATTAAAACCAATTACACAGCCAAATAAAATACTTAAGTGCTTTCAGTAAAATTACTGTCCATACAGTAAATTAAAAATATATATATTATTTAAGTATAAAATCGCTTTGCTTTTCAGAAATCAGAATTTCACAAGAAACGTGCATGTTCTGCATGAATTGTATAACATTTAGGGAAAAATTCAACTATGATCTGTTGTTGTTGTTTTTTAACACAAAGAGGATTTCAGCTTTAATCCACCCACCATCCTTCAGACGGGGTCAGGGATCATCTGTGATTAACTTTTCACTGTTATCAGTTACAGGATAAACAGCACAGTTTATGTCTAAAGCATAGTTTTGTGTAAAGTAGTAAGGTATTTGCAACTGAAAAGACTTATAATAGCATTGACAAATAAATACACTAGGATAGTAAAACAAAAAACTATAAAGCTTTAAAACCTCTTCTTTTGGTACTTTTGGTTTCAATCAAATTAACATCCTAAATTCTTGTGTATAAACCTTTAGGCAAAAAAATGTGCTTACATATAAAGTAAAAGCAATCAAGAAATAGCTGGTTAGTTGATTCAAATCCACCCCGTGTATACTAGTGCAGTAAACAGTGCGCACTCACAGCGCCGCCCTACTGATACGCTGAGGGAAAACGCATACTGTTTAGGTTGGCAGTGCGCGTGCTCTCAGGTAGCCATGGAGACCGGCACGAGCGCGACCGTTAGCGGCGTTCTATTTAAACCTACTATATAAATCTAGTGTGGAATCTTTTGGACGTTAATACTTTTTACTGTTAAACTTTAGTGTTAAATTTAAGCTATAAATATAATATATTTATTTATCGTAGCCAGGAAAACACTCATGTTGGTTGGTTGGGGGCTTTATATTAAAGATAAGATAAAACTCAGTGTTCCTATAAACAACTGGAACATGTTTAAAAAGAAAACGGGTGACTCCTGAGCCAACAAACAACACTTCATATAATGATGCCGGGATACATAAAAGCATTTGGAAGTTTATAAAATACAGAACTGCATGCTAAATATTTATGATACCTGAATTAGCATCAGCGCAGGCTAATAAACTCGACTCGCTTTTATTGCAAGCTTTTGCTCCAGTTTATAATAATTTAAATGTTTTCTCCTTTTTTTTCATGAATAAGGCTGTGTGTATAAGATACACTAGAATACGTATCCTGGCTGTGTCCAGCAGCCGACTTTTAGTTAACTATTTAAAGCAAAAAACAAAACAAAAAAAAGATGCATAAACACACCGCCGGACTCACCTAAGCGCAGTTTCTGTCCCAGTAAGTCTGTTTAAAGCGGGGCATGCGGATAAACCATTCCTTCTGCGTAGCGTGTTTAAGTCGCATCCATGGAAAAAGACAAGGGGAAAAATCCACACGGAGCCCTGGGTCCTCTAAAACTTTAGATGGAAATGAATAATCTCCTCTCCGTCTCGGTACCACATGCCTTTTAGGTCGGTTTGTGTGACGAACTGAACGGTAAAATGCACGTGCAGCAGAAAGTTTACACTACTGATTTAAATAGTTTTCAGCTGTCGTTTGGTCCGCTGTGTGTCCACGTCCGAGCACTTCTGTTCAGGTTGAGTCCCGGCTGGGGGTGGAGAGAGAGACAGGGAGAGAGAGGGGGTCTCTGTTTTCCCTCTTTACTGAGTTATGGAGAAAAAAAGCTTCCGTGGCTCCGAGTGAAAAACGACGACACCTAGCGGAACCAGTAGAGATGTACAGCCACCCAAGTACTAAAGGGAGAGTGGAACCTCAGTATACGAATTACATTCGTTGTGGAGGCAGGTTCGTTGGGCGAAAATTCATATTGCAATACAATGTTCCCTTAAGGAATAATGCAAATGCAAATAATCTGTTGCAGCCACCGGAAAAAATATTACCAATACAGTTGACCCCTGTAAAGTCGCGGTTCAGAGTCAGACTTCAAACAAGTCAGACTTTTCCTTGTAACCTAACTAATAATTGTTCGTGGAAACCACATTTTTTATGGACTTTTTCATGGTAATATATACTTTTTCTAGCAGTTTAACTCTAAACTATTAACAACAATGTATTTTACTAATTTTGTAATATAAATATTAAAATAAATTCAGCTAAATTTCCATATAAAATGTAATACTGTATAAATGTTTTAGTACCCTTGGGACGGTAAATTATTAATGTATTTACCCTACCTATATCAAAGAAAACTGCAGCACATACCAAAGAAAATGCACTTGCATGAATAACTGTACTTATAGGGGTAACATCAGTATTTTACATTCTAGAACTGTAAGAGATATAGCAGAATAGTACTGTACAGTATATGGGTTTACCTTTACATTTATAATTTTTTATAAAAGAGTAATGTATTGCGCTGGGTTTACAATTAAATAAAAGTGTTTTAGGGCATATTTAGGAGGATTTAAAAAATAATTGACCACATCCAAAATTTCTGTTTTTTTCACAATTTGCGGGTGCCCTAGGAACGTAACCCACAAGAATTTCGGGGGTGAACTGTATTACCAATTTCCAAAACTATAATTGTATTTTTCACATATAAAAATCCCGTCCCATTTTCCCATTTTAGTAAATGTTGTACAAAATATGACCATACAGTACCACCACATTGACGAGGTTTATTACTTCTGTTTGAAAGTGCAGCTGTAGCAAAAATTACTACAACATTACATTATAGGGGTTACATGTGTTAGTAAATGTATCACGGTTTCACTGTATCTTTGTATTAATTGACTGTCTAAAACACCAAAGCAGGTTTAATGTGAGAAAGTCAGGGGGTTTTAAAATTTTTAAGCAGACACTGTGAGTCACAAAAGGGTCATGAACAACTGGAGTAAGCAACTTCATTAGGGAGAAAAGGAAAAAGTAGACAGAAATGTGTGGAAATGTTTTTTAACCTGTATTTATACCTTACCTTAAAGCATAAGGTAAGGTAAATTTCCTGTAAAACACTGTAATTAACCATGACACACTTTTTAATATACATGTGCAATCAAAAAACATTCAGAATCTTGCTATTGTAGTATTTAGTATGATAATGTACACTGTTAGGTTTTATTATCCATATTAAGGAGACTTTATATGATCTTTACACTTTATGAGTAACAAGTTGCACTTCTTTAGTATTAATAACAACAAGGACAAGTGAGTGTTAAAGCTGCTGTAACATAAGTGATAACTTGTTCCACGGATGACTCACAACATTACATAGTATAAATATAAATGTTTTAAATGATTTTTGTGTTTCATTAATTTAAACTGATATATTTTAAAAATAGAAAACAGGTCAAAAAAGACTATTAACAATAAGCAGTAATTTATTAACATTGCTATTATTGCAGATGTCTATTGTCATGGTGAAGCACTTTAAAAAAAAAATATCTCTGAGTATTTAAATAATATTTTAATAAAACCCTTTAGTCTTTTTTTAATAGAGTTTGGAATGCCAAGAATGCATTCAGACTGCTTGTGTAAGTTTTTCTAAAAATGGCATTGTCATTGTGAACGCTTCTTCTCACTGATTACACACGTTTTGTACACCTTTTGTTCACTTCAAGCTGGTAGCTACGCCCTAATGCACGTACAGTAGCGCTGCAGCTACTTTGTTAAAGGCACTATAAAGACTGGATGTAACAAAACCCCGTGGGTGAACAAAACATTTACAGAACATGGTTTTGTGCAAAATAATGGCCAGTTACACCAGCTGTGTTTGTTTTTCTACAATACATAGGATAACTAGTACCATAAATGTAGTGTTTAACCTAAAGACGTCTTTTTTTTTTAGCCCTTTAGCAAACACAGACAATAGCACCCTGTATTGCACTGAGATAATGGTATGACTATGATATGAGAGAATGAAATATTGAGGAGGGCGAAGGCAGCGATCAATATTCCTTCAAGCACTGAATCAAAGCAGTGGGAGGCAGAGGGCAGTCAGATCTTCAAAGCTGTGAATGTGTGATGCTTGTAGTTATACCCTAGGGATGGTTGCTGGGTCAAGAATAAAAAAATGCAACCCTGTGAAACATCAGTAACTTTTTTTTACTGGGGGGGGGGAGGGGGCGGGTGATATCATCTGCTGTTTGTATTGTCTGAAAGCATCAGACAGGACACAGATAGACACAGTACAGACTGGACATTAAAGGGGGATTATTGGCTGCCCTTCAATATGTCAAGCCACAGATTTGTGTGTAGGGATTAAAATTTATTGTAACAGCTGCAATGTTGTGTGTTGTGATATTTAACACACCAGACACTGATATCTTGAATGCTTCAAAATGTCATGGTGATCTACTTAAAACTGGAAACGCTTTTTAACATGGGAAGGCAAACATGTGGTGAGTAATGAGAATGCTGTTGCTAAGCAACTGGAAAACGAAATAAGCTAGCTTATAGGGCTGGGCAATAAGACAATCTTGAATTGGTATCATGATAAAATTTATGTTGATAATGAGGATATGCTTTAGACATTTTTACTCGTAATAGACAGACATACAGTAAAAGCCTATCATACAGAAGGCATAAACAAACTACAACAACTTATCAGTTAGCATTTTCGGCTTGCATATCAAAGTACACAGTACAGGCCTGGGTTGTGGCACACAGGCAGTTAACACAACATTGAGTGTGATAGCCATAAATAATTTGAGAAACAGTAACATGACTACATTATCGCAGGAACACAGTTACACTGCGAATGCTGCTGAGAACTACTGGCAGCTTTTAATGTGGCATGCTTTCCTGCACGTTACTCAATAGAAGAGTTAACACTGGAATCAATCAACACATCTTAAATTTTAATATGAGAACACAGCCCATTCCATTTACTTTATTGGTTCTCTTGCATGATGTATGCTCTACTGATCATTCAATGTTCAAAAGCCTACAAAAAAGTTTATGAATTTTACCCAGATTATGGGGATATAAAAATGCTCAAAGCTTCACACAGGTTTCTACCTTTACAACACTGAGATGTTTACTGCCGTGACACAGAAATGTATAATAGTCGTCACAGCTTTTAATTTTTTTTACATGATTTGAATCATTTACAAGGCAACCTAGCCTGTATTGTTTTGCTATGGCAGGTCCTCTAAATAATGTTCGTACAGATAAAAGATTTATTAATAATATTTTTGGTAACACATTTTATTCTAGTCATAGTTCTTTCTGATTTATTCATTATCAGAATATCCTTCATAAAGGTGACATTATCAAATTATATCTCATAATAAATAATGATATTGATCAATATGGACAAAAATATATTGTTACCATATTAGTTGGACATGTTGCCCAGTTTAAAGTTAGTTAGTTTTTAGCCCTTTAGCAAACACAAATTATTTTTTTTTGTTTCTTTGTTTTTTTTTTGAGTCTGTCTTAAACCAACTGAGGTTAGCGTTAGGGGTTAGCACATTACAATAGATTTTGTTTGTTAAGTTTTCCTGTTCTGCACACCTTCCATGAAGTTTGTCATCTGGGAGGTGAGTACAATGTGAGTAATCGGAGCCAAATTCCACAACCTCGTACAGTGCAAAGATGCATTCCATAGTTCACCTTAGACTAATATGAAGCTTCTGCAGTTCCACTGAGCCACACAGACTTGGTATCTTTCACAGTTATACTGTATACTGTATAAATGTAACTATTTTCTTTCCCTGGAACTAACTGTATGACTAAATAATAAATACATGGTAACTCAGTGGAACTGCAAAAGCTTCATTTGAGTCTCAGCTGAACAATGGAATGATTGTGGGAATTGGCTCAGATTACTTACATTGCACTCATGTTCCAGGAAACAAACTTTACGGTCGTCGTGCAGATCAGGAAAATTTATGATGACCAAGACTTATGGTAAAGTACATACATGCACCTCAATTTTGATTTAAGGCAGACTGAAAAAAAAACCCTACCTATCCCTTTTAACTATCTGCACAGTGGCAGATTATATGTAATTATAATTAGCATAATTTGCTAATTAAAAATAAGTCAGTTCCATAGTGTTAAGAAGCATCAACAATGTATCAAAATTAAATTAAATTTCAATTAAATTTTACTGCACTTTATTTGTATAGCACCTTTTAACAATGGCCTTTAAAAAAAGATTTAAACAAATAAAAAGTATGGATACAAATTAGAAAAAATGTAAGGGAAAAAGTCAGTTTGTCCCTGATGAGCAAGGTGGTGGTGACAATGGCAAGAAAAAAACTCCCTGAGATGATGAGAAAGAAACCTTGAGAGGAACCAGGGAACCAATCCTCATTTGGGTAATATCTGATAGTGTGACCATAAATCATTCTCTGTTGGATATGTGTGCTATAAGGCTGAAAGTTTCAATTATAAAGTGAAGTAAAAAATAGTTGGTCTTTAATACATCTTCTTGAAAACAATGACAGATGCAAATAAATGACAGAAATATGTGAAGTATGCGGGGAAAAAACATACATACTGTATTATCTTTAGGCAAAGATAGGCAATCCCAAATTTTCTTATGAAATTCCCATAAGAAACATGGCGGAACTGCTAAAACTAGACAATTAAACATTCATTTATTTAAAATGACACTCAAAGTGCTGCAATTTCAAATAATAATAGTTATAATAATTGACATTGGTAAATGCTACGCTGAAATAATTGGCTTAAAATAGTTTTTCAAATATCACAGCCCCCAGAACGATATACAGTAATTTGCTGATATGTCTGGATAAATCGGAGGATCAGGACGCTGGACATGGCATCATTTGAACAGAAGTCCTTGTTTAAAACCCCAGGTGATGCAGAGCAGCAGAAAGCTAAAAGAGCTAATCAATATGATCGCCCTGTAAAAGTGCCACTGTGGTTTTCATGTTTGATTTTCCCAGTGCCTCTTATTCACACCTGCCTGCTTTAATCAGGCGTATAAATCTACAGCTTTCCTCGACAGTGCTGTCCCCAGGTGTTGAGCTGAGCTTAGCATGGTAAATTTCACCAGTGTGTTGGGAATGATAAAGGAGCACTTACTGCACGACAAGGGCAATCCATAAGGGTGTAATGAGCCTTGTATACTGAGAGTCTTTATATACACACACACACACACTGCTTGTTTGGGTGCTGCAAATCTGTTTATGTCTGCAAACAGGGGTTAGGATGCTTTAAAATGCAGACAGAGGCACACAAACAGTGGCAGTTATTTCCATATTACACGTACACGCACCCATCCTCTATCCTGGTCTTGGGTATAAGTAGTGGAAGTTAATGGAGTTTTCAGCTGTTGTAGGCTGGCTTAAAGGAGGGGACCTCTTATGCAAAAATCCCTTTTGAGTCATGTTTAGTCACGGCTTAAACAAGCCAATTAGAATTTCTCCTTATGTGACCTAATATAAGAAGATACCCTCCACAACCGTGTTGCTCAGCTCTGCTGTCCTCTGGTGCGGGCGTGGCTCAGCAGTCTAGACATTCTCCTCTGCCAATTTTTTTTCCAACACCAAACTCTAGAGAATGTTGTTCAGAAATATCCAAGGATTTTAGCAATTTCTGTAATACTCTAAAATACTCTAAAACTCTAAAATCCCCTATAGCACCAACAAATACTGATGCATGGTCTGATGAACTGCTGCCACATGATTGCCTGATTAGTAACTCCATGGATAGTCACACATACAGGTATAATTACTAATTGATAAATGTATGCTGTTATTCATTAATACATTCAAAATTGAAATCATCCGCTGTAAAATGTGTAAGAATGTGTTGTAATTAAAAAATAATAACCTATGGGCCGATATGATTTAGACAGTATTTACACTAAGATTTAAGTTTAATAATACTATTGACAGACTCCTTTGGGATAATTCCGACACATCATGGTGTATTGGTACCTCAGAGGTTCAACGTTTAAGTGAGCTCAAATCTAAAACCTGCCTCTGAGTCACTTCCTACTGTTCAGTCGCCATATCAATATGCTGTGCTTAGCTTGGATTCTGCCTGACTTAAGCTGCTTCAGATGAAAAAACTGAACAAATAAAAATAAATAAATAAATATACCCCTTCACTTCCTTGCCTTTTTTTTTTTAACAGACTTGCTCAACACCCACAGAAACAAGTCGATGATTATGATCTGTGAGCTACAGGCTCACATCGCACCTCACCTCCTCATGAGCATCCCCTGCATTCCTATTTTCAGCTGTTAGTGTTTGGCTTTTTGCTAAGTTCACAGCTAATTCTTGCTTGTATAACAGATTCAGGCATTTTAGAAAAAGAAAGAAAGTTGTGCACTTTCTAAAGTTATTAAGTCAGGGGTGAACTCAGCGTGGGAACAGGACATAAGCAATTATAAAATATAAAGCTGCTGATAGACAAAGCCTTCTGGCTAAGTGTTTTGTTTTTTTGTAAGACTGCATAAGACTGCTTCACACAAGTGTTTATGGATTTACGTCTGGGTAACCAGCCTTTATGCTTTTTCAGCCTTTAAGATGTTGGAATTTACTAGTACATTTTATGATGAATGATCTATTAAAAATCCTAGAGCTGAGGGGCACATAAAGTTCAAACATGAGCCTTGTAGCTTAAAAGTAAAAAAAAAAAAAAAAAAATTGTTATTGAACAAATACAAAGAGACTTACAGACTTATGACAGGAGAAAATATAATTTTTTAAATAAATTCAATTGCTCGAATGCAAGGGATTTTTTCCTTCTAAAACTACAACCAAAGTCAAATCCTGTCCTCATTGTAACTCCCGGAAATAAACTAGATATTATTCCTTCTGCATTGCTGATAATAACAATTATAATCTAGTGGCAAACCAGGGTATTTAGTTAGTCGATACTACCTAGTAGCAATATGTTATCATCGATACAAAAAAAGCACTCTGACCATGTATTTGTCTTTTTAAATAGCGTGATGTTAGGTGGCTAAGTGGTTAGCATTGTTGCCTTGCGCCTCTAGAACTGGGGCTTCAAATCTCGACTTCAGTCTGTGTATGTAAAGTGTGCATCTCTTTGCATGCCTTGTAGTTTGCTTCATGTACTCTGGTTTCCTCCTACAATCCAAAGGCATGTGTTGTAGCCTGATTGACTTTTCCAAAGCACCACATCCAGGATGTTCCCTGGGATAGGCTCCAGGCCCCCTGCAACCCCACATATGACAAACTGTATGGATTATGAATGGATATGACCTTGCAACTACAATGGAAAAAAGAAAATTTGATTTTTTGGATAAATTTTCTATAAGCAGGTGAATAGGTAAAGAAATGTAATCATTTTTTCCCCTCATTTCCTTGTCTTTCACCGCAGTCGTTGTCCTGTTTACTATTTTGTCTCTGTATTCACATTCACATGCTTTTATATTCAAGGCTGAAAGCAGCGAGTTTGGCTTTTTGAGTTGATGAATTGTAGGGCCTCACATACAGCCCTGAGGGACCTCTATTCAACACTGTGCTCTCAAAAACATTATCTCCTGTGACAGAAATTTCACTGGCTTTCATCTTCCAGGTCCACGGTGCAGATAAGATGCATATGAATACACTGAGCTTCTGTGTTAGGTTCACTCGAGTCGCAATGCAGGAAGAAAAGCAGACCGTCCATTAGAGCACAACCACTCACACTGATAAACATCGATGAGGCCCCTGCAAAGATTATGAATTCATTACACTGATGGACATGCACACAAAATCACAAAGAAGCACAATGAAGCAGGATTCACGTGTATTATATTCTTTACCATTATGCTAATTTTGACCAGGCAATAATCTATGATTGTAAATGTGCATGAGGTGATCATAAGGTCATGCTCAGAGTGGATAATTGCACATTTTTATATTATTTTATGGAATAAACAGAGAAAAGTTTTTTCAATTAATTAGGAAAAGTTACTAGTTGAAATTGAATTTACACAAAACTTTGTTTTATTATTCTTATTATTTAATGTGGCCGCATGCATATTTTAAACAGTAGTATTTTTACTCACATTGTTTCTAGTATACACATCAGCTCTGCCACTAAAACATCTCCAGTTTGAGGAAGTTTTTCCAACGCTGGTAAAAAAAAATGCTCACTACAAATAACTCATAAATTCATTCCTAAGAAAAAAAGCACTTTCCCCGATTTTGCTTGTAATTTTTTTTAAACATTTTTGCTTTTCCCAAATATGGCATGTATCCCTTACCCAGAATGATAAGTATATGCTGCATTTGTCCAGATTTTGCATCCCTGAAAATAACAAAACAAAGAAAATTCCTCAACTTCAAATGAAATTCTTACCAAGAAAGTTGGAAAGGTGACTTTATGATGTCATATCAACTTGGCTGTTCTACAGTAAAAAATATAAACCTTAACTACATTAAGTGAGTTTAAAGTAGGATCATCATATGTTACCTGCCTGCTTGTATCTAACATAACATACATTTATGAATGTTTTCATATTTTTCTCCACGTTCTTGCTCAAATGCTTTGAGCTCGAAAATTGTATAAACCTGAGATAAGTCAAGTGCAGCCATCGTATCCTTTTTAAAATAATGTCACATATTTGGACCTTGGGTGTCTGAGTATTTTTTAAAAAGCTTTTTCCTGTTAAAAAAAATACCCACAAAAGGTTTCAAGAAAGTAACCCATGTTGTAGTTTTGTACCCTCAATTCTGATAGTATGAGAGTGCAGGAAGGCTCAGTCCATGCTAAGGAAATCTGACACCATGGGAGGTCACAGAAAGCTGTTTCTAATCTACAGGTCCTTAGACAGGAAGCTCCAGCTGGACTAAACCAAACAATGCACCAACTCAGACGCCATTTTGAGAATGGCAGGGGCAAGGAGACAAATTCAGGCATTAGACTTTGAGAGAGGCAGAACGAGAGAGTAAACATGACATGGAGAAGGAGCAGGTGAATGAGAGACTTAAAGTGACAGGGAGGAAGCGAAGTGGAGGGAAAAAACTCGAGAGGCAGTGAGAGTGAGATAAAAAAGAGAGAGTGACTGAGCAAGTAGACAGGGGGAGGAAAAAAGTGTGTGTGTGAGTATGTGTGTGTGTATGTGCGTGTGTGCATGCAGTGGAGTGTGGTAGTCTGCTCCTCTGTGCACTGCCTGGTTTGGCCTTATTTGGTAGGGGAGGGTTTGAGTATGAGGCTCTCCTGTTCTATTTACTTGGTGGGTGAGAGGCCGAGCACATTGTGCCACTGGAGAGCAAACAGGGACTGAACTACTCTCATCACACTCATATCTGTTCTTATGCAGTCTGAAAGTTAAATCTCAAATGCCAGTCTATGCACTATGTGGGGAATAAAACACTGGGTGTTTAGCTGTTAAGGGCAGAAAGTGGTATGAGGCACCCAAGTGGAGTTACTATTGCCACTTTAAATTTGCCATTGATGACAATATTTTATACATTAAGGAAAGACACATTGTACTTTTATTCCTTTATAGTTTAACATTACAGAATATCAGTGAAATAAATTTGTTCTTCTCATCATTTATGGTACTGTAAGTACGATATTTCAAATATCAAGATCAAATATTTTAGTTTCATATTCCACTCTGAACTCTATTATTTTTCCCTTTTGTTAAAAATTGTCAAATTTTATTTTATTCATTTTGTATGTATGTACTTTATGTAATAACAATAATAATAATAATAATAATAATAATAATAATAAGTAATAGTAAAAAGATTAACCTTTTTTTCCCTTGGATTTATGAGCTGTTTTCATGCAAACAAAACCAAAAAAAAAAAAAGCAAAAAAGGAAAATGTAGTTTGAGGGTAGTTTTATCTTGATGGTAATTATTAGACCCTGATCTATTTTACCTGTATGAGGATATATTAAAATGTGCATAGATTTGAGCAAATCTCATTCTGTTTCAAGTTATGCACTTTAACAGAAAATAATTGATAAAAAAAAAAAAGATTTGATTAGTACAGAACGATAAAATTGAGTTCGAGATATATTTGACAAAACCCTTGTTGTGAATCGATCCAAAGTTCAAGTGAAAGAAAGAAAAAAAGGAAAGGTCCATGCATGCATACACCCCATTAATCTGTGCCCTTTTCCCTCCTCTCTCTTCCCCGTGAGTCTCAATAGTGAGGACTAATCAAAACAAGGTCGCAGAGATTCGATGGAAGAAAAGAAATCACCCACGCTGCACTTTGGCCTCAACTGGCTGGAACAGGGCTGGGCATGCCAGAGCGCCACCGTTCATTTGACTGTGTGGAATTACACACAACACACTTCACCTGGTTATTATCGGTGCTATAACATCTTCCAAACTGCTGTTATTACTGCCATTGATTTCTGTCTTTAGTCTCGAAGCAAAGCATTAATTTCTCAGGCTATAAATCATGCTTCACCTACAATTATCATCATGTTTCTTTTTCAAACAACAAGTAACCTACTTAGTGTTAATTAATCAGGGAGAGTCCTGAAACATTTTATTTAGTTCGTTTGTGTTGGCTGCTGTTTTGTGAGGCTTGCAATTTAACTCCTGGTGCCGATTATTGTGTTTAGGATGTTATCCTGTTTAAAAGCTATTTTTAATAGGTAGCGTGAGAACGGCCAACCGGAGCGAGCAGAGCAGTATCGGCCAGCGTGCTCATTAAACAACAATGGCTCATGAGCAAAGTGACTGGCAAGCAAGGGGAACAGCAGAACCAAATTGGTCTCTTTCACATGTGACAGTTTCACTGCATGCTCGTTTTACTGCTCCTGCTTGACAAATACCTATGAGTGCACACGACTGATGACATCTTACTCTCATTAGTAGTGATCACACTCTCAGGTCAGGTGTTGTCATGCTCTCTATTAAACGTTATATATTTAAATATCAAGGTTTTTTTTTAAATCACGTTATCTGTAATATACTGTAAGAAGACTCTGTAGCTCTTCCTCTTGATATTTTCACACAGTAGAGTTTGCAATCTGCTTTGCCTTGATTGATCATCATCATCATCATCATCATAAATGATAAAAAAAACACACGTTGTGGCATCTGGTTATTAACATGACATCATACACCAGGTTTTTGAGTAATGAGTAAATGAGTAAATAATTATAGGACGGTCATTATTAATCTCTAATAATTTTAGATTAAACATGTAAAGTTACACTACAAACACCTTACTAGATTAATGAGACATGTTAAAGGCACAAACAAATGTATGCTTAATGGTACCATGCGAAACAACACAACCCCGCACACTTTACTACCAGATATGATACCATTATAATATTGTAAATTGTCCTAAAAGCATAAGCAATTAGTGCAATTATATAATATATACAATATAATAAACCCGGGCTCTAGGTTCGAAATCTGATTGTAAATAGGAACGTGAATAAAAAATGATCCTCTTAGGTATGCGACATGCCACTTAATCAGCACCTCTATTACAGCTACGTCTAAAAAGCAATGTGCCTTTGATTCCCAAATACCATGAAATAATATACTCAGGCACAATAAAAATTCATCACCTCCAGACACGCAAAGCTTCATTTACATTTCTTTAAATACCGCTGTAAATAAGTGGAGCGTTGATAATTGAATAATGGTAATTTATTGCTGTTTCTTTATAGTGCGGTACAGATCGGAGCAGGGACTCAAGGGAGGCCCTGAGGGTGCATTAAGCAGCCTGACAGGCACGCCAGCATGCACGCTCGTGCACAATGCCTCAGGCGCAGGCCATAAAGATTAATAGAGCTTGGTTTAATTGCAGGCCTCGTAGACGAAGAGCTTTATGTCATGCAGCACGGATTCCTGCTTATTCCACCCAACTGGAGTTAATCCTTTTGTTCAACAAGGTGCACACACACTACAGATGATCAGCACACACCTACCCGGCTTATCAAGAAGGATAACCCTTAATGCATGCAGATACTTAAAAGATTTCTTTCAAAGCAGTTTTCATGCATTTCATTTTAAGTTTTGGATCTTTATTTGCTTCTAAAGGCAAATCTGAGAACAAATGTGTGAACAGTGTGTGTACTAGAGGTCTAAAGCAAAAAACTAAATAAAGTACAGAGGGAAAAAATTATGATGTGTGTAATTCATGACCCTGAGGTGTGTATTTATGAGTTAAAGGAAATATCGTACTTAACAATGCATTTATACAGAAATAGCTGTGAGGGCTTTACAGATTTCTAATGCTAATTTGACAGTTTGTGCTTTTTATTTATTTTTCAGTTTATTATAAAAAAAGAAGATGGTTGTGTGCCAGGCGGAGATCACAGGGGGAACTTGCTAGCATAGTTGCAATTCTATTTTTTTTTTATAGAATAAAACATATTTAAAAATCTCAAAGACGAGGGCTGTTCATGTCAAACCAAGATTTGTGATGAAATTTTATTTCGCATTTAATGGGAACATTTTAAAGAAAAAACATCCGTAAATGATGGAACACCTGATCCTTAAAAATTGACAGATACTGTAGCTTGTCACCAACTTGCGAAAGAAACACATCTGTCTGTGGGAACTCATTCATAAACACCACTTTACAGGAACTCGCCTGGGAGTTCTTGCCACATTCCTGAGATGGTCCAAGCCATTATACACATGTTTGTGCCATTAAAGGAGTTCCTGTGAGGTCACCATTGCAGACATGAATCAGACAGTTTAATCCTGGCTCTGGTGTTCTGAGAAAACTTTCTATATTTATGGTGTGCAAGCACTAGTGGGATGATGGCATAAGTGCATTAGTGTAGCAGGGAATTATATTGAGAAATAAAAGGAGATTTTAACACATAACTGTGTTCTGTTATTCTGCACAACCAAAAGTCCAGGTTTGACTTGAATGCCCCTCATAAAAGGAATAAAAACCAGGTTTGAATGTTAGCTTTGATGATGCAACCGAAGGCAGCTAGTTAGTGATAAACTAAAAAATTGATCTTGATGGAAGCTGATCTGTGTGAAAGGAGTGCTCAGTTTATGAAGGTGAAACAGCTAGACAGAGTAAAAGACTAAAGCACCATCGCATCTTTCTCTGTAGGTAGAAATAAAGCACAGGCTAAATCCCACTGCACCGCTATCAGCCAACATCAGTCGGAATTTTAGTAGGAAATACATATTGAATGCTACTATAGATGGCATTTGTTATAAAGATTAATGTGCATGTCAGTCAGTGTGATGTTTTTTTTTTCTGTTCAGGGCAAATGCATGTTTACTGTATATAATTCAGCACTATGACTTTGATTCAAGCCTTTATTTTTCCTATCAGCATCGTTTTAAAACCCATATGAATGGCATAAAACTTTATCCCTCACATACATCCAGATAAGCCTAAACCTGAGGCTCTTTCCTCCTAAAGTTATCATTCACAATATGCTCAGTAGAGCAGCAGATCCAGCAGCTGCATTCATTCTCTCCAACAAAGGTGTGTTCTTATAGCTTTTTAAACCCAAAAGCAACCTCTTTACACACACACACACACACACACACACACACACACACACACACACACACACACACACACACACTTCTACTCCTAACTACTTCTTTCAGCACTTAGGCATGGATGACATAAGACCTCCACAGAAACATATAGCAGCATGTATTAGACTTCCCTGGACTATAAAACCACACTGATGGACTCAGACATGAGGAAATGCATCGTGTTTGTGATGAACATGAGGCGCTGCAGACCTCCGTGACCTCCTGGGCCGGAACATTTACTGGCTTTATAGCCAAGTGGCAATAAAAGTAATAACAAGTTGGGAACATACGATAAGAAATCTAGTGAACTTCATGATCACTAGAGCAGGAGACGTAATTACAGAGATGACAGAACAGTCATTCAGGTAAAGGTATGTTGGACTCAATTGGGATTAATAATAATAAAAATATCCCAAACTTTGATTCCCACATAATCTATGCATCTCTGTGACTAACTGCTTATAGGATACCATGCATAAAAAAGGCAGCTATCGAAGGAAACAGACAGAGAAGAAACCACAAAGAAAAAAACAAGAATGACTCTAATCATGACTCTACCACCACTATGCTTTACTGTGCCAGTGGTACTGCAGTGGCAGTCTGAAAGTACAAGGAACATCACAAATATTTCATCATTGTTTCACCCATATTTAAACTAGAGCTGTTGGTACATACAAGCAGCCAACTTGGATAACCAGACTTTCTATCCTTAGCACTGTTTTGGATTCAGTTTGATCTTAAAGTCTGACAGTGGAATATTACTGGGATTCAGGAATCAATGTGGATAATTTAATTCCACTTTGATTGAACATGAAAAAAAACCCAACCCATGCTATGTTACAAAGTAGTAGGTAAACGGCAAGATCCATTAGCTGTATGACTTCTTCTTAAGCAAGCATATGGAGATGTGGGAGCATATTTGTAGAAAAGATTAGAGAGTTAGCTACGTTAGCAAAGCTAAAGAAGAAAATGTGGGAACGTAATCAAAAAATAGTGTCAATTACATCAGTGGCCTTCTGTGTCATTCAAAAAGTCTTTTTGAAGAAAAAAATCAGTAAAAAATTTTTTTTTATGTAAATAAAATCTTTTAATATTTAGCTTTAGAAATTATCTGGAAAAATAATTTTAAAAAATCTTATTTATTGCTTGAAAAGAAACATATTTAATTATGGGTGACTAGTGAAATGTCCTGAATTCAGACATCTGAGATTTGACAGACATATAAAATAAAGAAGCGTGTCCGTTTTAGCATGTAATCCACTGCTCCTACCTCTTTGTTGTTTTCAAAGGTTCTGTAGCCTCATTCTTCAGCGCTTTACTTCAGCGTTGTTGTTTTTTTTCCTTCCGTCTTTCACAAGCTGCCTGCACCTTGAGAAGAGCAGAGAATAAAAGAGAGCCGAATGAAAAGGACTACCAAATGATGCACAAGTTCTCTAGAGCACAACTTCAGCATGATGAATGCGCTCTAGCGTGACCAAGTGCTCTGATTACAGGAAAAGACAAGAGCAAATCTGCATTAAACTATGCACCATTTTTCAAAACGTTGCAATCATATCTCCTTTAAAAGGCTCTTAAAACTTTCTGCAGCCAGAGACCATTTCCTCTTTAACTTCCACAAACGTCCTCAGCCCGGATTTACTGCATGAAGATATTTTAGGCTATCCGAATTGTTGGTGTAATACTTTAGACATTTATTAAGGCTATAGGGCTTTCTATTTGAGAGTACATTCGGTCCTAGTTGGCGAAATGTTTACAGAATGTTTCTATTCCTACATATTTTGATTTACTGGTTTAAATCCATTCAATCAAAATGGACAATGAAACAGATTAAATAGAGTAAGAACCAGATGGAATGGCTGGGGTGGAAAATACTTGGCGAGCAATTGGTCTTCATTATAAAGTATGATTTTGGGGGTTATTTATACCTTACTTGAATATTATCAAAATAGAATACTTTTCCTTTTTTACTCCTTACATTTTCTAGACCACTTAAAAAAAATCAATCTAACTTATCAATTCAGAATTGACATTTAGTTGATATTAAATTCTAATTTGATTAAATGAACTGCCTATATTTAATTTACATCTTAAGTCTTCTTCTCTTTTCTAGCATGAGGTTAGACTAGTGTTGATTCCAGTAACTAACATAAATTCATAAGGCAGCAAATCAAATTGTAGCTACTGGTAAATATTGGTTATTTCACTTCAGATGACATAATTAGGAAACTAGGATAAGGCATTCAAGTCAAAGCGGGACTTGTGATGACGTTTCTCATGGATGATGAAGGCATAAAACTGATTGACATTACAGAAGACTTCAAGCACAGTATAGTGATCAGACTCTTAGCTGTTTTAAAGAAGGTCATACTTCCGTGAATGACGATCCTGGCCGAGGTGGCTTCCCGTGAACATACCGCGAGTGGAACGCCTCATCCTTAAAAATCGACGGATAACTTGTCGCCAACTTATTACCACATCCCCCATATAGTCCTAACCTCACTCCAAACCATTTCCACATGCTTGGCCCATTAAAGGAGCTCCTGAGAAGCCAGCATTTTAGACGTGAAGCAGATCGATCATTTAATCGATCATGACTCTCATGTACTGAGAAAACTTTTTACCTTAATGGTATCCAAGCACTAGTGAAATGCTGGGATAAGTGCATTAGTGTAGCAGGGGTTATATAGAGAGATAAAGGGAGTTTTTAGTCTCATACCTGTTCTGTTATTCTGCACAACCAAAAGTCCCAGTTTGTGTGTAGTGTTATTCATTCTGCATGCATATGTTCAACAAGTTTTCACAGGGTGAAAGATGCCTTCATGCTAAATGCATTGGTTGCTTTAAAACAAAAATTAAAGCAGCTGCTTAACTTTGACTCAAGTACATTTTTTGACATATTCAAGTAAGAGAGATTTTTGTACTTATAAATCAAGGTGTAATTTTTCAGCATTTTCACCCCTGCTTAATGGTTGGTTGTGATTTCCATCACTGTAACAAAATGAAAACAAAACAAAAAGCCCTCACAATCTCCATCTCCCTGTCTGTGATTCACTGATTCCACTTTGAGAACCGTGTCTCTCACTTGAGCACAACTTCAAGAAAAGTAATGAGTATGTGGTTTTTCGAACCCAAAGAGATCAGCTACTCAGTGCTAGCATTGTGAAGTAAAGAAATATCATGTTTGCACTCCATATTGATGTTTTGCACTCCAGAGACAGTCACATTCCCACAAACCCATCCCTGTCTCTTTCTTTCTTTCTTCCCAGCAACCTCTTGGGGCACGGTTTCCATGACAACCAGCCCGGACACGATTCCTCTTCCTGGCAGGGTGCTCTAATTCAAGCCCAGCCAATCATAACAGTTAACGGCTGAGAGCAATCCCAGAGGGCAGTGGGGCTGCGCTGCGTCCTCACGAGCCTCTCTGCCAAGTGGCTTGTCCTGGGAATACTTCAAATGTACAACAATTTACTTCACAAACAACACATACATACACACACACACACATATGCCACCATATCAGTAAAAATTCGAATCTTGTTAGTCGAGGTTATGTTCTATATTTAGGGAAGCTCTAGAGACATGGCAATGCTTTATTATGAAACCTTCTTGGTAACACCAATCTCAGGTTTATAAACACAGAGGCGTTTTGGTGATCAGATAACGCTAAGACCAAGCCAGAATGCAGCTAGAAAGCTACCAATAGCTGCACGTTGGATTATATAACCCGGGTGGAGCACTGAATCCTGTTCCCCGCTCAACACTCATGTAAAAGACCAATCACGTTTGTTTTCTCACGGCTTCAAACATGTTGGAATGGAAAGCAAGCACTGTAGCGACAGATGGCAAAGCATCATGGGGTATGGTAAATTGGGAGATGGTGGATCTGTGATGAACTAATACTGCAAAAGCCTTGCTACTATGAACAGCCACTCTTGGGAAATTAGAGAAGAAAAACAGTGTTGCCTCACCAATGTGGCTCTAAGATTGGACTAAATTATGATTTATTCTGCTTTTTGATTTAATGCCCCAAAGCTTCTAATTGTCTATAATTATGAATTGCAAACCATTCATATGGCACACACTTTATTTAGAGTGCTCACACGAGTAATTAAAGTACCATAGAACATGCCATTTTAAACTATTACAAATAATCTGTGTTCATTAATGAACTGTTTAGTGTTTGTTATGTAAAAAAAAAAAAGACCTACACTCAGAACACCTTTTTTTAATCTAATAACTAGTTTACACTACAGGCATTATATAATCCTCATATGTTAAAGCACAAATCATTTTTACACATTCAGATGGGTAAAACACGTGAGAAAAAAAATCCCTGCTGGTGGTCTTTTTTTTTCTTTTTTCTTTTTCATTTGTGTTTTGGCCAAGATTAAACAAGCCAATCAGATTTCTCCCTATTGTGACCTCATATACCAAGAGACCCCACCCCATCTTTGTGCTCAGCTTAGCCCAGCTCTGCTCAACTCCACCCAGCTGTTAGAAATGCAAGTGGGAAAAGCTTGAAAACGTCCCAAGCATGGTCCCTGCATGCTGATTGGCCAGGAAATGCTCTTCCTCAACGTGGACGTTCATGTTCATGGGCAGTTCATTTAAAGCTACTCACACTGAAACAGTTTAGAAAAGGAGTACAACAGAATGAAAATCAAGGATGCCAGATTTATTAACAGACATGCTGACACATGTTGGTGATCTCTGTCTTATGCAAACCTGTTTAAAAAGAAGTACAATATGTGACCTTCAAACATATGAGACGTGCAATCAAAGTTTTTAATCACTGAGCTACACATTACAGGACTTATCCAGATAATCGCCGCTCCAGGGGCTGAAGCTACATCTGAACGAACTCCGCTACTAAGCCTAACTTCTCACTCTCTAACCGCAGCCCCCAAAAAGCTGTCCAACACATGGATCCATCCTGCAACACACTCCATACCCTGGACAATTTTTAGTTCTGCAACGAGGGGTACATTGACTATGCACATGAATCAACGCATCTCAATTCTCTGAACCTGGCATCTCTCAAGATTTCTCATAAACCAATCAAGCATAACAGACAAGTGTTCAGCTCAGCTCAGCTCATTTGGTTATTGGTACTGTATTTATATCACCAAGCTTCTGAGTTCTTAAATCTGACTGGTCAGAAGTTGCTGTTTCATTTTCGATAAAAGTTACTCCTGACAGTAATTCCATCTGCAAAGCAAATCACAGGTCTATATTTATGCACTCAGTTTAACACATTATCCCTTTTACAGTAACAGTTTAATTATTACAGTATATGGTAGACACTCCATAACATCTAAGACTAGGTAAAAATGGATGAAATATAATCTATGTTGCTATTAAATGAATATTTAATATTAGATAATAATTCATTATAATACAGTATATGGATGTGATATTATTAATAACATTCCAAATAAACAATTTGTCTGAACGGATGCTGGTGCAGATGTCATGTTGATTATACGCATAATAATTTGGCCGTTATGCAGTTTAGTTTGATAACATGAAGGGCAAAGTTAAGTAAAATAAAGGGCATTCAGTGGATTAGGGCATTCAGTGGACAGAACTATGAATTAAGACTGGCACATTAATACAGAATTCAATTAATGTGATGAGATTACATGCATAATTTTCCCTCGTGCCATCTGATTTAGCCTGCTTAAAGTATCCTGCTATGCTCTTTTGCAACACACAGAAATAGGGTTTCGAAACTCGTGAGCTTGTCATCATTTATCCAGAGATGCTCAGTAATTGACTCTACATTTTCCTTTTTTGGGGGACATAAAAGTGACACTAGAACATGACCAGTCATTTGGCCTGCACCAGCATCCATTTCACACAAATACGAAAACAAATCCTTCAGAAAGGCGTGACAGTAACTCTGCAGGAGAGGATATGAGTCAGAAGCCAAGGTTTTTGGGAAACATACGAATGGCATGCATGGGTCGTTATCATGCCGGATGCACGACGCACTGTCACAGCCAGGTTTTATATATGGAATTACGTTAAGCTAATTTCTAGCGAGACTTTGTAGCACAGGATTACTGGCAGTTACAGCGCTGCAGATTTTACACAGCAATTTGCCCGAAGATGATAGTGGGCGTCGACTCAGAGAGCAAATGTTAAGTACCGCGAGTGTACACAGAGCAGCAATGTTAAACCACAGGGAAGCGATCATCCACATACTCTATGAAAGACAGACATGGATCCACAGACCAATTGTCTAGCATAAGCAGCCAATACTTTTCTAATCCATTGTTCTCTTGAGGTGTCGCATCCCAAAATGCAACACTCAGCTTGTAAATTTCTCTCCAGCTCTAGCCGCTCTGACTCAGAGTTGCATTAGCGATAATGTTTGGTGCAGATAAGTGCAAAAGCACTCATTATTTAAGCAGCAGTTTTCCGGAAAGGCTGAATTGTAATCACCACAATGGGACAGGGTCAAGATGAAACTAGAGGGCTTACAATAAAAGGGAACTGAAAAATCTGAATGACTGAAATGAATAATTTGAAGATATTAAATATACCCTCCAATACAGCCAAGACAGAACTTACACCTCCTTGGGGTGCATGGAGTGCCTCTAGGGGTGCGTAAGGCAATTGTAATTGCAGAAATTAAAAAAACGTAAGAAAGAAAAATCTACATTTTTGTTTGTTTGTATACATTTAAAATATGCAGATGTATCCCTCGCATGGGTAAGTATTAGAGATGGAAGAAGAAATCGATTCAGTTACGTGTGTGGCAATTCATCTATCAGCGCACTGACTACAAAATCATTTTTTTAATGTTAAACTTTTCATTTATATATGTTTGCATTTGAAGTGGTTAAATGTTGCTGTTCCGCTAAAATCCAAATAGTGGCGCTATAAACTACTCACTCAGCACAGCATCCTGTGTGATAGGAGCAAATTATCTGCTTGACATAAAAATGGGACGTTTATTTAAAACCATGATACTGTACTTACAGACCTGCAGTACAAATCGAATCAGCACCCAGGTATCGTGATAATATTGTATCGGGTTGTCCCTGGTGATTTTCATCCCAAGTAAGTATTGCAATATAGGTTATCCATTAATATTATTGTAGCTTCTGGCTAAGAGGTTTAATTATTATTTGCTTGTAGTTTGCACAGATTATTCTCTCATATTGTCTCTCTCTCTCTCTCTCTCTCTCTCCCACCCTCATTGTCTGTTCCACATCTCTTGCCATGCATGATTGTTGTAATTTGTATAACAAACTGTTGCAGTACTTAAACTTGAGCACAATTTGTGTTCGCTCTTACTTACGTTTGTTAGCCATTGAATGTTCTTGGTGCAAAAATAAGGAAGTTCAAGTCAAACCTGAACTTTTGATTGTGCAGAAAAACAGAACAGTTATGAGAGTAAAACTTCCTTCATTCCTCTATATAATCCCCTGCTACACAAATAAACTTCCATTTTTTCCCCAAAATTCCAGTGTTTCATAGTTCATGGATATTATCAAGGTAGAAAGATTTTCTCAGTACGCTGGAGCCATAACTGGACTACATGCTTCCTGTCAGGTTATTTTATCTGAATATTTTCATTTAATGGCACAAATATGTGGAAATGGCTTGGAACAAGGTCAGGACAGTACGGGGGACGTGGTAATAACTTTCAGGCCGGGATCATCATTCACAGACATACGGCATTCTTTAAAACCTCTCTTCTAAGTCTTGACTTGTATTACAAGTCTGCTCCTCGTATTACAATGTCACAGTAAATATTCACATGTATTTCTCACTTTTGTTAATAATGTCTCAGAACCTATGTGTGTTCCACATCCTCATTCACTGCTTTAACGCTCCGGCTGGTGCGTAACTTTGTTGCACTTTGTTATTTTATTATACTGATGATCTCGACACTATTATATACTATCCATTCCTTAATATATGATTAATTGTTGATGAAAATGTGATATGATGTTGAATTTCTTTTTTTTAATATATTTTTTGAAGGAGGGCTGCGACGACTGCATAAACTACGTTTCTACATTCTAGAAAAATCTCGATACACATTTATTTTAATGAATAAAAAAAAAAAAACACTGACACTATGATGCTTTTATGGCAGGCATGTGAATAATAAAAGTAGACTTCTTTTAGTTACTGGTTAATTCTGCCATTTAAACTCACAATAGCCTGCTGGTTATTAACACTGAAGCGTAACCTGTAGGGCTTTTTAGTGGCTTTTCAATTTGGCGCACACACACACACATGCAGACACACACTGTATATATTTACACAGAGGTCTGAGATCATACAGTGAACTCAACAATATAACAAATACACTTTTTATTTTTCACACACAGATGTAAATCGGTAAACGGCCTCTAGAGATATTAAGCATGCTGGAAATCAGCCATAGTAGCTTTTTCAATTTGCCAAATATGTGCAAGAAATTAGTTAGTGGTGCATATAATCACGTTTAATTACTGTTTATCCACTCATGGGAGGAGTGGAATTAACATCACCACAGGTTGGGGCAGGAGAAATATATTTTTAAATCCAAAATATCAGCTTTGAAAGGATTTGGACTTTGACCTCCAGAGGACTGGGGCAGGTCTCAGATTGCAAAGCTCAGATCATCCTCTTTAATCCACACTCATTAAGGATGAACTGCATGATAAAGCACTAGCAAAGTCCGGCAGTGAGAGGGAAAAAAAATCCCTACCGTGGATAAGTGGCGGCTTTGCTGGCAAATTTAATAAATTACTGCTGATCATTGCTTAGGCAAATGCATTAATACATAATGATGATTACACTAGTGATGCGTGTTTAGGGAGAAAAGTGCTCAAAGGGTTAATTTAGGGCAGTGGTAAGCTTTTACTGAGATAAAAATCAGGAGGTGTTTAATATTTTTTTTACAGATGATGAACACATGCACATTGATCAGTTGGAATATTTAGACCCCAACACACACACACACACACACACACACACACACACACACACACACACACACACACACACACACACACAGCCCCTTCTCTGTGTACATGGGTTTCCTCCGGGTACTTGGTTTCCTCCTACAGTCCAAAGACATGCACAGTAATGTGGTGTTTCCAAATAGTGGGACAAGTTCCCTGGGACAGACTTCAGGCCTCCAGCGACCCTAGACAGGGTACACAGTACAGATAATGGATAGATGGATGGATGGTTGGCTGGATGCATGGATGAATGGATGGATGGATGAACATTCAGTTTGCCCTCAAGAAAAAATATTCTTCTTCCCAACATCACAGCTTTTAATAAAAAATAAAACATTGAAGGAAGCAGCATTGTTTGTGTATATCTAGAAAGCAGTTAGACTGCTTTGCAAATCTACCAGCGACAATAGTACTTTTTAACTAATAAGCTGTAGAAACTACATATAACCTGTACCATTTCCCATCAACAAAAAATTGGATAAGCAACTTCTAGCTCGCTAGGGTGAACATAGAATTCTATTTCCTGAACCTATTCTTTCAATGCAATGAAATAGCTTGAAATGTTACGAACCTCCTTCTTGCTCAGTTTAGAGCAACTTTAATAAATATGGTTTCATTCAAACTTTCTACATTCCACAGTACATTATTCGAGCAAACTGTTTTGCTCTGATTGCTCTGTTCGCCCGCTAAGGCTCATGGCGTGACCTTCAGGTAGTTCGAGACAGGCGAGACCTGCCATATCCGCTTCTCGTCCTCAGCTGAAACAAAAATAACTCTCACTCTCCCCACAGAGAGGACGTCTTAAATAAATTACTGCTACGCTATCCTCCAATGATGTGATCTTTGTTCCTGAGCAAATTAAAAATTTAAACCCATTTAGCAAGGTGCACAGAGTAACTCGAAACAGTGCTGTCGACAGCCATGATAATCTGCCAGAACCTTGACTTTGGCTCTTTGTAGGCGTCCTCTGAAACTGGAAGCAAGAGAGAAAGAGCATATGACATATAATCTAATTATGCTCATATGTTTCTAAACTGATTATGATGTCTAAACTGCAGTTTATAGAAATTTTTTGAAATTATATAAATAGTTAGGTAATGGCATTTCATCGCCTCTTAAGTCGAACTAATTAAACTGTTTTGGGAATATGAGATATCTTTTATGCTGTACTTTCAAAAGGTGCTGATTTTTTTTCTTTTTCTTCTATTAGACTTTCTTTCTGGATGCGCATGTTGTCTCTCATTGGAACACACCACTGCTTGCACTGCGTGCATGTTTGCATGTGTGGGCAAATGTGCCCACAAAAAGAGGAATATCTGACGGCTTTGTCCTTGTGAGAACATTTGGTTGGCAGCATGGTGGCTTAGTGGTTAGCACTGTCTCCTTGCACCTCCAGGGCTGAGCATTTGAATTTCGCATGTTTACATGTTCTCCTATGGAACTATGTAATTGAGTAACAACAACAGCAACAACAGTCAATTGCTATATGAAGGTCAGTTGTTCTGGAATAGTTCTTGCAAGAACAATATTAACAGGCTTTACAGAGCATACTGGAGGTAAAATATTCATCTTAATGTCAACTATTCGAATGAGATTATTGTATATTTTGGATGCCTTCAGCAATGTAGAAAGAAATAGGAATGTTTTTTTTTTAAATAATTTTTAAATTTTTTATTTTTTACAGTTAGCTTAACATACAAGTATTTATCCCCAATTCTTTGAGTTCTCATCACTGTATTGCTCTTAATTTCACTATTAAACGTACTGTAGCTGTGATTTCTACTATCACTGTTTTATGATACAACATTACCGATAATTAATGACCTCAGGTCATGGTCATTCTTGATTTATTCTGCAAAGCTGACAGTTTAACACCATCCTTCCAGATCTTAACAATGTGTTGGACAGTTCGTTCCATTATTCCCAGCAATCTCCTTTGTTGTTTTCTTTCTTTAATGAGGGGTCTTGCTAAAAAGTTTACTTTTTGGGGGCAAGTCAGTGTAGAACCTACAAACAGTATCTCCATTTTGTTCAATGCAAATTTTCCAGGGCTTAGAAAGTGATTCTTTTAAAAACATTTTATTAAAATTGAAAGTTTTTAAAATACAATATTTCAGGTTTTCATTTGACCCTAATAAATGTAATTTTACACTTTGAAAAATCACTGCGGTATAAGACTAGACATGCTGTTATTGAGGAAAAAAAAAAACTCGACACTGTATCAGGCTGTATCATATCACATTGTTGTTGATTTTCTTAATTACTTGTACGGTAAACATCTACTATCAGATATCAGTGTTACACACACACCACCAAGGGAAGCTTTTATCCAAATGCAGTTCCTCATTCATCAAAACATAAAACATAGAAATGAAACACAAAGATCTCGAAATTAGTGTGAAAGTGTGGTGTACAAAAGAGATATGACAAGTGTCAGCAGGAGAGTAAAGTGAAGCGAGACTACACAAAAAGGAGGATATCAGTAAGAGTACAAGTACAAGTGATTCAGGCCTCATGGGGTGCGTGTTTGTAGAATCATTTCTGTCATGGATCTGATATGAGTGATAAAAAAAAAAACCTACATGTAATGGATTTGATGTAGTTTCCAGGTATAGACCAGCTATTATTTGGATCCCTTATTTTCTCATACATCTATCACAGAAAACGTAATCAGAGATTAATAAGAGGGTAAAAAATTATTACAAAAATAAGTACATTAATTTAATTAAATATTTCCCCACTAAAAAATTTCTTCTCAGTAAATAATTATGCACAAATGAGATTCAGGAAACTATATGATGAATGTTTTGTCCTCTGACCTTTAATTAATCCATTCTTCCAAATTTCATTATTTCCTCCCCCAAAATAGCACCTAATCTCTGAGCCTGCACCTAAGATGTAGCATAGCTGGGCTTTGGACAGGCTCTGCCCCTTCCAGCTAATGTAAAAGCCACTCTATGATCCATGATCCATGAGCCTTGACCTTGATGGTGGCCCCGATAGCTAAAAGCATGCTTGAGTGGCTGGGTTGTGATACGGCTGCTGTGTAGGGCGTCAGCTTGCGATGCTATCTCTCAGAGAGTGACAGCTTGCTCCCATCATTCTCAGAAAGAAAGGCTGAAACAGAGACGAATTACTAGAAGAGAGTAACACAGAGTCAGTGAGAAACACACAGAGAGAGAGAGAGAGAGAGAGAGAGAGAGAGGTCCTCCAGTGGCCAGGGTAAGCAGGAGGTGCTTCTCTTCTCTGGGCTTGGTGGATTAAACCAATCAAAACTTGAATCAGACTGACAGCCCTAAAGGCAACCCTGATGGCCCTTTTACCTCCTATGAGGGGATAATGAGAACCAGAAGGTTTGCAGACATGTTTCCCACACCCTTACTTACCCCACCGATCACAGAAAGGGCTAATGGTGAACACTTCTGCTTCTTCAGACAGCCAATTAAGCCCACATGTATGTGTGTGTGTGACTTTCTTTTCTTTTTTTTCCTGAGGAAGTTTTATCAGTCACCTCGGGGTACCAGAGCGCCGTGGTAAAGGGCCATTCTCTCCAGGTACTTATGAAGAAATTTTAAGGAAATATGAGAAAATAACACAACTACAGTAAATATTTGAACCTTGAAATAAACCCAAGACAGGCACTCAAACAACACAGCAATCTGAACAACATGAGGTGAAGAATAAGCAGGGCTAATCTCCATATTGGAGGCAGTTTGCTAAATTAGAGTAGATAAACGACATTTATCTATATATTAAGGAATAACACTTGGGGGGCATGCCATTATGTGATGAAAAGCAACATTAATATTTTACAAACAAAAAAAAAAGGTGAAAGGCTAATTATGTGGAAGGGTTGGCTGCACTACACTCACGGTAGCCATATGCAAACATTTTGCCACACCCTTTTGTTCCACTCTTTTTTGGAGCTAGGCCCCTTAGACTCTCCACATTTGCTAACTATCCAAACTACTCTATCATTCTTGTCCTCTGTGCACTTGACATCATGGTATATTAAGTGAAATCCTTGGTCTAAACAGGGATTTGAAAGGGTGATTAGCTGCAAACATCACGCAAACGTGAATTTCCTTCAACAAGCCTCAAATCTGTAAGCATACAAAAAAAAGCACTGAGGTGTTTTCAGCCCCTCAGATCACATTGTGAAAACGGAATAAAGGCTAAGGAGACCAGAAAAGATAGCGGTGTAATCTGGATGGATATCAAATGAAAAATACATGCGCAGGAATTACTTCTCCATCTGCCTGAGTTGAATGCTGATGCCACAGCGTACTGTAGCTGCCTCCTTCATCGGTAAATCCAGCTATCACAGCTCACCATATCAGATCGTTTGGAGTGAAGCAGAGACGGAGCTTTTCTCACACACACGCACGTGCGTGCCTCGCTATGAACCGTCATCCGAGCACACACTCTTCCTACATTGATTGAAATGGAGCCTGTAGCAAACAATGGCTAAGTTCAGCTCAGCTTTCCCATTCATTCACATATTGATTAGCATGGCTTTACTCTGTTAGGCCCTTGAAACTCTCGTTCAATTACTTATTAGTCAAAAAAAAAAAAAAGTGGACACAAAACCACAACACATTCACTGCTGTTTACTTTTTCATTGGCCTTTATGGAGTGATCATTAGCTTTGATAGGGCTCTCTTAGGGACGCTCATCATGCGCATGAATAAACACTAACTAAAGAGCAAGTAGATTATCTAATCTCCCAAAAGCCCTTCAGTGTCAAATCGATCCTGAAAGACTTTCTCTTTGATAAAAAATGAAAATATGCACAAATAATGTTAGATTTTATTGGTATCCCTTCTATTACAAAGCACTGCCATTCTCAATGCAGTGGACTGGAAGACTGAGTTGGTAAATCGCCATGCATCTGAATATAGAATAATTCTGAATAATTAATAAAGAACAACAAAGTTAAACCAGCATGTGCCTTATTCAAATGAAGTAATGGTACTAAAGCACTAGTGTCAAGAGATATCGATAAATATACTGTTTATCCATCTGTGATTTTTATGTCCATGTCCCTGGTCTAATTGTGAACAACTCATTTATTGTAAGCACTTGAGTTTAAAAAAAAGAAACAAAATAAATGTTTTAATGGCATTTATCCTCCTCTAAATGTCTTCAGATTCTTTTTACTGTTACCTTGCAGGTGTGGGGGATAACGACATCCAACCCCGCCTTTGAATACTATCAAACAAAACAAAAAAAATGTCTGGAACTCAATACCAGCAACATCCCTCCACCCCACCCACCTCATTATGCAAAATTTATCAGCATAAATCAGTCAATCAATTTTTAGAATTTATCTAAACTGAATTGGCATTGACCAGCTCTTCAAGTTGTCTGATATTTGGCTACACCATACACACTTAAATACATATATTGACCGTTATGCACTGCTGATGAAGAACTTTTGTCAGAAATGTCTGAACATGTACGAGTTTCACTACGTCTACTAGTATTACTGAAGTACAGTGACGTAAATAACTATTGTATAAAAAAACTAAATCCAACACTTTCTTTTTTTTTTTTTTTTTTTAAAAGCAGAATGGTAAGTTAATTAATTGTTTCTTCCTTACTTTACATTTCTAAAGATGTGCTTCACATACCCATTAATCTTTATAGACTTAGCACCAGGAAAAACGCAGAGTAAAAGTGCTTTCAAAGATGAGGAAAAATGCAGCAGCCATTACCATAAGTGGGATGCAACTCATCTAAATTCAATTTCCAGGATTTCAAACGAGCAATGTGTAAAATGAGGCATTTATGTGAATTGATCTTCTCTCTGTATATCTTGTCCAGTTGTGCTTATTTGTACTCCTCAGTGGCAGTAATCATTCCTACTTGGCTTCCCTCTCACCTCCTGTCAAAAGTAGAAATATATGGCTCTCCACAGCATTGACATCCTAGTAAAATATATAGCGCTGCTATAGGATTCCTGCTCATCCATCACCATATTTCCATCCTATTTGTCACTCATATGAATTCACAGATGCCATCGATAACAACTTGCACCACATGGTGTTTTTCAATAGTTGATACATCTCTCTGTGATGTCAGGACACTAAAGGACACGATGTCAACACAAAGAAGAGCATCGAGCACTAAATGTGGGAAGCTACTGAAGACCTTGGGTGACAAGGCCACATGCTGAATTCATCCAAGATGGAGTGTTATGACAGCTTTTGCCCTGCTGACACCAAATCACCCACCATTGTTCAGATGGTTTACCTCAGTTCAATTTCTGGCACAGTAAACCCTGTCAGAAAAATAGGATTATGCTACATCTGAACGTTAACGAGATTAAGGAACGTGAAATCGGTTCACAGGAAGTTCATCTTTGCATACTGGTAGTGATCACATAGCATATATTTAACTTATTTAATAACCCCACCTTGAGTTCTCTTTCCAGCTAGTTCTAATATTCTGGATAGTTTCCTGACCTGTACTGTAAGTATGATAACATAAATACTTTGTTCATTGTTATCATAATATTCATATTCAATATTCATTCATTCATTTCCTTCCCCTCTTCCTGGTGAGGGGGTTCCTCACGTATCCTGAGAAGGTCACTCCATACTTGTATACTGTATCCCCAGCCACAGATTCCAGCTGCTCATGGGCTGACCCCAGGGATTTCCAAGCCAACAGGTCCTGCTTCATTGAGATGTGCTTGGTACAGTTCCAACCGATTCAAATTAGCAACAGTACAACTCTTTCTGAGACACTCACAGATCGTCAAACTTCTCGCCTTATCACAGCGAGTAAACACAACAACCCTGTGGAGTAAACAACTATGGGTTGAAGACAAAGATCTAGAGTGACAGGTAAAGACAGAGCTTCCACAAAGCACAAGCTGAGCACCTGCTTCACCAGCGCTGACCTGTACAGCACCTGTAACACTGCTCTGGCTTGCCTGATTTGTTTGTCAGTTTGACTTTTGCAATCCAAATATTAATGAAGCTTTCACTATGCAAATGATTATTCTAACAAATCTGAATCACTTACAGTCAACAATCTTTTTGTGACTGTTCTAATCAATCTTGCTGTTGGCAAAAAAAAAATAAATCTTTAATTTAAGATATCACATGTTCATCAGTTAAAAACATATTGTGATCACAATATGTAGCCATGTAATAACATTATCTGGTTTCGGCATTTGCGTCAATAGGTAAAAGCAGCTTTTGGTCGTGTTAGTTCTGACACATACTGTCTACCCGAATTGCGTTAACAGAACTGCGTTACCGAGGGTCAGCAATCAAGATCTAATCTCTGTCTTTGCTGAAAGATGATGCAGGAACATAACCAAGACTGCTAGCTATACGACTGTAGAGGTATCCTCCCTAACAGAGGATAAGAGGATTAGCTATTTATTATCAGCCCCAAGGGGCATTAGCCTGTTTAAAAGGGCAAGACCTTCTGCATTTGTTATGACACAGTAATGGAAGAGCAATGCTGCGGTGGCAGGGAGAGGCGGGGCCAAGGTCAAACACCGAGTACATGTTGCTGTTTCTCCTTACAGAGCAGGCCTCTTGTTTTATTGACCCCTGTCAGCGGTCGCTGGCATACAGACCTCTTCAGAGCTCCATGTGAACAAAGCAACAATATGGACTATTCTGAGATAATTAGCATTGGTCCTTACTAAGGTCCTTCAAGATGCTTTTTTTTTGGTAATAATGTATTGATTTCAAAAGAAATTCACATGCCTATGTTTTATCCATCATTTGAATGACACTCACGTTTCTGTCTCAGTGTTGCTTGATTTTATTGTTGAATAATGCATCAAGGAAAGACAATGACCGAGTCTGTGCTTAAGAGGCCCACTATAAGGACATTGCCATGTGTTCCCCTGGGCTGGCATGGGAAGAAATTGAAGACACTGTTTAGACTCAGGCAATAAAAAGTTGTTATTGAGACTTTACAGGAGGGCAGACTTGCTCCTGACAATCAGTGTCAATCACAGTGAGAGGGGATGAAGGGTTGAGGACAAGGACCCCTGGCGAGACTATGCAGCTGTGCTTTGGCAGGGAAACACAGGCCATTCACAGTTCTAGAAGAGGCAGGAAATTCCCCGCTAGCACTCTAGCAACAGGGCATGAAGAGGCCGGCCGCAAAGTCCATTCCACACAATACGGGCTAGTTAGAGAAACCTGAGTCAGCCATCTTGCAACATTCAGCTCTGGGGGGCCAGGCATAGGGAACTGCATTCCTTCAGAAAATACTTCTTTCTGCTTTTTTTATTCAACCTCTGTGCTTTCACGTCACATAACATGATTAAAGAAAGAAAACTGTCTACAGTCACGATACAGAGGTAAATGTGTTTGAGTGATCAGACAATGGAAGAAAAATCCTGAACTCACAAGGTTGTCTTGCTCTAATTCAAATTTGATAAGTTGCTCTAACTGTACAAGCACATTAGTCCTCAGGCGTTTCGCCCATCATTCTGATTTTCTGACCTCTGTCCTTTTAATGACCCTGCCTTCCCAAACATAAACGCATACATGCTTGGCTCACACACTCCCTCACTGTCCCCCTAGTCAATAATTTTGAAGGAGCACCTCCCCTGGGAAGCGACAGGCAATCTTGTGCGCCTAAGAGCTCTGTGCAATGAAAGAGCTTGTGATTGTATTCGACCGTGCTTTAAAAAGACATAATACATCAAACAGGCAACAGATAAAAAGCCATTGCGAGCAAGTTAATCAGCCGAGTGCCTTTCATGTCCGTGCATCCATTTGTCTCAATATTATAAATAAGGTCCCTGACACCAACTTTTATTGAAAAAGCATAACTGTAAATAACCACATTGCTAACAATACCCTTTGAAATTGCTCCTGAGAATTCAGGCTGGCTTAAAAATGTTAGCCTTTGTTTTTCTTCACAAAGTGCGGTAAGGCGATAACAAGACCTTAAAGTCGTCAATCACTTTCTGCTAATCGGTATGCTTTAATACTTGATCTTAAAAAACAAAATCCAAACAGAGGCTATCATTGGCGTAGTTCAGAATATTTAACAACCATGCCTCTCTTTCCTTCTGTTTCACGGCTGATAAAACCTGCATTGGTGGGTTCTAACAAATAGTAACAGTATGACAAACCCCTCCACCCTCCAAATCTATCCTGACATGGCCTTTCAATCAGCTAAGAGCCACAAGAGGTTCACAGCCATGAAAAACAATGGCAAAAATCAATGAAAGTAATTTCTAATTTCACCCTCGGCTGAGGGCTGACAAATAGTGAGGGACACCACGAAGACTTTACTTTAATTGGTTCATATACCAAATCATGTTTGGGGCCAAGTGGAAACATGCATTTTTAACAAGAGCATAACAAACTTTGCAATACTCAAGGAACTTAATGATATGGTAATGAAATCAATTAAAATGATTCTGATGAGAATATTTTATTGCCCCAAAATTATTATTGGCAAAAAAAGCAAACAAGAATTAAACAAGAATTTTTACACGTAAAAAAAAACAAAAAAAACAACTAAAACTGATATTAAAACGCTTTTTTCAGAATAGTAATACGAGATGTGTTCAAGTCACTAGGACTTTTGATTGCGTAGAATTACAGAAATTCATCACAAGTCCCAGTTTGACTTGAATGCCCCTTGTATTATAGCAGACAGTAATATGCAACCAACTACCGATGCCTAAATGTTTTATTGCGCTCTCATTATTACATTATATCCCCAGCACCAAACAGCAATATTCTTCTTTAACCACCAACATGCTTAACATCAGAAAACCATGCATAACACCGACAACCATCAAATGGCTCCATTGTCTGTCAACATACCGAGGTTTTTACCACCAAACAAGCTTACTGTACATCCTCCAGCAAACACCAGCATTCACCGTCAGACACCAGTTTTTTAATTAAACAACAATCTTACAATCTAACATACCTTTTTTTAACCAAACATTTTTTCATCAAACATCAATAATATCAATATAATCAATATCAGTAATTTTTATGAAGCTCCTATGTTTCAGCTAAATGTGCACTTGTGTAACATCAATCAAAAAACCGATCCCTGTGTTTATTGGCGTTTAATGGATTGGTTAAACAAATAAAACAAGCTCCAGCTTTCAAACACACAGCTTTGGCCTCAGTATCTTGACAATTTCAACCTGGCTGTGGAGTAGTGATGAGAAGCTGAGTGCACAAGACCCTTTAACTGGCGCCATTGAGGGCTGCACTGAATTACACTCCACTCAATATGGTGACACAATATGTAGCTCAAGGATACGGCCCTTCCTCGCTGTCCCTGTCTTGGATAATGAGTCTGGAGTGTTTGAGGCTCCTCAGAATGAATCTCAGCCTGGCTCTCTCTTTTTAAAATTCCTTTACAGTACCAACAAAAAAGGCTAGGTTTTTGGTGTTTATTAACTATAAATTATTAATATATTATATAAGAAATATTAATTAATATATAATATAAGAATTTTTTTTTTTTTTGCATATTTGTTACACTTAAAAAATTCAGATCATCAAACTAATTTTAATATTACACAAAGATGAACCAAGTAAATCCAAAATGCAGTTTTTAAATGATGATTTAATTTATTTAGGGAAAAAAGCTGTCCAAATCTGCCTGGCCCTATGTGAGAAAGTAATTGGCAACGATTGCAATCAAGCATTTGAGATAACTGGCAATCATTCACAGCAATTTTGGCCCACTCTTCTATGCAGAATTGTTTTAATTCAGTCACACTGGAGGGTTTTCCAGCAAAATCAGCCTGTTTAAGTCAGGACTTTGACTCCACTCCAAAAACCTTCAATTTTTGAGCAATTCAGAGGGACTTACTGGTGTGTTTCGGGTCACTGTCCTGCTGCATAACCCAAGTGCAATTGAGCTTGAGGTCATTAACTGATGCAAGCAGCCCCAGTCCATTACACTATCACCACCATGTTTGACTCTTGGTATGATGTTTATTTTATAAAATGCTGTGTTAGTTTTATGCAAGATTTAACAGAACACACTCCTTCCAAAAAGTTCAACTTTTGTCTCTTCAGTCTGTAGAATATTTACCCAAATGTCTTGAGTATAATCAAGATGTTTTTTGGCCAATGTTAGATAAGCCTCTGTGTTCTTTTTTAGTTATGAACCTTAAAAGGCAAGTGAGGCCTACAGTTCTTTAGACGTTGTTTAATGTTGTTTGATTTTTTTACGACCTTCTGGATGGGTCATTATTGTGCTCTTGGAGTAATTTTGGTAAGCCGGCCACTCCTGGGAAGGATCACTGCTGTTCCAAGTTTTCTCCATTTGTATATAATTATTCTTGCCATGGTTCGCTGGAGTCCCAAAGGCTTAGAAATGGCTTTGTCACCCTTTCCAGACTGATACATGTCCATGACTTTGTGTCTCATCTGTTTCTCTAGATCGGGGCATGATGATGTGAGATATTTTAGCGTGCTTCACTTTGTCAGACATGCTCTCTTTAAGTGATTTCTTGATTCGAAAGGTCTGGGAGTAATCAGGCCCGGATGTGGCAAGTGAAATTTAACTCAGCTTCCCAAAAAATGTGGCTAATCAAAGTCCATTCATGATTTAGCAAGGGGGCAATTCCTTTTTCACATTGGGCCAGGCAGGTTTGGACAGTTATATTATATTATATTATATTATATTATATTATATTATATTATATTATATTATATTATATTATATTATATATCATTAATAAATGAAATCATTGGTCAAAAATGCATTTTGGATTTAATTGTGTTATGTTTGTGTACTTTTAAAATTTGTTTGATGGTCTCAATCATGACAAATATCCAAAAAATAAAATAAAATATAAATGGGCAGGGGTAAATACTGCACTGTATATAAGAAAAAAATAAAATAAAACCCATTACCACACATAGCTTTCAGAAAATGCAACCTGGCTCTGGATTTGCTTTTACCCTGGAAGACACTCTCCAGAGTCAGAAAGCTTTTGTTGCCCAGGACTCAACCAGCAAAACGCAAACTGTGTTTGACAGCCAGCTATTGGGGTGACGACCCCATGGAGCTCAAAGGAGAGTGAGAGCAAGGTAAGGAGAAGGCCAAGAGAGTGGACTCTCTGTTTCAAAAAGCACTTTTCTTCTCCTCATCCGTACTCTATGAACAGGATAGATAATGTGGTGGCTGAATTATTAATTAGCTGACCACAAGGAGTCAGAAGCTCTGGGAATTTATCATGGACAAGGGCAACCCCAGGGGCAGGTCTCAGCTCAGCAGGAGCCTCATTCTTCCCGCTTTACCCATTGGCACACATGTACGCAGGAAATGAAAATGCAATAGAATGCAGGCATTCATAAGAGGAAAGCATCTCCACATTTATGAGGAGCAGGTCATAAGTGTCAGTTTTAATCTTTTGCTGCAAAATGAATCCAGTGAAGTTTCTTGTGTATATCATTACAACACACAGTGGAGGGAACAATTTCCTCTGTAGCAGTTACTTTATTACAATAACAAGTGCAACTGCTTTATCACAATTTTGTCTTTATAATCAGGTTTGTACAATTACTATTCATTTGTTAGTTGTTTTTTTTTTGTTTTTTTGCTATAATTATTTTGTTACAAATTCTTGTCATAATTAGTAAATCACTCATTATCTATACCGCTTATCTTGTACAGGGTCAGAGGAGGCTTGGAGCCTATCCCAGTGGACTCGACACGAGGCAGTGTACAACCTGGAGGGGTGCCTGTCTGTCACAGGGTACACAAGCACACACTCATTCACTTACACACTACTGGGCAATTTATAAGCGCTAATTAGACTACTCCGCACGTCTTGTAGACATGGACTGTGGGTGGAAACGTGAGTACCTGGAGCAAACTCTTGTGACTGGGTCAACATAAAAATATGGGTGATTCCTTATGTATTTTGTTATTATTTTCACCACTACATGGTGAAAATAACATCCACTCTGTGGTTAGATGCTTTTATACAGTATGCCTGTTCATGCACAGTGTTGAACAAAAAATAGCTCTCACGAGCCTTTGACATTTGGCAACTCTACCTTAACTCTAAAAAACAAATAAAGCTGGTTTATATCATGTATTAAATGGAAGCAAACTGACTTATGACCAAATAATGCCCTGTGCTAGGGCTCTAAGAGTTACAGTATAAATTGAAATGAGCGGTTGAGTTGAATATGAGCAGGGTTAGAGCCCTCAGAATCTCTGCTGCGATGAGATGAGAAGAAAGTTGCAGGCCCTAGCACTTAAATCCCACCGAATACATCAGTGTCCATCAGACTTGCATGAAAGAGGAAGCAAAGGCTCTTAACTGCTCTTAGTCAACATGAGGATGGCCCATAGAGACGGGTCCATAAGAAAGACAAAGCCCTGAGCTCTCGGGAAGAAATACTGCTCTATTTTTAACAGACAGGAAGTATGTAGTCTCCTATGCATGAGTTGTCAATCGCCAGCCTCTCTTTCTCTCTTTTCCTCACTCTCTTACTGTACACTATATAGACAGATAGACAGAGTACTTTATTAATCCCAAAGGGAAATTGTATCGCTACAGCAGCCAGTTCTCATAATAGACAAGTAAGTAAGCAGCAAACAAGAGTTGCAATGAGGGAGGAGGAAAAATAATAAAATAATCCACATACCACAAGGTATGTGGTTCATCATCATCATCGTTGTATGCTGTAGCATGACAGTTTGCTTTCACTGGTTCCAAACCTCTTCCAGCATGACAAAACCCGGTGCACACAGCAAGCTCCATGAAGAAAAGCTTGTTACCGTTGATGTGCAAGAGCTCGAGGAGCCTGCACAGAGCTCAAACCTCAGACCCACTACATACCTCCTCATCTAACATCAGTGCCTGACCTCACTACTGCTTCATTCTCCAAAATCAAGCAGAAACCCTTAACAGAAAAGTGGATTTTATGAACAAATTGGGACACGAGACATGTTTTATGTTTGACCTATACAAAGCAATCAAAGTGCAATACCTGTTATAAAAGGTTTTACCATCATGGACATGTGGAGATCACTCAACAATCACATTTCACCTGTGGTTTTTGAAAAAAAAAAAAAAAAGTATTTGCTTTTCATCAATAGCTGGTGACTAACCGGAATATGGACGCTGAATGTTGAATTTTGGAGGTCAACTGCATAAATAATTGTTTTGTCCAGGGAATAAAAATGACAAACATAAATAAAAGGAAAGGGTCCTGCCCGAGACAATTTTGGAAACTGGGCCTACTTACTCTGTCTGGCCTACTTACTTATAACTGGGGAAAAAGGAATGATTCGCACCACACACTCACACACACACACACACACACACACAAAACCCTCTTCAATTGGAGATGTAATATATGTAAAGTGCATTAGAGAAAATCAGTTATAAGAATAAATGTAAATGAAGCACAGACACAGCAGGCACCATAGAACTAATGTTTCAACCAGTCGGGGAGGTTTTAAGGTTAATATCTTTATATAATTTGGAAGGTTTTTCCAATACACACGAGTCCATAACACAGGTTCATCACAGCACTTCATGACACACTCAAAGGAAAGTCTACATTACATGATCTCACAGATGCCTGCGATTGGCTCGTGTCATTCGTTTACATTCAAATAACAGGCAAGAGACAATATGCCAACCTTGCCACTCAGTGCGCATGGCCGATTTTGATTCCTACTGTAGGCTTCTGAACATGGAGGGTTGTGGCATCATCGGGAATCAAATGACAAGATTTGTTGCTTTTCTCTAAAAATCCATTACATAAAAGGCAATTTCAAAGTAACGTTACTTCCTTAATTAGGCAGCAGAATATGCTTCATGATTTCATTAACAAATTTAGCCCTAGTTAGGCAAAAAAGAACAATTACTGGTCTAACTATGTCTGCTATAAAAGAAAAAAGAAAATTGATGAATCATTTGGGAGTTTAAAAAGTTGACCCTTATTGGTCCAATAAGGCCGAACGATCTCACTTACTGAAAAGATCCCGAATTCCCATCACTGTAGGATCTTTGCACACATTCATAATACTTGACGTTCTATAACACCAGCAACCACCTGTGTGTCCTAATTAGCCTACCGCAATGTTAGCTCAGTGACCAGAAGGGTGTCGGATCAAATCTCTACACAGCTTGACATATAACCCTCCAACTGGTCATGTGTATAAATTGGATTTTTGGGTTACATTATGCTTCACTTTAGATAAAAATAAAAAATAAAAAAAAGGGCTGCTGAATGAATAATGCAATTTAAACCGCCAGACTGGAGGAAAAAGTCATCCTGCTTAGCATGCGACACCGTGCTAATAATAGCAATATACTCAGTCCTGCCAGCCTCTTGGTGGCTCACAACTGTTTGTGATGACTGATTGCATTGTTCTAGCTTATTAATTAGATGCTGACCCACAGTGTAATTACTTGAAGGCAAGTTTACTTTGGGAATAGACACAACAGAACTGTCACCCTGCTGCCGAGACAGAACGAGCATGTCCCAGATTGCACTGGAACGCTTATTAATGAAATGTGATTTTATTTATCCCTAATCTCAGTTCATTATCAGCATTTTCTTCAGCACACTTGTCTTTATCTCTGAGAGTACTGCAGTTATGTTTATTGTTCAGATTTTCTTTTGAAAGACCTTAAAAAAAAAAAAAAAAAAGATTAAATCTGGGTTTTTGTTTCATGATGTCTTGGTGTCACAAATTCCCCCTGTCAACATGCAGCGTGTTTCTGAGCGCTGCTTTCATGCTATTTGGTTTTTCCGTCGTGTGCTTTTGTGGTTATGTTCTCGTTCTGTCAATACTTTGCTATCACATTGTATTCATGTGTTTTGTATTTGCTGTTAAGTAGATTGTCTTACTATAGGAATCTTTGTGGCTTGTTTATATAGTGTAGGAGTGCTAAAAGCTGTTTGTTGGATATATATACAGTATCAAAATATGTAGCGCATATTAAATTGATGTTTACTCGAGTTATTTGATACTGAACATAATACAAAAACAAATAATAAATTAGAGGTAGCATAAATGTAATATGTGCATCATAAATCCAGCAGACCTTTTGTTCATGTTTTCTTCAGTTTGTGCTTCATGTGTGCTTGTAGGTTGATGTGTTCCTAAATCTGATATTTTATTTACTTAATAATCTTGCCAAGGCTTACTTTCTGGAAATATGTCAGATCAGCAAGCGCCATGATAAATAACAGGCAGACTGCTTAAAACTGTCTAAAGCCGCGCTAGCTGATTATGATTTCCTCACACGGTCAATGTCAGGATTTGATAAAATTCTTGGAAAGCTACATGCTGAGCTAAAACAGACATAAGCCTAATCAAGTCAGTTTGTGATCAGATACTGTCTGACAAAATTTCTGTTCCCAGAAAATGTCAAAAATTCCAACATGTACGTATTATGTCTTCTCAGGCTTCCACTCAGGGAAAAATCCAAACTCGAATCGAGTTCTCATTAGTGTGTGTGTTTGTGTGTCTTCTAAGCTAACGAAGCCTCTTTCTTTTCACCTTAGCACTAATGCACGACTCCAACCACAAATCAATGATGCTTGAATTATGAATACCTCAAGCCATTACTGTGTTTGGAACAAGGTGGAGAGGAAAGAGCAATCACCCTTTAAGACCGCAGGGGGAAAAAAAAAAAAACAGACTGACCACAGAGGAGACGAATATGAAGCATGACTCTTCGTCCTAGGGAGGGAGATGATGGATAGCATCAGTAGGTGTTGTAGAGGCTTCCACTTGTCTGGGTGATGCTCAAAAAGAGGAAGTGAAGGGAATAAGGGCACTAAGTGCACAGATGAAACTGTCATAACAAGGCAGTGATGTCAGACAGGACATGCCTCATGGTAGTGTGGTGTGTGTGTGTTTTGGTGTTTGTGTGATGAAGATTTGTACATGCAACACCCTTGAAGTAGTAAGAATTAGGAAAGCATTAAACTAAAAATATGCAGAGAACATCACAACTTCAAGGTCGTACTTTATCCATCTTTTGTGATGCTAACTTCATAACAACTACATTACGGTTTGTTTTTTTGCGTTTTTATTGATCGAGTAAGAGAACTGTACTGAATCCATGACAGTTAATGTAATATATTTTCTGAAGGATGGACCCGGAGAAAGAGAACATGAACAGAACAAGACACAGAAAATGTCAGTTCCAGTATAATACTGTAGTGAACTAATATCCATTACAGATGAAAAGACAGCAGCATAAACGCATGCTGGTAAAAGGCAAAAAGCAGGAAGCCAGTGCGCTCACTGTAATCTCTTACAGACTTGATTAGCCCACAGAGATAATTGTATGTGTTCTTTGGATGCATAGGGTAAATGGAAACCATGGCCATCACTTTTGATCAGCTGTACTAAACATCCTGGTGAAGATCAATACAGGAATCATCCGGTTGCAATCAGAAGAGCACTTTGTCCCACACTTGTTTGGGCACCGATGGAATTATTGATCAAAGTCAAGGAGCGCAGATGCAGTGACCAGCGATATAAGCCAAAGTTCAATTAACCACAAAGCTCACATATTGTAGAGACCAGCAGTCAGCGACATATATTTATTATGACATGGAATTAAAAGAAATAAACATAACAAGTTCTCAATTAAGAGATTAAACCCTGAATGATTGGAATGACTACAGTTCTTACCATAAATATTAACATAAAACAATATAATTATCATTACCGTAAATAATCAAAACCACTATTAAGGATAGATAGCCAAAGTTGGCAAAAACAGAAAGAGAAACTATGTGAGCTTATATGGACTCTAATATTCAATTAATAACCAGAATAATAGTCCGATTGAAATAGAAATGCATCAGTTAAATCTGATGCATTTTTGATGCATTCCGATCTGGCCCGATTTGAATACAGTTTCAGAATGGAAGGGGGTGTAAACTTTTGATGATGTTGAAATAAATGTATACTTTTTGTGGATGTAATATGTAACATTTGATGACTTGATTTGCCTGGAAAAAAGTTCTGCTAAAACTCTCACCATACAGTATCATGCGTAGTAAAGCATCTAACTAATCATAGATGAGACTGAAATCTTAACCAATCGTAATGCAGAAGGCGGGGTTTGTAGAAAAAGATGGGAAGCCTAACTTAACCTTGAAGTTGGACAAAAAGACTTCTTCTGTTTCTTCTGTTATTTTTCAATTATAGTCTGATTAAATGCTTTGTGCATGTAAATGAACATCTTATCCAATCAGCGTCCATGTAAACGGTCAAGTTCGATTTCAATCAGATTGAAGAAATATTGTCCATGCACTATAAATTTAGCTACTGACCCTATTTTTAAAGGCCCAAGCTGGTCATAAAGAGTCAAGCTGGGGCATTTAAAAATCAGTTACAATTCAAATAAGCATACCGCCAGTAAGCCATCCAACATCCCATCCCAGTCCATTGAGTCATGGAGGTGTAATGTTCCTGATAGATGTGACACTACATCATACATTCAAACTGCAGTGTAAAAAATGAAAATACAATATTAAGGCTATGCATGATGCATATACATAAACCACCTCTATATACAGTAACCCCATTCTTAATGCAGAGCCACCATCACAGTGGTACAACTGGGAAAATAAAGAAAACATGTGGAGGATCCACTGGTATAGGAAAAAGCCTAGCTGATCAAAATATGTGGGTCTAAGAACATAGGTTTTGCTCAAGGTCTTGGCTTTATGCACTGAGAGCCTGAGAAAATGCATTGAGATCCTCGGAGTAGAAGAGATCCTGAAGAGAGTTAAGAGCCGTTGAAGTGGGTTTGATGAATGGCCAAGCGTTTGATCAGAGGGAAGCACATCAGAGAGAGAGAGAGCTCGGAATGGATTGCCTCGTAGCTTTTATACACAACCATAAATTGGCCCAAATTTGTCACAAAGGAAAGAGGCACAGTGAGCATGATGCAGGGATTGAGAGAAGTGCAAATAAAAGTGTATCACGACATCTCATCCATTACGCTGTCCAAATACAGAGAAGACAATATTCAACACACAAAAACTGATTTTTTGATTGATTACGACCATAATGCGATGCACACACATAATTATTAATGGGCAGATACTAAACACAACCAGTGATGCAAAAGACAGTCCATTGATATATATTTATATGAAACGACCAACCCGTGAGATCAGATCTCCTGCTCACGTCTGTTATTATAAATCCTCGACAGTAATCAGTATAAGTTTGCAATAAACTGGGCAGCTATCCGAGCACAAGTTGGCCAACAATTCGCCGCCAGCCACCTCGCGTGCCAAAGACAACCCTGCATGGCACACTGCAACCCGTTTGCATATTCCCTGGCGTTCCTGCATATTCAACAAGTGCTCATGTATATTCAGCAGGCTCTCTGATGTTGATAATGGCTCTCCACAAGTGAGGATGAAACGATGATGGAGAGACCAGCAGACGTGAATCTGAATTAGTTAGTCGGAGTAAATTGAGTAAATTAACTCTGTGCACTTGAGAAGACACAATTATGAATGATAAGAATTGAATTAACTGAATATAAAGCCGATCAATAATTAGGATGAAATCCCATGTACTGTATGTATGACTGTTAAATGTTCATGTCACAATAAATTCTTTATATTTAAGCAGGAAGTTTGCTATTTATACTGTGCTTTATTTTTAGCTGTTGTAAAATTTTGTAAAAGTTCTCATTATTCAGCATTTTCAACTTAAATAAACATTGGGATCATATCAATTACATCCAACCTTGTAACTCAATATAGGAAAAGGTTGAGTGATATTCTGATTCCGCAGAAGAGCAAATACAGCAAAAATTGCTGAAAAAACTCAATGCTGATCAACAAGTGAATATGTGATAGACGGGTATCTGTACAACCAGTACACCAGCGACCACCATACACGGGGACCAGCAGGCAAAGCAGACCGGATGCCAAATCAGCCTGCAAATTTTCCGGATACCACTTCGTGAGACAAACAAGTTTGGCCATGGAAGCCACGTCCAGCAACCCACAGCACCCAAAGAGTCCGCTGCCATCGTCTTGACTTGGTGCCAGACACCACAGCAAACCTCCTGATGCCATACAGGGCCAGAATCGTCACCATTGAAAATGATTTAAGTGTGGTGATACAATCTTGTCTGTTTAATATGAGGACATACAGGCTAATAATTTATTACCACAATTCTAATTACTGTAAGTGTTAGAAGTCCTAGAAGTTCTTTATGTCATATGTAAAGTTGTCCAAATAATCAGGTCACAGCCGCGTACCGGAGTCGCTCTATAGCAGCAGAATGTAACGATTTATGTACTCACATTTCATTTTAAAAGAGGTTCCCTGTGTAATTATAGAATAATTAGCTTCCCCCATTAATGGGCTTGTTCGAGTTTAACTGCATGGAAAGCAAATATCTCACTTTGACTAACAATTGATTAGCTCTGTTTCCTGGCTGACACTAAACTGCTTTTTCAGTTTTCACAGTAAGGAATGAAGCTGTTAAAGAAAATTACTTTAGGAACGACATATCTGATTTAAATATCTGATTAACCGTCATTACTGTTATGGAAGGGCGGTGTGATCGAGGGGAAAACGGTTACCACTCCAAAATTTTCATATATATAAAAATTTTTATGTATTTAAGAAATTTAAAAGATAAGATTTAAGAAAGTGTGAAAGTTGTTTTTGGTCACAAACATATTATAGCACAGCAAATTCCTTTTCTTTCCATATCATAACTTCTCAGTAAGAGTTGTGTTTTTGTTTCTCTTCTCAATTTATGAAAATGACATTTTTTGAATAAATTATAGACACTTTGTGTTTTTTATCCACTTATATTATGGAATGTCCAAGACAATGTTAAAATCGGTTCCTGTTATTACGTACAATATATTATAACAGCCATAAACAGCCATGCTCTCACCTTAATGAAATGGTTTGAAATTTCTGTTACTATAAATGACAACTTTAAACCAAGCTTGGTTTTAAATCCAAGATTTAAGATGATCCACAAGTTTAATTATACAGTACATTCACCAGCTTCACTAAGCTGGTCTACCATTTTAACCATGCTTTTTAATCTGCTTCACCAAGTCGCCCTCCCAATGTAACTATGTTTTTGCCAGTTTCACGAAATTTAAAAAAATGTAAAGTAAACTTAATGTAACTTTTCAGAGCAGATGCGTGATCAAATCAGACATTTCAAAATATAAACATTTCAAGGTAGCTTTGTATTTAACTTTATTGCATAAAAGTCTGCAAAGCACCAGCATGTCTAAACAAAAGAACATACAATGAGAAAACCGAAGCAGCAGCTGAATCTATCATCTCCCTATGTGTCTTAAAGATGCCTTGTTGGTTAACAGGAAACTCAGCATGAATTAAGCACACGCTACTTTTTCTGGAAAGCAGCTTGCAAGCACTTAGTATTAAACAGCCCGCGGCTTTGTCACTTCCTCTTTGCTTGATGAAGCAGTTGCGGCAATGCATTATCTTTACACGCAGCAGCCTAGTGCAATGCCACTCAATCAACAGAGTGAGCACAATAACAACTTAAGTAACGTAGTAAAGCGAAGCTGGTAAATGACCTGATACGGGAAGGAGAATGGGGTGTCGGAGGCAGCATGGTGTTTCCCAGGATGCACGGTACACAGTCAAGGTGTAAACTACAGACACTGCAGATTTTGGCTTGATGCGATCACAGATCTTTGCTTTAAAGGTGAAATGTAGAAGACTGCAGGCGTTAGAAAGCGACTCAACTGATGAAGTATGCTATTGACACAAGAACTGTCTGATATAAAAAAGAAAAGCGAGTAAAATGAGTTAAAAACAGAGGGAGAAACACAAACTCTGTCTTGTTTTTTATTCTGTTGACTAACTACAGATTTTATCTTTTTGAAAATGTTACAAATATATTATTTTTCTGTTGTGATCAATTGTTCAGTGACAGACAATCAACTGCTATTTTGATGGCGAGTAGGAAATAAATAAACTGACATTTTATAAAAATGAACATTGAAAAAAAATCTGATATTCAAAGATACAGAACTTTTGTTAGTTATTGAACACAAAAACATTGAGCAAGTCATTGAGTGAGTTTTTATGAAAATGTAAAGGGGATGTGTTTAAAATCACTATCTGATAAATAATCAAAGATTTCCACCAGATTTATGATTTATGTCTACAACTGTGGTTCTCTCGTGTAGGCAATCATGAATACATACACGATTAGAAAATGTATAATTCTGTCCTAATGGGGTCGTTTAAGCACGGTTGTGTGGCCAGCCCTTACATTTGCAGATTTCCTTTCGTCCAATTTTCAAAACTATATACAATATCTTTTCAAAGATACAATACAACAGACGTTAACAATGGTCCCCGATTGAAGGAATACATTTCACAGTTTTTCCGAATGAAACCATTTCTCTGTAAAGCAGTGTGAAACTGTATTACATCATCATTATTATTATCATTACCACCATTACCCCATGCTGTGATTTATAATTCCATTGAATTATAGTACTGGAGCTCAGCTGCACTCCTCTGTGCTCTCTCTGCAATTTAACCCCTGTGAGTCCTTGAATGTGTTGTTTTATAGGAAGCCAGTGAAAATTGCGAAGCAAAGGTGCGATACATGCTGAGTGTTGGAAAAAAGCCAAGCAGCTGAATTTTAAACACTCTGGAGGTTAGGGAAAGTCTCGGAACTGAGAACACTAAGGCAAGGATAGCTGTAATCTGAGCAACTGGATTTCTCTTCAGTTTTGTTGTATTTCCAGTAATGAATAATAGCAAAAAATTTAAAATGAGTTACGGTTACAAGTATGAACACACACACACACACACAAACGTGTATAACATCGATCAGCCGTAACATACAAAAACAAGGGGGTTTTGGGGTCCCCTTGTGCCACCAGGCCGTCTGGGTGAGATATAGACACCGTCCCCATGAATATCACAGAAACTTTCCCTATATTGATTTACAAGGTTGGAGAAGCTTGTACAGGATCTCAATTCCTTAAATTCTTCGAAATAGGTATGAAGATTTAAGATTTTTCTTGTTACAATGATCAGTCAACCCTTTTGAACAGGTGACACCATCTTTTTAACCTTACAGTAACCTCTGCAGTTCTGGGAATAATGATGAAAAATTAGATCCAAATTCCTCAGGTTCTAGCAAAACTCTAATACTCTCTTATCATTCAGCACATACGCACACACTTGCACAAACATTTGCTTTCAAACACGAAGGCAGCTGTTTTAAGTTCATTCGTGTGTAATGCAATTTGGGGATAATAGGCTTCATAGGCCTGCTGCTGATAAAACCTGCACCTTGACAGAACTATAAATGAGCTGCATTTGTTTTCCTGTTCCTGTTCAAACCCTGCAGTCATGGGCCTGACTGAAACCCAGCATCGAGGGCTAAGCAGGTTTAATCAGAGCCAGGAAAAAAAATCTGTAATTTCTAAACTCCTATAATCAATGGCGGTAGAGGAAGTCAAATTCCCATGTGTGCAAGCTGACGCAAATTGCTCATCCTAAGAAAATGAGGTTTATTTTCTGTTATCAGCTATGCTTGTGTGTCAGTGGATTAGAATTGGAGAAGTCTAATAGAGGAACAGGAGCTTAATGACACCAAAGGAACCAACAATTAAGAAGGAGATGATGAGAGAAATATTGAGTTCAGCACAACGACAGAATTAACAACACATTTTATCTACTTGCTTTATTTTTATTTCAGTTTACAGCACTTTATTCTACCATATGGTAGGCAGCTAGAATTTAATAGTTGTAGGAACTACAAATAATTTTCTGTACATACCCTGTGTAACTATTCAAGGCAGGAAAGTGTACGTCCAGTCCAGGACATCGCGGTTTGTAGATTCTCAGGAATGTGTTTTACTTTTTATTATTAATGAATACATAATTGGCAGTATTGACAAATGGTTGCAGAATAAGAAAAGTTGAAACACTTCTTACAGGACAATCATACATCTTTAGAGTGGTAACAATAATGTACTTAGTGTTCTAGTGATTTTACATTAAATTCTCTTTTCAAGAAACGCTTAAACCTTTCCTGCTCCTTAATCATAGCCGGCCCTGCCATGTGACCTAAAATTCTTCCATGGTAGGATATGGGTTTTGTGTACATAAAATGGTTTAATTTTATTTAAGTTTTACTATTTTATTATATACTCCAAAATCACATTAGTTCACAGTTTTTTAAGGTATTTGATGTGTGCTGTTACGGATCTTGAAACTAGAGAAGAAGGAAACAGTTTTAGTCTGTAAGAAGAGTCTGCCATGACTAGGAAGTGAACAGTTCTCAGAAATCTCAGCAGGTTCCAGCACAGGTTTCTATATAGATGAAAAAGATGGTGATGGTCGTTTTCTGGAGACTGGACACTGGAGACTCATGTCCAAAAATGATTTTAAAAAATGAATTTTGTATAATCTATGAAAAATTGCAAACACTTTTTAACACCTCCATTTTTCCCCAAAACCCACTCGTCTGTATTTCTTTAACACCTTTACAGAGACTTTTCAAACCCTCCAGTGACTGTAATTAATATCAAGTGTAAATGGACAGCATGGTTTTCGAAAAGAGATCCTTGGAGCTCAGTTTTAAGGATGGAACACATACTGACAACACACAAGCACAGCCAAGGCTTTTATTCAACTTACCTGCTTTGATCCTTAACCAGGGACGTCAGGGAGAAAGATTATGGACAGAAAAGCAGGCAGGCAAGAGATCTGTGTTGTAGTGCGATACAATTCCAACCTCTCAAATCAACAAGGGCTGAAGTGGGCCAAGCCCCTTTTCCATCACCCCTGTCACTATTGCTTACTTCTCTTTCTCACCAGGTTCCCATCCTGCCTCAACACATTGACCAAAACTTCAGAAAGAATAAGGGGAACTAGCCAAATTGCTAGTTCCCCTAATTCTAGTTATACTATATAAAATGATATCCAATGTCTGGAATGTTGCAATGGACCGTACCATAAACATGGGATGTTTGCGACTCCTGAGGTCACTTTTCACATAGTTACATGTATTAAAAGATGGATAATGCAGTTGCATCAAGTCCTGTGACAATGTGTTCTACATATCAGTTTATATGATGAAGATCCTCTAACAATAGACCTCAATAAATAAAAAAAATCTATGCTCTGCTTGCCTTATCAATACATGATTAATATTAATATTCTTTATAGATCCTCCCTATGAATGATCAGGTTTAAGAGATTCAAGCTTGTTATCCTTATAACACACAAAACGCCTTCCTGACCCATCGACTTGCTCCATCTCAGTCTTCCTCCTGATGCTCACTCCCCCAAAAAGTCGTATCCTTCTCTTCTTATGCTGCATAATACATGAGGAAAGTGAAGATGAGTGATGAATCATTCATGCTCATTAGGTGAGTGAGTAAATACCCACTGGACGACAGCTCAATAAAAGGAGTGAACAAATTTCATCCTTCTGTGTTGTCCAAAAACTGCGCCAGACTCCAACCAGGCTGTCGAGACGAGACATGACCTTTGAAGTCGTGACCCCAGGGGCTGTAGGGCACAGCCCCACCCTGCAGCTTTTCTCTCATTTAGGTGTCTCGCCAAGAGACCTAAATGAAGCCGCGACCAGCAGGAGATTATGCCTTGTTTCTCCCCCTCCCAGTCTTCTATTCGTTATGACCTTTACAAAGAGTTACAAGCACACATGAGTGAGAACAGGGAGGAGAGAGAAAAAGAGGGAAAAACCGGGGCAGAAGCTTCATGCTGCGCAGGGAGATTATGACCTCTCAACATCATTTCATTTTGTTATTTTTTTCTTCTTCTTTTATGAGCACTCAAGGGTGGACTAAGGATAGCTTCATTAAGCAGACTACAAAAAAAGTGGTATTTAACAGAATATAAGAAAAACAAATGTTGGTTTGTAAAACAACCCCCAAATCTAAAAATGTTGGGACAGTATGGAAACTGACAATAAAAATAAAAAGGAGTCATCTTTAAACTCTTTTTAATCTTGTATTTTGTCAAAAACACTACAACAGCACAATATTTAATAATTTACCATGTGAGTTTAATGGTGCACTCATTTCAACCCTGGTGGCTGCAACATCCTCCCAAAAAATTTTGGAAAGGCAAATTTTAAAGTTAACAACCAGATGACGAGTAGAAATCACAAGGTGATGAAAAACAAGTGCTGTTACACAGGTGAACCAATTTCACTGTATGTTACAGAACAAATATGTTATAGAATAAAGTGTCAAAGAAAGGCCTAGTGCTTCTAGAGCAAAGATGTGGTGTATCTTTTGCACCAGAAAATTACTGTCAGCATCAGCAAATCATCCTGTACTTTCAGGATAACATTCCCCAATGTTAGTACATAATATCATCATGAAATTCAAAGAAACCCGTCAAATCCCAATGCTTAAAGGGCAGGGCCGAAAAATACTTCTGAAAAAACATGATTTTGTAGTGGATATCATGATGTGGGCTCGGGAAAACTTTGGTAAACTTTTGTCCATGAACACTGTTTGTCAATGCTTTTTACAAATGTAACTTAAGGCTTAAGGGAGCCATGTGACAATTCTGTCCAGTGGCATCAAAGACTTCCCTGTTGTCTCAACTGAGATGGACAGTGGTACACTGGTGGAAATGTTTTGTGGTCCAATGAGTCAACTTTTCAAACAGTTTCTGGAAACAACAGCTGTCATGTTCTCTGGGTCAAAAAGTTCAAGAACAATCCCAGCTGCTATCAGAGTCAGGTCAAAAAGCCAGTATCAGTCATAGTATGGGGGTGTGCCAGGGCCCGTGGGATGGATAAACTGCATATCATTAATGCAGAAAAATTGCATTTTATTTTTGAAGCAACATACAGTAGGCTGCTTCAAAACACCATCTTTTTAACAGACATGCTTGTATTTTCCAGCAGGACAACACCAAACTGCATTCTGCTAAGATTACACATGCACTGAGGCTAAAAGTAGAGTATGGGTGTTAATTAATCTGCCTGCTGCAATTAACAATATGCGGTGCATTATTAAGTACAAAATATGGCAACAAAAACTCTGGACATTTGTGCAGCTGAAGATAAGGGACGATTGGGGGAAGCTCGCTCTGGCTAAACTTGACAAACTTGTTCTGATGTTACAGCCACCAGATCTGAAATAAGTGCATATTCTTAACAAACAATTCAATTCACATGCTAAATCATCAAATAATGAGTTGTTTGAAGAGGTTTCAATTTATTAAATGGTAATGATGTTTTACCGATGACTTCATTTTTGTTTTATTTCCATACTTTCCATACTTTGAAACTTTTTAGAATTGGTAATATAAGTCAATTAATTTGTTTAATTTGTATTAGTTATTTATTCATTATTTATTATAGGATTATTATTGTCACTCACGTTTAACAAAGCTTTTAAAGTAACACATTTGTGTGGACAGTTTGTGTTCTTGTTTTCATCATCAGTGTTTTGACAGACCTGCATGATCCTGATTTGGCTCTTTTTATTTATTGCACATAAATAAATATTATTCATCCAGTAGGTAAATATTATTCTACCGTGAATGCAGAAGGTTTCAGGAAATGGATATAAGAATGAAATTTCATTCAGGTTGTTAAACCTACTTGAATAAACTTATATAACTATAAATGAAAATGAAGAGCCTGAACATGAAATCTCCTGGATTAGTGACAATTAACTTACAGTAAATAAAAATCAGGAGCAATAAATATACACATTAAGCAGGAATGTTCTCCACAAGTGGTTCTAAGTTGTTCAAACCTGAGGACAACAAAGCACAAAACCTTTGGACTAAAGTGTTGTGAACTTTACATATTTCCTTCATAAACATGCCCTTTTGTGTATACCTTAAATGCCAAATAACAAGTGTAAACAGAGTGGTTGCAATAAATCCAAATTGAAACAATCCAAATTGCAAGCTATTTCCCAAATTACCTTGCTCTTGGAATACCCTACAACCTATTTTAGAAGCTGATAAACAGGTTTATCTGAACTTGGGAAGCACTATTCACAAAACCACCCAAACCCACATACACCAGACATCCATAAAATCTCATTCTAATTTTATTTGTCAGATACACAGTCACACAATATACAGTGAAATGCTAAATGAATACCATATAATATTAACACATTAACAATGATGAGCTGAAACTGTGTTAGCATCATGGGCACCTTAGCCTCACCCATGCCCACCCATGCAGCAACCCAACTGGTCCAGTTCCACAGAAAAGCCAATGCTGCACAAATCACTGAAGAAAGTCAATGCTGGCGACAGGAAAAAGGCACCAGAACACCCAGTGCACCACATTCCACTGCCTGTGCAGGCAAAAAAACCAATGTCACCAACCCAACAACTAAGCTAGCTGCAATAAAGGCCTTGCAAAGCAGCTCAAGGGAGGAAACTCGGCAGCTGGTGATGTTCATAGGATCCAGACTTCAGGCAGTCATTGACTAAAAATTTTAAAATAATACAATTATTTATGATTGCTAGCTTGTCCAATTGCTTTTGAGCCTGTGAAAATATTGAGACTGTGTAAACAAATGGCTGCAATTAAACAATTAAAGTGATATTTTTTATTAATCCCTTTGAATTAGACCTGAAATCACTTCAATGTTAAGCAAAATAAAAATACATGGCAAATTAATAAAACAAAGCCAAGTCTATGACGTATATTTCATTCCATAGCAATTTGAAGACTTAAAATTGCCATAGAAAGATGTTCTTGACTCAACAGCTGAATTAAAAAGGCTATATTGCCTAACATTTTGTCACAACATGGTGTATGTTTGCTGTATAAACACACAGCTACGTATGCAGTCAGGTTATGAGTTATGAGATTCAGTATCTTTTCACTATTTTAAATAAAGTTATTACTGCTTTTTAAAGACTGTCACAGTCTTTCTCTCCACTGATGACCACCCTTGTTTATCCCACTTTGTAATTTTTATTGTGGTCATGAAACAATGTCTTTTTCTCTATATGTCAATACACAATATATATATATATATACAAACCGGATTCCAAAAAAGTTGGGACACTTAACAAATTGTGAATAAAAACTGAATGCAATGATGTGGAGATGG
>JAQQZT010000007.1:13647687-13660578 GCA_030068275.1 Clarias platycephalus | reverse complement strand
CGTCCACATATGGGAAACGCAATTGCAAATGTAATTTGCAATTGCATTTGAATATTGTCCGCGATATCGTTCCATAGTAAACCAAGACTTGTTTTTTTTCTTTTTATAAATTTATAAAAATCTTTGCTCATCTTGCGGAACACTCGCAAACTGCGTTACTCGCAATCCGAGGTTCCACTGTATTTTAAATGAGTAAACACACTAGGGGGGCTTGTGACCCTCTGAGGCTTTAATCATAGTGTGCCCCCCAGGTGTTCTTGCTTCTGTGTTTTGTAAGACTTTTAAATTGACACTGTCTTAGTTAAATCTGTTGTTTACTGTTTAGATATTATGTATTGTCTCATGCTCCAGGTTTGGCCTTGTTTGTTTATATGTATTTATATTAAAAGTCAAGTCGGCAACTCCCCTCATCAGACACAGATACAAACAAACAAACATGCAATGTTAAATAAAATAAAAAACACTACCTGGCCTAAAAAAGGCATTTAAATGAACAAACACTTACAGTAAGAGCATTTGATTGGATAATTACTGCAGTGATTAATACACTGCCTGGGTAAAAATCATTCCTTAAACAACCAAGCCAGTAGACATACTGTATCCTGTGGTCGTGGCAAAGATGTTACTCTGTTTCAAAAGTGTCAAATTATTGTACTTCATCAAGAAAAGAAAACAACTAAGGTGATTGTTGAAGTACTAAAATTATATTAATAACTGTAAAAATCCTTATTAAAACCTGAAAGAATCTTCAAGGGAGAAATGTGGTTGGAAAAACAATTCCTAAATGAAAGTAATAGGAGATCACTTTAATGCTTAGTAAAATTAAAACATAAAAAAAAAAAACAATCAGTGAGATTAATCTGGAAAAATTTTTTGCTAGGGAGCATAAAGAATGGACTGCGGAGCATTGTAAAAAAAAAAAATAATAAAAAAAAAGTAATGTGCTCTTATGGGTCCAGATTTGCTCTGTTCCAAAGTGATCGGTACAGGATGTAAAGAGAGAGGGATGTGAAGTGATGCACCCATCATGACTAGTGTCTAGCGTACAAGCCTGTGGGCTCAGTGTTATAATCTGGGGTCCCTTCATTTTCCTAGGTCTAGGTTCAGCAACACTATATGCCCAAAAAATGAGGTCAGCTGGCAACCTGAATATACTGTATGACCAGATATTTCCATCAGAGGATTTCTTTTTCTTCCCTGATGGCACAGGCATATTTCAAAATAACAATGCCAGGATTCACAAGGCTCAAAATGTAAAAGGGGGGTTCAGGAAGCATGAAACATCATTTTCACACATGGATTGGCCACCACAGAGTCCAGACCTTAACCTCATTGAGAATCTTTGGGATGTGCCGGAGAAGGTTTAAGCAGTGGTCCGACTCTCCCATCATCAATATAAGATCTTGGCGAGAAATTTATGTGATTCTGGACAGAAATTAATGTCATGTCGTCTCATAAGCTAATCAAAAGGATGCCATGGCCATAATCAAAGGGCGGTCCAATTAAATATCAGAGTGTGCAACTTTTTTATGGAGCATTGTATGTTTTAATGGCAACAGATATTTTACCCCTAACTGATGTAGTGAGTAGGTTCTTATTCTTTAAAGAACTATGTTGGAAGATGTATCCTACTGTATGGTCATGGAAAATATGTTACTGCGTTTCGGACGAAGAGAAGCAACTAAGACATTACTAAAATTGGGTTAAGAACTCTCCAACATATTCTTAAAACCTGGAAGGATAGTGTTAAACCATCAACTTTGTGGAAGAAATGTGAATGGAAAAAATTATAAATTATGAATGCAGGCTGGAGATCGATTAAACAATATAGCAGTAGAAAAAACCATTTGCAAACACACAATGTAAGGATAACTTACAGAATTGGGACTAAACAGTTTTGTGGTCTTTAGAAAACCACTTGTTAGTAAGGCTAATCTGAAATTTGCTAGGGTGCATAAAGATAAGGATAAGAAGGGAAGAGCATGATGCATTGCACCATCCATGCATAGCGCCTGCTGCACAAGCATCTGGAGCAAGTGTTATGATCTGAGGTTGCTTCAGTTGATCACGACTAAGCTCTGCAACGTCATGGGCCAAAAAAATGAAGTCAACTGACTACCTGTATGTAATGAATGACCAGGGTATCCCATCAGTAGATTTTTTTATACCCTGATTCCAGAATATTCCTCAAATTATAAAAGAGTTGTTGTGGGAGAATGAGGAATCTTTTTCACACGTGAACTGGCCACCACAAAGGCCTGACTTTATCCTCATTAAAAGTTCTTTGGATGTGCTGGAGAATACTTCATGGATTGTTTTGACTCTCCTGCCCTCAATACAAAATCTCTGCCAAAAATTAATGCAACTCTGGTTGGCAATAAATGTTTCAATGTAGAATAAGTTTGTTGAAACAATGCCATGGTGAATGCACACCATAATTGCTCACCAGCTAAAGTGCAATGTAATATTATAATGTGTGAGTGTGTCTTTTTTTGGCTGTGTATTATACATTTACAGTAAATCTTTATATTAAAATTTGTTTTCTAAACACATGACAGTCTAATCTGTGAAATTAAATGTATTATTTATTACTTGATCTTTTTTTGTTATAAGTATTATAAATGTCAATAAATATTATAAATGTCAGGGTCTTTGTAACATAAACAATGGTGATCCAGCCATCGCTTATCATGTTTAGGGTCACAAGACAGGGTACAGGACACACACACACACACACACTCAATACCCTAGGGACAAATGCCAGTCAGCCTACACTGCATGTCTTTGGACTGTGGAAGTAAACTGGAGCACCCTGGGGAAACCCACCAAGCTCAGGGAGACCATGCAAACTCCATACACACAGGACCTGAGGTGAGATTCGAGCCCCCAACCCTGGACGTGGGAGGCGAGGGTGCTAACCACTAAGCCCAATGGTGATTAGTTATTTGTAATGCAGAACATTGGTGATTAGTAATCGGTTGTTGGGTCATCAGTGACTGCTTATAAAAACAATGGTTTTTAATGATTGATTTTTAGGAACATCGACTTGTGCAAATGCTAAAGTAAGATTATACACACTGTGCCGAATTGAGCATGCGCATTCTTTCAACTTGTATAAATATCAGCAGTGGTGTGAGCTGGAGAACTAATTTAAATGCAAGATGATCATCTGCTCAAAAAAAAGCACAATGTTTTTGCTACCTCCTATTTTTAATAAAGTATATAAAGACAACATCCAGAGACATCATCAGGTTTTTTATTTTAAACAGGATTAATCTGTGAATAATACACCATTCACCTTGAAAATGTAGCAAGTTGTAATAATCATCAATCTACATGTTTTACAATTGGCAATGATCTGATACTCATTATCACTTTGTTGAGTCTTTTTTCTTTTATTTCTTTCTGTTCTCTGGTGCGTCTGTCTGTTGCATAAAAAAGCTTGAAGAAAGACAAAAGCAAGTCAGAGATTCAGAGATAATGTAGCGTGGAGGAGAGTCCATCAAATATGCCTTTTCAGCTCTACTACCGTGCTGTAGTCTATACTCCAGCTATTCAGGAACATCTCATTAGATTATGGGTTGAATATGACAGGCGCTCAGTGGAACAACACCAGTTTTGTGGGCTTGTAGAGGAACAGAGCTTTCCATCACTCTCTCAGCGGCCCTCAGTCGTTTCCAATGTTCTCTAGTGCATGACTTTCACACTCCCTTAGACTCTGTGCATTGCCTACACTCTGCGGTAAGATATCTATAGCAACTGTTTAACACATCATTCATGTGGGCGAAAGCGCTAGGCTATGACAGAGAAATGGAGCTGTTTTTCTTCACTGGGTTGGAGAATTGACTGATCCGGTGTTCCCAGGGGTGTACACAGCAACAACAGCCACACCAGTGAAAATACTGAGTCGATGGATTAGTATTAGATAATGAGGAACAGTGTTTAAGTGATGTTTTCAGGCACTATAGATTGATGATAGCTTTTATCCTGATGTAATCTTGCAGAAAGAATTATAAGGATGAATCTTAGCACTAGGACATCAGTGATTAAGGTTCGGAAAAAGTAAATGGAAGTCAGTGAGGTGAAATTAACGGTCAAACAATTTATAAAGAAAAACCTTGGAACACCTAGCAAGATAATTAGTAATGAACTTCTCAGACTGGTTGCTGGATTTGTACATATGATAGTTGGATCATATCCAGAATGACCCAGATATCCATGAATGATCAACTAAATCAGGGCTGTTCGGATCATGTCCAGCACAGTTTGGGGATTTTTCTGTGTACATGATGGTGAATTACAAACCGTGCTGGACACTGGCCCTCCAGGACTGGATTTCACCAGCCCTTCACTGAATAGTATTATACCACAGCACCCGTCAAAAGGTGATCCATTTTCTTTTATATGAGCTCTGACCCTATAGTTCTTAGGGCAAATTACAGGTTTATACTAATGTTATTGTATCTACAGTATAAGGTGTAGTGCTTTCCTTAGTAATCTTGTTACAATGATACAATTGAGGTTTTGTATTATCTATGTTTACATGGGCAATATTTTTTCACTCTGACTGAAATAATTAGGTTAGAGATTTTGACTGACTTTTTTACATGGACGCTGGTGTACTTTTACAAGCATATAACTTTTTAGTATGCACAAAATTATTCTGCCCACCTGTCCGAAGTAAAACAGAAGTAGGAGAAGAAAAAGTTGTTTTTTATGTAGATGTAAATGTATCTTTTCTGATAAATCCTGCCTTCTATGTTATGATTGGTTACAAGAATTCAGTCTCATCTATGATTGGTAAGATGCTTTACTACATATAAAAGTCAGAAGCGGCAGTACCGAAGTATACAAACATAATACTTAAGTAAAAGTACAAATGCATTCCTTAAAATATACTCCACTACAAGTAGATTTACCACTTATCTTCCTTTACTCAAGTTGAAGGAGCAAGTAAATGCTCTAAACTTCAAGTCCAAAAGTAAAAGTACTTATACAAGTACTGTATATCAGGCTGACCAAGTTACTTTTAAACAATAAAGTACTTTAAACACTTTAAAGTACTTTAAACACAATTACAATTTATGCTGTTGATAACATGAATTTGCATGTCTAGTATAGATGATTTTATACAAGATTATGATAATAAATGATAAATGATCATTGGGTAGCCTTGTTAGTAGTTTGAACTTTGTTCATTGGTTTCTCAGTGGTAAGTTTCTCACATACCATCTGGAAAGCCAAAGTCCAATTCCCACCCAATGCCCAAACCCCAGCCACTGAAAGCAGCGCCGCTTCCAAGCCTGGATAAAATGGGAGGGTTGCATCAGCAAGGGGAACCACCGTAAAACCTGTTCCAAGTGTGCGGAATGGATGGTCCGCTATGGTGACCCTCAACAGGAGCAACCGAAATTATTATTAGCAGATGTACTTTGGGTCCAGAGGTAGTGAGTAACAGTCAATGAAAGTAAAGACTGGTGGGAAAGAGTTGATTCGAAAGAAGTTTAATGGAAATATACAGCAAAACTCTCATTCCTATCAGGTCAGATCGGGTCAGACTGTTCAGACTGAGGCGTTTACATGATACATTTAATTCTAATTGGGCTATTATTCTAATTATTCTTGGAATATGAGGGTCCATATAAATCTACCTAATGACAGAGAATTGTATGGTGGGTAATCTTTATAAACGTGAGTGACTGTTAATCTGGTGTTTTTTTTGGTGATAGGCCATTTGTTTAGCTATTATAGAATTTATGGAGAGGTTAAAAAATCTATAGTGTTAGTGCTTTGTGAAAGTCAGACATAAAGCTGCTCGAGATGCAAGAAAATCTGGAGGAATGGAGTAAGATTTTAACTTCATAAGAGAAAAGGCTGGAGGCTGGTGAGAGAAGGACTCATTCACATATGTACTGTAAATGTTAATATACTGTAAATGATGACAGGAATGTGTTTTGTAGTAATTTATCAAGATTCCATAAAACTATATAAGTATAATAAAGTTTCAATATTTCTGTATTTAATGAAAAAAGCTACAGTATTTGCAAATTGTTGTGGTATAAGAGTTAGGCCTTGTTCACACAGGCGTTAAAATCGAGCGTTTTTCTGGCGTTCGTAGCGCCCGGTGAGTGCGGATGAAGTGCCGAGGGTTTTCTACACATAGTAGTCAATGAGAGTGTTCACACGGGCTTTGATGACGTGCGTTTGTCCGGCTGCGCGTTTATACGGCGTCAAAAAACGTTGCATGCAGCTTTTTCTTGCCGTTCAAATCCCAACAAACGCAAGGAAAACGCTTCTAGTGCATTTTCTTCGCGTTCAATTTACGCTTCGGAGGACCGGATATATCCCATGATCCTACATGCTATACATAGGGAAATGCGGAAAAAAAGCTAAATTTAAATTAAATAAATTATTGAAAAACTTCATAAACCACAAAAAAAAAAACTTCCTTTAATCCGACGTTGTGCAGTCAGAGGGTGAACCTAGTAGCGCCGGGTTTTCATATCCAGTTCCCGACACACTGCCTCCACAGGTTAACACACAAACTACAATTTGGGCTGCAGGCTGGCGTTAGACAGAGACAAACGAACGCCAGTGTAGAAGTCAATCGAGCGCCACTACAAAACGTAAATGTCTAGGACGTTCAGAGCGCGTTCGTTTATCCAAAAATTTTACGCCCGTGTGAGCAAGGCCTTATACAATCTGTTTATTGGGGGGAAAAATCTATTTTGCAAACATTATGTGCACTTTATTACACCACTCTGTCCTTAATTATATTTCTATAAAAGCATACCCCAAAGATTTTGTGACAGTATATAAATGGCATATTAATAAGAGCAACGCATAGATTTGCATCAGGGATCTCACGCTCAACATTCTCTCCCAACTCGCTCCCAACCTTGCAGTGCACTTAGTTTTCATACCCAGTCTTATCTAACTGCATTTATCCTTGGCAGTAGCTTCAGCAATGACAGCAAGCTGCCACCAAGCTCTGTGCAGTGCCATGTCCTTTGGGGACAGCTGGACAGCGAGACACTTTTTACCCGCTCGTTTCTGACATAGGATTCCATATTGCTCTATCAGTGCACATGTGTTTAGTATTTGATGCCAGTGATAACTTTTCCCTTGTGTCCTTTCTGCGTTCTCCTCATTGTTTTCTTCTACCAGCATTAGACATCTCCCTCTCACTGTCTGCCCTCCCCAAAGGCACTGCTCAATATAGCACTCAACGACAAAAGCCTTAATGAGTGCTCGTTGCTATGAAACAATCCATAGAAACAGTTGGTTAATTGTCCATTCATGCCCGGTGCTAAAACACAACGCCTCCCCCACGATAAAGAAGCGAACTTGTCAACACGTGTGTTTTGTCCCTGTGATGCCACAGCATGCCCCTCTCTCCAAGTGTAACTGTAGCTGGAGGACTTATCACACAACATCAAAACTGTGAAACATAAACCCAGGGACTTGTTATCAGTCCATGTAAAGACAGACGTGTAGCTGCAGATGTCCATAGAACATGTTACATGTGACACGGAGTCAGAAACTGATGGAAGTGATGGCTAGTCATGATATTAAAAGCTAAAATATAATATCCATAAAACCGAGCAATGCATTATATCACATGGTCCTTTTCAGTGGCATATTAAAAATTATTCATGGCAAATTAACACACACACACACACACACACACACACACACACACACGCAGGCAACTGAATTTATGATTTCTATTTATATAATGTTTTAAGGCAATAATGCTTGACTGGGTTAATGTCATGATTTCTTTGAAACATGTTAAACAGTAAAGCTGCAACATAAAAGTTCCATTAAACAACAAACAGACAGACACCCACCCACCATTTTGTTTACTTTGTACTTCAGAATTTAGACAATATATATTGAGTTCAACTAGTTTTATTTTCTTAATTGCAATTTTGTGGATAGGAGCAGGAAAACAAGTGCAAGTTAAATATTTTGAAATAGGCAAATTCAACAAATAGTTGTCATTAGATCATTTTGAAACAAATATAAGGTTATTAATAATATTCTAGATTTTTTTGCAGTGTGTGCATAAAATATTTCATATTCATGCTCTTGATGTGTTATTGCGATGGTATACCTATTGTATGACATCATCGTGACAGAACAGTGGTACACGTTGTGGAGATGCAATATCTCTGATTGTATTATTCGTGCATTTGTTCATGCAAACAAACAAATCCACACACTATAGAATTTGTGAATGTTTAAACAAATTAGGTATATACGCATTTGCCTCATGCTCCCCATACCTCTCATGACCCTGACTCAAACTCTTATACCCCAATACTCCCCTTCCGTAGCCCTAATACCCCTCATATGTTCAGTAGTCACCACTCCCCCATACCTCCCACCTAATGGCCTAATAGCCCTAATCCCCCCCAACCCCTCTACTCCCACCCACAGCCCTAAAAACACACATACCCCCAACTCTCAACCCATAACCCCAATAACGGTCATACCCCCAAACCTCACACACATAGCCCTAATACCCTTTATACCCTTATACTGCCCACCCATATCCTGAATATCGCTCTTAACCCCTATACTCTCACCCACAGCCCTAATATGACTCTTAAGCCCATTTCTCCCACCCATATCTCCAATCACCCTCATATCTCCCACCCATAGAACAAATACCCCCATACCCCCTTACATAGACACATCACACCCCTACACCCTATACTGTAGACTCCCTATAGCCATGCCACTTCTATCCCTCATACTATTCAAACTCTCATCCAGAGCCTTCATACCCTTTTTTGCAATATTTTAAGAGGAAGAAAAAAAAAGAAAAAAAAAACCTAAATAAGTTAATTAGTAGATGAATAAACCTTTAAAACTTGAAACTGATAATAATTTGCTAATGTGTTAGCAAAGCATCCAATCTGCCTTTCCTGCAGAAAGTACTGTAAATGTGGCCATGTAAATCCTCTGCGGTGGGAAAAAAAATGCTTTTGCATTGCTACTGTACAATGGATTATTGAGTAGAACTGTACTCAATAATCATACAGGTCAATATTGAGATGTACTGTAAGTTAATGGAATAATCCAGGCTTTATCAATCATATGAATGAATGCATAAGAAAACACATGGCCAATGCTTCCTTTATTTGTACTGTTTTATAAAGACCTTATACAAAATAGCTTACTTAATTTCTTATTAAATCTTATTAGAGAAGGGAGGACAAGGAGCAAGTCCTTAAATGTTACAAAATACTGTAGATCTGAAGGGACTAGATGAAAGAATCTATATTTTCTGATGATAAAAGAAATCCTGAAACAGCTATTACAGAGGGACAACCGTGTAATAGTAATGACCTTGAGTTGGGACGTAGTTAGTATGTATAGGACGTTCCAATAGGATTCATTCAAGGACCACAGGCACTGACTGTAATGTTCTTCCTCATTTCAAGAGAGGCACACCATCTGTTACATATTCATATGTCTAAGCCTTTCAACTCTTTACTCTCCTGTGCAGCTGAGCGAATCCTCTTTCTGCGTGTTGAAACAAACAGGGCATACTCGGCCGTACAGCTCCCTCCAGGATGCACCCTGTTTCTAGCAGAGGGAGTGGAAGTGCCTGAGAAACCTATTAAGCGCCGATGGTCTTGGGAGATTTAGTGTGATGTGTATGTGCATCTTGCAAGTGCTACCTGAGATCCCTCGTTTATGTTCTTTGTACCGTCTTTCCTCCCCAGAGGGATTGGGGTATAATGGTGAAGTAAAAAGCGACTCTTTTTTCTTTTGGAGACATTCAGTTTAGAGAAAAAAAGAGAGTCAAACAACTGACAGCATGCAGAAAAGCCTGTGGTTATCGGTGTGCATACAAATGCACTTTCCCTCCACGTCTTCTGTTTTCTGGTGCTGTGCAGTGCCGTTCCGTACCATACCATGCCGTATCTTGGCCTTGCCCTCCACTCCACTCTACTCCCCCCCCTTTTTCTTCTCAGAATTTGATTACAGCTGCTCACAACTACGCGTAAAGAACACCCGAGACACAATGTTCCCTGCTATCCGTCTGTCTCTGGGCTCAACTTAGCACAGCTGATTTATTGCACGGCTGCCATGTTGGTGCCAATTGAAAGTGGCAGAAGAGCCTGCTGCTGAATCTTAATTATACAAGCTCTTTACATGACTCACTCCTCACACGCCGATCCCCTCACTCTCAATACGCTCTCAACGTCATGCCTGTCATTTATGATGGCTAGAAAAAAATGCACAGAGATGACAAAGACAACAACAAACAACCCTCAACCAGTCGAACCTTTGATAACTGCAGCAGGAAATCATACTGTACATTAGCTGCAAGAAAGGGGTATACTGTATGTATCACAACATTCTCTCTTGCCTTTCTTTGCTAATTAGCTAGTCAATATATACAGTACCCGTCTACTTTAATAGGGACACCTCCACACCTGCTTATTTATGCAGGTATCTATTCGGTCGGATAGGTGGCAGCTGCACAACCTTACACATACAGGTCAAGAACTTCAGTTAATGTTCATATTAAACATCAGAATAGTGATCTCTCTGACTTTGATTGTAGCATGGATTTTGGTACTAAAACTGCTGGTTTAAGCATTTCATAGACTGTGTATGTCCTGGCATATTCTCACACAATAGGGTCTAAAGAAAAACAAACAGACAAGTAAGTGACTGGTTTTTAGGTGGAAGCATCATGTTGATAAGTGAGGTCAGAGGAAAATATCCAGCAGCAGGAGAGCACATTGACTGTCCAGGATAGTCTCAGATTCTTGGTCTTGGCTGACAGGAATGGAACCTAATGTGTTCTTCGGCTGTTGTGTTTTACCCTCTAAAGGTCAAGTCAAGTCAAGTCAAGTAGTCTTTTATTGTCATTTCAACCATTTACAGTACAGTTCAGTACACAGTGAAACGAAACAGCGTTCCTCAACGACCAAGGTGCTACATACATGTAACATAAATTACCAGAAACTAACTAGCTAAATAGGACACCTAATTAGCTGACTATCTAAGATGAACCAAATTTACACCAAAAACTATTCTAAAGTACTATACAAAAGACATCACTATACAAATGATAAACACAAGACAACTTAAAATGTGCAAACAGGAGCAGCAACATGACAACATGACACAATGCAATAAACGGTTATATATACTGAGATAATGGGTTGAGGTAGTGCAAGTTAATGGCATGATAGATAACATGGCATGGTGGCGGATGGCATGTGGGTAGAAGCTGTTACACAGTCTGGATGTGAGTGCCCGAATGCTTCGGTACCTTTTTCCAGATGGCAGGAGGGTGAAGAGTGAGTGAGAGGGGTGTGTCCGATCAGCCACAATGCTACTGGCTTTGTGGATGCAGCGTGTGGTGTAGATGTCTGTGATAGAGGTAGGAGAGACCCTGATGATCTTCTCGGCTGTCCTCACTATCCGCTGTAGGGTCTTCCGGTCCACAATCCCCAAACCAGACAGTGATACAGCTGCACAGGATGCTCTCGATAGTCCCTCTGTAGAAGATGGTTTGATGTGTTGTGTGCCCTGGGATGCTTTTCTGCTGATTAGGACTGTAAAGAGTGCTTAATTTGTGTTACCTAAGACTTCCTGTCAGTACAGACTAGGCTGGCCATTCTTCTCCGAAGTCTTTTATCAGCAAGATGTTTCAGCCTGTAGGTCTCCACTTACAGGATGTTCTTCTGTGTACATTTTTGAATTAGTAAAAATCCCCCCCAAATCCTCAGTTTCTGAAATACTCAAACTAACCCAACTAACCCAACAACTACAACATAGTAAATGTCTCAAACATTCATTCTGTTTCATTCTGATATTCGATTAGAACATGAAGCTCACATGTGTCTGCATGATTTTCTTTTACATTGTGCTGCTGTCACATGACTGGGATTAGATAATTGCACAAGTAAATAAATTAATATATTATTGAAAATGTATTATTTCATATATATTTCAGGTGCTGAAACATATGAAAAATAGTGATGAATGAAAATCATGCCACATTTTGATTCAGGGCGCAGATGCATATGGATCACGCTTCTTGTGTTAGGTCGGGGCATTTTGAGGAAAAATGATCTCCACTCTGCAGAGTTGAAATAGTCAGGAGGGATGAGACTGCAGGCCAGGATCAAGATTGCTACAGGTATGAACAAAACCTCCCTTTGGTCAGGTTAAATGAATTCGCACAGTGGTCAGAGAGCATGTAAAGGGCAAACATGTATAATGTGACATTTTTTTCAGACATTATTACATGCAGAGACCCATAATGGAAAACAGCGTTGACCAAGATGACTCCTTTAGCTACATAAATGCACTGCTACTAGTGCCAGTCAGATATTATCACCATCCATGGTAATAACACACAATTCTTGGGAATACTGATTTGAATAGTACTGAGATATGTATTTTCTAAATCTTATATAAATGTCATGATTATCACTAAGGATGCTTGGACGTTCTTATCCAGCAGCACCAAGGTATGATTGTTTCCCACACAGAGCAAAGAAAACCGTATGAAGATGCGTTGATTTCACCTTGTGCATCTTTAGAAGCCTTCGGTTTTTATAGACATTTAAAGTAACAAAATAAAGTTGCTGAGGGAGTACCACATTATATAAAATATTATTTTTGTCTTGGCATATATAATTCATTTATGTTTTTGGTTTATATAATTCATTTATGTTTTTGGTTTTCATTCACTTAATTTTCATTAGGTGTAAGATTTAACAATATCAGAATTGTAAATAATAATAATAATAATAATAATAATGATAATATCTGGCAGAGAAGTATGTTAGAGTGGTGCAGGACATGTATGAGAGCGCTAAGACAGTGGTAAGATGTGCTGTAGGTGTG
>JAQQZT010000007.1:13635247-13647587 GCA_030068275.1 Clarias platycephalus | reverse complement strand
AGAGAGGACATGAAGTTAGTTGGTGTGAGAGAAGAGGATGCAGAGGATAGGGTTAGATGGAGGCAGATGATTCGCTGCAGCGACCCCTGAAAGGGAACAGCCAAAAGACAAAGAAGAAGATAATGATAATATCTCAGGAATAATAACATTTGGGATTACAAAAGAAAATAATGCACATAAAGGAGAAAATAAATACTAATATGTCATATAAAATCAACAAATCAAACCACAATTTGAGAGGGAAAAATTATTTAATTGCAGAAAAAATATATATGACTGTACTATAGAATGTGTAGTCAAAAAAATGAGAAAATAATTATTCTATTTTTGGCAACAACAAATGCTACATCTACTGTATCTAACAGATGTTGTGCTAAACGGAACGTTGTTTAAATGTCCTATTTTTGTTGAGACGCAAACGTTGAATACATAACATTGGTGATAAGGTTGAACAAATGACCTTAACAGAATGTTGCAAACACTGCTTTAAAATCAACATTTATTTATAGCGTTTATTTTTATATTCCAACTGAAATTCTTCCATGGAATGCTCATCATACTGATTTTTTTTTTCTTCCATTTCTTTCGGTAACTAAGCAGATGGCCTGTGTGAGACTCGAACCCCTTTGCTGAGGCTAGTAAATGCACATATATTGCTTTGCCAAACAACAAATGCCAAAAAATAACTCTTCCAAGTCAAAAATATTTTGTTGAGACAGGACGTTATGCAGTTTGGATACTTCATATTATAGAAGACTAGTGTAGATTCTTAGCAAAGCTGTATGGCATTGTGGCATATGAGTGTGACACATCTAAATCATGAGCAATATAATTCACTGATTTTCCACCTTTATGTTGTTGAAAACATTTTGTTTTACTTCCAAGTCAAAACTTATTCATCCTTAGTGATAATCATGACGTTTATAGAAAAGGTTTAGAAAGTTACAACATTGTCCTGATGTTGCGTTTGGGCTTGATGACTTTACAACTTAATTACTATATGACAAAACAATAAAGATTTTGTATAAATGTGTGACCAGGAATATTAGCACCAGTGTGTGAGTTACATTTTTTGTCAATATTACACAAATTAATTTTGATGCAAAAAGCTACAAGCTAATAGAATGAACCAGTTATTCCAAGGACCAATCATAAGGCACACATTTCTTTACTTACAACTTTGGTTGCTACAATTACTGTAGTTCCTGTTTTCTCTTCATTACATAAAAAAACATACAGATGAATTCCACAAATAGGAGAGGGAGTGCTTATGGGCTTAAATATCAGCACAACTGTGAGGTGGGTGTAGGCACGAGGTGCATCCCGAGTGTTAGGAGATTTGTGACGTGGAGTGATAGATATTGTTAAATGTCCCAGTGATGTTATCGTAGCTTATGGAATACCACTCATCCAATGAAATTCTTGTTTGTAATACACTGCCTGGCCCCCAAAAAATCACACATTCACAAGATTTCATTCAATCACCGTTATCTTTGATTACAGCACACAAGTGCTGTTGCTAGTTTATGTGTGAAAATGATTTCTCATGCTTACAGAAGTACTTTTTCGCAATTTAAGTCCTGGAATATGCTTATGCCATCAGGGAAGAAAAAAATTGATTGTGATAACCTGGTCATTCAGTGTGTGATAGAATCTTGTGGTTCGCTGTGTGTGATTCATAGCTGTGGGTCAATCTAAATTCTTAAAACCACATGACTTTTTTCCGTTGCTTCAAAGTCCGATCTTTATGCTCCCTATTCAACGTTTTTCCTTTTTCTGATTAGCCTCACTAACAAGTGGTTTTCTTATGGCCACTCAGGTCATCAGCTGACTTCATTTTATTGTAACATTGCTTAGACCTAACCAACTGACGCAACCCCAGATCATAACACTGCCTCCAGAGGCTTGTACAATAGGCACTATGCATGATGTGCTTCCTTTCTTACCCTGATGTCCCCATCGCTCTGCAATAGGATCAATCTGAACTCATCAGACCACATGACCTTTATCTATTGCTCCAAAGTTCAATCTTTATACACAATAGCAAATTTCCAATGAGACTTACTAACAAGTAGTTTTCTGATGGCCACATTGCTGTTTAGCCCCAATCACCTCGTACATCTTCTAGGTGAGACGCAAACAATTGCCATGCCGTTCCAAGACTCCAAGACTTGTAAGACTAGATAATAGAATCTTGTGGTTCGCTGTGTGTGATTCTTAGCTGTGGGTCCATATAAATTCTTAAGAACACATGACTTTTTTCCATTGCTTCAAAGTCCGATCTTTATGCTCGCTAGCAAATTCAACATTTTTTCTTTTTCTGATTAGCCTCATAACAAGTGGTTTTCTTATGGCCACACAGTTGTTTAGTCCCAATCCTGCGAGTTCTCACCACATTGTGTGCGTATTAAAATGCATTTACTTACACTATTAAACATAGCTATGGTTTTAACTGTTGCTTTTTTTTTTTACCATGCAACTTCATCAAGTGTTTAAGTGATCTCTATTCATGATTTTTTTTAACAACCACAAAGTTGATGGTTCAGCGATATCGATGCAGGTTGTAATAATTTAACCCAGTTCCAGTCATTTTAAATCTCCTTATTTCTTTTCTTGACTTGATGCAGCACAATCATTTTGGGACCCTTTTAAAATGCCGACATTTTTTTTAGCTAGGCAGGGTATGCTACAAGCAAAAAGAAAAAGGTCACAGTTGCCTCAGGTGACAGAATGTAGCTTACATTTTGCTTTGCTAATTTGCCCTAGGAACTACCAATGTTCAAACTGATTTGTACTGTACTTGAGTCTAACTAGCTTTAAAACTCTGTACATTCAATTACTAAAATAATTTTACCCAGTTATAGTTGACCCATGCCCACAAGAGACACAATTGACACAAGTGAGCTGTTGGTTGCTTGTGTGATTGCAGAATATAAACTATTCTTTTTAGACAGCTTATACTAGATTTAGTGTCAATACTGAGTCTCGGCTATTGATAATAAATTAATATGCATGGCACAAATGTTTGGAGGGAAAAGAAGCCTCCCTCAGTGCATACGGCTCTCAGTAATTACACAGCAGCTTTACAGGCTTAGCTTGAGACATAAGAGCGTTCAGGCAAAATCGCAAGAGCCCATTTTACACCTCACTAGTATTGGATGAACTTATAAAGCTTTGACAGCGAGGCCTTCACTGTGCAGAGCTCAGTATTACTCCTTTGGATTCTCAGCAGAACGTTATATAAATTCATGAGGCTTTCTTCTCTCTATCTTTTGTATAATGATGGCATGTCAGCAAGGTGGTGAGGGAGGGTAGGAGGCAGCTCCTTTACACTAACTTTTCCTTCTTAAAAAACGTAAATGAAAATAAATTCACCCTGAACACCACTCTGCTTTGGCTAATACAGAATATTAATTAAGCGTTGCAGATTCTTGACAGCTCTTTTAACCTGGTCATGAGTGCAGACAGTTATGAATCGACGCAAGAGTAGGATTTGATGTCTTTCAGCAAATTCAGCACTTCAAAAGAGACAATCTCAATATGTCAAAAGCTAATTACCATGTCTGTTCAGTCCTTCATACTACTGTACAGTATATGTCCTCGGGTGTACTGTAGATGTTAAAATGACAAAGTCGACAAAGTGAGCAAGCCTGCAATCCTTCATTTACTTAAACACACACACAGTTGAAACATTCACAAATTTGCTACACATTTTCATTGGATTTGAAGTGAGTGATGCCACGAAGTATAATTCAGACTGTCAAATAGCAGATGCAGTATAAAGCTCAATATTGTTTACAAAAGGTAAGAGTGGAGTCTGCCGTATGACAGAAAGCAAATATTATTAACGTGCAGAAACCAGAAACTGCAGGAAATCTTGATTTGTCTGACAATAAAAATATCAACAACAACAATAATGATAATAATGATAATAACAATTATTGTTATTATTATTTTAGGTTTCCCATGAGTACTCCGGTTTCTTCCCACAGTCCAAAGACCTGCAGAAACATCTCCCCTTTTTTGTCAAACAGGTTGCCTGAAAATTTAGAACATTGTGTGAGATGTACTGATTTTTGTGTGTTCCAGACTCTGTCAAGGCGAAGCTTTGCAAGGAAAACTAAAAAAGGCGTGGATTTGTTGTTGCTCATTACCTTAGAGCCATTTCTATTACTTACTCTTACCTACACACCCCTCATGTTAACTCCATGAGATAAGTAATTGAAAGGAAAGGGAGTAAGAATAGAAAAAAATAGTAGTCAACATTTTTACTAACTGAGACATGGTTCTTATTCTTATTCTTCACTGGAAGTTTTTTATTACTATTATTATTATAATAATAATAATAATAATAATAATAATTATTATTATTATTATTATTATTATTATTATTATTATACCCTGGCCTTACTTCTTGCACTACAGTAAAGCAGAGTTCTGTGTAGGAATAATTTACAAGCCTCCCATCACCTGGTTCCTAGATTCCTGTCAGCACATCTAAAGGCCTTTTATTGAATTTCTAGTTATAGGCTGAAGTACATGGAATAAAGGAAATGAGAAGGGGTCGATCGAGAGTATTGAAAAGCTTTCTGTGTGTTTACACAAGGTGAACTTTATCTGTCTTTACTTCTTTCTAGCTCCATATCAGTGTCAGAAGCCATGTGCAATGCAAAAGTAGAGAAAATTAAAACACTGCTTTAAGTTTTTCCCCTTGTTAAATGTGATTCCTTAAGGGTTCTTTGTATAGCTAAGTGTTTCTCACTTGCTGTAGGTGGTTGCTTTTAAATGGTTTCCTTTTTTTTTGTTTCTTTGAAAGTAACAATACCTTCCTGAATCCCAATTTGATCAAGCACCCATGGGATGCTCAGTCAGATTGAGATCTGGGAAATTTGGAGGTCAGATCAACAACCTTGAACTCTTTGCATGCTAAGCCCCATACACAGCAAGCTGTGATGCACTGACTGTTCTGATACCTTGACTTTTTCAGCAATTTGGGCCTTGGCATCTCTGTCTACTGGACTCTGTGTGCGATGGGCTGTGGTGGACTTAGTGCTCTGGTACCTTTCTATTATGGCCAATCCTACAGTTACTACTGTCTGTTTGATACAGTAGGTCTGTTTTGTTTTCCGGCCCATCGATTGACTCCTTCATGTGCAATGATACCAATGGCATATATGGAGTTCTCATGAACAGCTATCAAAATGCAAATTCAACACTTGGAACTAACTCCATACCCTTAAACTCTTCAATTTGTCATGAAGTAATACGAAGTAATACCTCTCCATCAAACTCCTTAATCAGGCAGTTGTCCAGAGCCTATAAAATGGAGAGAATATGTAAAAAAAAAAAAAAAAAAAGGCAAAAAAAAAAACGACAAACACTTGTACCCAATTTTCATTGGTTTATTTTATATCCATTGTGGTGTGTGTATATAGCAGTGGTATTATGGCTGGTGTTTTGGGTGAAAATGCAGCTCACCTTTGGGTTTTAAGCAATTATGACACCTCTGTCAGCACTGCAAAAGTCTCCAGCTGAGCTTTTATGGCATACGAGCTGCACCTTCCACAAACACCTGTCAGACAGCCGGAGCACAAGAGCTGGTGCCTGTTTCATATTTTGGTCATTATTTCATTACTCATGCCGTGCTTATATTGCACCTCGCCTCGGGTTGCTCGGGCCCTGGCGCGTGCACTCGGCGCGGGCCGAATAGGTGCGACATGAAAAATGGATGAAAGAGCATTAGCTGTTATTAAAATGCTGTGGCGGCGTGTGTGTTTGCAGCGAGCGGAGCATTATTTTTACAGGGCTTCAGGTGCATGTGAGTCATAAATGAGAAATAAAGGGCTCTGAAGCATGAACCGCAGGTCAGAATGATCTGTCTTTTTGTGTGTGGGGAGAGTATACACCACAGACATGATGTGCTGAGGGGAAGGAAGGACCTGAACAAGAAACGAGGGAGCAATCCTAGGCGAAGCAAATGGGTAAATGACAGCTTCATTGTTAGCATCATTATGGGATGCTGATATGGGGTCCTGATGTGGAAATGAGCCACACTAGGGATCACTATCATCAAATGCAGTGGTTAATGGTGTGTTAGAACAAGAAGCTTACCAAAAATGCAGTTAACAATAGATATAAAGGGGCCTAATTAGGCTAACCTAGTCTATACACAGAACAAGAAAGCTAAAAAATTATGGATAATGATGGTTAATTAATGTGTTAATTGATAATAGAAGAGGCCCCAAAATGGTCCTTATATCAAAATCGAAAACCTTATACACCACGATTGTTGCCCAATATTTTTTACTATTACTGAAAAATATAGTAAGGGTCACACAGTTTCTGTAAAAAGTTCTTTCACCATAGTCATATGGTGAGGGTCATGTTTCATATAATTAAATAGAGATGTTGATACCTGATACCCTAAGTAAAATCATAAAAGAAATAAAATCCTTGTAATTTTAATGAAATATACAGCCTCTAAACAGAATAGTAAAAAAAAAATTATGTTATTGAGCCAAATGGCAAGACAGCATATAAACATCTTCCATGTGCTTCTCTCACATCGCGTCACTCTCTCTTCTGTCCCTAGGAAAACCAGGGCAGGTAACTGGTTATTCCCTATAAACATAAGCAACACAACCAACAAATCAAAATAAAAATTAAACGATATGCAATTCTAAATTAAAACACAAATAAATAAATACCTTATGATTTGAAGTACAGCCATAATAAATAACAAATCAATGCAGTAAATCTGCAAGAACTAAGGTTACAATAGTTTTACATACAGTACTATGCAAAAGTATTTACTGTAGCTCCCCTGTAGCGCAGTGGTTATGGCATTGGACTACGGTTCGGAAGATCCCAGATTCAAAACCTACGACCACCAAGTTACCACTCTTGGGCCCTTGAGCAAGGCCCTTAACCCTCAACTGCTCAGATGTGTAATGAGATAAAAATGTAAGTCGCTCTGGATAAGAGCCTCTGCCAAATGCCTAAATGTAATTTATTTATATGAAATGAAATTTATTTTAATTAAATTACGTAACAAATGTTTGACTGCAACGGCTGCAAAGTGCCTGGAGATACAATTTAAAAATTGGTGGTTTATGTAACAACCTTGGCAGCAACTTCATTTCCCCTCTCATCTGTTCCAACCACTCACCAGTATACTAATCACAAGCCTGATCAACTGTCATCACTCACTGGTTCATGCCTTAAGTTAGATATTTACAGTATACTAACTTTGTACTTGAAAGATTCATACTGTACAAGATCACAGTGGGACTTAACAAATGAAGACATTCCCCTGATTCTGGTCGTATAGTGAAAACAAGACCCAAAAACCTGCCAAAAATTAGAGACTTTTACTGATTACCAAGGTTAATAATTAGTTTATCCTGGCAAATAAATGTATCAACCAGTATGTTTTTTCTCTTGTTGGGAAAGGTTATTGTTGACTTCTCCATTCTAGAGATTGCATAACTAAATCAAGGTGTGATGTTTTATATACCGAGAGGCAATTCCTATACTAAATCTGCACTCTCTCAACACCTCAGTCTCTGCTGGAGCTATTTTTGTTGTTGTCTTTCCCAACGTTTCTAAATTTGCAGTATATACTTATTTGATATCTGTTCTGACTGTTTGTCTATGTCTCATGTTTCACTGGATTTCTTTCGTTGAAAAATCTGTTGAGTTTTTTTTTTTTTTAAATAAATGTTTCATGGAAGAAACCTTCACAACTGATGTTATTATAAAAAATGTAAACAGACCCATAATGTCTTTCATTAAGAAGCCACAACTTATAAGACCATGTCTCGGGGGCACCATTTACTCCAAGAATTGGTGCAGGGAAATGATAATGTCTTACAATTCAATCTTGCAACACAAACTTGTTTTGCATGGCTGTGGATGATGAATTGTTCATGGATGTGTAAATAAAATGTCTTGTTAGGATGCGCCTTTGAGAATTTGCAAAGAATTTATAAATAAATAAATAAATTTTAAATGTTGTACTTGAAGAAACAGAGCTGTCAGAAGATGCTTTCATAAAAAAAAAGTACTACACACAACCATCTGTCTTATTATGCCTTTGAGGGCATCCGTTGACATAATTACTAATGTAACTACTAATTTAACTAATAAATGCTATGATGCCCATTAATCTAACCCCAACTGTATCCCAGTTTTAAAAAATAAAAGCAAAAATATAAACATAAAAAAAAAAAAAAAAAATTAAATAGTTAATTAACAAAAAGTAGGTCATTTAAGGTTTATAATAGAGAACATAGAGAACGTAACAAATGTTTAAACTGAGAAATTTTACAATTTTATTCACAAAATGAGCTCATTTCACATTTCATGCCTCAAATGTTGGGATGGGGAAGGTTTACCAGGGTGTAGCATCTCCTCTCCTTTTCAAAACAGTTTGAAGATGTCTCAGCCTTGAACTTATGAGTTTCTGGAATTTTGGTTTTGGAATTTGGTCCCATTCTTGAATGATGCTGAAGAGTTTGTGGTCGTCTTTGACATATTTTTCTTTAATGATTCGGTAAATGTTCTCTATAGGTCTCTCCTACTACTGTACATTCACCAATGTTAACCTGGACTCTTCTACTACGAAGCCATGCTGTTGTAATAGCTGCAGTATGTGCTTTTGCATTGTCCTGCTGAAATACACAAGGCCTTTCCTGAAATAGACGTCATCTAAAACCTTTATATACCTTTCAGCATTCATAGTGCCTTCCTAAACATGCAAGCTGCCCATACCGTATGCACTTATGTACCCCCATATCATCAGAGATGCTGGGTTTTGAAGTGAACGCTAATAACACGCTGGAAAGTCTCCCTCCTCTTTAGCCCGGAGGACACGGCGTCCATGATTTCCAACAAGAATGTCCAATTTGGTCTGACGATAGAACACTTTTCCACTTTAAAACAGTCCATTTTAAATAAGCCTTGGCCCACAGGACACAACGACCCTTCTGAACCATGTTCACATATGGCTTCCTTTTTGCATGATAGCGGTTGCAATAGAGGATAGAGGAGGCATGGCTGATTGTGTTTACCGACAGTGGTTTCTGGAAGTATTCCTGGGCCCATTTACTGTAGTATGTCAATGACACAATCATGCTGATGAGTGATGCAGTGTCGTCTGATTGCCTGAAGCCCAGGTATCCAACAAATGTCTTCCGCCTTGTCCCTTATGCACAGAGATTTCTCCAGTATCTTTTGATGATCTTATGCACTGTATATGATGAGATTTGCAAAGCCTTTACAATTTGACATTGAGGAACATTGTTTTTAAAGTATTTTTAAAGTGTAAAAGTCTTTTTACGCACGCTTTCACAGATTGAAGACACTCTGCATCTCTAAGACATCCTTTTCATACAGTAGCTAATCATGTTACAGACCTAATGCTAGATGGTCTCCCACCTGAATCATTTCAAGATTTTCTTGCATTTTTCAGCCCTTCGTTGCCCCCGTCCCAACCTTTTTGAGACCTGTAGCAGGCATTGAATGTGAAACGAGCTAGCTCATTAAGTAGATAAAAGTGTAAACTTTCTCCATTTAAACATTTCCTATGTTTTCTATGTTCTATTGTGAATAGAATATCATGTGATTTAAAAGTCTTTTAGTTAACTATTTTATTCAAATTTTTAAAATGTCCCAACTTTTCCGTAATTCGGGTTGTAGAAACGTGCTTGGAGTTAGAATGCAGACGGCCGTAACCCATCTGGTGGTCAATGCATATTTCTGATACTTAATTGTGTGGTTTGCAAAGCTTGTCTTGTGTTTTAGCCAGCAAATAATGGACTAAAGCAAAAGAAAACAACTGAAGATTTTTCAAGTTTTGAAAATAGAACGTGACCTGATGCACACAGCAAAGATTCTGAATTTTATTGTGGTGTTATATTGGTAACAAACCCCCCGCACTGAGTTCATTGCACCATATTCATATTACAGGTAGCATGCAAGCTCACAGGCAGTTCTTGTGCATACTATGAAATACATTCTGCCGGAACCCCTCCCCGGAACAAAATCACCATAGCGTTAAGGTTTACTCGTATACAAAAGTGGGTAGCTATCAGATATGAACATGAGGACTGATGTAGCTGAGGTTGAGGAAATGTCAGAGCCAGAATTTGAACATCATGCTGACAATGTTCTTGATTTTATAATCAGTCCTAATTATATTAATTAATAATAATTTAAACAAACAAGAGAGCAAGGAAACAAATAAACAAATAAATAAAATGTTTCCAGCTTATGCCACACCTATTCTGGGTTAATTAAGAATACACATACAGGTACTGTATGGATATTTGAGTACTGGTAACGAATGCAGGATTAAAAACTGGCATGTGAGTTTAAAATTTCACAATACCAACATTTTTAATGGACTAATTAACAAACAAATGAAGTTTTTATTACTTTATACAAATTCATGAAGCCACATAACATTTATTGAGTGCTTGTTTGGGGTATTGTCTTTAGTCATTGTTAAAAAACGATGAAATTGTAAATGAATTTTCTATGATGAAGAAATCCATGCGTAAATGTGACACATTTAACACTAATAAGATGTGAGCGAGAGTGCAAGAAATCTCAGCAGAAGTGTGAGTGCAGCACCAATAAAATCATCACTCAGATGTAGGATAGATAAGGGAATAAACTCTCTATTAGCTGAGCCTAACTTAATCACAAAGCTTGCACAAACATACACATCAGCATGCTAATTTTTCAAATCTTCACACAGCTGTCAGAGTATGTTCTCTCCTACTTTCAACAACAACTAAAACACATTAAAGGTCATGCATTCCCTTTGACTGACTAATGTAAATCACTTTGTTTTTTCCCCACCTCTTTATCTTTGCTGGTCTCTGAAGTGCCAAATCTTTAAGTCATAATTATGTATGCGCCAATAAATGTTTGATCTGCTTCCAAATATTCAAAAGTATTTTTTTTCCAAATACTGCTATTATGGAATGCTAACTGGGATTGGGGAAGCTTAGTGGCTAAGGTGTTGGACCACTGATCAGAAAGTTCTCGATTCAAACCTCAGCACGATAAAGTTTCCACTGTGGGGCCCTTAAGCAAGGCCCTTAACCCGTAACCGTGTATACTTCTGTATGTATAATGAGATAAAAATGTAAGTCACTCTGGATAAGGGCGTCTGCCAAATGCTGTAAATCTAAAAACGTAAATGTGTAGACTAGCTGAGTCTCTGATGCAACTTGGCATTGTATAGCTGCTTTGTGTTCTGATACTTAGGATGAATGCTGAACATTGTTGGAAAACAGTGAGTGATTTTTTTAGAGGTCACCAGCAAAACCTGGCTTTTCAATAGAGTAATGAAAATGCAGAATCAGCCAACAAATTAGCACATGAATCACTAAACACATGACATACTGTATATTTCAGTGAGGGTGAAGGACCTTGCTCAAGGGCCAAATATTTGCAGCCTAGCAATGCTGGGGCTTGAATCAGCAGTCCAACACCTTAACCACAATGCTACCCCATTACTCCAGCATTTCATGGCTGTCATTCTCTCAAACTAGGGTGGAAACCATGCATTATTAAACAGATATGCATTTTTAAAAATACTATTTTGTTCAGAAACAAATTGTTTTGAAATATGTACAATATGTGTCAATATCAAAATTTAACTCTTCTAGAGTGAAAACACTGAACTACCAGGTACTGCTTTTCTTGATCATGTCTTTTTTCCCCAGCTGGTGCTAGGGGTGTTTACTTCTGAATCAGTAGAACTATGCTGAATGTGAAGCATTTACCTGAGGAATGAATGAAAAAGCATCTTTAGTTTATGTATGATTTTTATATTGTGTTTAAGAAAAGTGCAAGCTGGAATCTAAGTGCTGAGTGTGTAGACTCCATGTGAAGCATCTGAGTCATCAGCTACACCATGAGTGAGTGTGAAATTACCAATACAAACCAATCCAACCGCAGCCTTCCTCATTCTTTTATGGCAGATGAGATCTCTGTAAAGAATTGCTAAAGCTTTATTTTTTATTTTCTTTACGGTTGCAGCACTCTCTCAGATAGAGATCAGCAGCATCCAACAATGTTTCATGTGATAAACATCAAGTCATAACAGCATCTGAGAGGCCATGAATGGAAAGATTAAATGTATAAATCCGGCGATGCAAGAGCAATGAAGTGATGATGCGATCACTTACAGTTTATTTTCTCAGTATTCTCTTAAGTTATGTACTTAAAACATCATGTACTGCTACAGTATAAATAATATAATATAATATAATATAATATAATATAATATAATATAATATAATATAATATAATATAATATAATATA
>JAQQZT010000007.1:13593253-13608467 GCA_030068275.1 Clarias platycephalus | reverse complement strand
GGGTTCGAACCCCCGACCTTCCGATCAGTAACCCAGTAACCCACAGCCTTAACCGACTGAGCCACCACTGCCCCAATGGATCTTATAGAACCCAAGAGAAGAACAAACACACACTAGACTTTTCTAACCACCAACAACATAAAAACAAGTGAAATATTATGAGCTCACTCGTGCTATTTGCTTAAAAACATCATTCTTTTCATCTGAATGAAGAAGGCAATGACCTAATCATATAGATGATTGTTGGCTTTAATAAATTCAACAGTACGTCCTTTTGCTCCTTTTCCTATAACAGCATGCACCGAAGTGATTTGTTCCTTATTTTTCCCCAGAAAACCATACACATAATGACATTTTAAAGATGATTGCTTCTAGTATCCAGTATCTCAATATCACCTGTTCAAAGCAGAATATATGACATTTTTCAATGTCTTCAGCTTCCTGGAATGTGGAAATATATATTAGGGCTGTCAATATTAACACATTAACACATGTGATTTATCTAGAATTGTCAGGAACTAACCCGGGTTGATCAGAAGACTTAGCGATTAGCGGTTAGCCCTTAGTAGCGTGGATGGTAAACCCAAACGCGGAAGCAAGGGAGTAGGCAGGATAACCACGCAAATTATTCTAAGGACTCTCACAGAAGGGGAGCAGGGGAAAAACACAAATTTAACCCGCGTCCTATAAACACACACTCGAATCAGAAGATAAACCCAAGAAAGTGAGTACTCACAAAATGGCTGACGGACAGTCTGAACCGACATGGGCAAACTCAATGACCGAGCGATGTGATGCGCCATCTTGTCTCCTTTTATGCTTCCTGTGTTCCAGTGTGTGTGACAAGAATTTACTATATTTATAACACAAATTAATCATATGACCAAGTTTGATCCTTATGGCTTTCCATAATCGGACAGCGTTATCCAGCTGTGTGTGCTTATGGCACGTTTAACCCAGATAATAAGATAACTAATAAGATAACCAGGTGTGCTGAATGGCAAGTTTCATTATAAAATTCTTCTAGATGGAAGTTTGGATAAAAGCAAGGTTTTGTGATTGACCTATCTTCAAGGGAAACTATTTTCACAAGAATACATTAAATGTAAGAGGTGGAAGTGGTGGCTAAGGCAGCTAAGGCTCTACGTTGTCGATTTTTTCAGTAAATCCTTTGGTGTGTTGCCACACCCCATACTAACCAGCTACTGCATGCAGTGCCAGTACCATTCAGGAGATTTTAATTTGACCCTTGTTAATGTTAATGTTTAAGATATCATAAAACAGCATAATCTGTTTCCTCTAACCAGTTTGTCAAACATTACTTTATTCCAATATTGCACATGTATAAATCAAGTAAATCTCAGTAAAATTGTGATAAATAAATTAGCCTAATCTGCATGTCTTTGGACTGTGGGAGGAAACCAGGGTACCTGGAGGAAAACTACCAAGGGAGAACTTGCACACTCCATGTACACAGACCCAAGGTGGGAATCAAACCCTAGTACAGTACAGTACATATACAGTACAGTATATAATATGTATTTCACATATTATCACGTATTACATATTTTTACATTATTACAACTTCTCAAATGTACAAGACTTTAGAAAAGTTCTAATGAGCTGCCTTTCCATCACTCCATTTACATTAAGCTGTCAGAAATAATCATTGTAAAATGGTAAATGATTATAATACACATTAAAATACTGAAAAAAGTAAATAAATAAAAAAATCTCTCACCTCTAAACTCTAATGCCTCAATGCCACTGTTTCTTTAAATAAACCGTTTTCAATTATTGAGACAAAGTTTCCATTTTAACTTGTTTTAATGAATAAAAAAGTACAAAAATAGTTACTACGCTGTTTGGAAAGGGTTGGGGAATAAAACAATCTTCAATAAGCATTGTGGGAAAATATATGTGGACAACGTTGATATGCATTGAACATTTTTTATGCGATATGGAAAGATATAACAGCCTATCACATCAGTTTTTGACTTGCATGTCAAAGTACAGAAGATGTCCATTTTCTACAGCAAAGCATTGGTTGAGGTAAAGGTGACAAACGTTTTAAACTTGGAAAAAAATATAGTGGAACCATGAAGGGACAGAAAATCAATGATGTCATCCTATTTGTACTATTCTCTGAAGCTAAGGAAATTGTTGACAAAATAAACAACATAATGTCAATTATATTATAGTGATTTGGCTACATGAAGTGATGAAGCGAGGATTAAGATATTCTGTAACACCTATAATCCATGCACTGGTTAAGTCTTGGCTTGTAGCCTGTTGCCAGAGAGTGAGCGTTATAGCCAAAGATAATCTTACATATTCATGATCAGGAACGAAAACATAAACAGTAGCATTTATACATTATTTCAGGACCTTACAAATCCACACTGTGTTTCATTGCTCTTTAAGAATGTTCTTTTCTTTGCCGAAATTTATAGCTGCATTTTAATGGTAGTGGCTGTCTTCATCGAAAAGACCTGAGCAAGCAAAGAGTTTGTTAGGTTTACAATAAAGATAAAGAGTTTGGTCTGTCAGCTGTGCTTCAATATGCTTGCCAAAATATAGACGCTGTCATGCACACACAAGGAATTTTTTTAAAGTTCTCTAGTTTATTACAACATAGTGCATTTAACTTTTCAACCAAACACCTTGCGTCATGTACATCTGTTACTTCAAATAACAAAATGTCATTAACCTGTTCTGGGTTAAGTTCCAGGGAAACAAAAAGGTTCAGGGGAGAACAAAGAGAGAGAAAGTTGCATGACTGTCTGCCCAGACCCAGGCTATAGGAAGTATTGCCTTATCAAAAATGAGGAAGAACTTGAAAGGAACTCATACTATCTAGGGGGAATCTAACTATAGAGGGGGACAAAGAAATAGATGCCCTGGGAAATTTAACACCATCTACATGTGGTGTCAAAAAAACATAACAGGGTCAATGAAAGAACATCAAATTGTCAGAGTAAAATGAAAAGTCAAACCTTCCAGTATAAAAACGTTGCTTTGTGTTGTGTTTATGCAGGGTCACACAGGGATTCACATCACTATAGGCATTAAATGATGGGACTCTGTAGTCAATATGAAATCCTGCAGACTCCAGTTGAGTTTGACAGTAGGTCACTTTTTGGCACAACACCGACCAGCACTGTACCAGTGCATTTTTTTTTTGTTTAAGAACTGGGCCTGCCTTATCACTACCTTCAATGCCGATTAGCCAACCTGTTAGTTATCCCTACTACTGATATTGAGCAGTATGCCTTGCCAAAAATAAATAAATTAAAAAAATTATTTAAAAATAAATTCATTTTAAAAACTTGGCTATTTGGGTTTAAATACAGTAAGCCCAAAATTATGAATGCTGACTTGAATAACTACTGAAGTGATTAACATGTTTTCAGCACTTCTTTTTACACTAACTGATATTATGAGTAGCTTCATATTTCTTAAACAACATGTGGTTGTGAAAAAGATGTCACTGTGTTTCAGAAAGGTCCGATTATTTGCCTGTCTCAGGCAAAGTAAATTGCCTAAATTACTGAAATTGGGTTAGAGTTCAACCTGAAAAGATGCTGAACTGTCAACTTGAAAAAATGTAGTCATAAAAACATTATGAATAACTATGATCAGATTGTGATTACTTAAGCACTTAGTATTTAGTAAAAATAAATCGTAAAAAAGAAATGACAGTAGATATTGTAGCTATGTTTAGTAAAATAGTGCCATGAAGAAAATAATAAATAAAGCAAAGGTAGTCCAAAAAAAGCAGTAAAGTTGAGGATTCGACTCTTCCTCATGTGAGTTTGCATGTTCTTCCCGTGCTTAGTGGGTTTCCTCTGGGTACACCGGTTTTCTCCGACAGTACAAAGACTGATCAGCATTTCAAAATTGCTCATAGTGTGTGTGGGTGTGCAGTATAGTTCCAGTAATTAAAATATTACAATGCAGCTAAGGACATATTATGATGAACAGAATGAGCAGCTCACCTCTCATATCTTCTGGTCCGAATCAGGAAACAGAAATGAGTCATCTCTCGATTCTTTTTGTCCGAATCGTTCATTCTTTTGTCACATGACTCCCATAGACGCTATGCAGTGCAATACACAGGAAACAAAATTGAGGGATTCTTCTCATGAGTCTTCTAGTCGTCGTTCAATCTTTTGACTCTATTGCACTGCATAGCGTCTATGGGAATCACATGACAAAAGAACGAATAACTTGGACTAGAAACCCAGGATAAGAACCGCTTAATTCTGTTTTCTGTGTAATGCACTGCATAGCGTCTATGGGAGTCACGTGACAAAAGAATGAACGATTCGGACAAAAAGAATCGAGAGATGACTCATTTCTGTTTCCTGTACATAACCTATGGAGGTTTTGTGATGCTTTGCGCATGCGTGCCCAGTAGAAAATGAATGAATCACTCTCTGAAACTACTTGTTCTTCTGTGTCACATTCATAGACATTCAAGACCCATTCATAGTCCCAACTAACCATACAAAATTATTTCTAAATATGTCAAATTTTAAAGAACAGTTTTTTAACAACATGCAAGCTTAATTAAATTAACTTGGAGCCATCAAAACAAAACACATGCATTGAAACATGCAATTGTCAAAACCATAATTTGATCTTTTCCATGACTTTCATCTGGGGAGGATTACTTGGGAGAGGAACGAGGTACAACACATAACATATGAGACATCACACCCTCTCATGTCCTGGCTGAAGCCACCTATATTCACGCCGTAAAGGCAGTCAAACCAGTGGTGACGTACAGTAGGTGTAGCCCCGCCTATACATATAAGCCATCGTCACCACGGTTGACTCTCAGTTCGACAGCCGCTCTTCGCCGAGCTAAGCTGTGAGGCGGGGCAGCACTGTGTTGTACCTCGTTCCTCTCCCTCAGGAAACAGAGGTTATAGTCATAACCAGAGCGCCCACCCTCTGAGAGAGGCATCCGTCGACACCACTTTGCGAAACGGTACCCTGCCTATCGGAGAGCCCTGGCATAACAGTAGTCAAAAAGCACAAAATGTAGTCTGTCGCGTTCCTGACGTCATTAAGCAGCACACATATTGGGCTCTCTTGAGGCACCAGTGAGTCAAGCTCTGCCAAGCACATTGCCGTCCCGTGTCGTCCAGAGCAGCTAATATAGCAGCAGCGGACCTCTGAGCAGACGGCAAAATTTCATGCTCGTCCTCTGACAAGCCATGCATTTCCAGACCGATGTCAAGCACGTCATCATCCTCGAAAGCACGCTGCTCAGCGCCTGGCTGCCAGAGAGCTCGCGGTCCTCCGTCCCCACGAAATACTCCATTTGGTCTGCCCAGCTAAGACCGGAAACTCCTCGTCAGCAGACACAGGCAAAGCTGGAACTGCTAATTCGGAGGGGGTCCTGCTGAGCGACTGAATTTTTTCTCAGGATTCTCTCCACGAACGTGACCCATCTTTCTATTATTAAATGCTGGAGCTGGCGACAAAGTGCACATGACTCGGGCACAGCTACAGTAGCTAATTCCCAAACAGACGGGGCTGGTCCTTCTCGTACAAAGAGAAGCCGCACTCTTGAGGACAGGGGCGAACTGCGGACTTCTTCTTTGCCACATTGGCTTCCATGCTCATCTAGCACCATTAGCACGGCTAAACAGAAACCAATCAAACTGAGATGTTGCTAATACTCTGACTCTCAGTGCACTTAAAGTACACAACTCACCAAATGAGGCTAACATCGACAAGAAAAGTTAAGCTGATTTTAAGCTCAGTCTCAGCGAGGTGAAGAGCGTAAGAACTGAGAGTCAACCATGGTGACGATGACTTATAGGTATAGGCGAGGCTACACCCACGTCACCACAGGTTTGACTGCCTTAACAGTGTGAGTATAGGTGGCTTCAACCAGGATACGAGGGCCAATAGAACAGTTCAAGCACAGCTTTCAAAAAGAAGATAACCAAAGGTATGATACATACACACAAATCCTCTCAGCGAAGCATTCAGTTTAACACGGGAGTTTTTCAAAATCACGACAGCTTTAATCATTATAAAAGATGCGTACTTTACCCAATTTGTGTAATTTTATTCTCAATTGAAAGAAGAGGTTTTGTTTTTTCATTAGACTTTGTGGCTTCACCTACTGTGCTTGAACTGTTCTCTTGGCCGTTGCGAAAATGTGAACAGCGTAAAAAATGGCGCAAACAACATGTGTGAGCTTGTGAGCAGCGGGTTGAAATATTGAATTCTGATTGGCTAATCGCCGTTATTTATAGTTTGGAGATGATCATGATTTTTATAATACACCGCATTATTAATCTAAAGGGGATGGAAAGGGGTATGCTGGTTTTACAGAGGGGATGGTTTTTGTGATTTTTTTCAATGCATCTCCCTCAAATCGAGCCTATCAGCTATTATCCTAATAAATAAACATGCCAAGTTTAGGTGCACAAATTATTTGGTGCATTCTGACTATTCCTCAAAATCATTAGCCTGATGATTTATCATACTTTGGGTAGCAATACAAGCTACCATTGAGGCTAAGTTCAGATTCAATTGGTTAACTTGACAGACAGTCAAGTAAGATTAAAATATCAACACTGAGCTTTAGGCTCTGAAGTTGAATCACAGACATTCGGAATCAATCCACTCTTCAGCTTGTTCATTACAGTCTGCTGTAGTAAAGAAAATTAAAGTGGCTGACTCGTGGGTGGTTCTAAGCACTGAGCCAGGGGAGGGTCTGTGCATATTCCTTCATTTTTATGACATCATAAAGGGAGGAAAATTTCTACTCAGATCACAAAAAGAAAAAGGAGGGGGTGTTTTTTATTTTTATTTTACACCTCATATTTTTGAAACGGAATAGCATTGGAAAAAGGTCTGATTGGTTAAAATTGACTAATCCCAGAGAAATGGGTGCTACAGACTGGGAAGTTTTCTGTGAACCACATAAAGAGAACATTGATGGTATGACAGACTGCATTACAGAGTACATAAACTTCTGTGTGTACACCTGTGTACCTATGAGAAATATTCGCTGTTTCCCCAACAATAAACCCTGGGTCACCAAGGACATTAAAGCTTCCTTAAATGAGAAAAAAGGGCTTTAGGTCTGGTGATAAGGAAGCGGCGAAGAAGGCTCAAAGAATGTTGGCTGTCAAATTCAGGGAGGGGAAAAAGTCTTACTGAAAAAAACTGGAACAAAGGCTGAAGAAGAACAACATGAGAGAGGTGTGGAGAGGCATGAGGAGCATTACTGGCTACAAGACGAGTGGCCAAGCTATTGAGGGCAATGTGGAACGTGCTAACGATCTCAACACCTTCTTTAACAGATTTGATGTCCCTCTGTCTCATACCACCTTCAATTTCAGCTTTAATACAGGCTCCCCTACTACTCCACCTACCCCCACACAGAAAACGGCCACTTCTTCTGCACTAGAGCAGGCACTGCCCTACAAAAGCTGCAGGTCCAGACAAAATCAACCCAAGAGTCCTGAAATCCAGTGCTCCTCAACTATGTGGGGTCCTACGGCACCTCTTTAGCCTGAGTATTACTCTACGGAAAGTCCCTGCCCTGTGGAAAACATCATGCATTGTTCCTGCCCCAAGATACCATGACCCTGTGCCCAGAACGATTACAGGCCCGTTGCTCTAACATCACATATTATGAAGGTGTTTGAGAGACCCCAGGTGAAGACCCCAGGTGAAGTCCTCTCTTGATCCTCTTCTTTTTGTAATTTTTTAAGTTATATTTAGAAAAAGTTAACATGAAATTTTACCTAATCAAAATGTTAATGTTAAAAATTATACATAAAAGGTTTAATACATTTTAATTCTCTTTCATCAATGCAACCTCTCTTGTATCAACACATGCTTTTTTTCAAAGTGTATGTGAAAGGACCAAATTCAGGCATATAGCCTCAGACCAAGGTTCTTGCTTGAGAGCTGTAATCTAGTTCTCTGACATCCAACCCAACCTGAGGTTTGAACTCATTACCTTCTAGCACACAACCGTAACTGCTAAGCCACTGCTGCCGTTCTAATTTGGTCCAACATCCCCAAAACCAAATATATGTTGCTTGTTTCTACCCTCAGGGCAAATGTGAGAATAAAATGTCATGCCCTCACAATGGCCTGAGGCTGCAGAAATAATTTGTGCCTGAAATAGAGTCTCCATTCTAGCTTTTGCAGGATAAAACCAGTCCCTATGGATAGAGCTGGTTTTAGAGCAACATCCTCTGATTATGATATATGGGGTCATGGGGGACAAAAGGTAACTTCTCTTGGACTATACACTGATTTATAGATGGCCTAGGAGGGGCCACACTCTGGAAAAGGAAACTTGGTATCGTCCATTTGTGCTGACTCCAGTCACTGAAAAAAGAAGCAGCAATGCAGCCCTTTTTTATTATGTCTCTTCTTTATGGATGAATAAGTATGAATGTCAGCAAGTACAGTACGAGAGATAACGTCATTCATCATTCATAATTTTGATTTGGTCTTGTTTTGGTTCGGACTCAATCTTGATTAAGCCTATGATTTGGTCCTGACTCTTTCTTGGCTAGTCCTTGTCTTGGACTTGCCAATGGTGGTCTTAACTACAGCCCATACAGGTAATGTTTTAAAGAATATGGAGTATACCATAAAAAACCAACAACAACAACATTTGACAACATACAAGACATACTGTAAATGGGGAAAATAAACTGTACAATTTTAGGAAAGCATGTACTGTAACCTAAATTGTAACCTAATTTGATATAAATCAGTGCAGTTTATATGATATACAGTATATACAGTATATCCTGAGGAATAAGGGAGGACACAATGTGGCTTGATTGACAGAAGGACAGCCCTCTCTTTTTTATTTGGCTTTCTTCACATTAGTCCTCAGGCCTGAATTTTGGGTTTTCATCAGCTGTAAACCATTATTATCAAAATTAAAAGAAATACGCTTGAAATATTTCAGTCTCTGTGTAAGCAATCTATATCATAAATGAGTTTCACTTTTTGAATTAAATTACTGAAATAAATCAACATTTCAATGATATTCTAATTTATAGAGATGTACCTGTATATATAAAATAAAACCTTGTATTGTCAGTAACTTGGTCTGCGAGTGTTTTTCAAAACGAGCAAATTTTAAAAATAAATTTTAACTTGATGAACAAGTGAGGTTTTGCACTATGAGCAGCACATATACGCTTTGTCTGCCAAGCATCAAGTTATCACAACTAGGCCAATGGTTCTCTTTCTCTATTTCTCTCGCTGCGGGATTGTGGGTAAATGCTCCAGACCAGCAAACTGCCAAATGTCTGCTTTTATAGATGTCTGCTGATGATCAATTACTTAAGGACTGATGATTAGCAGCACCTGGCAACTTTCTATTAAATTCTTAAAGTAGGAAGTACTTTCAGTTTTTTTGCCTTAATTTTTGTTAAATAAATAATGACATGGCAAAGTTATATGTTGTTGTTCGTTTATTTGCCTGATACTAAAACCTATGATCAATTGATTATTATTATGATTTAATAATAAAAAAATTAATAGAATTAAAAGGGAGAATTTCACACACACACACACACACACACACACACACACACACACACACACACACACACACATTGTTAATTATTAACTGTTAATTATTTAATTCAGGTGTTTCAATCAGGCCAATTATCCCCAGTAAGGGGCAATCTTAATGCTCCAACATACTGTACCAAAACATCTTGAACAATGCTATGCTTCCAACTTCGTGGCAACAGTTTGGGGGAGGCCCTTTTCTATTCTAATATGACTGTGCCCCAGTGCACAAAGCATGGACTGTAAAGACATGGTTTGTGACTTTGTTGTGGAAGAACTTGACTGACCCGCACAGAACCTTGACCTTCACCCATTGAGCACCTTTGGGATAAACTGGAATAAAGATTGTGAGCCAAACTTTCTTGTCCAACATCAGTGCCTTACCTTACCTTATAAATGCTCTACAGAATGAATGGAAACAAATTCCCACAGAATCACTCCAAAATGTTGTAAAGAACCTTCCAGGAAGCGTGGAAGCTGTTATAGCTGCAAAAGGGCGACCAACTCTATATTGAAGTATATGTTTTTGAATAGAATGTCATTGCAGGTTTTGTCCATGAATGTAGTGTTTGGAGAGACTGTTTGCGTTTTGGGTTTCCCTCTGGCTCTGTGAACCTCAGAAAGTCCTGCTGTAAGAGAAATCAGCATGTTATACGGGCTTTATGTCTTTAGCCCTTACCAGCCATTACAGAGGAGCATGATCAGTGAAATGATGCCTTTCCAGCTAGCACTCCTCTATCACTCCTCTATCAAGGGCCTTCCTCTCTATTGCAGCAAATCGGATCGGGTGTTACTTATCATCAAAGTCTTGGGACAGGACTGCTCCGAACACATTCATAGGCGTCTGTGTGAAAAAGAGTCAGGCATTTGAAATTGGTCCCGGAGGACGGGAGAACTGGTGTGGTGGGCCTTGAGTTATGTAAATTCCATCTCCTCTCCTTCCGTCCAATGCACCTTCTCTTTTTGAGCAGGTATGAGAGGGCACGGCCTCTGTATATTGAATTGCACTTAGTCCCAGCAGTGTTTTAAGCGTCGGTCATTCTGCTGGAGCTGGGCAAAGTTCCTGTATCGCTTTACCTCCTGAGACAGTGAGAAAAAGAGTGAGAGGGAGCGTTAGACTCACCTTCTGCCTCTGTCCCCACCCTGTCATCTGGAGCTTGCATGAGCCACACTGGCTCACTGGCGAATAGATGCTTCTACCGTGGCGTGCCTTTTCTCACCATAAACAACCCAGGCCAATCTATGCCTGGAATTAGAGGTACAGGAAGGTCAGGCATAATGCTGGTGGTCACTGTATATTTTCCATGTCGGTCCTCAACAAAACTAGCTAAATGGCACTTTTGGTGTTAAGCTGCGCAGGGAGTGAAGCACTATTCATGCAAACCCAGCGGGCTGGTACTGCAGCAGACTCCTTTACGAAGCAGTGATCGGCCCAAAATTCATACGCCCCTGGCTGACCTTTGGTTCAGTAGGCATGGAGATTCTAGCTGAGGCGGGCGCAGAACTGATTCTTGGTGGGGAGGTGGAATGTAGTTTGGTGGGCTTCTTTCCAGCAGATGCAGTTTTTTGCGGCCAAGTAAGAGTGTCGCAAGTGCACACTTGAGTGCTCCGACCATATCATGCATGCTGGCCTGCTGTCCCATGCCCACCACCTTCCTTTTCTTCTTTGAAAGGGAGCGCAGCATGTAGTCCATTACCCGCCTCTCAGCGACTTCAGTTGCAGAAATCTGCTCGCAAATGATTGTTGTCAGACAGCTGAACTCTCAGTGGGATATTTGAATTTTATGTCCAGCGCTGGACAATCCAAAGTTTGCCAGAATTGCTGCTTTGAGTAGGTCATACCTTTTGTGGTCTTTGTCGCAAAGGGTGAAGTAGGCACATAGGCACAGGAGGTTTGCCATAGGACTGGTCTGAGGAATCATTCAAGCCAATTATTTGGAATTGTTGTTTTACTGTATTATTGTTAATCTGCAAGCATTAAGGAAATCTCAATTAAAATTCAAGCACTTCGCTGAAATGGTGGCTCTGTGTCATGCATGCATATAGAAAATTAACAATGACCTGCCACTTACTAGTCTGAATCTAGAGTTACAGTAGTAAGACCTCATATGCTTACAGGTCTACAACACAGGTTTTAGGTACATCTCTACTGTATTATGAGAACATAGTGATATTCTTCAACTGTAAGGAGAGGGATCAGGATAGCACTCCATTAATAGCGCTCCATCAGGGCCAGCATTCTTGCTTCATGGTCTTTTCAAAGATGAGGAAGTACACCTCAATATTCTCGTGAGGGCTGAGTTTCGTCAATAATATGAGGGCACCCTGCCCCTTCCCTGTACGCAGCGAAGCTGTCCATGGTGCTGAATACATACTATGTTTGCCATTTTAGGTTTGAGCATGGAGCTGTCCATTGTAAAGAGGCACTGGCTATCAGCCCACTGTGACTATGTTTATAGGCATCGAAGCTGTATAGAAGCTCCCTGATTCCACCAAGCTGCCACTGTTGGGCTATTGAGTTAGGTCCTTCATCCTCAACCCTTTCCTTACCGTATGTATTATGTAGACTTACATATTGCTCCATGGTAGTATGATTAATTTTCATACTACTCATTGATATGGGGGAAAAAAGGAGCTACAGTGGAATTTATCAAGATTATCTCACTTATGTCTCAAGAATGACTCCATTGGCTAATTGTCCTGTCTCAACTATTTCTCCTAGTGAATTTTAGGAGAAACATATCAGAAACATAGACAAAATGATAACTGAATGTAGCTGAATTGAGAATCACAACTTACTGTATGCATTTCCCGAAATGTAATAACATTTGCAAATAACTCAAGTGCGTTATAAATTAAAGGTTTAGCACAGTCACTAATATTCCAGAAATATGATTGATATTATACACTAAAAAATCTCTGTTTTTATAATGCTTAAAATGGCAACATCAAAACGAACATCTCCTACCAGAGTTTTATATATTATTTAACCAACCAGTGCTATAGTGTAAGACAATGTGTAAGGTGTAAGACAATTTAAAACATGGAGGTAGACACAGTTTCTCCAGGGGAAAAAAGAGGAACAGAACATTTGTTTTATTAGCAAAAAAGTCATATAGCTAATGTACCATTGCATTTCCTCCAAAATCACCACACACCAAGACTGTACATAATTTATGAAGAGAAAGCCCAGTGTGACTGCTGCTTAACATATCCAGTAAGACAGAATTAGCTTACTGACAGGTATTTAAAATCCTGAAGGAGGAAGTGGAGGAATTCCACAGACAGTATGGGAAAATGAAACCCATAGCTAGCACTTCCACATAATCATTATTGTTACTTTTTGCCTCAGTGTCTGCTTTTAAAAATGGAATTTAGCAAAACACTCAGTCAAGCACCATTCCATTACTCTGAGTAATGCTAAGCTCAGGGGAGGAGGAGAGGACGAGAAGAGGAAAGAGTTGTCCATGCTGTAGCGGATGTCTCAAAGAGCACCTGGCAATTGTGCCGAATGAGAAATCGATAGTGTTGTTCTAGATTAATTAGAGGCTGGGATCACGCTGGGTCATGAGAATGAGGAAAGGATGAGCATGATCAGGTCCTGTGTGGAAATCTTGAGCCAGAACACCAAACTCATTATCACTGGTGAGACCCGATCGATGAACCTTGCTGATCTGTATGCCATTTTGAACACTCCTTTTGAGATTTCTCTCTCTCTCTCTCTCTCTCTCTCTCTCTCTCTCTCTCTCTCACCCCTCACTCCCTGGCTCTCTTACTCACTTACTCTCAAACTCACATTGGTATCTTTATAAGGAGATTTGTTTTCATATAAAATACCTGTTCAGGAAATGTTATACCAACGCTGAATCTGATATGCAAAGGGGGTGAGGAGTGAATATATCCCTTCATTTATTAAAAAAATCAGTAAGCAATGTTTCCTTGTCAGGGTTATGTTAGAGCCTATCCCTTTTGTAAGAGGTGTGAATACACCTTGAGGATGCCAACTTCCACATTAATTTATATCAGGTACAGTATGATTTAGACATTAAAGATTTACATTTGAGGCATTTGGCATATGCCCCTTATGAAGAGTGACTTACTTTAATCTCATATGTCTGAACATTGCTCAACAATGGCAGCTTGGTGGTGCTGGGGTTTGACTCATAACCTTCCAAACATTCCAAAAAGTCTTTATTCAAAATGAGAAAGAAGTCTTGCTTTAAGGACCCAACCGGTCCAGATTGGTGGTGCCAGGATCTGAACTTTCTGATCACCCAATGCATCTGAATTTTAAAGGGCCCATATTTTACTATTTCTTTATGTTAATATAAGTCTCAAAGGTCCCCCAAAGTATTTCTGTTAATGCTCCAGCTGAAATACATCCTGTAAACCCTCGTTTTAATGCCTCCTCAGAAATGTTGTTTCAGTGTTTATGTAAATAAGCTATTGCCATGCCCCACCCCACCAACTGCTGAGCTGAGCACTGCTGGGTGGGGATGAGCAACAAATCAGAGGAGGATATTCTCTTCTTGTATGAGGTCACATTCTGCTTGCTTAATGTGCACAATTGGCTTGCTTAAGTTAATATAAAAATATAAAAAAGGGACGAAAGGGATTTTTTTTCCTCAGCTTTTTTTGTTGACTAGTTTTAAGTAATACCTTTTTTATCACTGAAAAGTTGATTATTTTAATTTTTTAGTACACCCTAAAAAATGCTGGGTTAAAAACAACCCAGCATTTTTTAGAGTGTAAGCCTGTTTTGTCTTACACACTCAAAAAATTTGACATTCTTATTATCAAATAATTTGGAATATCTCAAATCGTTTTTGTTTGTGATATCAAAGCTTGGGTTAATCTGGAATCAATTTTTATAATCAGTGCAAAAGCAGTTTTCATAAAAATCCCATATGAGGTTTAATAATGTATGTTGTAATGTACAAAATTATGATTTACAGGATCATTAACAGAAGCAAGGGAATAAAGAATCGTAGAATTTTACCTTTAATCCCACAGTGCCTAGATGCCTAATAAAACAACTTTTCAGGTATAATCATATATCCACTCTACACATCTATCAGTAAGCGAAACACTGAGACTTGAGGCATAAAGGCAAACCAGACATGTCAACACTGTCTGCTGAATCCGTCTAAACTTTGTTTATTTTTTCATAATGTTTTCTTTAAAGAAATGTCTATAAGGAGGATAAATTGAACAGTTATTTAAAAAGTTTTCAGATCTTGCATTTTAAAAAGTAATTGGGAGCCGTAAATGTCAGAGCAGATTTGCCATAGGACTGATCTGAGCAATCATTCAAGCCAATCATTTGGAATTGTTGCTTTACTCTATCATTGCTAATCTGCAAGGATTAAATAAATCTCAATTAAAATTCAAAAACTTCTGCTTAAATGGTGACTCTGTGTCATGCATGCATGTAGTAAATTAACAATGACCTGCCACTTACTAGTCTGAATCTAGAGTTACAGTAGTAAGACCTCATATGCTTACAGCTAATTAGGGTCGGTGCTTTCAGGGGGCCCCCGGCCCTGCTATAAGAACTTTAAAGGGAAATGGGTGCATGGGAGCCTACTTTTAGAAGGCCCTCTTAGGCCCTCCTATTATGGTCCTGGCT
>JAQQZT010000007.1:13347493-13360671 GCA_030068275.1 Clarias platycephalus | reverse complement strand
ACTGAAAATAAATAAATAAATAAATAAATAATGTATTAATGCAGGATAAAGTTTAAATTTACAACTTGAACGGATTAGAAGCATCACATCACCAGCTTAAGCAAGTCATGTGCGAACTATAAGGGTCACCTGACAGAAATTGGAGAAGAATGTGGACTCTCATGGTGACCGTCTCTGTTGAGGAAGAGCTTCTTCCTAAAAAGAGTCACTGCCTCATTCACCTTCCTGGAGAAGTACTGTATCTTCTCTATTAAAGCCTTCAGGTGGTCAGATGACTTGTTTAAAATGGAGATGTGATCTTGACAATACATTGTAAGATTAAATATTTATGTGTTAATAAACTTACATTCATTTTAAACCCAGTATCCATCCACCTTCATGAACTTTAAAACTCTTGGTTATGGATGTTTTTTATCTTTGAAGGTATTCCCTTTTTGGACATTACAAGCCTGGTTTACTTTTTATCTACTTCCATATTTGTACGTATAACATTTCCTTTAATTAATAGAAATTTGTAGGTTGGTATGGTAGTAGTGGAATATCTAATTCTGTGCATAGTCATTGCCTCTCTTAGTAAAAACAGAGTAAATAATGCATCAGTCTATCAGCATGACATACTGGCTAATTCCTTTTATCAAGCCCGCAGCAGGAATTGTGATTTTAGGATGACAGAACATTTGTCAGGAAGATAGTGACCCCCAACCAGATGACACAAAGGGATGGAATAATGGCCATCCGTATCTTCAGCTCCAGACAGTTTGTCACAGCCATGAGGAGATAAATAAGGAGAGAGGATATGTTTAGCATATGGGATTGATGTTCGATCGGTGGACAATGTCTAAAGTTCACACTAATACACAAATGCAGTCAGTTAGACTTGCATAATGCCTAAAACTACTTCATGTGAAAAGACTATAGATTTTATTTTCATGCTGAGGTAAGCCAGCACATTTTGAAGTTCCTTTTTTCTTTTTCTTTTGGCGGGGAGAGGGGTTCAGCGTGGTATTGCAAAAAGGTGTGCATTTTAATAAATTTTGTTGATTGACAGAAGTGTCATAAGTGATATTTTGCCATCAATATTTTAAAATATATTTTAAAAATTTATAAACAATATTTTGGGCTGTTATTGTTAAGCTGTTCAAGAATTAACCAATTTTCCAGAATGATCACTGATGGTCATATTTTCTTCTTATTTAACATAACAAGACACAAAAGTCCCACCTCTGAGCTTTATTGTTAATTTAATTGTGCAGAGGAAAAAATACATGCTGACATTGTGCACCAGTATGATCCAAATCAATTATTTCCAACACAATGTCATTATTTAACAGTCAAAACAAATCTGACAGAAACCCCTCGAATTATTCTTTTTTTCTTAAAGTAACATTTTGCAATGACAGCTGAAAACACCAGGGAACAGGAGGAAAAAAGAGAAACAAAGATTGAACGCAAAGAGAGATGGTGTGTTCGCAAACATGGGCGCTGATGACTGAGACAGCTTGGATCAAACCGCAATAAAATCAAAGTTTCGACACCAAACTGTCCATTGTGAGACAAGGAGGTGAAAAAAAACCTCAATGAGTTTTTTTTTTATCTGTCATCCTTTATTCCAGTCTGTCTTACAGCCCCTCTAAAGCAACAGAAGTATCATTTTTTTTATCTGAGAACACTTCTCTGTGATCACCATCTCATTCACAGGCCACTGTAAAATCGCCACACTTCACAATCATTATTTGATCTCTAAGTCACTGATTGTGTGTGGGGGTGGGGGTTGGATGGATTGATAGATGGGAGAGAGGGATAGAGGGAGTGTGCATCAACTCTGTGGGCAGTAGTATGAGACTTCCATTCACAATGCCAAAAAAGGTCATGAGGCATCGCCGCTGCTGTGAGATGAGTGTACAGACAAGTGCATCAATATCCACTAATGAAGTTGAATAGAACTATCAGACAAGGCCAGTCAGGATCTGAAAGGCTACTCCAGCTTTGATTATTTTGACATGTTATTACTACACTGCTTTAACCTCACTAATCCTCTTGATTCATTGGCTTGACTTAGACAGAAAAAAATATCTCCTAAACCAGACAAGACACTCTAATTGGAAGGAACTTCTGCCTGCTAGTCATCACTTATGGCACTCATGATTGCTTGACCACTGACAGAAATTAACCAGAGTGGGTTTTCTGGACATAACATCACTTAACAGAACATTTTTCTTTGGGATCTTGTCTTCCTGACAATCAATATTTGTGTGAAAAATGCAACAAGGCCCACACATGCTGGAGGGCGATGAACTACACTTGCCTATTGAAACGCACTAGCCTGCACTTCACAGTGCCTTTTATACCATTTACTGGAATCTCATGCTCACCCAAAGTAACAGCAACAAAGTCAGACATAATAGAAGGAAATACTTACATAAAATAGCACTCACTGCACACACTCCAGGCTATAAACACTTTCAAAGTGTCTCACACACTTTCTGACACACTTATTCAATTTGCCAGAACTGTTGCTATAACTACGGGCGGCCTACACGAAACCTTTCAGTTCTGATCAGTAGATTTTGGACTTCTTTTTATGGTATAAAGACAAGACAATTGCTGTATAAAAAATTTTTTCTAAATAAATATTATGTTTTATTCCTACATACAGTAGTACTGAATAAACGTGTGTGTACAGTATATAACTACTGTATGTGTGGCAACCTGGAAAAACACTTTATATGGTCACACTTTAGTGTTTATTTCTACGACATAAAGCTCCAAAAATAACGTTGAATGAATACATAGAATACTTATGGATAAAAAGACTTACTGACGATTTTTAGATAATAAGTTTATGATAGTCACTGATGTGATGATGCTTATAATCAAAGTGAGTAGCACATGAGATAAAAGGCCCGTGTCATATAAAAATGAGCCTCATCATCCTTGTCTCTTCATTTGACTGATTTTTATCAGTTTTGTTCTGTCAACTAAGTGTCTTTATTAGATGATTTAAACAAATTAAAACATTGTCTGCTGACCTGTGTATACTGTAAGTGCTGTTGTTGTGCCACCATAATGTAGTTCTGGACGGAATTTCACCAGGAACATGTGGAACTACAGTAGGACTAAAATATGATTGATTAAATCTTTAATAACTGTAATTAAAATAACTTGTTTAGATTTAGAAAAGAAAAAAAATGTAATCTCCATACTAAAGAGATACATTTAGCTTGTTTTTTTTTTTTTTTTTTTACACCTTTAAACAAAATGAAAGCTCTCTTCAAAGATGGGTACCATTTTCCCAGCACATAATTTTCCTTAAGTGTTATAAAAGAAAAACATGCCATGCAGAGTTAATGAAAAATCATTCATCACAATTCATATAAACACAAACATACAGTAGACATTCATCCTGTCTTAAGCCTTTCCCATTCCAATACATGATGGCAAAGCAACAACTACAAAACTTTTATGTGGGTGGAATAAAGCTCAGCCAAAAGGAAAAAGTTAATAAATTGCTATGGCAACAGCTGTCAACCATCCATTCTCATCTAATAATATCAGTAAGCGCTGCATTCTGGCGGTCACCAGGTTGCATTATACTTGATAGGGTAATTGACCATGAGCAGATGTTAATGAGGTTCGCTGGCCCTGTGAGGACGGGAGAGCTGTGAGGTGTGATGAGAAGGAGAGATCATTACAGAATCTAACATGTCACACAATACAGGATGTAACATGGATCTACAGAAATAATATTGTGAAAAAATGAAAAAATATTCAATTACTGAGAAATGTCCAAATACATTTCTGAAAAATCTAAGTTACTTGTGTAAAATTATCAAAGCACATTGATTCATAAATCAATTCACAATTAGGTTTGGTAAAGACAAACACATTCCCAAAACAGACAAGCGAAATGCCACACCAGGAATACAGTATTCCAACCAGCCAACTATACCTGAATAAACAAGGAAACAAGGCTCAGACCTGCTGTAAGACTTTGCAGGAGTTACAACATGGCAGCAGTAAGGTGATAAGAATTAGATATAGGATTAGGCAGAAGCAGAAGAGGCTGTTAATGATCAGGGAATGTGAACTAGAGAAAACAGGAATAGGAAGGAAAAGTAGAAGGAAAATGAACAGAGAACAAAATTATATCTAATTTATAATTTATATGTTAATGTTTCCACAAAAAGTCTTTTTTTAAAAGCAGACAAACAATTTTGTCAGTTTTAGTACGGCATTATCCATAGTTTTCACTTCTCATACAGTATCTTGTGTATAAGTACAAGCACTTAAAGTACAACTGAGTCGGCCTCCGAGTGGCGCAGTGGTAAAGCGCTCGCCCTATCATCTGGAGATCGCTGGTTCGGTTCCCGGGTGATGCTGTTACCTCTCACAGCGCTTTCCTCCGAGTGTGTTACTTCGCCCCTAACGGTGAGTGAGCAAGGAGTTCGAAAAGATGCGGTCGGCTGGCATCACGCGGTTCGGAGGAAACACGTGATAGTCTTCGGCCCTCCCGGCTGAATGGTAGTAGTAGCCTTAATGTGGGAGCCCCCTAGTGACTGGGAGGACTTGACCACGACTAAATTAGGGAGAAAATCGGGGAAGATTTTTTTAAAGTACAACTGAGTGGCAGATACAGTGTATTGCACAGGATTGTTGTGGACTGTGATCCAAACCTTCTCTCCTGTTGTGACCTTAGGTGTGCTAATAAAGCCACAAACAGTGCTTGCCAGGTACAGTGGTTATTGGGATGGTCACTGGCTTATTGCTGGTTTGTGAGTCATACAGGCATTTAAAGGACACTCATTTTGGGGAGAAAAAAAAACACAACCATGTGTAAACCGTGGGCCAAGTGAGAGCCTATTACTGTATATTACCCTTATATTGGAAGTCTTCTTAGGTTTACACACACACAAAAAAATGCTTTTAAAAAACTGTTTAAAAAGCTATATTTGCCTAGCTATGGTTAGGTACTAACAAAATGTAGGTACTTATTGTGATATGGAAATAAACCATCACCCCATTTCCAGACAATACAACATCTGGATGATATTTTGGAATAAATGTTGGTCATTATCTCTAGCCAACCAAGACTCTCTAAGAGAAAATTGTTGAGAGATTTAAAAACAAGCTAAAGATTAAAGAGATCAAAGAACTCAGAGAAAGTTATGTAAGTCAATATTCTGACAGATATATATAATAAACTATAAACCAACCCTGAAACCATGTTTATATAACCATAACTTGAAATTACCAAGCATAAATAATTAATTAGTGAGCAAAGGACAAATTATTAACAATGTTAAATAGGAGGTATACTGGGAGGGGGAAATATTCATTAATAAGCAAACTCATCCTATGTGAGAGGACTGATTAAGAGTGACTCATAGGCCTTTATAAAAGATAGTTTTATAGGGGATTTAGGCCTGCATGGGTAGGAGTGGGGGGATAATTTGTGAGTGACCCATGGGGCTCAGTCAGCCTCAGCCTGAAAAAGCTACGTTGTACCATCCTCCTGTGGGCCCACCATCGGCTGGAGGAGTAGCAGCGGTTCAGTGAATTGTGGATTGGGTGACAGTTGAACACAGCGGTTTTGGCAGAACAATTCTTTGCTACCAATACTGGCTTTCGGAACATGAAACTACTTCACTGGTGGGAAAGGGCACTGAACTGTGATTCTGTCCTACTTAAATGAAGGAGTTTAGGCATCTTGAGTCCTTGGTCACAAGCGATGTTAGACTGGAGCGAAATATTGACAGATGGATCAGTGTGGCATCAGCAGTTATGGAGGAGAAGATGGTGATGGTGGCCTTCAATTTACCAGTCAATCTACTGTATGTCCCAACCCACACCTATAGTCATGAAATCTACTGTATGTAACGTAGTAACTGAAAGATTGAGGTTGCAGATTCATGCATGGTGCTGGGCTCAGCCTTAGAATTTCAGACTCCCGGAAAGCTTAGCTGGTTTGGGCGTCTGATAAGAATGCCCCCTAAACGCCTACCTAGGGAGGTGTTTCAGGCATGTCCAATGGGGAGAAGGCCCTGGGACACACCAATTATACCTCTTGTCTGGCTTGGGAGCACCTCATGCATGATTTTTGTCAATCAAATTTTTGTGCAGTTTCAAAAATGTTTGTTTGGTTGTACAGAAGGTCTTTTTCTGAATATTGAGCTTTTCTTGTTTTATAAACCCACATCTATTAGACATGTAGTGACAAAATATTCAATTGATTCAAATACTGTATAACACCTCCAACAAATACAAGCATATACCCTTTCACATACAGTACACATATTCAATTCACATTCATAGAAACAAAAAAGTAATAATAATAATAATAATAATTATAATAAAAAAGAAACATTAGTAAATGTAAAAAGTACATTCAAAAAATCTATTTGTTACAAACAGTATTTACAAAGTCTTTTCCAATAAGGTCTACATTTTTTATTTATATGATGTTTACGTATGGCTCCCATAGCTGATCAAAATCTTTACAATTGCCCATAACAATATAAGTCAGCCTTTCCAGTCTGACACTGTTCGATATTTCCTTTATCTACATTTTTATGGATCGAGCATCCATATTCTTCTGTACAGGAGATTTTGTCCAAAGGTCCAATGTGCAGGAAGAAAGTAAACAGTCTAAGCAATGTAAAAGTATCTGTTAATTATTGCAAGTTTTTTAACTATAGAACCCTTCAGCTTAAAAATGAATAAGCTTTATTTGATCTTGCTGACTTAATTGAGTTAATCACACAAGAGAAGAACGAAAGACCACAATCCTGGTCAGAATAGTGCTAAGAAAAAAAGCAATATGAGCCAAATAAATGATCAAAATAAAATTAGCCTTTCAAGCATGGCTTCTGATCGTTGTATTATCAGCCAACACAGGCCAGCAATTCAACCTAAAATACTTAATCTGCTAAACTAATTAGCCTCTTCTCTCCCAGTTGAGGGGCTTTATGTGGCACGCTATCACATCTCTCCTCTGAGTAACACGTGCCACTGGTGAGGAAAGAACACTAAAGGGGGAAAATGTCTTCAATTGTCCTCTCTGTCCTGACACCATTTGAAGATATAATCACAGAAAAGTGTAAGTCTCTGCTCCAGCAGTACTGACAAAAGGGATTAAGAGTGACTCTCCACTCAATCCGTTTCTCTGATTCTCATCTCATCCTCTCTGGGTTTTACATCTGACAGGTTTTCTGTCTGGCAGATTAGTACCAGCAGCCTCATTATGCAACTATCTTGTCAGGTAGGTTAGAACAAGAAGCACTTACAGTAGGAACTGAATTATCCCCTATATAAAAACTCAAATATTTCACATACATTCCATGTGATCATACGCGTTACACATGATTATGTGCATAATACTGTACGTGCTCATGTAGGAATTTCATTTAAAACATTCACATATGAAAAATTAATTATGAAGGTAAAGAAAAAATCTATATTAAATAAATTACTCATGTATAAAAGAATGTTTCATACATAAATAACCAGGTTAAAAATCTCATGAAAATAATTACGTTATATGAAATAAATAAATATAGTCGATGGAAATAAATAACAAAGAAATGTCATGAAACTAAAGGAATGTATAGAAATATAATGTAAAACAAGAAATAATTAAAATAAATACAAAAATACGTTTTCATATGAAAATAATAATTTTAGAATGATCTAAATAAAATCATGAAGAAGTTAAACAGAATAAAAGTAAATGAATCATGTAAAGCAGGGCATTTAGATATGGGTGACATCAGCAGCTAGCATGAGTGGCACAGAGCATTGTGGGAAAGAGAAAAAAAAAATTCAGAATGATAATAGCATTTGTCTAGTCAGTTTGCTATCCCTCATTTGCATGTCACTTTTTTTTCATGTCACTTTGTGGGTCAATTAACCTCATTGGCACCCTGATTCTAGTTTGTGAGCGAGGCAGAGGACCAAGTATTCACTGGTGGCTAAGTATCACCTCAGGTCTGGAAGTTCGACAGTGAGGGGTACCAGGAATAGAGCACTCATCTAACTTTGTATAGTAATGTGGAGGGGAAATTAATTCAGGGGGATGAAAATATATAGATTGTTAAGATTGTTAAGAATGGTCATATAACAACAGGAATTTATCCACATAAAGCACATATGAATTTCAATTAATCATATAAGAAAATTAATATTTTGTTTTTTTTTTAAAATCCAATTTACATAAATAAATAAATGGATCATACAAATATAAATGAGCAGTGTGAGGAAATATCAGAATTGAAAATAAATGAGGCATGTAATAAAAAAATATGTAAAAAAAAAAAAAAAAAAAAAAAAAGAAATTATCCATGTGAGGGGCATAAATGAATTGAAATAGGGGGAAATTGATCATATAAAAAATATTAAAACCAAATAGTGTAAAAAAATTAATTAATACTCTCTAAACAATCTGAATTGATAATTCAACAGTGCTGTGGTACAAAAGGCTTTAATATTGCAGGACAAAGGGTTTACTTCAAGAGGGCATCCAGCTGCATATGTTGTATGATTAATTTGTCCTCCTCAGTGAAGTGACCTTGCTCCATGACCTTTTATTGCTAAAACGCAATCCGATATGAGGACACTACACACAAGTTGCTGGAATCAAGAACTCTATCCAAGTCATTCTAATGAGTCTGTCCTCATGACCCATCCTTGTGAGCGCCTTGTTGTCTGCCTGCTTTTACTGAGGCAAGGGCAAATGAAGTTAAAACCATGTTGCATGTCGAAGAGCATCGAATCAGTGTGTTTTCCTTACCACAGGGTCTCCATTTGAATTGTCCACAATCAGATCATCCAGAAATGACTCATTACCTGACCTCGTCTCACTGGCATAAGGTTGTCCACAAAAGGACCCACTGGTACTATGATTTGAACTTTGAACCCCATTATACTGTATACATATATTACTGGAGTCCCATTGCAATATGCGCTCCATTTCCTTATGACAGTATACTATGTTACACTAAAACATGCTGGGATATATAACACGAGTGCTTTTCATACTACGATAGCTTAAGTCGCAACTAATTTAAAGTAATATGTCACGTTTTTAAAGTAATCTATACATTATGTGTCATTAACCTGGACAGTAATACTCGAGATCTATTCCTGCAACAAGAAAAGGAATAGACCTAAAAAAATAAAAAAAAATTTAAGTTAAATCCAAACTCATTTACAACAAAACTGTTTTTTAAAACAAATTTATAAAGCATGATTCATTTGAGAGCCTCTGAATATTCTGCAGTAACTCTCACTGGTACAGTACGTACAGTAGCAATCTGAACGAAACAATGCACAGTATGCTCCTCAGTAAATGGAGCTTCGAACATGCTGGGATGCCTCGATACAGGCGATACATTCATAGAGCGCCGCATCAAAATATGTCCGGCAGAAAACAGAGATCACTTCCAGCATTGCATGTAATACAATCGATTACACACGTCTAGATGTAGTGTATTCTTTTGGTTTAGATTGCTTCATCATGGCAAGAGTTATTGCAGAGTGAATCACCCTGTACAAATGAGACTGATAGCTACAACACTAAAATAATGACCACACTAAAATATCAACAAGCATGGACTCCACAAGACCTCTTAAGGTGTGCTGTGGCATCTAGCATCAAGGTGAACCAATCCTTTATATTCATGCACCAGACTTTTTAGTCCAGCACATCCCACAGAACCTCAATTAGTTTGACATTTAAGAAATCTGGAGGTCAAGTCAACACCTTGAACTCATGTCATGTTCCTCAGACCATTCTTAAATGATTTTGCAGTGCAGCATGGCACATTATTCTGCCATTGCCATCTAGGAATGCTTGGTCCGCAACAATTCTTGTTAGGTGTAAAAGTAACATCCACATACTGTACATTCCAGGACAGGGTTCATCAGCATGCCTTCTTCCCATAGGGACTCCTAGAGTCATTTATTGCCAAGGTAAGTGAGGTACATGCGCCCAGCCATTCATATGATGTAAAAGAAAACACGATCCATCAAGACAGGCCACCTACTTCCATTGTTCCATGGTCCAGTTCCGATGTTCATGTGCCTATTGTAGGAGCTTTCAGCAGTAAACAGGGGTGGGCATGAGCACTCTGAACAGTCTGTGGCACACAGGGAGCTTTGATGCACTTTGGGTTCTGACACCTTCCTATCATAGCCAGAAATAACTTTTTCAGCAAATTGTGCACAAAGTGTACACTAGCTCTTCTATGGGATCAGTATAAACAAGCTAGCTTTTCCCAGATTGGGGTGTTGTTGTTTTTTCATATATGGTAAGAATATAAAAAAAATAGAATGAATAGCTCTACATAAAAAGGCTTTTTGAATAATTATAAATAGTTTTGGTACCATTAGCATATTGTAACGGGTTATACGCATGGGCGGCACCACAAACACGACTGAGGCGAGGTCTTAGGGGAAAAGGATCAATTTAATTATGAAAATGGGTAAGGAAAGGGGTTTAAGGATGGAGGACGGAAACAAAAAGTAATTAAAGTGGTGTGTGCGCGTGCAGGTCTGGTGGCAGTGCCCAGATGGCATGCGGCACAGGCTGGCAAGCGATGGCAGAGTTGGCCCGCGTGTCCTGCATCTCCTCCTCTGATTTGGCCAGCCGGCCCCTTCCAGCTTTCCATTGGGCACAGCCTCAGGCAGGATTCCCTTTCAACGTCCGATGGCTGGGCGGCTTTCCCAACTGGGAACAGGGGCCTTATTCCTCTTCGGCCGTAGGATCCCAAAGGCTGGCTCTGTGTAGGAGCTTGTGCAGTGTTCATGCACCTGTCCTCCACGCAGCGATACAACGTCCAGCAGCCCGCCCAATCGCGAACCTGCAGAAGGTGAGGCCGCGTACCTAGTAAGCCAACAGAGTGAGCGAGGAGCAATAACAGATCGAGGCGCACGCCCATCACTGGCGCATGCTATGACACATGCTGTATATTGTACTTTTTCATATCTTCTATCAATATAGGCCTGTGTGCAACTGGTGAGTTATTGTAGTCCGCATACATCTGACCTTATGCCGAGCTGCTAGTCTATCAATCTTACAAGCACTTGACGAAAATCAATATCAATAGTGGGCAAGAAGCAACACAGTTCTGAATCCCCTGTTTATTTTTCTAACCTCAGATGTGGAAGCATTATTTCTATTAATGACCAATATATAATGTGGTGAATACTGGCGTTAATTATTGCAGTGTTAATAATGATCTCCTATTAACATTTACTGTGAAATTGATTAGTATTTCTTAGCATTTTATGCTCAATATTATGCTTAATATGTAATTTTCACATTGTTCAGTGAAACCCACTGATAAAGAAATGCTTTCGACTAATGAGCTCAGTTGTAATCAATATATTGCTAGCTTTTCTGCTGACCCCAGAAGTGCGTTTCACAGAAACTGAATATAGAGTACTGTTTTAAGTTTCTTGAACAGTTTCAGATAGTAGTTTTTTCCCCCTCACTGAAGCTTGAATACCTGAGCCTAGCCTTTGATTGGTCAATAAATCAGTATAGAAATACAAAACAATTAAAACAGCAAGCATCCATTTTCACAAATCTATGCCTACCTTAGGTTTTAGACAAGATTAATCAGCAGCCTAATATGGAAATGATCATTTTAATCATTGCCTTTCCAAACCATTATATCTCTGTTCAGTTGCTCAGTTGGCTAGCTTAAGCATTCATCCTTTTATTTTGGTTAAATCTCAAATGATATCCCAGTGGTCACATGTGCACACTGCATGGGTTTTAAAGCACCATTAAAGAAGAAGAAGTTATTCTATCAAAAAACTAAATAAAATTAGGCAAAAAAAATGTAAACGATGAGGCTTTACACAGATTGGAGTAGGCTAAGAAATTTTAACCACACAATTAGCGTAGATATAGTAAATAAAAAAAATTTAAGAGAAAGGATGAAATGTAATTATTATTATTATTATTATTATTATTATTATTATTGCAATTATAGATAATCAGAATATATTTTTTCATTAATCTGCCTCCCCTGTTTTATATCATTACTGCTTCAACATGATTATTTGCATGTGTTTTAATTATACAGTATGCAAAGTGAATCCCACTAGCGATGATTAAAGTGTTACTGGGTTGCTTTTCTGTATTAAGCCGTCTTAAGAACAGTATTGTAAAGTGTGTAACGGTCTAACACACAGAAGGAACACACAAGAACCAGGATACTTTTAAGCAACTCAAATAAAGACGGTCTAAGTTATGCTCCTTAAGAGCAATGTGGCTGTGTAGGCGTCTAGGTGAATGTCGCAGGTCCACAGGTCGATGTTCAGATGATGCAGTGTCCTCTGTGTCGCACTGAGGTGCATGAAGCAAGTGAGACAAGCGGCAGGTGGCAGGCAGAGGCAGCATATCGCATGCGGGAACGCAAGGCCGGCAGCTTCCTTCTTGGCAAACTGGAATTTGACAGAAGATGTGTTAGTATATGTACAGAAAATCTATTTTCAACGGTTGGAAGTGGAGAGGCCCTTTTATAGGCCGCGAGGTGCAGGACCATGGCGTCCTCCAGCCCAGGTGAGGTACCTTGGCCTGCCCCCTTGTTAGGCACACAGAGCTTGAAGGTGCATTTACGTAGCTTACAGCGTGTGAATAATGTGTAAGTGCACTTTCAGACGACTTTTACTTTACCCTTTTTCAGGAGATGGGAGAGGGGTGTTGCCAAAGAGGAGTAAGAAAGCACAAATCTCTGGTAATAATTAGCGAGCCCCAAAAAGGCACATATCTGTTTCTTTGTCATCGGGAACAGGTACTGTATGATCAGACTGCCTCCATCTTCTGTTCTTGGAGCTTTAGCATGCCGCGTCTGATACGATACCCGAGGTACTGTGCCTCTGTCCCAGGGGTTCGCTGTTCCGCAATTCATCCAGCACAGTTTCAGGTGGTGCAGATGATCCTCCCAGCTACTTGAGTGGATCATGGCATCGTCCAGGTTTGCAGCGACGTAGGGGCAGTGGTTAGGCAGAACGATGTCTATCAGCAGCTGGAATGTGGGGCACCATGGAGATAAAGGGTAGGACCCGGTACAGCCAGTGTCCCTGATTCAATTAAATTAAATTAAATTTTATTTGTATAGCGCGTTTAACAATTGTCATTGTCGCAAAGCAGCTTTACACAATCAAAAGAA
>JAQQZT010000007.1:13289365-13301096 GCA_030068275.1 Clarias platycephalus | reverse complement strand
TAGTGAGGACTCTCGCTGCTGCATTCTGGACTAACTGAAGCTTGTTTATGCACCTAGCTGAACAACCGGACAGTAAGTTTATATGTTCTTAAAGTTCATGCTAAATTTTATGTTAAATTTCAAAATGCTCACTGTAACTGTTATAAGCAGAAAAGCTTGTGCTAAAGACATTCCTTTTTAAAATTGTTACCTGGATGAACAGCAACTGGATAAAATGATTGTTTGCTTGGCATCAATCTTGTGTACATTTAGTTTCCTTTCTTTTAGCTTCGCTCTTTTTTCTACCAGTGCTAATGAGCTTCAGGTCAGATGGCACTTGCTGTGGTGATTCGTTCATTTCCGTTTTTGCCGACTGAAACTGTAAATTGCATCTTATTTTCCTGTCTTGGTTTGGTGACTTTTTTAACGACGTCATTTTTTCCCCCAACTCTGTTCCTTGTAGAGAAAAGGCAGTAATTGGTATCGATCGGTTGGAGTTGATGCAGTGTGTGATGATGAGGTTAGGAGCTGAGCTTTAGTCTAGAATGTCTCTCCCTCTCTCTCTTTTCTTTTTCCTTCTTGGTCTGTATTGATGTTCACTTCATGGGCTTTTCTTCAGTTCTGTGGCCTGTTGTCTTGTGTCCCCTACCTTCTACTTTGTTTCTTCTCCATTACATTCTGAACAGTTATTTTTAAATCAGGATCAACAAGCATCTCCATCCACTTCAGTTAGGCAAACACTGAATTATTGACCAGTGCATGTAGTGCCTTTATTTGTTTTTAATGTGAAGGTCATAGATGTGTGCGTGCGTGCGTGCGTGTGTGTGTGTGCGTGCGTGCGTGTGTGCGTGCGTGTGCGTGTGTGTGTTTGCAGTCAATACTGTGTAATATCATACTGTAATAAAAAAACTCATCAGGTGTTGATGGAATTTACATGATAATAATATCACATTTTTCAGCAATTCAGAGGTAAATGAACAATGAGCAAATATTGATATTCATATATTGATTATTCAGAATCATCTATAGATATTAATTATTCTGAAGTGAAACTAATCACTTTAATCTGTTATCTGTATTAAAGGTTTTCAAAACTATTAAATAACACATATGGCATAGGTTATTAAGTAACAACATCAGTCAATTGTTATTTTAAGACACAAAGATCATAGCGGGTCTTGGTATAGGCAAATACAACATCAGATTATAGAACAATAATTACAAATCTAACTTATTCATAACTTTCATTTGACAAGGAATCATTTATGGTACTTCATGAATCTTGATATTCAACATAAAACTGAAAACGTTGTTTGGAAAAATAAATTAATTAATTAAATAGAAATCGAAATTTTGAATTTCCAAGCACTTACTGACCAACTAAACTGGCCTTTTGTATTATCGTCCTCAAGTCTTCAACAGTGTCATTTCTGACCACAGCTTCACATCAGGAGATTTTTTTGGTTGATGGACCCTTAACACATGACAGGTGAGCTTAACCTGGGGAACAGGGCAAAGAGCACAAAGAACCTTGATCATATATGAAAGGCAGATGGGAAAATGCAACAGATAGGGCATAGAATATGACAGGAGACAGTGACAGAATCAGGACATCTCAGGAATTCCATCAAAGTTCTGACATTTGATCCCTTGCCGACTATCTTCTGTTACCCCAGGAATCAGCATTGGAGTCGAAAATCGGTCGCCCTGCCGCGCTTTTTTTCCCCTGTCCCGATACTTAGTGAATTTCATCCACTGTGTAATTTATATGGCCTTCTTTTATGCTTTGAGTGCTTCCTGCAGGGAACCCTAGGTGGTTTTGCTCTCAGTGTTCAGTGTCCTGATGGCTTTGTTTTATCGGCCACTAAAGCATAACTCGCCATCCTCTGCTACTGTTATATATTTATTTTCTCTCTCCTGAACCCTTTTGAGAAATGTGAGCCTTAGTCTTTATGTAGCTCAAAGTGCAGTTTAAAAGATTATATAAAGCATGGAAAGATTTTTTAATTTACATTTTCAGCACCTGCAGAAACAAAAATTGAAAGCTGTTCATCCTCACTATGACTGCAAGGCAGGGAGTAGATTATTGGCCATCCCTTAGTGGCACTGAAAAAAAAAGTGCAAAGTAGTAAAAAACAACAAAATGCAAAAGTACTAAAAACTTTGGTGTGTAAACACACAAAATACAGTCATTCACATGTACAGCAAAAATGTATCTATATTTGTACAGCTACATTTTTTCTTAGATTTTATATTTTGTTCTTATCCTCTATAGCTATATTTTTCTATATTTTGTATTTCTTATTTTATTCCATATTTATTTCTTAGTGATAATCTTTAAGGTCACAGGCGGTCGTACAAGCATTTCAGTGCACATCGTACTGTTTGAATAAACTGTTTTTATGAAATTTTCAGTGCTGCAGCTCCCAGGGGTGTCGAAAGCAGCTTTTGGTCAAGAAGATGATAAAGAGTTTGTTTGTTTTCAAAATCATGCTTTTTTTTTTGTGATTTTTGAATTGTGTTTGGTTTGAGCCACATTTATGGTTTTTGTAATTTACTTTTACAGATTTTTTTTAACCAATCTGTTAATTTGTGCATCCAAAGCTGTGTGGATGTTAAGCAAACAGTTGTGAGTTTGCTGCTGTAGAGTGATTAATTCAGTGTGAGACCATCAGAGTCAACATGGTGTGTGTAAATGCCTGATCACATTTACTCTGACAGCAAAGTGTCTCGTGCTTTCGGGACTCCTAATAAGAGAGCAAATAATGATTTCATGGAAATTAATTTCTCCAGCTGCTTGATGTCAGCTTTGTGTCCCAGATTGTGTAGTCTCTCTTTCTTTCTGTCTCTCTCTCTCTCTCTGTTTTGAACTTGAATCTATCTGTCCTATATTTTATTTAAAAAACTGACGAGCTGTAGTATATAAACACGTTAGCATTATACTATTTACATTTTCAGAATATATACATTACATAATGCAATGAATAGCAAGGGCTCTGACATGTAAAACATTGTCATATGTAATAAGTTATATATAATGATGGAATAGTGGTGTAGAGGATAATACTATGGTCTCTCTCCTACAGGGTTAAAGGTTCAAGTCCCACCTTGGTCTTTGTGCGTGGAGTTTACATGTTCTCCCTGTGCTTTGTGCGTATCCCCTGGGTACTCTGGTTTGCTCTTACAGTCACAAAAACAAGCAGATTAGGCTAAATGGTGTTTTTAAATTCACTGTAGTGTGTGACTGATTATGCCCTGTGATGAACTGGCACTCTGTCCAGGGTGTATCTAAAAGCCGATCATCTGGTCATTTTCAAATCTTAAGATTTCCATATGCAATGATAAGAATCTAATGTGGTCTTCTGCTTTTTTAAAGCATTCACATCAAATTTCAACATGTTGTGACTTTTGATGAGAACCTCAGTCAAGATTTTTTTTTTCCTGAGTGTTTTTATTCCTGTCTAGGCTTGAAAATAAAATGCAAATTATATATTTTTATGAACTTATTTTTCATGGGGTTACAAACATGTCCACTCAGCTGGACACCATGCATTTGACTTTTGAACCAAAGAAATATGCATTTAAAAAACCAGTAGCAGAAAATGATATACTGTGTGAAAATAAATAAAATGTAACTAGTTTTATAATTTGGCATAACATTGGAACAAAAAAAATAAATAATAAATATATTTCCATCAGTTAACAGGTGCTAAACATACAATATTGTCTGTGGGTCAACAAATGCTCTTTCTCCCCTCTGATTTGCTATCATCCTCTCACATCATCATGCCCCTCTCATCTCCTTTTCCCATCTATCTTGTATGGAAATTGGCAAAGCATCAAGGGAACACAGCCACAAGAAACTGCATGCAAACATACTTTGTTTTTTCGTGTGCTGCAGCATCATGACATCTTTTGGCCCTTTTTTCCTTGTCTTAAGTGAAAGAACACCCTGATGTACTATGCTGCTTGTTTTTGAGCATACATTGCAACACACTGATCCATGAGATCCACTCCTCCCATATGCTGATTGTACAGCTGAACTGAAAATGTCATTTGAGCATTTTTTTTTTTCTTGCTCCATCTCTGGGCTAAATCTAAAGGAGACTGTCTGGCGCAAGGATCAACTACTGAATGGAATCAAGTCAAGACGAAGACCTGACCGTGATGACCAGTACATTCTTCAGAAAATAGATGGATAAAGAAATCTACTGGCCCTGTTCCACTAGAATTCATCTTCCACTCCCCTAGAAAGTAAGGCAGGTCACCCTCAAACTGGTAGGTTTTTCTGTCCCTGAGCTCTGTCTGGTCTACCCATAGCTAACCCTAACTAGGGTTAGCTAGGGTTAGCTAGGGGTAGACCAGACAGAGCTCAGGGACAGAAGTGCCACTGAGAATCATCACTGCCACTGGAATCATCCTCACTTGACTCAGAGGGGATATACTCCACTATCCTGTAGGCCAACCTCTCACGCCCTGCATTTGAACTCTACAAACTTGTATAAAGACACCAACTGGTGCTAACTTTATGAAGATAATATGCAAAACAAACTGTAAATTACATTCTAATAACAAATATCAGTTGATTTACACTAAAAATGTCACTGCAGATCAGGTTTATCAAAAACATATTTCTATATAGACAATCCTTAGATGTTACTTGCTGCTATCATATTTTTTTTACCTGCAGGGGTGTTGTGCTATAGAAGGATTTACAAAATATTCCTGGGATGTTCTGCACTTCCGACTTCGTGTTGGCCATCTTGGATTTACTGTAGGTTAGGGAAAAATGCACTTACCATGACTGGCCAATAGGTGGCCGTGTATGGGATGATGCACAAGAATCATCCACTGTGTTGGCCTATGTGCAACTACAGTATAACAAAACCCCTGTATACACAAGAGAACAGCTTTTGAACAGCTGTCCACTGTAGTGACTACTATGCGTGAAAGGGTACCATATACTGTACTGTAACTGTAAAGAGTGTTTATCTGCCTCTGCCTTCTCCCGTGAAAAAGGTATTTTATTCCACAGAACTGAACTTCTCTGAACTTCCCCTACCTAAATCCAGCCTCTGGTGCCACATGAGTAAAGTGGCCAAATAGTGTATATTATAATAATTAATATAATTCATATCATATGAAGAAATTGAATTAATATGCTGTATTAAATGTATTAGGAAGTTGTGTGATTCAGGCATTGATACTTAAAATTTTGCATCAGAGCATGTCTTTTATTAGCAGAAGGCTTTGTGGTTAGCACATGATTTTCCACAACATTAAATGCTTTAAAATCATTGGTAATTTCATATATTTTTCATATTCCCATTTTCACACCATTTTCCCTTATTGATTATTGTCATCCATCAACACATACAGTACAGTATATATGAGTACAATATTTTTGCAAAGTCTCTTCTCATTTATAATAAGACCTTTGGTCCTCCAACACACAAATACACATTTACAATATAAAATACATTTACATAACATAGTATATTATTATGTAAAAAAAAATAAAAAAATAAAAAACACAGTTGTGTATAAATAGACCCCAGTGAAGACAATTGAAAATCGAACCAGTTGGAGCTAGAATCACTATGAGGTCACATGATGCACATGTAATCAATGGACTGAATTCATACACAGCATTTCTCTTTTAAACAATGTTCCTGTTTAGTCTGTTGCAGAAATTAAAACACAGCTGTGGGTCGATAGATGCTGCAGGCTGTTCTGATTTAACACTCTTTCAGTGTCTTAATTCTACTTGCTAATTGCAAGTGTGCAACTCTCTTCTACTGCATAATTCCATCTTCTGCTCTCTCTCTCTCTCTCCCTCTCTCTCTCTCCCTCTATAATCAGTCAAACTCTTTAACCCCCATAACCACCACCACACCCACTCCTTCCTTCAGGCTCTTGTGCTTGTAACACTTTTATTAGATTATATACTTTGTCTTTTTGCTGTGAGGAAGATTTATCCTTTTCATTATTGTGCAAAAGCATTTAATCAATAATTGTTGGTCAGGGGATTTATGGCGCTGCAGTCTGGTTTAAATTCTGCATGCCACCATTATTTATGGCAAAAAGACCAGTTTCTTTTGGACGGCATCCTGCAATAGGACAAAGGGCTTTCGATTCTATCTTGAATCACTGGCAGGGACTGACTGGTCTTACAGCAAGTTCAAATCAAACCACCATAAGACAATAAGACTATAAATGACTTGTTTAATTTATGGCACAGGATTCCACAACTCATCCAGTGGCACATTTTGTATTTTTACAAACCAGCAAAGTAATTCCACAATGTAGATAGGATTGCCAAGTCTCTTTTGCAAAGCCAGTCAAATGGCCACTAATTTACTACTCTGAATGCAACTGACTACTGTTTATCAAGCCCCACAAAGTCACTTACTGTATTTACTAGTTGTGACCAACAACAGTCATTGCTTTACTGACGAGGATTTACCCAACACATGCTTTACAGGCCACATAGCCTCTTTTTTGCTGGACCCAGCCAGCACCTGCTCTACCATTAGGTTCCAATCAGGCAATATTTTACCAGTCAAACCAACCAGTGCCTGGCTACATTTACATTTAACACATTTGATATAATCGCTTATCTATAGTGACTTACAGAAGTGCTTTCAAGTCTCTACAAACAAGTCAGGTCCATACTTTTTCGAACAAACACAAGCGTGCACTCACACAAACACACACCTGTTTACTGACAGAGACTCTCACTCACACAAGCTTGCGCGCACACACACACTCACAAATGCAAAACAGAAAAAAAAATGCTTTACATGCACACGCGATCACAGTGTTATAGTTAACAGTATATGCGTGCACACTATACGAGTGTCGCACGTGCACTGAGACAGAGCATGGGAGAACGTTACCCATACTACTGCTTGTATTTCAAGTCCTTGCTCGTTTACCAGTTATAATTTATTCAAAATTTATGCTCGTCGTGCAAAACACTTACAATCCAAGGTCTCACTGTATATGAGTTTCACTTTTTTAATTGAATTACTGAAATAAATCAGATTTTCAATGATATTCTAATTTATTGAGATGCAACTGTATATTTAAAGTACTTCAGAAAGCCGTCTCTTGACTGTACACTTTGACAACAGCATGCCTACTTCCTTGTGAAAACTTCTTTTTTACCATGGACAGAATTCTGCAGCCACTTCATAATCTTCCACGTCTTTTGTGGTTGTTGAGTTTGCCAGTTAATTTGTTCTTTTTTTAAAATGTTAAAAACTGTTCTATTGGTCACTCCCAATGTTTTTACTATATCTCTATTGTGTTCATTTAGTTTTTTTTGTTTTGGCCTTCTCCAGACCTTTTATCTGCTTGATTAGTAATGGAGTAAGGAGGGAACAGGCCACACCTGGACACGCAATTGCACTTGTCACCAATTTGTTCCATTATTTATGAGCTCCTAAAAATGGAGGTGTGTGTATTAAAATAGCTGTAATTCCTGAATGGGTAATGCCCCACTTTTAATGCTAATGCTTTTCTGCTCGGGGACCACCTAGAAATTCAAATATAGTTGTGCTGAGATATGGTCAGAAAAACTCTTCGATGATACAAGTAAGAAACCTTGAGGGGAACCAAGCTCCAAAATGAACAGTCTTCTTCTGGGTGGCAGCAGATACTGGGAATAGAAATATTTACAATATACAGTCTTATAGAGAAAAGACAATTTGTACCACACATGTTGAAAGGATATAGAATGTTTTGTATAACCATTTCATTATGTTTAGACGGTGCTGATAAATTATACAGCTTATGATCTGGGTCAAATTTGCTGGTCAGGAGGGTGAAAAGTGAAAGGAAAGAGAAAGAGAAGCCGTGTGTTTGTGTGTATGTTCGCGTTCTTGTGTGTGTGCCGCTTGTGTGTTTGTGTGTGCGCGCGCGTTTGAGACTGTGTAAAAGCTTTTCATCCCCCATGGTGTGAAATATAGTTTTCATTAAAGAGCAGGCGCAAACAGCATGTCTCTGGAGAACAGCCTGGATTTGCCTCCCACTAATACCTATACGCACACACACAAACACTCATGCGCGCGTGCACACACACACACACACCTGCTACCCCCACAACATAGCCTGTCCTGCTGAGTGAGTGTGTTTTACTCCTTCTTTCCACTGCACCTGCTGGGTTTTAGCGTTTCCATTTGCCCTCTCACTCATTTTCTCTTGTACAAGAAAAACATTCTGTATAAAATGTAACCACATGGGCTTTCAAAGTATGGATCCATTTGCTGAATTATTTGGGAGTTTTTCCTGTGCATGTTCCGGGTTCTGGAACAAGGAACAAAAATAAAATACAGTTATCAGGCAATCGCATAACCTAGTGATCGTGGAAAAAAAAAAACTTTTGATTTCCATTCAGTTGGCTGTGAATTATGGAAAAATAAAGTCCTAAATGAAGTGAACTATGTCTTTTATTCTGTTTTCTTTTTTTTACATTTTCTTTTGTAATTGTGCTGTAAATGAAATGAAAAAAGCAACATGGCAGAACAACTGAAATGTTAGTTAAATGATGTCACGTTTGTGGGATGAAGGGCGAGGCATAATCGCAGGGGTTAAGATTTTAAAGATTTTCAATAATATAAAGAAAACAGAAATGAACAGCATAACTAAACAGATCAAATGAACAGAGTGGAACAAACCAGAACAGACTGGGTAACGAGAACAGATGCAAGACAAAGGAGTGACCTAAGGCAAGAATATTTATAACGAAACTAATTAGCAACCTAGGTTCAGGTGAGAGGTCCCATCCCCTGACCGAGGTGCACTCTGGGAAACGCAGTCCAAAACAAAAACACAGAAGGCTCTTGGCATGCAGCACCCTCTAGGGGTTATCTCTGACAGATGTGACATTACACAACACCTGTTGTTGAATGTTGTCCTTTAACAGCACAACCTGATGTACAATACATGACCAAAAGAACATGGAATGGAAAACTAGGCATAAATATTGAGGTGGTTATCCGTCACAGCAAGTTATTGCACTGAAGCTTGGAATCTGGCTGTGGGATTATTATGGGATTTCCTCCACAAGATGCTCATGATCCAGAACACACACACACACACACACACACACACTACGGGCAATTTGGGAATGGTTAATCTACATGTCTTTGGACTGTGGGAGGAAACCGGAGTACCCGGAGGAAACCAACCAAGCACGGGGAGAACATGCAAACTCCATGCACACAGAGACGGGAATCGAGCCTGGCCGGGAATCGAACCCAGACCCTGGAGTTGCAAGGTGACAGTGCTAACCACTACACCACCATGCCGCCACAAAAATGAAGCCAAAAAGGAAAATAACGATTCAGGCAATACTAAGTACCTGCTTACTGCTTAAACAGGATTTAAGAGGGTAAGTTGCAGCCAGGTGCTGCTAATCATAAGTCCTTGATTAATTGATCATGAGCAGGTGTGCGGACCTCTATGAAAGCATACGTTTTGGCAGATTGCTGGTCTGGAGTACTCACATGTGTGTTAAAACAATGCCAGGAGGGAATAATAGAAGCAATGGCCTCAGAGAAACAATTGTTGCTGCATGTCAATCTGGAAAGTAATTTGGAATTCAGTGTTCTACTATAAGAAAGATTATTCAAAAGTGAAAAATATTCAAGACAGTTACCAATCTTCCCAGGTTGGACGTCCCAGCACATTCAGTCATACCATGCAATGCTCAGAGGAAAACAAAAATCCCAACAGTTACATCTCAAACTCTACAAGCCTTCTTAATAATCCTAATTATTGTATTATTATGATAAAGTAATTTAAACAGTATATCAATTTGAATAGATTTAAGTTATTTACTTGCCATCATTTTTGCACAACCATAACCATGGGCATATATACACATGCACATCATACTGTAGGTACTGTATGCTTCAGTACTTAAACAAGTAACACTACAACTCTGACTTTCTACCTTTTCTGTTAGTTTCTGTCTGCAGTTTGAGAGCTCGGATGTTCTTCATCACCCCTTCCCTGTCACCCCTCACTGCTCAGACCCTTGCAATCAAAGCAATACAAAGGTGCTAATAACTGCGGCTAATCCAGCATGACCTTACTGACTTATTTAATCCACTACACATACAGGGTAGAGATCCAAAGTGCAGGAACATCAGGAGGAAAGATTAGTGCGTATTGAGTGAGTAAAATTGCTGGTCTTAGGTAAGAACTCCTTCCCATCAAGAGACAAAAGGAAGAGGAGGATAACACTAATGATGTGGGTCTGAATGCAAAACTGCTCAGACTTTCCTTCCAATTATGGTAAATAATCATTTTCTCACACAAAGCCTCACCATATCAACAAAGATACGTTTTTATTTGTTGAATACAGTCATGTGTTCATGCTAAATAGTTAGCAGCCCTTCTTTTAATTTTTTTTTTCTTTAATTATTTTTTTTCTATCATTCTCTTTTTATGTAAAACCATAATAAAAAATCATCTGATCATAGCAGTTCTTGGTATTAAGCAAACACAACTGCAGATGAATATATAACATATAACTTTTTTCACTGTACCATTATATATTTCATAATTTATGGTTTGTAGATTCACCTTTAGCAGCAATAACTTGAAGCAATAACATTATCAGTCTCTAATTGTTTTGGTACATTATTCTTTACAACATTGCTTCAGTTCATTGAGATTTTTTGGGATTTGCTTATGCACAGCTCTCTTAAGGTCCCACCACAGCATTTACATTGGGTTGAGGGCTGGACTTTGACTAGGCCATTCCAAAACCTTGATTCTTCTTTTTTTATTTTAGCTATTTTGATTGTCCTGTTGCATGACCCAATTTCAGCCAAGTTTTAGCTGCCGGACAGAGGGCCTCACATTTGACTCTAGAATACTCTGGTAAACATGGGAGGAAATGGATGACTCAATGACTGCAAGAGGCCCAGGTCCTATGCCTGCAAAACAAGCCCAAATTATCACTCCTCCACTGCTATGCTTGACAGTGGGTAAAAGGTGTTTTTGCTGAAATGCTGTTTGTTGCAAACAACTCCACTTTGGTCTCATCTGTCCATAGGACATTGTACAGAAGTCTTATGCTTTGCTTAGTTGCAGTTTTGCAAACCTTAATCGTTCTTTCATGTTTTTGTTAGACAGAAGAGGTTTCTCCTGGCAACCTTTCCTGCCCAACCATATTTGTTCAGTCTTCTTCTAATTCTTCTGTCATGGAATTTAAAAATTAACAAGCTCAGTGAGGCCTGTATGGTCTGAGACGTAGCTCTTTGGTTATTTTGTATTTCTCTAAGCATTGCATGGTCTGACCTTGGGGTGAAAGTATTGGGACGTGTGCTCCTTGGAACTGTTTGTGAATAATCTTTTCCACCGTAGAATATTGAACTCCAAATAGATTTAAATGGTTATATAATCCTTTCCAGATTGATGTTCCCTATTGGCATTGTGTTAACACACACCTGAATGATTTAGACCAGTAACATGCAAAAACCACTGATTTCATAGAGGTCTGCACACCTGCTAATGATCAATTAGTCAAGGGCTGATTATTAGCAGCACCTGGCTGCAACTTAGTCTTAAATCCTGTGTAAGCAGTAAGGGGGTTATATGTCATATAAAAGTTATATGTTGTTGTTTGTCCGATTTTATAATTGCCTAATACTAAGAACTTGTCAAGATGAACTAACCTCGGTGACCAGAAGACGTAGCTTTAGCGGTTAGCCCAATGTAGCGTGGATGGTAAACC
>JAQQZT010000007.1:13274646-13284684 GCA_030068275.1 Clarias platycephalus | reverse complement strand
CATTGAAGCAACTGCCATGTGATTGGTTGATTAGATAATTGCATTAATGAGAAATTGAACAGGTATTCCTAATAATCCTTTAGGTGAGTGTATATATTCGTGTTTAATTTAATTCTTAAATCATCGTGTTCACCCGTGGGTTTACTGTATAAACAGCGGAACAAAAGGTCTGGGGACGAAATGGAGACATTTCTTTTTTCGTTTTTTGCATTGAATTTAATCATGCAGCACTTTTAGTATTCATAGCAAAAGCAACCTAACAGTGTGATTAAAGTACACGAAATAACAGAATTTTGACCCAGCATAAACAACCCAACGATGTGTTAACATAAACCCAGCATTTTTTAGTGTAATACTACTAATGAATGGAGAAAGCGCAGTCAAAGCCCGGGGATTCTGCGTGCTGTCGCATTGTATTCAGCAAGTAGCATATATTTTTGTGTTTGTTTCATTTCATGTCTGTAGTTTTATTGATAAATCTGCTCATATCTGCGCGTTTACCCGCCTTTTGATCAAAAAGCCGCACGCGCAACTCACTTTGCACAAGGCAGTGTTTATTGTTTAGTGTATAAAGCGCATAAACGCAATAAAACAATAATGTTTTAGGCTAACATATACATTTTTGTGTTCTTTGTTGTAATTTCATCATTTTGCACACATGCGAAGGTGCGTTACAATAAGAAGAAGAAGAATAACAATAATAATACATTCGGAGCACTACTACTACTAATAATAATAATACTGAATGGAGAAAGCGCAGTCAAAGAAGTATCATCATTGAAGGAGAGAAGAAAATGAAGAATAAATACATATCAGTATTTACAGTTTGAGCTCGACACGTATACAGGTATGAGCTCCGTCGCTTGCTGTAAATGGGTGCCTAAGAGACATTACACATTTTCGGCTTCAGGAGACACACAATACTTCAGACTGAAACACGACTGCCCCCTACAGATAATGAAGGGCATTTTCACAGCTTGCTGCGCGCAGCCGCGACAAGTCGCGGGATCCCTTTTCTCGAAACATGCGTTCTTAATGGCCAGATCTTACCGAGGTAACAGATTTACTTCAGTTATAAATTTGCAATATTGGAATAAGGAAATCCATGACAAACTGGTTAGTAGGAACAGATTATGCAGTTTTATAATAGTAAATATCAACATTTAATAAATGTTAAATTAAAATCTCTCGAATGATAAACTCCTTGCAGAAGCAATCATATGATGAGCCCTGTCTGTTCCAAAAGTGGTGACCATATCCACTAACTCCTTTTTAACTTGGTTAGTGTAATTAGCTAGCACATTCTTTGGCAACATATCTTTCTTGTCTTTTTAACACACCCAGAGTGAATGAGAGCAGTTGCTACTTGTCAATGATTAGGTGTGCTGTTACACTGAGGTAGTTATTGTATCAGTACCTACTGATGTCCAGTGGTCTCCAGTAAGTGCAATTAAAGTAGCTTCTGCAAACCACCTCACTTCTAAAGCTTTTTTCAATGTCTTACATTTAATGGATCCCTGTAAAATGAGTTTCCTTTGAATGTAGCTCGAGCACACAGCTTTGGTTTTATCCAAACTTCCATCAAGAAGCTTTTTTTCATAATGAAACTTGCTGGTCAGTATACCTGGTGATGTTGTTATCCGAGATTTAAGTGCCATTATCATACAGTACCAGGTAACTGCGGTGCGATTATAGAAAGCCATTAGGGTAAACTTGGTCATATGATTTATTTGTGATAAGAAAAAATATTAACAAGTTACAATTTCTAGATTAATCACATGCGTTAAAGCATTAATATTGAAAACTCAAATTTATAGATTTGATTTTGGATTAGAATATAGATTTCAATTATCTTGGCCTAGAAGCTTTAGTATAAAATTAAAGCTGGCTTATTGACTATATTTAATTATGTGAATATAATCTGTCACTTAGCCATTCCTTCATGAAGGTCAGAGATAGCTCAGAATTTATGGCATCTGGTGGAAAGGTCCCAGGTTCAAACCCCAAAACTACCAAGTATCCACTTTTGGGCCCTTGAAAAAGGCCCTACAGCAAGGCCCTTATCCCGCAACTGCTCAGATGTATAATGAAATAAAATTTAAGCCACTTTGCATAAGGGCATCTGCACAGTGGCATTTACAGTTTCTGCATTTAGCAAGATAAATTGTTTTTAATCTGCATGATGAACATTTTTGGAAAAACTGATTTCTTAAAAATAGCTCTGCTTGTGCATGCAGGGAGGATGCACTCAAGGGCAGATATATTGTTGGGTCCAAGTGATTGTTAGTAAAACGTTTTTAGTTATCTAAATGATTTTTAAATATATATTACTAATACATAATGTACTGTACTGTATAATCAGTTGTTTCAGACAATATACAGTAAAATATAGTATTTTATTTCTTTAACACATCCATGCAGTACCGGTGATCATTTATTACAATGATACTGTACTTTTTAAATCTGATTAGGATTACAGGAATAAACTGTGACTGTGTTCCCACAACACACTGTCAAACTGCCACTGCTGGACACTTGAGCAAGGTACTTAACCCTCATCTGTTCAGGAGTATAAATGTGATAAATCATTTATATTTATTAACTGGTGTAGGCAGGGCCTTGGTTTAAATATGGCAATTAGTTTTATATTTATATGTACTCTATGTAATCTGTTAACTAGAAAATATCACAAGTAATAAAACTGCAAAAGCAGGATGAAGGTAGGCTAAACATGTATCTTCTGGTTTCTGTAGTAAAGTCAGCTCCTGATGGAAAGCTCCCTCAAAACAGATTTTCTTTCATCGGTTTCATCCAAAGACAAATCATGTTACCTACCTTTCCCTATTTCCTTAAACCCCCCAAACAAACAGGACTACAAAGGCAACATAGTTTAGACTATGAAAACACAAGCCAGTTTTGAGTTTCCATAGCAACTGCATGGGTTTCTCTATCAAGCAATACTTGCCTGTAAAAAATAAATTAATTAATGAATTTAATTAAAATAAATGCATCTAATGAAAGTGCCATGATGGTAGTAAAGGAACAATAGTGAACTGTAGTTTAAGCCTTATCTCATATTTTTGTTTAATTAGTGTTTATCTACAGTATATCTATGCGGGTAAATCAAATAAGGAAGGTGAGAAGCGAGAAGGAGTGAAGAAGAGCCCAGGAAGCTGGGGTGGAGAAAGAGGTTAAAACTTTGCTAATTTTCAACCAGGATATATACACTTAATGATCTGTTATTAGAAACTGTACACAAATATAGAGTATTAGTATATAAAAAGATAAAATATAATGGAAATGAAAGGAAAATGAAACAGAGGAGAAGCAGTGAAACAGGAGGGAGGAGAGGAAATAAAGTCAATAGAATTGAAGAGAAAAGAGATGAAGAGGCAGGAGAGATGAATAAAAAATGAGTAATGGCTTAGAAAAAGGGGCAAGGAGAAGAGAACAAAAGCAGGTCAAAGTACAACAAAGAGAGCAAAGAAGAAAAGAGAATTATCATCTAAAATGACATTATTCATGTGTAAAATGTACATGTGAATTTAAATTGATTTGGTGTATAAAAAAATTCTGGTAAAATAAGTAAGTCATCTAAAACTTGTGTGTAAACAAGTCATTAAAAACATGTCAAGTTAAATTTGTGTGAGGAAAAAATTCATGATGTAAAAATCAAATATAAAAAAATCTAAGAATTACATGAAAATATCAAACATGGAAATAAATTAATCATTTAAAGAGGTGGAAAATAAAAGTCTCTTACCCTCTCTTACACACACACTCACACAGGAAGAGAGAGAGAGAGAGAGAGAGAGAGAGAGAGAGAGAGATTATTGCCCATTTCTTTCTTCACACACATCAGAAAACACAACAGCATTGGTACAAATATTACAGAAAGCTGGGTATAGCTGCTCTTTACATTGTCATTACCAAAGCCAAATGAATCTCGGCTCAAATTAGGGTAAAGGAAACCGCCCTCACTAACCCGCTGTATGTGTAGCACCTTTGTAGCACTAATTAAGTCTGCACTTGAGGGATCTCTGACGAAGGGTCTGTTCCTTTTCCTACTTTCCTTGTTAAGAGAGAGAGACAGGGAGATGAAAGAAAATGTTAACAGGAAGAGAAGATGGTAAAGAACGGATGAGGGTCATATGTTGATAGATTTCTATATACCCCTGACCTCAGAGCTGATCAACATCACTCAGGGTGGATTAAAAAATTATGCGACAGAAAATAATGCAGCAGCACAAGGAATTGAACCTATTGAGCATGTAATGTTTATATGATAAATCTTACATAAAACTAGATCTCAATTAAGGCTAGAATAGACATGTTAATGCAGCTGATTGTCTAAATTCACTCAGAACATCTGGTGGTATTTGTTGGAAAATGGTACAGATAGTTTTCCATAGGGATAATTCTAGCTTTTCTGAAAACTAATCAAATATTTTAAAAATGGGAAAAGCCATACATTCTAACACTTAGGACATTAGCAAAGAATTGACAATGAAATAAGGAGACGCTAACTATAAACTCACCTCACCAGCAGTGTAGCTGACCCAATGCCAATTGGCTGCTACAAAAGAGATGTGTCTGGCTTTTTATTGACAGCATTCTTTTATTATACTATAACTTTTACTCTACTCCTATTTTCTCTTTCTGTCTGCTTTCCCCATACCTGGTTGAGAGGTTTTCTGGTCTTGATTGTGCTGAAACAATTTTATAGTATTGATTCCTGAGGAGAATTTCATTTTGCCAACCACATTCTCCGCTCGGCCATCACAAAATAACAGTCACTTCTCTGTTTACAGCTGACGGAAAGATAAACAAACCCTGCAGCTCTTTTATTTCTGTTTCTTTGTGTCACTGATTATTGCTTTGTGTATTCAGACTGGAACAAACCTCAGACTTTTCTTTTCCGCTGGCTTTCTGAATTCTTAGAATTGAAGCTACAACGCCTGTCTCTATACATGATGACTGTAAGACATAGTCAGATGAAAACACCTTCTGTTTTGATGTAAAGTGAATAAAGGAACACACACATGGATGTACAGATTAATTGATTGTCCATCATAAGTGAGGTTTTCTGAATGTGAGACTTTTATAACTTGTTACATAATAAAGCTTCACTCAAACCATTTTGCCTGTATTAGTACACATAGTATTTTCAGAATCACTATATTGTATTCTATTGTATTGGGTTTTGGTTGTAGTACATTTAACATCATTTTACGACAGTTATGTATTGATGTTCTTTTGGCTGCTCTTGTTAAGGCTTAGGGTTAGCCACAATTAACTATCCAATCAGCACAACTTTGCACCTTTTAAACCAAAGGCTCTTCCTGACACAACCCTCGCATTTATATCTAGGCTTGGGCTGCAACCTAGTGGCTGGGTTTGGTGCATTGGCTGGGAATTGAACCTGGGCCTTCCACACTGCCGGCAAAACATCTCCCACTGAGCTACAACCAGTTCCTTTTTATAATGATTGTATATACTGTATAATGATCATACATTTTAAAATGAATATGAATGTGACCCCAGATTTTGATTCAACCACCTCACTGCTCCAGGTCAGGGTCCCAATTTAATTCTGAACTACTGTGAACTATTTGTGGAGTTTCATATGTTTTCCTCATGTTTGCATTGATTTCTTCCTGTTTTCTCTCATTGCCCAAAACAGGCATTAAATGGATTTGCTGCCACTTTGAACTGGATAAAGCAGTTACTGAAGATATTGAAGATTTATATACAACTAATACAGACCAAGATTTTGAGAAAATGATTTTGATAAACTGGGATTCACTGCAAAACCCAATAAACACCATTTTTACACTTTTTACACTTTATTTTATAGACACACTCAAGCGTGTCTATAAAATAGTTTTTTATTGCTATACAGTATATCATTCCTTTAGAAACGCTAAAGGCAGTATGCAAGAGTGAATGACACATTTCATAGTGCAATACGATGCATTCAAAAACCCAATCACATTGCTTCTTTTTTGTCATGTGATCAGTGAAGCGAACTACTGAATGTGCAAAACAGCGAGAATGAAACAAATGCGATTGATGGATGTTTACACTCTGGTACCGCCATTGTAGTTACCCCAGCAGGCATAGACTATTATGATAAAGTGAAAGGCACTGTCATCAACTACGAACACTCGGGCAAAGAAAACTGAAACTGGTAGAGGAGCAGGCTGATAATGCATTGTATTATAAGCTCTGGAAGCAGGGGTGAGGACAGAGAGAGGTGGATGAAGCCATCAGGTAACATATAATGCTTTCCACATCTGTCTCATTAAATAAAAAATATAGCATATGTCTTTCTTGTTGTTGGCAGTGGGAGAGAGATACTGACCTATGCCAGAGTGAGCCAACACACTGAGCAAAGAGCAAAAGTGTGGGTGTGGGTCAGTTTATTTCACTACATGGACTAGAATAAAGAGAACTAGGCTCACAAATCCTGCCTCCAGTTCTTTTATTCCCTAAACATCTCAGAAGTGTCACAAGAACATTTTGTACTGTTCTTAATGTTTCTCAAAATCTTCAGCAAACATGGTAATTAAAAAGGTTTTGTGTTACGATCTGGGGTTGCTTCAATTGGTCAGATCTAGTCTCAGCGAGGTGATTTGGCAATACAATTCATTTTGACGACTACCTTACAGTACTGAATGACCAGTTTGTCCTTTAGTTTCTTTCCTAATGACATGGGCATATTCCAGGATGATAATGGCAAGACTCATCAGACTTACAATGTAAAAAGTGGCCCTGGCAATTGTAACACATGAATTTGGCACCTCAGAAAAGGCTTTATGGAGTCGTTTGATTTTCCCATTATCAATTCAAGATCTCAGCCAAAAGTTAATGCAACTCTGGATGGAAATAAATGTTGTGACATTGCATAATGTTGCTGAAATAGTGCAATGGTTATAATGAATATATGTCATAAACAAAGCTAAAGGTGATCCAATAAAATATTAAAGTGTGTGACTTGCTGTGCAGTGTATTATTAATAATAAATTGCCTATTTAAAATGGCACAAACACAAATACAATTGTAACAACCCTGTAGGAAGAGTTTTGTTAAAAAAAAAAATAAAAAAATAAAAAAATTATCACATTTAACCAAAACAATTTTGACATAATATTTTGGTATTGTGATAAACCCCTGTTAATTTAAAGAAAACCTGCACAGAATATTCTCTATTGGTTTGTAATTCTGTTTACAAAAACAAATTTTCTCGAAACTGGCAGAATGAATTCATTTCATTTTGCAGTGAAACAAATTATATGGCTCAAATGCTTCTGTTTTTCAAAAGAATATTACAGAACACACAAAATGTACCTCATTTGAATTCTTGAAATTGCTATCATGGGAGGAACTATTATCTTGCTTTATTAAATCATAGAGCACTCCTGGCACACCGGTCAATTCAGTAATGTAAGAATTGTATGTTCTGCAATGCTCAGTACTGGCCTCTTGCCTTGCCAGGTTAGCTGTTATTTAAGGTTATCGTCAAAATGCACCTTGTGCACTGACTTTGGGTCAGAAGTAATAGCTGTCTTATTAATCTTTTCATCACCATGGAAAGCACTGAAGGTGGGGGTTGAAAATGGCATCTCAGGGTCACAGGGTATGCTGGTGCATGAGGAATGGATGATCCATCACCATGACCCTATCCGTGGATCTTAATAACTACCAGCACCCGTAATACAAGGAAGGAGAGCATATCCTTTCAGGCTGCAAGTGGATGATGGATGAGAGGTTCAAATGAAGATCAAGGAAAGACAGAAGGTCTGTGTACATGCATTGAAGAGTGACTATAATTCCCCATTTACACCTGAAATGGCAATCCAAATTAGGCAAAGAAATAATTGCTGTACACAAATATCCACAAATGTGTGATTTTTCACTGGACTGTGAACACTACCCAGACGCCTCCAAACACTTTGGATAATTGTCTCACTTGCATTTACACCTGTACTACGCGCAATCTGTGCCTGTGGAGAAGTTGAGATTAGTATTTTTCTTTGTGACGTTCTACTCTTCTTGAAACATATAGTCCAGGTCTAATCATCTGCTTCTTCACATCTGCATAACTACAATTTTTATACTGTATAATTATTAAATAAGGAATAAATAGGACAGGGTGTTTTCTGCTATTCAACAATTAAAAACTTTAATCCATTTGCTGTTTATAAATTTTTATCCTTAAACCCTGATCAGCCATAACACTGAACCCATTAACATTAAAAACCAACTAGGTTTTGGGTTCCCCTTGTGTGACTCAACAGGGAACCCATCCTCATTAGGGTCATAACAGATAGCAGGGATTGATCTGCAGTCATACTGTGTGTTAGACAGCTGGAAGTTCAATATAACAGAAGATAACATGTCTAAGTTAACATGGAGTCCAGTTCAGTTCAGCACCAACATGCAACCAGGATGAGTCAGATAGGTGCAGAGGGAAGAAGGGGTCTGGAGCAGCGTGTGTAGCTCCTAACCATAATGAAGCAGAATGCAGCTGGAGGTGGTCCTTCTCTGGATGCCTCAGGATCCTCGCAGGAATAAATAGGAATGTGATTTGGTGTTTGGCACCAAGATTTCTTGCAGCAGATCCTTTAGGTGCTGTGGGGTGCAGGGTCAGGCCAATCAGATTTGCTTGTCCGGTGTATTCCATGAATACCCGATGGGATTGGGATTTAGCGAATTTTTAAAGCTGAGATGGCAACCTTGGGCTCTTTGCCTGCTGGGCCCTGGGCGGGCTGTGGTGCACTCAGGGTTATGGTGACTTTCAATAATGGCCAGCATAGAATTTTATGTCATGGCTGGTCAGTGCAATGTTTTGAAGGATCTTCAAAGCATGCAAGTTTCTGTTATAAGTTGATACTGTAGTTGTAAGAGTTATAAACAGTCATTCCCATGTCAGCTCCTCTTTTTTACATTTACTCCATAAGTTTAATAAGAAAAAAGTACAAAAATCCTCCATTAACAGTTTCAAGTGGCAGAAACTTACAGTAAATGTTGTAAAGATCTAACACTGGAAATTCACTCTTTTCATTTTCATTCCTCACTCATTCTCTATTCCACTTTTCCTGCACAGTGTCGTGGGGGAGTGCCAATCTATTGCAGGGCACACACACACATACTATGGGCAATTTTGAAATGCCAATTAGCCATGTCTTTGGACGGTGGGGGAAGTTGGAGGACCCGAAGGAAATCGAGGGAGAACATGTAAACTCCACATGCACGGAACTGAGACTAACTGCAATAATAATAATTATAATATAATTATTATTATTATTATTATTATAAAAATAAGAATAAAATATATATAAAATAACTAACTGTATATGCATAGTATTAGTCTTATATTATAGCTTGTTCACCAAACAAGTATCACAATGAGCACACACTGTAAAAAAAAAAATAGTACATTTTACGGTAAAAAAACGGCAGCTGTGGTTGCCAGAATTCTACCGTAAAAAAATACGGTAGCTGCGTTATTGCACTGTGAAAAAAAAAAAACGTAAATTTTACGGTAAAAAATGGCAGCTGTGGTTGCCAGAAGTTTACCGTACTTTTTTTTTACAGATTTAACTTTTTTTTTTTTTACGGTTTATAACTGTCTAATTAACATGTTTATGTTGTTATAAAGACAGTTTATTCCCGTCAAATTCCAGGGTTTACATTGTAACAAATGTGGATCATAACCATGTTTTTTACAGTTTAGAACTGTCTAATTTAAAGATTTATGTTGTAATAATAATGATTTCCATCATTTTTACAGCTCAATACTCACCCATCGTCTATACAACTTTATCCTGTATATCAGGGGCGACTAGTACCTGTAGGAAACCCACCAAGCATGGGGAGAACATACAAACTCCATGTACACAGAGACGGGAATCGAGCCTGGCCGGGAATCGAACCCGGACCCTGGTGGTGGAAGGCGACAGTGCTAACCACTACACTACCATGCTTGCTACACAATTGCTGTCGTTGTTGGACTATTTGTTTTATTATGAATAA
>JAQQZT010000007.1:13243656-13259289 GCA_030068275.1 Clarias platycephalus | reverse complement strand
TATATATATACTGTACACACACACACACACACACCCTAAAGCATAGATATTGTGACATACAGTATTGTGGTTACATGAAACTGTTAAACATTGGTGCTGAACTTAATACTCTGCTTACATTCATAGTTCCATCTGAGGTCTGAATACAAAGGACTATTAGTAATTTTAATTGGAATGCCTCACTAGGCTTTAGGACTGTAACTTGTGTTACTCAGCTCTGAACACAGCACTAAGTGCACACTCTTATAAATAAGTCATGTAGATATACAATAACTCAGGCACATCCTCCTAATGTCTCTAGGCCTGCACACATCCTTAACAGGATTTTACTTTTCAGCTACATACACGTTTCTGTACTGCTTTCTCTGTGTACTGCACTCTATTCATGGAGTTGTCAGTCTCGCAGGAGATCACAATTCAAGCTAAGCTTTTCTAAGTCAATGTCTCACAGGTGTCACACAAATAAACCGGAAACGATCCTGTTTTGGCAGCTGTGTCGCTTCAAGTTTCTCTCTAAACACCTCTGAGCCATCCTGCATGCCCTATTACACTCTGCTTGTCGTAATTAAACCTGAAGCAATTAGCTGTCAAAGCTTTGTAGCATGCAGTGAGAGAAACAGCTTCTGGAGCCACCGAGACGGCTGTCATACAATCACCAAGCAAGGACATGATTTGCATCTCTAGTTGTCCACCATAGCAATGTGGCCATTTATAAATACCGCCTCACATTCTATATTATTAATTGTACAGTATGTTGTATGATTATATTGCACATAGCAATCTAACTGATCTACTATTTCATGTCTTATTTCAAGTTTTTTAGACTGCTCAGTGATACACCACTCTCGCCCTGGACAATCTACATGATGATTTTCACACTGGTTGCTTGTTCGTAATCTTCTTGTACACAGTGGTAATAATGATACATAATATGATACTATACTGTATGACATAGCAAACAAAAGTCACAATATTTTTTTTATTCATTTGTACCTAAAATCTTCTTGCTACTAAAATATACCGCATGTATTATTATTTACTGTATATGTATTATTTAACCCTAAATAGCTTCTCATTTCTTAGACATCTATTTCAGAAGACATATCCTGTGGTCATGGCAAAGATGTTTCAGAAGTGGCAAATAATTGTTCCTCATCAAGAATTTACATGCATATTATTACTTTATTAGTTTGCCTTGTACTCCGAGATCCATAACTAAAGAATTAACTCATGTTGCACAATCCTGCATGAACATTTCCTGGTGATGAAGAAGATCAATAGTCTTCAGGACTCATGGTATGCTGGGGTGGGGTGGAGGGTTGTGCAGGTGGTTGGGGGGAGGGGGTGTGCACTATTACTCTGTTACACACTTTCATTTCCTGCCTGCCTTGTATCTGTCAGGTGCCGAGGCAAGAAGCAGGCATTTCTTTCTGATGGGACCTTTTTCTACTCCTCTTTTTCACCCTCCTGTTCTGCTGACTGGCCGTTCTCAGTGGAAAGAACGCTGCGTTTTCAATTTACTAGCCCTTAAACAGTTTCATTCTCTGCATATCCATGCATGCTTATGCTGATTGTTAATTTAGTCTGAATATAACCCAAGCAGTGCTCCGTCTTCTGGAAATTATTAACTCTGCTTTAAAAATTAATCATGTTTTTTTTTTCTTTTTTTTTTTTTTTTCTAAGCCTTCTTTTTTGTTTTATTTTCTCTCAACCCAATTTGCTTTTGCAAAGCAAACACACAGACCAACCCTGGAACAAAACTGATCTAATCAATATGCAAGCAATGTGATCTCTTATATGACAAAGTGAGGTCAGACTGCAGCTTTTTTTTTCAGGAAAGTTCCCCTGGATCTTACATATTCAGTCCCTAGTTACATAAAGACACATTTAAATTGGATGGGACATTATTTTTGTCCCATCCAATTCATCATGTTTTATGAATGAAACATTTATAATTGAAATATACCTTATACGTTTTTATAAAATAAAAAAGTATCTCTTCTTTTTATCATGATTTCGTCTCAATTCATATTAACAGAATTAATATTATGCACAAATAATCCTATTATAGGTAGCCTCATACCTCCAGGGTTGAAGCTATAGCACTGCCTTCATGTCTGTGTGCATGGAGTTTGGTTCTCCCTGTGATTGGTGGGTTTCCTCCAGGTACTTCAGTTTACTCCCAAAGTCCAAAAACATGCAGGCTAGGCTAATTGGTGTTTCCAAATTGTTCATAGTGTGTGAGTGAGTATGTGCATGCTTGTGCCCGGCAGTGGATTTCCATCCTGTCCAGGGTGTACGGTGCCTCATTCCCCGAGACCCAGGGATAGACTTTTAATTAAAGTTTTATTTAAATTATTTAATATGCATTCGTCACCATTATTCTTTTCAAACAATTAAAAAACAAGATATTGACTCCAGACCTCTGAAGCTGCCCTGTGGTATCTGGCACCAAGACATTGGCAGATTTTTGTAAGTCCTGTATGTTGCAAGGTGGGGCTACATGGATTGGGAGAATTTGGAGGAAAAGTCAATACATTGAACTCTTTCTTCTGTTCTTCAAGCCATTCTTGGCCATTTTTGTAGCATGGGATGACCCATTATCCTGCTGAAAGAGGCCACTGCCATAAGAAAGTACCATTGCCAAGAAGGGGTGTACTTGACATGCCACAAAAAAAAAAATCAGGATGGGTAGGTGGAAGATATCAAAGTAACATCCACACAAATCCCAGGACCCAAGGTTTCCCAGCAGAACGTTGCACTTTTTTCATCGTGCCACCATCTTCCATTCCTGCCTTTAGCTTTGATTATGGTGCACATTTGCCATGGCACTGTTTCAACCACAGGCAACATCATAATATTTATTTGCATCCAGAGTTGCATTAATTTTTAGCTGAAATCTTGTATTGATGCTTTGAGAGTCTAACCATTCCATAAACCCTTCTACAGCACATCCCAAAGACTTTCTATGGAACGAAAAGAAAACGAAGCAAGCAAAACACGTCTGAATGCTATGCCATCTTAAACAACACTTTGTCTACTTAATTGCTTCCCAGTCCAACTTGTCTCTGAATTGTCTGTGTTGTTTTATTTACACCTAATATGAGCTACAAAGCTAACCATCTTCCAACACAAAGGCAAGGTATTACAGTAAAAGGGCATTTTTATTAAGAAAATAGGGAGGAAAGAGGAAATTTAGGAGAGGAAATAAAGAAAGGGAAGAAAAGTGTGAGGTTATACATGTGTGGTTCAGAAGCATTGTCCAGTCAACATGTACAGTAGGCACAAGGCTGTCGAGCAGTGGCGAAGGCAGAACGTCAAAGTGAGCTTGTACAGAAAGCAGCCCTTGCAGACTGCTCAGCAGCGTGTTCTTGGTCGAGCCGCAGGCAGGCATCAAACTTGACAAAGCCAGTGTAGCCATCACAATCCAGAAGCGCCTCTCGCTCTCCTGTTGCTGCAGAGGTGATTCTGACATGGAAAGGGGCCCTAACGTCAAGACAGCAGCCAGTTTCCTTTTGACAACTGAGTCATGACGACTGTCTATAAACGAAAGCAAAAGTACTAGCGCAGTCCTTCAGCAGTCCAAAAGGCACATAACAGGGCCCTCAAAACGTTCCACTCTTTCTCCTGACTTCTGAACCCCGATCTGAACTACATGCCTCAATGATAGCAGGAAAAGACAGAGGTCCTTAGATAATAAGCTCACACCAGCTGTGCCATGATATTGGCCCCACCTTTCACATACCGGCATGCCATACAGTATGCACTCCCTGGAGTGTGTGAGGAGCAAACAACTATTTGGGCGCATGACTGTCACTGGAGAATCCACGACTCTACTGTACATAGTACCAGTAATAATTTAAAACCACTTTAACCCCTGTTAATTACAGTAATTGTTGGTCGCTAATTGTAAGTTGCAGGCACAGTCAGTTACACAAATAACAAACAAATCAGAATCACAGCCATGCTTCAGTACAACAAAAACCTGGAATCATCGGAAATATCAACTTCATGGAAGGAATGTGGTAAAAAAAAAAAAAAAAAAAAAACATGAATGCCTATGATTATCAATGCTCCCATCATACTGTACTGTATATAGTGCTCCTTGTACAAGCCTCTGGAGTCAGTGTTATGAGCTGGGGTTGTTTCAGGTCTAGGCTCAGCAATGTTATGCGACAATAAAATGTATTCAACTCGTGACCTAAATGTACTGCATGACCAGGTTGTCACATCTATGGATTTTTCTTCCCTTTTTGCACAGGATATTCTAGGATGACGAGAAAGATATGAAAGTGTGGTTCTGAGAGAACAAGGAATCACTTTCAAAGATAAATTGGCCAAAATGGTGTCCTGACCTGTTTCCTGTTCTTTGGGATGTGCTGTAAAAGATTTTCTATCAGAGCATCAATACAAGATCTTAGCCAAAAATTTATGCAACTCTGGATGTAAATAAACATCATGACATTACATGTGGTTGAAACAGTGCCATGGAAAATGTGCACCATAATCAAAGCTAAAGGCAGGAATGGAAGATGGTGGACTGGTGTAATAGATCATGTCTTCTTATAATGCATTTATGTCATTTGCCTGAAGGAGAGATTGCATCAGGATGCACGATGGAAAAAGGCAAGCTTGACACACATCACCTACCTACTGGCACCAAGACACTGGCATACTACTGTATGCTGCAAAATATGTTCTATAGAATTTGATTAGAATTTTTTTTTTATAAATAATAAATAAATAAGGAAGCCCTAAAACTATCACACAAGGAAACAATAAATAAATGCAAAAAGTTAAATAGTTAATTGATGCATGTCCCCAACCATGTTAAATTTTAAGTGTTTTAAGCCTCAAAATCCATATCAATTCATTAATGATTACAGTTATTCATTTCTTGATAAGTGATAGTCTGTTTAACAGTTCATGGTATATTTAATGTTGTGGAATGCACTCATGGACTTCCAATGTTAAGATGATGCTGTAAAAAATCCAAGTGCAACTAAACCGGTAGAGGAGGGCAGCAATGATGCATTGTAAATGTTTTGTGTGCAACTTTTTCCTGCCAGTGACTTCATACAAACAGACAAATAATGAATTTGCTTCTTTTTTTTTTATATAAACAACCAACATCTTATTCATATTAATTTACCTTGCCACAAACACAACTTTAGGCTGATTTACTGATTTGGACAAATGTGTGGGAGGTAAATTTAGTAGGTAAATGACATTTTGTGGAATCAAAAATTCATACTGTATAACCTTTTTGACATACTGTCTTGTCATAACACACTTGTGATTGAAAGAAAACATGCACAAACTATTATTTAACAATTTACAATACTTAGAGCTATTGTGTAAAAAAATATTTATTTTCATTCATTTGACTTTTTTTTACTGTATACATTTTAAATTAGTTAGAAACTTGTTATAAAGTTGTTGAAGAGCAGATAATACTTGGATGATTTTTTTTCCTCTACACTGAACTTAAGTAGGAGTAAAGCAAGAAAAATGCAATGCTGATCATTTGTCCACTGAATTTAAGCATTATTATTTATTATTGTTTGCAGATCGGATGGTCCGCTGTGGACCCCCTGATAGAAGCAGCCGAAAGAAAGTTGTATAGTAATAATAATAATAATAATAATAATAATAATAATATGTGTATGTTTATCATTCTGAGTAATTCAGGCTTTGTCCTTGAAGGTGTCGTCATGACTACAGGGTGCAAAGCTTTTGAAAGTTAATTATCTGTGCATAACCTCATACCAAGTGTAAAAAAAGAAATACATCAACAGCGCAAAAAAAGTGAGGAGGAGGTTCAGCTCTCCAGCCATCTGGAATACACACATCAACCGGGCAATTAAAGCTGCACAGAGGGGCGGGGCCTAACTAATTGCACTCTGTCACATCTTCATTAGAGCTGTCAGTGTGTGTGTGTGTGTGTGTGTGTGTGTGTGCATGTGTGTAAGGTGGCAGCCAGGTGCTTCACTTTAGGGAGCTGTAATTTGTATGTTATTCTTGTGATGGATTTTAGTTTAGTTCACATAATCATTCAACTGAAATGAGTAAGAAAAGAGGGAAATAAAGAGGAAGAGAGGCAAAGTTGGATGGGGAAAAAGAGAGTATGTGGCGTTTGCAATATAAGAGAGGAAAAGGGCAGATTTATTTAATTAAAAATTATAAAGGGGAAACAAAAAGGGAATAAAGGATTTAGGGGAAGAATATGGAATATTAGTAGGGCAATATGTATAAAGGGTCAAATATGTGTGAGGGGAAGAAAACTGGAGGCTGTTTAGATGGAAATAGTTAGAAAAAATAAGAGAGGAAGGAAGAGGAAATGGGTCATTCAAGGGAAATTGAACAACAAAAGGTGTGATTTTGGTGATATATATAGGAAAGTAAGTCATATTAATTCTGATAAATATACACACCAGCCAAGAGAGTACAGTACTTATAGCATGACTTCATGAAAGCAGTGCCATTTAAGCCTATAAGTCTTAAAATTTTAACTTTATTGTCCCCTTTTCATCACTGAATCGTATAATCTTCATTTACATCAAAATCTTAGACAACTTGTCCATCTTTTCCATTGCATTTATTTTTAGTAGTATTCTTATTCCTGAAATGTTATATTTAAAAAGGATTTTAATGAGAGAATGCAGAGAATGCAGAGTTATATCGTGCTGGGACAGGAGGCGATATGTCAGAGAGCTTCTGAATCATGCACATGGCCTGTTTTTATGAAGGACATTAGCTGTGCTTAAAATGTCATTTATCTTTACATAGTGTACTTATTTGTAAATGTAATATAAGTGAGACACAAATAGTATTGCAGTTGTGGAATCTTTCCACAGTCTGAGAGCAGCATAGCAGTAGCTCAGGCATAATCTGAGCTCTCCCCACGACTGAACAGCAAAACTGAGAAAATGAATGAAGCAAATCAGTGGACAGAATGCAGCCTGTTAAAAAAGCTACATTTTCATCTGCAATCCCTTGAAGGCATTGTAATGGAGTTGCTCTCCCTCTCTCATTGCTTTCAAAGGAAAGATGCTTCACTGGCACAAGGCAGAGCACAAACATCAACATCGGACTGACAGCACATTAAGTGCACCAGCAAGCAGACATTAGCACAGCTCTTATCTGGAGGAAACATCTCTGAACGCTTGATATTGAATAAATGCTCCAGCTCTCACTCGGGGGAAAAAAATGATTTAGCTGCGTTTTCATATTGACTCAAAGAAAAGCAAACTGTTAACTGAACAAATTAAGGAAGGCGAAAAAACACAGATTTCTCCCTCAGGCTGCAGCGTTGCAATTACAATAGAGTGAGTGTGTGTTTGCAAAACTGTCTACTAGATTTCTCCTTTTTTTAACTTCTTTCCCATGAATCAATTTGTCATATTCCAGGACATGCCTGAGAGGCAATTTATTTTACACTTACTCAAATTAGTTCTTTCCAATTTCCCTAGTTGACACTTAAATCTCGACAGCAGTGGCAGTCTCCATTTAACAGCAGGAACAAAGGGCAATTAATTATAAAATATTATATTCATATGTAGAATAGTAAATCTCTTTAGTCTTACGCCATCGAGGTTTACATGAAACGAAAAACAGATTAAAGAAACGGGTTGGACAAAGAACAAGTTTCAGAGTTTTTTCATTTACTCTAAAAGTAGGTGGTGGTTGTTGTTATGTGAAATAGACAAAAAAAAAAATTCTCCTCCTTTCAAAGCCCCTTTGCATAAAATTTATTTCCCAATACTTCATAGGAAAAGACATATGTAAGAGATACTGAACCTATAATAATAATAATATCAATATAAAATAATACATAAATAAGTCATTAAGAATCAATATAAAAATATAGGAAAGATAAGGAAAATAAACAATAACAAATAGAATATTACAAATACAGTTTGTAAAATAAAACTGTAAATGAGATTTTAAAAGAAAAGATCTATCGTGCAAGTTTGGGGGAAAAAAAGAAGGAAAAAAGCAGTATGTGTGATGAAACACTGCATACAAAATTTAAATATAAATGAGAATAAATAAAAACAAAAGAAACTATAAAATATTTTCAAATAAAGTTCAGATAAAATAAAAACAAGAAAAATTTAATAATGACACTATGAAGACTCTCGCAATGTTTTAAACATAAGGTTACACCTTCATCTTTTACTTACAAAACACTGACACTGGAGACTTCTTCTGCAAATATTACATACGAGTCATTTACAGTCAATTTTAAAGTCATTTACTTTACTATTTCTCTGATTTAGGTAAGGTTATGTGTAACACCTTCCATGTAAGTCCCATGTACAGTAAGTGTCACACATAAGTTATGGGCTGCATTAATGTCAGAGCTGCTGTTATAGAAAACTAATTACTACCTTCTAACCAAACAGAATTATGCAGCATTTTCCTAACCATAATATGAGATCAAATAGGGGATATATAGAGAATCATAGCCATAGACTATAATAAATGAATAGTAGGTCTGTTAAAGTGTCACCACTCTATCTGCATTTAACTTAAATGAACAGTGTCATTAGTAGGTTTTAAGCTCTTTCATGATGTAGACTTAAACAGAGTGTGTAAATACAGATTTAAATTTTCACTTAATGCTGATGGCCCTTTGTTACGGTAAGGTGAGAGATGTGAGAAAATAAATGAGTGGAAAGGAGGGAAAATTGAGGAGAAAACATGAAAATAAGAGAAAAGATTAGATGATGGGAAAGAAAAAAGAAAAAAGCAGACGAAAAGAGAAAGAGGAAATGAGATGAAAGGAAAAAGAGATAAGTGCTTTTGTAAAGCTGAATGCCACACTTTGATTCTTTTGGCTTAGTAATGTACAGTATGTGCTTCATTTATTTCCATTTCAGCGTGGAATGGCGAAACAACAGGTAATGTTGCTGCATCGCAGCTTCAGTATCCCCAATTTTTTTTCTTAATATATCTCTCATATATTCTATATTCCAATATAAGATCCTAGATTTATTACATGTAAAATTAAATTCATGATTTTATTATCAATGATTAGAGTGTGCAGTGAAAATCCAATATCTCAAAGTATTAGAATATTTGCTAAGATCAAACATCTTCTAAACAAATAAGAATTTAGAATACAGAATTGCTCAACTTCTGAAAAGTTGCAAAATGTGAAATATAATCTAGATTCATTGAACATGTAAAATATTTCAAACCTTTTTTTTTTTTTTTGTACAATTATTGGTATTATATGGTAATTACTGTATGGTTTATACAGTAGCTCATAAAAATAGAAAAATAGAAAAATATTGTACTATCTCAAAATAGTACAATATTTAATTTGGAAGTATAAACACCATTTAACAGTCTAAATTAGTAAATGCTTGGGGAGGACAGCTGATTTGACAGTTGTCGAGAAGATGATCATCAACACCCGCCGTAATTAGGGAAAGCCACAGAAGATCATTGCTGAAAGAGCTCTCATGGGTAAACTCATGGAATGTTGACTTCCATGATTGGGAAAAGTGTGGTAGGATAAGCTTTTTGCCTCGCCGAAGGAAAAAGAACTGGATCATTACAGCAGAACTTAGCATCCGTCAACAATGACAAATCTACCACTAACTATTTTGCTGTATATGGTATTACTGATCTTGATTTGCTAACCAACTTTCCTGACCTGAACCTCAGAGAATCTATGAGCTATTGTCAGGAGGAAGAAGAGAAACACCCGACGATACAGTCGAACTAAAGGCTACTATCAAAGCAACCTGGTCCTGAATAACTCCTCAGCAGTGCCACAGGAATTCGCCCCCATCACTCCAAAATATGCAATAATCTCCTTTGAATAGTTGATATTGAGATGCGTCTGCTACTTATGCTCTGTAAAACCTTCACAACAGGTACTGTGATTTTTGAGGCTGGACTTCTCCTCCGCAAAAAAAGGTAAGATTTTGGTCTTACTTTCCTGGGAAGGACTTCATGAGATCCAGTTTCATCATGGTGCTTGATGGGTTTTGCAAATCACTTGATGATACTTTTGTTGCAAGAACTGTTCCAGAACATATGCTGATGATACCCAACTTTATCTTCCCATCAAACAAAATGACTCGAGCTCCATTGAGGCCCTGTTAAAGTGTCTACAGGAAGTGAAATTGTGGCTTACACTAAACGTTCTGGCCCTGAATGAGAATAAAACTGAAGTAGTGCTGTTTTGGCCTATTTGCCCTGGTTTTCACTCTATTATGGTCTTCAATTGGACGCCTTCAAATGGTCCAGAATGCGTCAGCTAGACTACTGACGGAAAGTCGTACATTCAATCATATTTCTCCCATTCTAAAGAATCTCCAGTCAAACTAAGAATTGATTTCAAAATTTTACTTTTCGTCTTTAAAGCATTTCATGGCCAAGCTCCATCTTATTTATATGACCTTCTACACTATCATAATCCATACAGGTCACTCGGGTTATTGTCTGTTTGAAGATCACGGCTAAAACATCGTGGAGATCGTGCTTTTGCTACTGTATAGCTGGCCCCAAACTCTGAAATAGTTTGCCGGTTTCAATTCGAATGGTGTCATCTCTTTCCATTTTTAAAACAAAAATCAAAACACTTTTTCTGAGTACAGGTTTAAGTTATATAAATTTTATGTATTTAACCCTTGCTTATTTTTCTTTTATTTATTTTTATCAGATTTTTATTTCTGATGACCATTTCTGATGGTCAACCTTGAGTTGTTTTTAAATGTGCTTTATAAATAAAAGAAGAAAAGTGAAGTGAACATCTGACCTTCATGTCTTAAAATAACCATTGTAACGTTGTTGTTGGTGGTGATGATGATGTTGTTGTTACTTAATTATCTAATGCCTTATGTGTTATTTTGAAATCTACAGTATTGTTCTAGAATGTACAAAAAAAATCACTTAAAAAAAATATATATATACAGTATATAAAATCAGACGGTGGGTCCAAATTTTTGACTGGTAGTGTATATAGTGTACAGTAGTGAACAGTGCATCTTGAAAATTTGTTGGTAAATGTTGGTAAAAGTAAAATGTATCTTGCAATTTAATTTAAAAACTTTCATTTATTCCAGATAAATTATTTGTAAAGTGAAATATTTCAAGTCTTTTTGTTTTTCATTTTTTGTATATATTGTATGAGTGTGTTAGAGTTTCCTGCACAGGCTCTCACTTGATACTGCTGTGGGAAATGGAGGGAAGGGCATTAGGAAAGGATTAGGTTTGGCTCAGGTTTAATTCCCTCTGCTGGAAAGGCATTCAGTGTGAATCCACTGAGGAGAGATTGCCCACACGAGACACGTATAAAACTCTGTGTGTGTATGTGTGTGTATAGAAATACAAAGTGTCATGATAAATAAAATGTACATAGAGTAGCAGCATAAATAATGAATATTATATCTAATTGCCACAATCAGATGTGTTCAACTCCTTTAAGATGTCTGACGCTAAAGCATTAACTTTAGATTTACCATTGTGTGATTACAAAGAAATGTAGTAATGTTTAAAAATGCATTGAGAAGAATTTCCTTTTGAATACATGAGTATGTATAAAAAGATTTCAGTGAAAAAACATTTGATTGAGGATAGGAGCAGAGTTAGCAATTATACCTTTCTTTGGAGTTTATTTATATAATGTAATGTAGATTTTTTTTTAAAGAATTACATAAGATTCACTTTTTTAATCCTTTAGTCATTTAGATGTTCATGTACAGTCAAAAAAATCGAGGTTTAAACAAGCCAATTAGATTTGCCCCCTAATGTGACATCACATAGGAAAATACCCTCACCTGACTTGCTCATCTCAGCTCTGACGGCTATTCGAATTGGAGCATTACCAGACACACATTGGAATATCACTGAGACTAGTAAAATAAATAGTAAAATATGAGACCTTTAACAGCTGATGTCTTTTGACTTTAGGGACTGTATTAGCAAATATGTGCTGCTGCTTTAAAAAAATAAAATCGTGCCTAGTGCAAATATAGCTTCATTCAACACATTGCTTGCTCTTGATTAATGGAAGTGCTAGAAGAGCATTCAGACGTGTTGTGTTTCTCCGGTGAGTTTCTGCTGTAAAATCCAAATGAGAAGCCAATAAAAGTGCCAATTATAAAAGTAGAAAATACAGAAGAATTCTGTTACAAACAATGTTTATTGTTCTATCATCATTCTAGACAAATAACTAATGGGGTTCTGTAATTCACATATATATTTCAAATACATGTAACTGAAATCCTGCCCATCCTTGACTATGTACACCAACACACACACACACACACACATACACATGCACACAGGAGTGTCAGGAAGCTGATGATATATCTGACATCTGTGTTACAAATCTCAGAGTGCAGGTCTGATAGGAGCGTATCGTGAGGATGTGTATGAATCAAGCTGACCACGCCTGTCCTGAGCTAGCGTAGAGCATGACTGCCCTCTCGTGAGTACACAGCACAGACTGTGTGTGTGTGTGTGTGTGTGTGTGTGTGTGTGTGTGTGTGTGTGTGTGTGACAGAGGGCCAGCAGATGGAAGATAATAGCATTTAGTGACTTTCCATTTAGGGGATTAAAATGCGGCAGTGCCAGCAAGCCTTTCACATTGTGAGCTCGGAGGTTGGGGACAGCAGTCACAGAGCCTCCCGTAAAACCCGTCCTTGAGCTATTAGATTCTCGCTGGCAGACCTCCACCTTCTTTCCTTCCTTCTTCCATTGCTCCTTCTCTCACGCTTTCCTCAATGTGATAAAGAGAACTCCATCACAAAAGCCCAAATTTAGGAAAATAATCAGCGCTGGGATGAGTATTGTGATCTGGTGTGGTGTGAAGAAGAGAGCTTCAGATAACAAGCCAAAAGCTTTTCCTTTATCACCTTCCTGTAGAATATTAGTGGAGCTGAAAAATTCTTTAGCATGCTAAATAGTGTGTGTATGTTGTATAGTGAGTTGTCCGATTAAAAAAAAATTTTTTTTTAAACCTGCTTGAAATGTTGTATATAGTTCTTGATGGACAATGGGTTCTTGTCTGTCCTTGAATTATTATCACAGAGGTTCCTTCTTCATTAATACATCATGTCTGTGCAGCGATAACGTATTTGATTAAGGATTTATTTACCTACTTAACAATCGTGTTACAACTCCATTAAATTCCAGATCCAACAGAGAGCTCTGAATCCTCCTTCAACAACGGCGCTTGCAGTACATGGGAATGGATTAAACGCATTAGAGCAAACGTCTTCGAGCTCGTGGGGAGGAGATGGGGGGGATGACGACACTAAGCCACCCCTTAAAAACCTCCATTAATCACATTGTTACAAAGGTCTCAGCTGTTCCAAGATCATGGTTTTAGTCTTTTATCTTCTTTATCACATTACAGCTTAATTAAGAAGTATGTTGGAGCAGCTCGACTGTAATTATCTTCATTTATTAAGTGACTGAGTGAGCCGTGGTCTCGGTGGATGTGAGCCACAGAGAAGTCACATGCAGGAACTTTCTCGAAACTGAGCTTCTTGAAAAACCAACTTCGATAAAAGCAAGGAGGGGGGAAAGTGCTCGGGTGTTTTCAATTAGCAGCACAAACAACACTATAGGTGAGGATGGCGAGGGTGATAACTGGAAGAAGTGTTTAGAGGAAGGATCGAGCTTGTGGAATCATGGAGCAAGAGAAAAACTCCTCCAGAACACAACAACGTGACATTTTGGTGGTTTGTCATCAGATACTGTGTGCCTCAGCAACCAATATCAATAAGTTTGAATATAAAATTAAACTCCTTTTTATCACTTTCTAGAGAAGTGTGAAAACATCCAATTGTGGAAATTTGCACAGTGAAACGCATAAACAAAGACACTGTGGAAAAAATAGAGGAACGTTTTGTTGCTTTCGGAGGAAAGCACAAAAAAAAAATCATCTCCATTTTCACGAGCCAGCTAATCAAATTATAACTGCTGCACCCCCGTCACGCTGAAGAAACACGTTTGCTTGTTTTAATTTCTTTTTCGTGTAATGTTGACCCTGAGGGTTGCAAATATTCCCCCCTGCTCTCTCTCTCTCTCTCTCTCTCGCTCGCTCACTCACCACGCTGATTAAATTCAATTTTATTCAAATGAAATTCCCCTCACCATGCTGGCACAGGAGTGTAAAGACACACACACACACAAACACACACAAAGTGTCTCAAATAATTAAGGAGAGGAAGTGTTTCCTCTTGTCTCTGTTTTTTTAATTACGAGTCTTTGGAGTGAGCGCGAGAGGGAACGACACTAAAAGACAGAGGCCTTCTCTAAAGGCATAGTACTGATGATAGTCATACACAAGCATAATAACAGTGAATAGGATGAGTATGATTATGATGCAGCCCACAGATAACAGTAATTAGATGATGCTGAACATTTATCAAGGTGTCAAATCTAAGTTGTGCAGCGCTACACACCGAAACCTCCAGTTATTCTATATTAGGGTTAAATGAATGTCACAGAAAAAAAAACAATTTTATGTAAAAATTAAGAAGTCACCATTAGATACCCTGACAGAGGTTCCACATTATTACCAATTATTTATTTGCTAATGATTATCATTTTTTGCATTCGCCACTGGGAGAAACATTAGTTTTACAGGTTGTTGTCCATCCATCCTTCTTTGTGTTCCCCAGGGTTCGAGATTCTCATTAGCACAGAATCTCAAAAACAAGCAGTTGAGTGTTTGTGGAATTTATATATAATTATCATTTTAACTGATCTAAATAGAATCAAGGTCAGAGCAATGTTAAATATCTGAAAGTGCTTGTCTTTGTCATTGAGTGGTGTTATTTATTCCTTCATACTGAGAAACTCAAAATCCATTTTTATCACTGTCTACAATTTTTGCCACAGGTCCATCTGCCCGTCCATTCAACAGTGCATCTGTGAGTCAGAATCTGAGATTCTCATTATCGCGTGATATGGCTCAAGAAAAGACAGAGCGAAGTGAATTTCTCAAAATGTTTCCCTCAATGGCTTTCTTCAAGTTTGAAGTTCATTTTAAAGTTTTTTTTTTTTTCTGGCATACTGTTTGGTCACAAGAAAGAGTAGTCCTTTTCATGGGGGTGTCATCCTTGTCCACTCTGTAGTCTTTTATTAATTAAATGATATACCTTTAACATTTTCTAAAACAAATATGTTTCTTTTATCACTCTTGATTTTTTTTTTTCAATTTGCATTTCCTTATACAGTATATATAAAATTACGTCCAGAGAAAGCAAAAATTTGCAAACAAACCAAATAGCTCTGTCCCTTATTGCTGCTGTAGCAGGTTAGAGACCTTGTAATGGCACTATTGATTTTTTCTTTTTTTTTTTTTTTTTTAGATTATTAATATGGCAGCAGAAGAGTAGTTGGAGTAGTTACTGTAGCACTGTTGCCTCGCAACTCCAGGGTCAAGGGGTTGATTCCTGCATTGCATTGGGTCTGTGTGCATGGAGTTTGCATGTTCTCCCTGTGCTTGGTGGGTTTCCTCCATGTACTCTGGTTCCCACAGTCCAAAGATATGCAGATTAAGTTAATTGGCTGTACAAATTACAAATTGTGTGTGTGTGTGTGTGTGTGTGTGTGTGTGTGTGTGTGTGTGTGTGTGTGTGTGTGTGTGTGTGTGTG
>JAQQZT010000007.1:13195940-13227965 GCA_030068275.1 Clarias platycephalus | reverse complement strand
TTGAGGTATACCTATGATGAAAATTACAGGCCTTTCTCATCTTTTTAAGTGGGAGAACTTGCACAATTGGTGGCTGATTAAATACTTTTTTGCCCTACTGTACTGTACATGCCAGGCCAAAAACAAAACAAAGAAAAAGCCACACACTCTAATATTTTGTTAAACCACCATTTGCTTTGATTACGGCATTTGCTGTGGCATCATTTTGATAAGCTTATGCAACGTCATAACATTTATTTTCATAACATCGCATTAATTTTTCTCCAATATCTTATACTGATGAGTCGGACCATTGCAAAAAGTCTTCTCCAGCACGTACCCAAGATTCTCGATATATTTAAGGTCTGGACTCTGTGGTGGCCAATTCATGTGTGAAAATGATGTCTTATTCAAATCTTTTTCCTGACTACATTTCTTCCTCAAAGATTATGGTTTTATACTATCCTTCTAGGTTATAATAATAGTTTGACAATACTGTAGTTTGACCCTTTTGAAACAGAGTAAAATCTTATGTGAATTTTTTGGGCAGGCACTGTAATTTTTTAATAAAATATTTATATTTAATAAAAAGTCTACATGATCTCCCATTTTGCTTTGAACATTTTGTTGCAACATCATTTTAACTTCTACTGTGTAAATGGTGTTTTAAAATCTGGAGTATGGATCTCTAGGTACTCAGTCAGACACAACTTTAACAATTTGCCTATTAGAAAAACACCATGATCCCTTTCTCAGGTTTTCCTATACTAACAAGTTCTGTTAACAGCTGCCTCGAATATGGTCTGGTGCTGCTTTGCAGCTAATTAAAAAAAAAAAAAATCTCACAAATTAGAAGTTGCCGACTTGAGGTGTTGTTGAGCAAGAGGAAGCCCTGCAGGCAGCTGGGTGTGAATGTGGTTTGTTTTGTTTATGTGGAAAAAGACAAGAGTCAGAGATTCACTTCACATTTTAATAGAATTTATCCCATAGTTTCTGTAATTCATGAACATCTACAAACAGCAGAACTTATGATCTTGGGGTTGACTTGCCCTTTTTGAGAGGTTACCAAGTTATTGCAAACTGAAGAAGTGAAACCCAGAGAACAGAAAGTTTTCTGCAAAAACCGCCTGTGATCTCGGTGAAGCAGTCAACGGCATCGAGTGAGCAAACAGTGCGTTTGATTACAGACAACAGGAGACGAAAGAAGACGAGGAGCGACCGTCTCACTTCAGAGACCAACCAAGTCCGGCTTATAAGTTAAAATATGGAGGAATGCAACATGGAGTTTTAGAAAATCCCCACTCTGAAGCTGAGAGAGAGAATCAAAACCATAGAAGAGAGCATTAGAAGCAGGGAGGACTTTCAAAAGAAACATATTTATGACAGACTGCTTTTCATTTTATGAGCCAAAGTAGTTTCCAATGAGGGATTTTATTCAAATTACAATGCTTCTGTTGTCTACACCATAAATATACATATTAGAACCCTAGATAGATTATTGTTCATTACATCATTCTGTCGACAGTGACATAAACCCCTTGGGTGCTACTGTATATCGGGGGCTCCATTTTTGACCTTTTTCTCCCAGTATACTAAATGCAAGTTCAGTGCTGAAAAATTTTAAATGTAACTATTCAAGTGAATGATATTTTAACGTCAAAAGAATTAGTTTTTAACTAGTGCACATAGTGTTTAAAGTTGGCTAATCCTCCATTAATCTGATTACATCCAGGTCATTTTTCTCTAAACAAGTAAGTGCAATATTGTATGAAAATAATTTAATAGATATAAAAAAAAAATAATAATAAATACATTTATTATGTTGTTTATATTTAAAAAGGCTAAAATAAAAGTCAATGCGAGGCTGTGGAGTCCATCTGGGAGTATGTTCCCTCAGAAGTGTTTTTTGCCTATCTAGGCTTTTATTAATGCAATCTATGGTGCACACAGATATAATTTTAAACAACATGTATGCACAAGAGGGCGGATAAGTGCTTTGGGGTTTTTTATGGCTCTAATTTTAAGTTGAAGAAAAATTTGCATTCATAAAGTAGCTCCCATTCAGGTCATTACAGTCGTGGGAAATTGGAAGTTTCCTGTTGATTTTTATTTCTCTGACTAACAAATCTTTTAAACTCACCACACAGCTCAGGACTTGTTTCCTTAGCCGTCCGCAATTTCCTGCTAGAACAAATTTATACAGCTTAGAGCAAGCTCTTTTCTCACAGAACAGTACAGTTCTAGATCTGAAACCAGCACCTTGTTGGTCATTTCATAGACCAAATTTCATGGTAATGGTTTTGGATATAGATCCATACTTTTCATGAACTGCACACATGCCCAAGAAGTGCCTTCCTTAAGCAAATGGATGAGAAAATGGGGAGGGGGACGTGGAATAATCTCTCAAAAAGCTCTAAGCTTGTTGGGGAAATTCTGAAATAACACTGCCTTATTCAGAAATTCTTTGGCTTGCCAGACTGCCTGTCACCATCTTCTAACGGAGTGTGTGTTTATGTGAATGTGTGTAAGCAACTCAAACGCACCACTCAAGTGATAGACAAAGAGAAATGTGTATAAAAAGATATAGGACACAGTTGGATGTTCCTAATGTACATGACACTATAGGTATAGCTCTATAATGAGCAGGGCTTATGGTATATACACCATCTGTGCGCATGTCTGTATATGGGTGTGATGGTGTGATGTAGGGCTTCTCATACTTTTGTAGCACCATGAGAAAGCCTGATCACAACTTTAATGCTAATATTATACAGGGTTTTTCCATCTATTCACGTTTTCACAAAAAGGTACCACTATTGTGCCACTATTCTTTTCACCAACAGGGTAAGTACTATAGAAAGTAGGGATGCACTGATGACACAGGAGTATGACATCAGTACCGCACTGATGTCAGCCTGAACAATGTCAGATTCAGATTGAAGGCTGTTCATTATTTATCTTGGTATTCACAATGGCTTCTAATGTGTACTTTAATTTGCCTTGTTATATTAAAGGAATAGTTTAGCCAAAAACCAAAAATGTACACAATGTTCCACCTTAAGTATGTTCAGCGTCCAACATTTTCTTATTAAGTATGTTACCAAGGTAATGTAACGTACAAGTAATGGAAGTCTATCACACACACACAAAAAAATCTCATTCAGCACAACAGAAATAAGGTCAATGTATCACCAGATCATCAAAATCGAATTCCAAATGCTAATATGATGGGAGTCCAGAAGAGCAAAACTGGCTGCATCCTCTGGCTGAGAGAGATGGTATGCCCAATCTGCTGTCAATCACAGTGTCACCAGCCAATTATTAACATCAGAGAGGTCTTGTATTCAGAAGAGGACATAATCTCTCATACATATCGCTTTCCTTAGTATGTGTTATATTGTCGTATGGTGCAGAATGAGCAGTAATTCTCAGTTACATGTAGCCCAGAATAAGCATGCGTTAGCTCTCATACCCCCTGGTTGGAAGCGCTACCCAGAAAATAAGGTTTGAAAATGTACATAAAGATTTTGTGCATAAAGATTTGTTCATGTTTATAAATGTGAGATAGCAAGAATAAATAGAATTGGGTGAGATAGACATCCATTAGCACGACACTTTATCACGGCTGTTCAATTAAGGGGTAAATTGTGTACATTTCTGTTCCAATATCTGAAAAACAATGACAAGCGGGGTGTCCTTTAAAGAGCAAACGGCTTTTGGAATACCAAAATCATAATCATATCGAAACATGAGACGTAGGTGCATACCTACCAGAAAGGAATAACAGCAAAAATACAGTGATCGTAATAAAAGTGGACAAAGTGTGAACAGTAAAGCTCATATATAATCATGTCTACACCTTTTTTTTTTCTTTTTTTTACGAAGTCTGCTACAAAACAAGCCCATACACCCGGCACTGAAAATACACCATGACGTATTGATTATAAGCATTACAAGAATTCTTAAACACATCACCTCTACACCGACTCTCAGGCAAAAGAGTGGAGCATCTAACGGCGCCGTATTAGCTTTATACAAATAATAAATCTATGTGTCAAAGACGTTTAAATACTTGCGTTAAACCCCAATTTACCCCCTCCACCCACCCCACCCTCCACCCACGCTTAACCACCCATCCCTTCCAACATAGAGAAAAAAAATCCTGTACAGGAACAGACTGTCCATTTGTACTGTCCAATTCAGAAGAATTTGTGTGTATGTATGTGTTGTGGCTCAACTTATAAAAATACTTCAAACTGGATTGATATGGTTCAGTATAAAGTGTGTTGCACATTAATCAGTCCAAAAACATGTTCGTTTTTCTCTCAGTGAGCAAGAGAGTGTACGTACAAGGGATCAGATAGGATTTAATGCATGAGGGATGGTGGCCCCGAACGTTCAGAAAGCACGCACGCACACACTTCCTATGGCCTGACCGTATGCACAGGTCAGGGTTTAAAAATAAAGAACAGAAAGGAGAGTACACAGAAACATGCAGGAGGTTCTCCTCGGAGTGGGTGTCAGCACTAATACATGGCCCCCTGTTCCTGTTCACCGTCCTCTGGGGGGAAGTCCGAGTTGAGCAGAGATTCCATGTAGGCGACGTAGCTCGAGCTGTGTGTGTAGCTCTCTTCGGTGGAAAGAGGGGGCACTGGGATGGATACGGGCGCTGATTGGGTGGAAAGGCAGGGCGGTGCGCCGGCGCCGTGGTTAACACTGAAGCCTGAGTAAGGAGTGACACTGGAGGACCCCTGAAGCATTAGAGGGGCATCAAGGGACTCCATAGCTGCCGTGGTGGAAGGAACGGGCAAACGTGGACGCTTTGCGGCCTGAGGCTCGTCGCCAACTTTATCCTGAGAGCCATCATTGGTGACGGTCGCCTGTGGACAGCAACACATCGACATCAGAACACATGTAATATAAAGAAAACTCTGTGGCCTGCAGAACAAACTGACCCCTGAAAAGAATTCTCAAGGATGCAGTAAACAGTTTGGTGTTTTGGGTAATTTTCTTCTCACACCTCTCACAGTTTAATATCTGTGACTTAAAAAATAACGAGTCCATGGAGAGGAGTCTATGGAGAGGAATGAGCCAAAGTAGGGTATGCTCTGTTACCTATGTCTATTAATTTCGCACCCAAGCCCATGATTATCCTGTGATTTAGACTTGGCAGTGCAGGCAGACAGTAATTATTTCATCACAGTTTAAGAAGTCAGCTTGATGCTTATTTAGAAACAGCACTTGTGTGTTCTGAGCTCACTGCTGATGGAAGACTTGAGCACACAAGTACAGCCGAACTTACATCTCTTTGGTACATTACTGTTTTGAAGCTGAAGCACAGTGTGTTTCAGCACTGTTTTGGCCTGATGTTTTTGGCCTGAAGTAGTGTAGCATTGTTACTGTTATCAGCTAAAAGGAAGTCAATGGAGGTTAATGAAAGCTTACCAGACGAGACAGCACTCTCTTAGGCAATTCCTGATGGAGGGAGTGAATCTCACTCTGCTTCAACAACAGCTGGGTCTCATCCTGAAACTCCACCTGAGACAGAGAGAGAGAGAGAGAGAGAGTGAGAGAGAGAGAGAGATTTTGGTCACGAGCGGGACTTGGGTTAGCTTGTGTGTAAATCTAAAATTGATGACATTACATCGAACATACAATCGCAATGTCTAAGAAGGAATGAGGAGGAAAAGCATCTAATCCTTTCAGTTCCTCACCCCATCCCTCGCTTTCTCGCTCTCTCTTTACCCATAATCCTCAGCACTGTGCTACTTTATAACTCTGTCAGGCACAAACACACAATCCTGCTGTGCTCATCATCATCACCTCCAATCACATCATAAAGCTGTGTGAGAGCTCCACATACTGCTTCCTTTCTCAAGAGGAACTACCTCAGTTACAGCATCCATAAGATAGATGAATATGAAGAGACACAGGGAATGAGAAATTACACTGAATTTAATATCCAAGCTTTGTTTCTTTCATCCCATTTCTTTCTTTCATTTTGTATTTCATACTTTCCTATTTCCTATTCCTATTTCCTTTTGTGCTTTTATTTTTTTTTTTCTTGTCTTTTCATTTGCTTCTCTTGCTTCTTTTTACCTTGATTTCTTATTTTTGGTTGACATTTTTTCTCATTCTCCTCACACTTTTTTTTTTGTTTGTTTAGTGCTTGCTTTTCATAATTTTCTATTTATCTTCTGCCACTCTCTTAAAGTCTCCCCATAACTCCACTATAAAAGTAAACTAAATTACAGCATGGAGTAAAAAGAAAATTGTGTTATTTAATTAAAATTAAAAGTTTGTGTGTGTGGTTGGTTGGTATTATTATTACTATTTTAGATACAGCATTGATGCTGCGAGTGTGAAAGACAGTGAGTCAGAGTCAGCTTATTAATATCATCAGAGAGTCAAGGTGGGAGAGAGAGACGATAGCTGAATGAATCTCTGTAAGTGTGGAGGGGGTCGTTATAAATTTCCTTGAAGCGCAGATTTAAGTGTGTGTGTTGGTTGTGTACACGGACGCAGAGACCCCTTTATTAAATGCGGACAGAGACAGGAAAAGGATAATCACCAACATATAGAAAGTAGCTACAGCATTGCTCACTATAACCCTGCACACTACACACACACACACAGCCAGCTGGATGTGCACACACTATCGCTGCTGCTGAATGCTAATCAAAAGGAGCTGGTGCTAAAACTAGTTTCCTTCCCCCCTCTATCTTTTTCTCTTTACCCATAATCCTCAGCACTGTGCTACTTTATAACTCTGACTAATAAACACACCATCCTGCTGTGCTGACCGTAACCCCATATATATATATCATAAACCTGTGTGCGAGCTCCATGACACCACTTCCCTCCACAAGAGGAACATCCCAAGTTATAGCATCCATAAGATACAGAGAGAGAGAGAGAGAGAGAGAGAGAGAGAGAGAGAGAGAGGAGGTGGGGGGTGGGGTTGGGAGTACTACCTGGTAAAACTTGTGCACATGCTCCTTGACAAAAGAAGCGTTAAGAACACGTCCGTCTATCGTGTTTATCACCATCAGCTCACCAAGTTCAGGAGAGCCATTTCGCAAACAGTCATGACTCTGAATGAAAGAGAAGAAGAAGAGAAAGAAGAAGAGGAGACAAAAGCGGTTGTATGTTATTTCTGGTTATTTCACTGATGTCGGATATACATGTATCTCACTACATAAACATGGTTAAAAAAGTTAAATATTATTCCTCCCCTCCTGCACTCACCAGCACGTTCTCGGGGTAAACGTTGTCGCAGTACGAGCCGTCATCAAAGTTGACCTCGTAGAAGGTCTGCGAGCCGATGCCGATGATGGTGCAGCGGTAAAACCAGCCGTCGCTGCTTCTACCGATGGCCTGCTGACCCAGTGAGAGGTCGCGCGTCACCGTCTTCACCTGCTGCACAGCCACATCACAACCCACACTGTCAAACTCCTCAGCGTGGAAAAAAAAACACATGATTACTAAGTCACATTTAAATAATCTATCAGTACACCTCCAGCCCCAACACAATGATGACACCACAGAGGTCAGGTGTGTGTATCTAAAGAATCTATGCTTTTTAATCTCTAAACTGGACCTGTTTAGAATATGTATAACCCTGTCCTCACGAGCTGCATCCCTGCATGTTTTCCAGTCGTACTACTCTCTGATGATTACCAGGATCAGGTGTGTTCAGTCAATCAGAAGCTGATCTTCAATTCTGATCCAGGTAATCAGCAGTGAGTAGAAAATGGATAATTGGAAAACATGCAGGGCTATGGCTCACGAGGACCAAGGATGTTCCGACACGTTTCCTCCTTACCTTTGTGTTGACCTGTTTGTGCTTGTGACAGGTGACGGACACGACGTACGGCCAGTCTGCGGGCTTCATCACAACACCAGCCAGGTGCGCACAAGTGACATGGAAGGAGGTGGCGCAGTTCTCATAAGAACACTGGATGCACGCTCCACAGATCTTCTTTGTTGTCTTGTGGCAGTAGATGCACTTCTGTAAGCAAACAGCAAAGAGAAATACTGTAGAACTTATAGGAAATGAGGGTTGCTACGTCTATACAAAAACATTTCTCTACTAATCATTCTGAACGACATTATTACACAGTTTAATGCACACTTCATTGCTAACTATATTGGAAATGAAAATTGGAAATGAAAAAATGGATAGGTTATTTTACTTATGCACTCAACAAATAGGCTATATAATTTGACTTTCCAATTTCATTCGAAAATAAATAATAAGGAAAAAGATTTGTTATAACTTGTAATAGGACATCTTAATATTTCTGATGATTTCTAAATATCAATTCTTGAAAAGTAAATAGTTTGCCAGACTGGAATGTGCGAGAGAGAGAGATTGTATATTTATACATTTTATCGATTCTAATTACCGATTTACAATTAATTACTTTTTAGTAAAAAATAAATAATAAAACAATAATAATAATAATAATAATAATAATAATGTCACTTAATTTAGGAATTTGTATAGAAAGTTTGTCGAGATATAACCAGGAAATTCTGCATTGAGAGTGACAAATCATCTAAAACAATTGCTCTCAATCTGGGGTGTGTGAAGAACATCCGTGTGTGTGTATGTTTCTTATTTTTTTGTAAACGAGAAAGGTTAGATATCCCACCTTCACCAAAGCTATTGCATTGCTTATGTATAGTGTTTTATAGTTATTAGCCAGTTTGATGGGTCAGTAGAATTGAAGGGGTTTAATCTAAACCTCAGTGACTCAAACCTATAAATATCTAATTTACCATAAAACACTGAGCATCAGGACAATATAATTTTTCTTTTTTTTTTTTGATACTTGTCACTACTTTTTTTTATTATTATTAGTTCACAAAATTTTATGTTGTATTCGAAAATAAACGTCTTAGCTGACCTCTGGCTATGAAAAACCCTGAGGAAAATGCTTTCTCAATTGAAAGTCGGGACTGGTCTCCTCAACTCTAAATTCAGCAAGTGACATTAAAAACAGAGCGCCAGCACTAAAACACAGTACAGCTTTATGTAAAATAGTCATTTATATTGTATTTGTACAGGGGTTGGACATGGCTAAATTTGACCAGCCTGGTGGCCAATCTTCACTGATTACTCTGCTAATTAAACCTTCACACTGTGCTCTTACTGGTGGAATGTGTAATCACACAGTTTTGCTTAAAATACTGCAATGCACACAACATTGGGTGGCATATTAGAATTCAAAAGAGGGCAAATTGTTGGTGTGTGGCTTGCTGGAGCATCTGTGACCAAGACAGCAAGTCTTTGTGACGTATCAAGAGCCACGGTATCCAGGGTAATGTCATCATACCACCAAGAAGGACGAACCACATCCATGCTAAGCAGAATTAAATGTGCACCTCAACTCTCCGGTTTCCACCAAAACTGTTTGTCGGGAGCTCCACAGGGTCAATGTACATGGCCGGGCTGCTATAGCCAAACCTTTGGTCAGTCGTGCCGATGCCAAACGTCGGTTTCAATCTTGGGCTGTGGACAATGTGAAACAGGTATTGTTCTCGGATTAGTCCACCTTCGCTGTCTTTCCCACATCCGGGAGAGTTACGGTGTGGAGAAGCCCCAAAGTAGGGTACCACCCAGACTGTTGCATGCCCAGAGTGAAGCATGGGAGTGGATCAGTGATGGTTTGGGCTGCAATATCATGGCATTCCCTAGGCCCAATACTTGTGCTAGATGGGCGCGTCATTGCCAAGGACTACCAGACCATTCTGGAGGACCACGTGCACCCAATGGTTCAAACATTATATACTGAAGGCGGTGCCATGTGTCAGGATGATAATGCACCAATACACACAGCAAGACTGGTGACAGGGTGGTTTGATGAATATGAAAGAGAAGTTGAACATCTCCCATGGCCTGCACAGTCATCAGATCTAGATATTATTGAGCCACTTTGGGTTGTTTTGGAGGAGCAAGTCAGGAAACGTTTTCCTCCACCAGCATCACGCAGTGACCTGGCCATTATTCTGCAAGAAGAATGTCTCAAAATCCCTCTGGCCACTGTGCAGGACTTGTATCTGTCATTCCCAAGACAAATTGATGCTGTATTGGCCGCAAAAGGAGGCCCTACACAATACTAATGAATTATTGTGGTCTAAAAGTAGACGTTTCAGTTTCATTGTCAAACCCCTGTATGTATTTGCTTTAGATTGATCAACATCAACATATTTACTTGTTAAATCTATAACACTGACTAAACACTTGAAGAAAATACACATCACTATTATCATTTCTGTTTAGAAAACAGAAAACCATTGCTAACAGAAATGAATTTGGATGCATCCATGTTCCCCCAATATACACTTCTAGCTTGAATGCACAGAGCTTGAAAATGATGAAAAAACTGAAGCCAAGTGAGAAAACAAATACAATTTGTGATTAAAAATGCATCAACCAACTTTTTATTTTCAAACAGAATTACATTCATTTCTTTCCTTCCTGGAAACGAGCAAAAGTCCATTTAAAAGAAAATTCATTTCCATTTTATGGCCTTCATTATGTGTATAAAATTGATCTTGACGCAGCTTTTGGGAGTGTGTGCATTTTCATCAGAAACATTTTAGTGTTCAGAGTAACGAAAGACCTAAAATGAATGTAAATAAAATATTGTGATAAAGGTTTAGTGATTTAGTGATCAGTCTACACAGGTATGCTTTCTTTGGCATAGCAACACTGTCCTGATATAATCCTCTTTTCTCAATTTCCATCCCTCTGACACTTTCTGCCCACATCCTCCGATGACCTGGGTTTATTGATGATAATAAAACTGCTTTATGAATTCATCAATACTCCATTTCAGCTCTTAAACCACCAGCACACTTTCGGCATGCTGCTGAAGCAGAAGCTTTGTGGAAACGATGGCCATGGCAGTTTATGGACAGCAATGTTTCCTATTTGTATTTATAAACATATTCATTGCAGTTCTTGATTGTTGCTAATAAAACAGATTTAATATATTAAAAACATTAAGGAATGACAAATAAACCACTGATGCACTTAGAAATATGTTGATTATTCGTATCTTGTCACTCGTTTTTGGTCATTAAATGAAGAACGAAACACAAAAGAACACCGGCATTCCAAATACAAGGACAGATCTATTTCTCCTCCAAACCAAATCTTCAGATTGAGTCTATAACCTGCACAGTTGCTCAGAACACACAGTTAAAAATTTACAATTCTAGATGACTTCATGACTTATTTAACTGAGGACTTATTTACCAAAACATGACATGTATGCCACTTAGCAAAACATCGGCGTCGGAACCTGGCGAAGCGTTCCAAAAGCATCATATTACAGAAAATCAATTACAATTGTTTTAAAGTTCAATTTATGCTTATTGTGATGGGGTTATTTTTGGAATCTAAATGTTCCCTGATGTAATTACTGTCTACGTGAGGGACATACAAGCAGCGTTCTCTAAATGATTTATAGATCAATGCTGACTGAGATTTAAAATGTAAAGTGCAGGTTAATTAGTTTAATTTTTACTTTACATTTTGCATTAATTATTTTCTATAAATATTTTTGGGTTGTGGAACGAATCATCTGAGTTTCCATAATTTCTTATAGAGAAATGTGATATACAAGTACTATGCAATCCAAAGTTTGACTGTAGGTTCTTATTTGCAGGAGATGTGACATTTAAACGTTCAACAAAATACGTCACAAAGGCTTTCACTGCATATTAGATGCTTTAGGTAGTGTTTAATACTATCCTGCATAATAAATGTATAATAAGTGTATAATAAATCCTGTAAGAAATTTTAGCAGTTTGAGATAAATCACAATAAATGTTATTGAATAAAGTGCTATTGAATAGAAAATTGCAATGTCCAAAAATCTACCCAGATTTAATTTGACAGTCTACCTACCACAGCTCTCTTCCCCCTCGATTTTTCTCCCTAATTTAGTCGGTTACCATTTCCCACCCACCTTTAAGGTACTTCCCCCATCAAGGTGACAACTAACAACTAGGGAGGCAGAAGTCCATCCTTCCTCCATATTTTTCATATAAAGTGCACAGTCTGGAGTGTGGCATTCCGTTATATACCACAGCATGCTCTGTATTATTGTTAAAATGATTTATGTGATCTTTAACAGCATCCAATTTTTATTGTGTACTAAAATTATGTATTTTTAGATTAGTTTAGATTAGTTTAAATATTGATCAAAGACCTTTGATCAATATTTTTTATATAATATTGTATATATTCTCTTGACCAGCTGAGCTGAAATAACCACACATTGGCCAAGCACTCTGACACGACTGAACTGTATTGAATCACAATTTGGGACTTGTCGAACATATAAAACACACACACAAACACACATATATACACTTACAAGACTTTTCCTAGTGTCAGGGATGGCAGACACGTCGACCGGCCCTCTCTCCACAACGTTAATGAAGCGAGCCTCGGCCACTGCAATGGCACAAATCACATGCACCCACCTGCACACAGCACACACAGCATTTACTCACCAAGCAGTCTTATAATGAAATGTACACCATGTATTCAATCAGACAGGACATGGTTGCTGTTACAGTGCTGGAAATAATCCAGATGTCCAGATGAATCCAAACTCTCCCTCAAATACACTGTGCCTTTTAATCATTTAGTAAAATTGTGAGTAAAAGCTATTACTCAGTAAAACAAACAACTCAAAATTGCTGTCAGATCCACATTTACCCACACCTACAAAACTACAAATTATAAATTATACAAATAATAATATGTAATTTAACAAATGAGGCCAAACGTTTTGTATTTTGTCATAGACAAAGATACGCTTGAGAGTGTAGAGTATACTGTATATAGTATGTATACAGTGGACTATATACAGTATACACTATAAAACACAATATTCGTGGACACCTGACCATTACACCCATACATGCTTGTTGAGCATCCCCCTTCTAAAACCACGGGCAATGATTTTGAGAGTCTGTCTCCACTTGTCTGAAAAAGGACAATCTTCTGTGGAGTTCTGTACCCATTCAACCACAAGAGAATTAACGAGGTCGGCTACTGATGTCAGGAGAGGACACCTGGTATGAAGTTGGCATTCCAATTCATGCAAAAGATGTTTAGCGGGATGAGGTCAGGGCTCGGTGCAGGCTACTTAAGCTCTTTCATGCCGACTTTGGTAAACCATGTCTTCCTGACGCTTGTTTTGTGTACTTGGGCTTTGTCATGCTGGAACAGGCATACATTTATTTCTACATAATACACATTTTCCATGCCACTCCGAGTGCTTCCAATTTTATGGTATCCTATTGGGGAAGGGCCACATATGAATGTGATGCTCAGCTGTCCATGTACTTATAGCCAGATATAGTAATTGACTAAATATGATTTAGACTGATATAGAGTATGGCACTGCACTTAAGACTATTAGCGTCTCTTACTTGGCTATGTATAGCAAATGCTAAAAGAAAGAAGCAAAGCATTTTTTAAAATTACACTATTACTGTCATTCAGCATACAGATACATCATTTTAACAATATGAACACTTTAGACTTATTAAAGAGCAGCTTTAATACAGCATGAGTTAGAGTACTGTACCTATTATCTGTGGTCATCTTCAAAGCACCTCCTCTGAGATTACACAAACAACAGGCCTGCAAAACCACACATGCATAGTTGAACAAGCATCTACAATACAATACAATAGTAATGAAGAGTGTGTGTGTGTGTCTGTGTGTGTCTGTGTGTGTGTATGTGTGTGCGAGCCTTACTGCTGTCCAGGCCACTGTGGAACAGCGAGAACACATCCAGCTTTCACGTGGAGTGTCAGGCTTAACGCCATAGCAACCTAGAGGAAGAGACAAAGAGAGACAGACAGAGGGAGAGACGTTATCAACATTTCTTTTTTATATTCTTTTGCATTGTTACTGAACAAGCATGCCAATAAAGCACACCTTAAATCTGAACGACAGAGAGAGAGAGAGAGAGAGAGACAAGCAGTAAACGATCCAACACACATCAGTGCCATAAAGTTTATAATGTATTTTATAGTTCATCATCAGCTTCCATGTTGTATTTTCTACAGATTTTTATAAGACGTCTGTCTCTAGCAGCTACTGCGCCTTAATCAGTTTTAATACATTCTGATGTAAACATGTATCTTATGCAAGTCTATTTGCATATGTAACCATGACAACAACCCTTATCTAGGGTTTATATTCAGGCTAAATTAGCACTTTGCTATTAAACTAATAACTTCAATTATGCAGAAAGATAAAAGTTATAGGCTATGGTGTAAGGAAAGGTTTTTAATTAAAAGCAACAAAACCGTATACTGAAAAAACCCTGCCATTATAGAGTTTATATGTTTATACACTTATAGAGAAGCCTCCTTATGCAGTAGTGGCTAAGAGTATTGAGACAAAAGTGAAATTAAATATTTTAATGATGCTCTCATTTTTTTTAATAATGACAGTAAAGATATTTTGTAATTTCATGCAATTAAATTGTTATACAACAATTAATATGTAGTACAGTACGTAGTCCTATATATTTCAAAATCAGCTGGTTCCGGTTTGTCAGAGAGTCCAAAAGACAACTGCAGGACTCTTGTCACTCCCTCAATCCATGTCTGCTTGATTGCTGCCTGAAGATCATGTACAGAAATGTGCCACAGAAGTTCACTTCAGAATTCCCTAGTTTTAGCCATGTTTGTAAAAAAAAATTTTTTTTTTTTGTTCCGATTTGTCTCAGGTTTTTCGATGGCTACACAGCTGTTTAGTTCCAAAATCGATGAGTTCTCATCATGTTGTGTGTTTATGAAAATGCTTTTACATTCCCTACTAAACAGCTTTTTTTCACTGTTGATTTTTTTTTCCTACCAAGCAACATCAACTGTTCACGTGATCTCCATTCATGTTTTTTTGTCTGACCACATTTCTTCCACCAAGCTGACAGTTCAGCACTATGCCTCCAGGTTTTGATAATTTGTTCGTGTTCTTAATCCAGTTCATGTAATTAAAAAACTCCTTAGTTGTTTTCTGTGCCAAATAATTTGACCCTTCTGAAATTGTGACCTTTTTTTTTTTGTCCAACCAGAGTAGTCTTCATTTGAGACTTTTTTTTTTTTTTTTTTTTAAGTTTGATCTGCTTATTTAAATTTTGGGCATACAAAATAAATTTTGAAACCTTACTTTACACCAAATTTTGTTAGGGGGGTGGGAGGAAACCACTATCCATGTGAAAAGATTGTTGCTTCATGTGTTTATTCAAGTATATGCCATCTCTCCTATTCTGCATCTTTAACTTGTATAGTAAATGCTGGACCAGGAGCAGTGATGTAAATCTTTACAGCCCAGCTGAACATTCTGAACATTCCCATCAACTGTGCGTGTGTGTGTGTGTTTAAAGGCTTGTTCAGTTTTCTTAGTAAATTCATGCTGACTGCACCACAACAACTTTCAGTTAGGACTGCAGAAAGCAATCATATAGCAGCATCACCTCACTGAGCAACCCTCACACACACACACCCACCCACAAGCACACGCACACACCTCCTAATTGGCTACGCAGCTTACGTTCAGCCTGAGCAGAGGAGAGAGGCACAAACTAAACAAACCCTTTTTTTCCCCACTTTTTCACACCACCCACCCCGAAACTTTGCAGAAGCAGAATGTTTTTTCAAAGCAAACACAGACTCTTGAGGTTCAGGCCATGCAGAAGGAAATTGGCTAGGATTATTTGATTGACAGTATGGTGTTGAGACGAAGATGAGGACTAGGCGCAAGAGAAAGATGAGAGCGAAAAAAAGATGATTAAGATGAGGCAGCAGTGGAGGAAGAGCAAGCTCTAGTGGAATCATGCTGCAGAGCTCACATCAGGCAAGTACTAGGCAAGTATTATTATATTGCAATTTATTTATACTGCCTCTTCTTATTATTATATCCCACTTTTTTCCGTGAAAACTGCAGGTCGTACAGATGGATCCTCCATGAGGTGGGCTATTGCTCTTCTAAGGAATTGGACCAGTGGTAATCCCGCTGAATTTCCGTGGTGTTGCCTCAGACCAGGGGCCTAGATAATGCACAGCCACAAACATTATGTCCAAATGTTCAGCTTGGCCTTCTGATTGCTGGTGACTGATGCCCTGTTTTAAAGTCATATACAATTCTTTGTGACTGAAACTAAACACCTTGTCTCATTGAGCCGTAGCTCGCTCGTTTTGGGTCTGATCAGAAAATGAGACATCAGTTTGAAGGGCTTGAAAATCTCTACTACTGGAAAACATCTTGTTGATAAAAAATAATTAACCACTTCATAAATGGCCCAAAACGTCCATTCCAAAACTCCATTCCAGGTATATGTGAGGCCAGAGTGGTCACAGACTACCCAAAAAATATCCTTCTATATATCTCTTACCGATACTAGCTCAATTTTGCACAAACCCCAAAAAAAGATATGGAGAAGATTGATGAAACTGTTTGGGAGCAATCAAGCATTGTTTGGGACCTGACAAATGGTGGATTTTGTCATAGGAATGAATGCATTTCCAACTGTGGCTGATTTTCAGCAAAATACGCTTTTGGACCACTTTGGGTAAACTGCCATCCTGTGCTCAATTTTTGAAATACACACATATGAAAAAGCCTTTTCTCTCAAACAATCAAAAGCTCTAGCACCCAAAGTTCCTCTGGTATAAGTAAAAGTACAACAGGAGTGACGTTGGCTTTAAAGTTTATGCAGATACACTTTCTGTACCTGTGAGATTCGCATGCATGAGGGAGGGGTGGCTGTAACAGTAAGAGTAGCCTAAACAACAACCCCTCAACACACACACACACACCCTGAAATCACAGGCAGTATACAAACTCATCTTTGTAACCATACAGGGATAAAAGCCAATTTCAGTATTTTGCTCAGGAAAAGTGGTGTGCCATTGCACCCCTACTTTGCAATTTCTCTAGGAACTGTACCCAGTTGTTGTTGGGAACCAGGGACTGCCCAATAAGATATCAGTGTGAGGGATACATGAATTGCCACACAAAAGAATCGTGATACACAACTGGATCAACTAATCTCCCCCATATCTCTGTTAGCATGGTACGGAGGATGTGACAATTTTTTTTTACATTAAATCAGTTTACATCAGAATTTAACCCACAAAAAACAAATACAAAAGACGAAAATCTACAAATATAATCTCGGAAATGTGACAATTTCTCACAATAATGATATTATACGGATATAGTGCCCAGCCATAATACACATATGGTGTCAAAAGTTGCTTATGTCTAAGTTTATTGCTCCGTTTTGCCCCTAGTGAAGTAACTGAGACTAGCTTCATCAAATTTTTAACCTAGAACATGGATTTTTATTTAATTTTATGGGCTGGATTTAACCCCTGAACAGATAATCATATATTTGACACTTCTGGTTTTAGTGAATTCTAACATATTGCATTACACATGGCAAAAAAAACTCATGGGGGTTGTACTTTTTGAATAATAATCAACATTGAACCAGTATCCTCATGACTGCAGCCCACAGCCTGTTTGCTACAGAACAATTGGAAAGTCAATGAGAAACACTGCTGTAGGCTTGGACTGAATGCTGTGTATTTGCTGTGTAATAGATTTACAGTGTATATGTTTAGTGTGTGTGTGTGTGTGTGTGTGTGTGTGTGTGTGCGCGCACTCACTAGCATGGACCTGCAGGTTGCAGCAGGTGCAGCTGAGCAGTGTGCTTGTCTCGGCAATGGAGGGAAGCGGCTCGGTGTTCGCCGTGCCTGCACTGAAACACATCTCCGGCACGAGCGGCCGAGTCTGTTCACCACAACGAGACATGGAAATGCTGGCGACGTCAGGGACAGAAGTGCTGTCCTTTTGGGGCTACAAACACACACAAAACACACACACACACACACAGGTGAGTGACTGGGAAGTTGAAAATCATTACACACCAAGTGAACATGGCTCAAAATAAACACCGTTTTACTGTATTAACCAAGTGGACAATCTACATTTTGTTCACTTATAGTTGCATTTAATGTTGTCGAGCATATGACTGTGTAACATTTATTGCTATTGCATGTTGCGTCTTGATAAGAATGGCAGATAACATCTGTACATGAGTAATAGAACACATCAAAATGGTTTTAGGAATTTTTGTCTGTCTGGTTGTGCCATCACTTAAAAACTACTGAACAAATTTTAATGGGGTTTTCACACATGTATTTGGTCGAGCTTGAGGTAACATATAGGCTTTGTTTCATCGCAAACGGTCCATAGAAAAACCATTGGATACGTCATTGCTTAAAGCTTATTAAATATGCACTTACGATCTTCACGGTAACATGTACAAATTTTAGTTCACAGTTTTTAGGCACTGTACATTTTTTAAACATGCTTATGAGTTTGCAATTAAATTCCAAGGAAACAAAGTCACGGGCACATCTAGTATTACCATATATATATATTACTTATCTTGCCGGCTTTATCTTGCTAGAATGCTACCTAGCTTTTGTTAATTGTGTCGGGTTGAAGTCTTATTATTTTGATCTCTTGTGAAATGAATAGTATAATTCGGCCCCGCCCACTTTTCCGTGAAGTAATGAGGTGTTACCTGTGAGTAGGGGCAGAACATCATACAGACTGCACAGTGTGGCTCCAGTGTTGCCATGCCGGCATTGAACTGCTTCTCTGCCACAAAGTCGGGTGAAAGGGTTTGCCACAAGGGACACTGATCCTGCTTCTTTGCTGCCTGCTCCACTGCACCGCCTACTGGCAGCCCTGAGTACATCTCTGTGGAGAACCCAACACAAGGAAAGACACACACACACACACACACACACACACACACACACACACACGGTTAAAACAACTACTTTCTTTACACATACTCTAATACCCAGCATACTAATAACACCAGCTACTCCAGAGTTGCTAAATACAACCTTTCCAATGTTTTGCTAATAAAAGTAGCAGTGTAATACTGGCATATCCTTTAAGTAGGTGAGGACGAATACAGCCTAAACCCAAACTACGTGCTCCTTGTATTCCTCTCATTATAATCCTCATGAGTCCCTGTCTTTTCTCTTCTCATTGCCTTTCTGTCTGTTTGGCAGAGACACTGAGCTGATGCTGCTCTGCTGCAGGCTCAAAGTGACTTTGAAAGCAGGTAAGCACTAGTCGTGATCCTCAGATCGATAAGTGTCAGTCTGAGCAGAAGGGGAAAAAAAGGCACAGATGGTGACATAAGCTGTGCTTTGTTCCAAAGCCCTTATTAGCCGTATCCTTTAAAAGTTCCTGTTTTATTGGGCAGTGTTTTGGCTGAAAGGAATCCCTGGCTTGTATCATGCTCGGGCCATTTAACAAGATCATGAGTTGAGGCCCAGACACCACCAACATGCCACTGGTGGGACCTTGAACAACATCTTAACTCTGTGCACTGTACCATACCCCATCCAGCACTCTAGTCCAAAGAATTTCAATACTCTAGTTGTACTGAACAAAAGCAAAGTAAAATATAAAAAGCTTATCTTCGTACTTTTGAGTTTGCAAAAATGATTTTAAAAAATCATATCAGTGATGATTTGGTGACTATAAACACTAGTTTAGAAGCATTCAGCATGTACAGTGACCCACCCTCATCGCTGGAAGCCTCCTGTTTGACAATGAAAGTAGGGGTGCGCATGGGTGGTTTGCTGAATGGATGTCTACGACTCTTCTTCACCTCCACCTTCATCTTCATCTTCGGGTAGGAGTTGGTCTGCAAGTAAAGAGAGGGGCGGGAAAAAACACATGTTCAAATACACATTTTGCTAGGACCCAGAAATGATGCTCCCACTACCACCATACACAATTGAGCTTTTTTTTTATGTTTTAGAGTGCAGTGCGTTCTCTAAACATAGGATATTTTTTGGACTAAATAACACTGCTTGGAAAGCATTAGAGGAAATCTCCATGTGGAGTTGAACAAGCAATGTGAGGGCTTTTTTCTTTTTTTATCCCCATGGTGTCCATCCATTCTTTCTCTTTGGTTTTGTCCCTTTTTGTCCTGGGAGTCGCCACATCTAATTATCTGATCTGCAAGATCTGGCACAGGTTTTAAACAGGATGCCATTCCTGTGACTTTCCCATTTTTGGGTTGTATGGGGCGTAGGGTTAAGTGGCGACCTGGCTGTGGCGGAGCTCGAACCCATGACCAACCTGTCAGTAAAACAGAGCCTCAACTGCCTGAGCCAGTACTGTCCCCTTGGTATCTTTCAATTACCAACACTAAAACCTCATGTCAACTGTGATGCATACTCAAAAGGGTTGCTGTTTTACAATCACTGAGAAAATAAATTGTGTATTGCAACATGAATTTACAGGGGCATATGTTGATAATGCATTACCTGAAGCTAAACAGAAACTGGAAAATGCAGCAAGGAAATGAATATTTAAGTGCAGGTAGCATAAATCACTCCTACAGGCTTGGTCTTCGAGATTACTTTCTGATAACTGATGGAATGAAATGAAATTTTCCAATAGTGGACATGCCATTGCAAAAAAAAAAAAGAAGAAGAAAAAGTGTTTGAAAAGAAATATGTCCTCTAACAAATTTCTTTCTGCTGTACACTTGCTTTTCTACAATGTTCATTATGGCTGTTATGCATATCATGTAAACAATATTGAACCCTACAAACAAGCAAGTATCAAACCTGTCTTTGTTGAATTAAAAAAAACTTTTATGGACACATACTGTAAGAGCGGCATAAACCTGACAAATGTTTCAAAAACTCTGCAAACCTGTAAGCTGGTATCTGAGCTGTCGAGCACTGTGCCTCCATTACCCTGACCCTCATTCGCCTTGGACAATTTGTAATTTTTGAACGCCTCCTGAAAGCCGTCCTCCTCAGGCGATTTAACCGGTTTCTTCTTCTTCTTCTTTTTTTGCTCTTCTTCATCCGCCTGCTTGGGCTCCTTTTTGACTTCAGGCTGCGGGGAGGTTGCTGACGCAGGACAGAAAGAAAAGACAGTCAGCAAATTCATATCAGAAGATTTGGAAACCTACAGACGTGGCTGAGAGGCAGGGGATTCAGAGGTACATTCACACTTAGTTTTTAAACAAAGTTGTGGATCTTGTCATTATTAAGCACTTTTTGAGGGAAATATATTAAAACACTTTTATAAAATAGATACATAAAAACAAACATAAGAAATAAAGTCCTGGAGGTAATATCTGCAACATTTTCATTGCCTTTTGACATCTCAAAGAATCCTCGTCTCAGCAGGGAAGGAAATAAAACATTCACTTCTGAACTTGAATTACTCAGAGTCAAAAATATACTGCAATTTCATTAAGATCCTATCAGTTGTAACATCACATCTAAAAGATTGTACTAAGAAATAAAACACTGATGGTGTTCTTAAAGGAAACTAATCAATCAATGCTGGTGAGTTACTGTTACCACCACTGTTTATCAGCTATTTATCAGGTTATTTTCCAATAACATGATAACAGAATGTGCCGTAGCCGTGCTGATATCCAGTAATACAGCACAACCTTGAGGGTGATGTTGCTTTTATATAATATTTCCACTAAGAAAATATATTATTTAACCGGTTTAGCCATTATTTTATTTATTATTTATTTTATTATTTTATAGTTAATTTGCTCCGGTTCTGAGGTTGAATCTGAAATAGCATTAAATTTAAAGACATGCACTATGGTGTACAATAACTTTACATACACACACACACCAATTACTGTCCTTGATCATCAGAGGTTGGAGAGCGACTTAAATACAATGCTAATAATTAATAAATCCTAATAACTGTGTCAATTATTAAGAAGTCAACTTAATTTTTTTTACGACAACATTATCAGACGTTTTCTTGGCAACTGGTAACTGGCGGTTAATGTAATTAACGTATAGTTAAACGTCACAAACGTGTTACCATCTATTATCAGCACTCGTGGAATACAAGTTACTCATTCAGAACTAAATGTTGTATTATTCCTTTTATACTGCAATAACAATTTTTATAAAATAAAATTACAGTTGTGAAATGTCTGTGCTGTTCAATCACTTTAATTATTTTAAAGTCAAAAGCCAAGAAAACCACGTTTTTCACGGAGTAACAACTGTTATCCTTGGCCTTTGGTGAAAAATCAGGTACATAAAGTTAAATAAATGTCTGAAAGATACAGAACCTGGGCCGTCTACGGGTTCTGCACCTAGCAATGTGTGGCAAATCAAGCATGCTGTTGTTCACCTCCTTCTCGGGTTGCAGCCTCCTGTTCCTCCCTCTCAAGTGCCTCCAGAGTGAGCATGGCCTCTCTGGTCATCTTCTCCTCCTTCTGCTGCTTCCTCTCGGCCTCCTTCTCCTCCAGCCGCTTCTGATAATCATCCAGGTCCAGGTCAATTCCCTCGTCGGACAGCAACTTTAGTTCCTCAGGCTTCAGTCGGCGCACCTGCTTTATTTTCTGCTGAACTCTGAGTTCACAGAGACACACGTGTATTAAGGTACAGTAAGCCAAGCTCTGGCCTTTCCATTCCCTGCAGTACTTGTAAAATAATAACAAATGCCTAGTCAGCAACTGGACATTCAGACATACTCAGAATTAGTCACAAACATGGTGATTGTGACAATCCTTCTAACCTGCGGATCTGTTTCTCCTTAAAGGTCACTCTGTTTTTCCTCCAGTACTCCAGCTCGGGGCTGGTCAGCGTGGTGGGCCTTTGGTGGTCCAGGATGGGCGTGTCCTTGCCTTTCTTCCACAGTTCGTAGCGGTCCGGCTGCAAGCAGCGTACAAACACGTCCATGGAGATCTTCACCATGTCCTTCCGGCATGTGCACTACCACAGGGAAGGGGGGGAAAAAAAGCAACCAATTAATAAATAAGCAATTTTATAATACCTTTTTTCAAATCTCAATTCAAGGGTGCATGATCAAGAAAACAAAGTTTTACTAATAATATAAAAAATACATAATGGTTATTGAAAAAGAAGTAGAAATGTTTTACAGCGAGATTATAATCTTCAGATTTTAATTTACTTAAATCATTTTTATAGTAGATCTTTGTCATTGCTGGCTAATGTAAGGTTTTATTTTTTTCCTTGATAAAAATTAAAGAAATAAATATCGATAGAAAACTGAAAAAATAATTACATAATAAATGAAGAAGCAGCACAAAATTTATGCAAAGAAAGGAAAAAGCAAAGAAAGAACGAACGTCGTGTCCACTCAGGTTTTCTTCATAAATGAAGCAAACTAAACTGGCTGTGTATGTTAATATATAAATACAAAATGTCTGTTTGTAGGCTACACTGCTAGCAACTGGTTGATAGCAAGCTAGCAAACACACCAACCACACAAGAGAGGGACATCAACTCAAGTATTTACAAATAAAAAAATCTACGCCATGACTGTAATAAAAAGGATGGCTGTATCAGAGAAACAAAGCAGTTGAGTCACTGATCAAAATCCATTAAAATGATGCTCTCTTAATTGCAAGTTTTCTTGAGAAAACAGAATCACAGCCATGCTGATAAGCAGCACAAAAGCACTCCCTCTCGTGTGCTATTACTTAAGTATAGGACGGTGTAAAGGTTCAACATGCAAGTTATAGATGACATTCGTTCTAAATCAACTTCAAGCAATAAACAGAACTTGAAGAAGGAACATCTGAAAACTGCTTCCTGAAGGACTCTTCTTGTGGCAGAAGACTTAAATAAGTCAGCAACCTAGATGTGGTCACAAATTGACAAGTTATTATCCTATTGTATTAGTGGGGGGAAGAGAGAGATAGATTGACGGTGTATAAATATGCAGGGGAAAATGTAAAAATGATGTGGGATGTGCAGAAGCATCATGATTGCCTTTAAAACTGTTTGCTTTTATTGAACGTCTATGGATGATTTCAGATCTGATTTAGCTCCATCCACCAGCAACAGCAGTGGGGAAGCAACACTCAGAGCTGCTTTAGGCCATCTTGTGCATTTGCACAACATAAGCCTGCTTATCTAGAGCAGTTCCTTATCAAGGAAGCATACTGTAGATATTATTAGGTCTTTTGAACTTCCTTACATTCTAAAAGGATTACCTTTGGAAAAGTGTAAGTACCCTGCTTTAGAGGGTTATCAACTCATGGAGGTTTCTCAGGAGCTGTCTCTTTTGGAAGGGTAAAATTTTTAGTAGATATCCAGTCAAAAACAGGGTCATTGTCAAGACAGGCGTACCCATTCCCTTCCCAGTCCCTACCACCACCTGACTGGTTTCCGTCCAGTTAGGGTTTCACCCTGAAAACATTGACTTGCTGACAAAGTCCCTTTAGTGACTGAGTTCTATCCTGTTAAGACTCCAAACAGTTCTGCATATTAATTTATGAAGTTTGCCATTTTTTACTTGGAATTGTCCCGAAGTTCCTTAACAGAAACAGCCTTTGTAAGAGGTGACCATTTTACCTCGTAAAATAAAATAAAATAAAAAAACCTAACCTCACTTTAAAGCCATGTTTAATGGAACATCACTTGAGTCAATAACTGTGTCAAGAGTATTTTGTGAAACACTTTGGTAAAAATAGTCTCTTGTGATTTTAGGTAACCTACACAGTTAGTTGAACCTTTATTTGACAGCCAAGCCGTCTCATTCATACATTACTGCACAGCATAGTGGGGGTCAGAGCTCAGGATCAGCCATGAACCAGACAGGGTTAAGGGCCTTGCCCAAAGCCCCACAAAACCTGGAGGAGCTGTGGCTTGAACTGCCGACCTGCCGATCAGTAATTCAGTGGCTTAACCCTTTGAGCTACCACTACCCTACATGACTGAGATTCAAGAAAAGACCACACCAACTTTGAACTCTCCTTACTTCACTCTTTGTGCAAAGCGTACTAGTGACTTTACTGGTGCTTAAAAAATCCAGGATGCTCATCATTTTGAATAGTCGATACAAAAACAGTAGTCTCCATTTTCAGTGATTGATTTAACCACCATTCCGACATTAGTCTTTGCTGGCAGGTCTTTTCTGTGTGCTAAATCAGAATAAGAGTGTGTGATTACCAAACGGGAAAAAATAAAAATAAAAGAAAGCGAGAGTGTGAAACAGCACGAAAAGGAAAGAGAGATAAAATAAAAAGTGTCTGTCCTCTATATTACATCTTGTTGTACTTTCTCCCCATTATGAGAACCTTGTGTTAAATTACGGGAAACATTTCCCTGCAAAGCGACAGGCAGCAATACTGAAGTGAACAGCTCTATATACACCCGGGTGTGTGTGTGTGTGTGTGTGTGTGCGCGCGCGCATCACGTTAATAACCATAACAACAAGCACTAGCCGCAAAGCAATAACACTACACCTCCTGTGTAGTGCTCACTGGAGTCCTGTATTTTTCTGCTGAGCTGAGGGCAGAAAAAGAGGGGGAAATGGGGGGGTAGGGAGGCTTTTGAAGGAATCAGGAACACCTACGATCATCATGCGAGAACTGCCTCCATTTGAGAGACTGCAAGTGTATAAATATTTGGTGGATGTTGCTTAGAGATGAGCAGAGGCATTGTGTTTTCTTTCAAAGATGCTCCTTTTTTAATGATAAGTCTGCAGACAAGGCAACTTCGAGTGCTCATTTAGCTCTATGCATAAGGAACAGCAATGTCAAAGCAAGGCTCAGGCTGTTTTTAGCCGTCTGGTGCATTTTCATAGCATCAGCCTGCTTATCCAGAGCAGCAGGGTCTCATAAAAATGTCCTCAGTAATGCCAATCATTTAGGGATTGTGCATCACTGGGTGGGTGTGTGGATGGCAATTTTTAATCAGCCCAGACATGAGGTCACCAAGCTATTTTGATCGCGCAAATCTAATGCCAATTGAAGAATGCACGACTTTCCAAAATGCAGTGATCGTTCTACGATGAGCACACTACATGTCCGACTGCAGACGAGACCCACACATGATGCAATCTTTCACTTGGAGAGCCCAGACAAAGTTATTCTGATCTCCAAATCTAGCATTCTCATGAAAATAAATGTGTTTGTGGTTGTGTCTGGTTGTTTTTTTTCTGTAGACACAAGACACAGACGGCAACGACTATCTGTTCTGCAACATGCAGCAATTTCTCAACAACTTCAGAGAAGAGGAATCAGTCATCACAGACAGGGTTATTGGGGATAAAATTATTTTAATGTTCATTCAGCATAAGCCATTAAGAGGACAGTGGATGTCATGCATTCTTGTACTCCCACAGCGGTTGGCATTATAAACACACTGATGGATACCTCGATGTCTATGAATCACTATCCTATCCCGGCATGCTGTAGCCTCTAATTGTCCTCAGACATAATTACAGTGGCTTATCGCCCTAAGTCGACACGACCTTCACGTTGTCTCTCTTAACACTGCTTTCTTGTGTACTGAGCGGAAACCATTTATGGGGGATTTTTTTTTTCCCAATCATTTCCTGTATGTGTGGATGTGCATGTGGCCCTGCAGCCCGACTTTAAAAAGGCTCCACTAATGAGCTCCTTCATTAAGCACACACAGAGGAAAATCCTGCAAAGTGAAATAATGATCGTCATTTCTTCTCCTGCTTACTGTAAAAGCGACAGCTGTGCAGCACTATTGGAGTGTGAGAAACGGAGAGATAAAGAGAGAGAAAGTAGAATATATACATGAATTTGCTAGTTTTTTTTGCTGCTTTTCTTAGGGGTATTGCAAATATTATTCATCCATCCATGCATCAACACATCTGTTAAAAGTTTAATTCATCCAACTATCTATCTGTCCGTCTGTGCAAGTACTCCTTCATTCATCCACCTGTCTATCCATTCAGCCATCTCTCTACTCACCTATCCATCATTATATCTTTACACAAGTTTACTCATCTCTAATCAGAGATTAGATCAGAGATTTATCTACTAATCTGCTTACCATTCATCCATTTTCCTGAACTATCTATATATGCATTTAATAGACATTTTACTTGTTTATCTATGCATAAATTTCAACTTGGATAAGGTCCTCCAGGTTCCTCTTATTAGAATAATACAACTGCTTACCAGCATTGCCATTTTGCCATAGTCAACCCAGCGTAGTGTGGCGAAGTTGGTGGACTCGGCACAGTTGAAGCCATGGTTGAATCCTGCGTGGTAGCCGTACGGGAACGTGATCATGAACTCGCCCGCTTCCTGTGTAATCTGCAAAAGACAATATATTTAGTTGGAAAAGTACACAAACTCACATATCTCTCCTTCTGTCTCATTCTCTTGCTCTCTCTCTCTCTCTCTCTGACAAACCCTAACAAACAGACCCATATGAAAGAGTTTGAGAGCCACAAGTTTGTTAAATATTAAGCTATGAAAATTAAATTACTTTGCATTTTTAATTAGTCTAAATTAGTACCATTCCAAGCTCCAAGCTGGTTAGACAAATCTAAAGAGCACCTCTTGCACAACTGCAAACTCAAACAAATTCTACTCCCTTCCAAATGAATAAACTTCAACCATTTTAGCTAAAAGCAAACCAACCAACCATGGTAACGAGCTGCTACTGTAGAGTAAAACATTTCTCTAAGGGAGGGCAGGAAATATGAATTATATGGCCAAAATTATGTGGACACCCCACTTAATTATCTGATGTTCAGCTGGTAGGCCATGGAAACTACTGTGTTGGCTGGAGAGGTGTAAAGCACATCACCAATGGACTCTGGAGCAGTGGAACCATGTTCTCTGGCGTGATTAATTGCGCTTCATTATCGGGTAGTCTGGTGCACAAATCTGGGTTTGGCAGTTGCCAGAACAATGTTCAACATGTAGTACAAACAGTATCATTTGGTGGAGAAGAGAAAATCATTTGGGGCTTTTTCAGGGTTTTCTGGGCACAAAGCCCTGCCTGCAATCGACTGAGCAACTCCGGGATAAATGAGAAATTAAATTGGGAGCCAAGCCGTCTCATCCAACACCAGTGCCTGATCATAAAAACGCTTTTTTTTAATTAAATGCACAAAGACTTTCACAAATATTACCTTATTCCATAAACTCCATATTAATGCCCATAGTTTGGGAACAGTATTTTCCAGAACCAGTTCATGGTTCAACATAAAAGGTGTGATGGTTATTTGTCCATATAGATTTGGCCAAACGTTTTAGATTCTGGAAAGCATTAAACTAGACAAACATTAAATGAGTTACCAAAAAAGAAAGAAAGAAAGAAAGAAAGAAGGAAAGAAAGAAATGGTCCTAAAAAGAACTAAACAAAGCATTAATATTTTATAAGTTAATCATACCCAGCATATTAGAATACAGAAATCTCTTGAGGCACATTAAGTAACTCCTGCTTCAGGAACCACTTAAAGGCGGTACTGAAGAGTGTGTTTGATAAAAGAGGTGATCCGTCTCAAATTAAGTTGTAAAAGGACACAAAGCTGGTTTTCAATGCCATGACCTCAGACAAATCGTCTCGCCTTCTCCACTGATTACTGCATTCTTTCTCCAAGTGGTCCATCTCTCCAAACCCATCCATCAATCTATACTTCAATTTCACTCTCCCTTCATTCAACTGTTACTCTATTAATCTTTTACTTTCTCCCTTCTCCGTAATCCCTCTCCCATGCTTCCAATTAGACCCCTTCCACTCACATTTTATCCCCTATTTTCTCTACTGCTTTTGCTTGCGCTCCCTGATAATTTCTCACAGTCTCAATTTCTGTGACTCTGTATCTCTTCAACTTCCTCACTCCCTTTGCTTCTGATACTTTTGCTTCTCTCCTCTGTTCAGTTTTTTTTTTTTTTTTTTAACAGTTTTCCCCTTCCCTTTTGGTCTTCATTTCTCACAAGCAGATTACTCACACTCTTTCTCTCCATCCCTTCACTTCCTATGCCTCAATCTGTTCATCCTTCACATCTATCTTGCACTCTCCTACTACTTGGTGTGCTCATCATTTTCTTAGTATTGCCTTCTCTACTATTCACAATTTTCTACATTTACCTTGCTTCTGTCGATCTCTCTACCATCTTCATTTTCACTCTATCCATTCCTCAACAGAGCATCTCCTCCATGGACCAATCAATCACTCACTCTCCATACTTCACTTTCTCTACTACTTCCAATATCCATCCCTTGCAGTTCACCTTCCTTCTCACTTCCTCATTCCATCCTGCTTTCTCCATTGCTCTTTCAATACAGTATCTCTACAGTCTTCTTTCCATCGGTCCTTATTAAGTCCTCTTGTAACTGCCTCAGATCCACAATAAGTGTGATACAAAGAGTTAGCAAGCCTTGCAAAACTTGCAAAAAATTGTGAGAGTCTCCCAGAGATGCCACAGCTCTTCCACTAGCAACAAAGTTAGATGGATTAGTTGTAATGTCAGGCATTTTCCACTCGTTAGTGCTCACCCAACTCATCAAGCAACTTCCGTCTATCATCAATAAAACCAATGGCATCTTATCAGCTACAAATCAGTGGAGAAGATCATCGTGCACCACTGAAGTTCAATCGCCAAGACAAGTTTAATGTCTGCCATTGCACTGGATGTGCAGGGCTAATGTCTCAAAATAAAAATAATTAGCACATTTTTAATGATCTGTTGGCTCACTTGCATATTTTCACATTTTATACAAACATACTATGAAAAATATTTAAACGAAGATCATTATAAATATTAAAAAATGTTCATATTGATGCTAATGTGCAAATGACATCATAAACTAATTTGTATATTCATCGAATTTATCACTTTTCTTTTTTGCAAATACTAGCATTAAGCAAGTGAGAAAGATTTTCTAAAGCCAGTCAAAATATAAAATTATAGATTCTAACTCATTTCTCATAGAACAAAGAAGATGAACTATACAGATCAGTGACTAGAGGGTTGTACGGTTCCCTACAGACCCTGGCTGACTTTTCACAACAGTGTATACTCAGAAATTTGCATGCAGCATCTCCACTCTCTTTTCTCTCTCAGAGAGACACAGAAATTAAATGAATTGAAAGCATAATGAGCATATGAGCGTGTGTGTGTGTGTGTGTGTGTGTGTGTGTGTGTGTGTGTGTGTGTGTGTGTGTGTGTGTGAGTGCGCGCTCATCCAGTCTGCAGTGCTGTAGAATAAACAAGTGTTTCATTTTATCAGAGCAGATGAGTGGAGTGAAACCGTGTGGGGGTTTTTGGTGGGTAGAGGGGGTCAAAAGGATGGATTAGAAAGTTTTTGCAACACAGCGACACACACTCACGCACGTTATGCACTTACATTAAATAGAGAGTAGTCTAATTTGTCAGAGAATGAACTGACACACACGCAGTCCATTCCTATATCATCTCATATCCACAAACTACTCGAAGGCTACGTTCACACTAGCAGGCAAAAGAAACTCAATTTCAAGTTTTTACCCTAATGTGACACATATCAGATTTTATGGTAGTCTGAATGCAGAAATCTGATGTTTTTCAGGGATAGATCGATGTGACATAAACAAGAATAGTCAGATAGAAATTCATGCAACTTTTTGCCTTCGCGCATGCGTAGGGCGCTGACATCATTAGTCAGCACCAGCAGCCAGAGATTTTATAGCAGTGCTTTACTGCTTTTGTTAAAGCAATCCATCAAATGAATGAGTGGCCTCGCAGATATAAAGTATTTTACCCCAGATGATGTGAGAAGACAATGTGCGCAAGCTTGCTGTTTCAGGAGTTTACATTAGAGTCAGATAAAAGTTTAGAGTCAGATAAAAGTCACCTGCAATAATGAACGTGAACCGTGACGACGAGCAAATCCGATCCAACCAAAGAATCAGAATTGTACAATGTAGCTTGTAATGTGAACGCCAAAACCTTCATGTGAACACAACAAGGGCAGAAATTCAGCTATATGTCTATAAGTAACATTCCGGATTTTCGTGTGGCATCAGAAAACGTCTCCATTAAGCCCCATGATAATGAAAATTGGTGTCCAAAAGCAAATGCTGGGATATGATACGATTCAGAATGCTGATTTGTGAATGCTAGTAAACAGCTGGGAATGCTAACTTAGTAACAATTAGGAAAGCTGCAGTGGCATACTGTAGCAGAAGCTGTTAGAACAATTAGGATAACTGATGTACAATTAGAAAAGGAAGAAGGACTGCTGGCGTGTGACTGGAAAGCTGGTGAATGGTTAGGAATTACCGGTACTGACGAGTGGAAATTGTGTAGAAATGCATTCTCGTGCTCATTTGAGGGGGAAAATATTGTGGTTACGGCTAACACTAAAACAGTAAAATAGGAGAAATTAACGCTACAATAAGAAATTGAAAATCCACAACTGAGAGACTTTGTACATACTCGATCGAAAGGGATGCTGTACTTCCTCAGGATGGAGGGAGAGATCAGGGTCATCTTGTGACGAAGAAACGCATCGCATCCCTGAGAGCTGCCAGGAAAAAAACCTGCAAAGAAGATAAAAAATATATATAAAAATCTTAGCATTTAAGGCAATTTACTCTCAGTGCTAACTTTTATTTTTGTTTTAAATTGCCATTATGAAGAATATTATGCAATAGTTACATTTAACATGGAAAAAAGGTTATAAAACTAAAATAATAATATGCCATCACCTGAAAACATAACCCGTGGCAGTGTTGGAATGCAGAGTTTCCCAGCAACATCATTGACACTAAAATAACAAGCTACTCGAAACTGCCCCTAAATGTGTGTGTGTGTGTGTGTGTGTGTGTGTGTGTGTGTGCGCGTGTGTGTCACAAGCTGTATACCCAGTGTGTCCAGGATAGTCTGTGGCTCGGAATCATTACTCTCACCAGGATGCAAATAAATGAACATGTATATAGTGGGGCAAAAAAAGTATTTAGTCAGCCACCAACTGTGCAAGTTCTCCCACTTAAAAAGATGAGAGTGCTCTCTATCAAACTTCAGACGGGCCTGGACATGTACTGGCTTAAGCAGGGGGACACTTCAGGATTTGAGTCCCTGCGCAGTGTGTTACTGATGGTAGCCTTTGTTACTTTGGTCCCAGCTCTCTGCAGGTCATTCACTAAGTCCCCCCCGTGTGGTTCTGGGA
>JAQQZT010000007.1:13122524-13161444 GCA_030068275.1 Clarias platycephalus | reverse complement strand
TTTGCTTCGCAAAGTGCGGTAGGAAATTAACTTTGACCTGCACGGCACGCGCAAGCTGCACGCTGATTGGCTGTTGTTGTATTGTTCTGCTGTGTGATTGGCTCTTAGATTAATCCATATCGAGCAAAAAATGTCTAGAGTTTTTCATCGTTTTTAAAATCAAATAAATCGCGATTCGATATGATATCGTTTATCGGCCCAGACCTAATGGTGACTTTGTAAAAAAGTTGCTAATTTCCCTAGGATTGGATGTACCTGGATTTGAGTCCAAGAGCAAGCAGTTTAATGCCCAGATATCCAGAAAAACCCAAGAGCTACATCACTTCTGTGATCCCATTAAACATTAATGCTCATAGCACAATAAGATAAAAAGAAATATGGCTGGTCCAGGTTAGGTTTGCAAAATTGTAAACAAATCACAAAAATTTCAATAACATTATCCTTTGAACTTATCAGATGAAGGTAGATGATTGGTCACCATGCAGAGCATCATGTTTGGGAATAAACAAACAGTTGTTGTGACGTGTCTGGGCTGATGTACTGTCATGCATGGTGGTGAAGATGTTTGATATTATCCATTATAGTTTGTATATTATTTGTACTTGTTTTGCAGCCACAAGACCAGGAAAACTTAGTCACCTGGACAACAACAAACACCACTTTATACTACAATATACTAAAGACAATTGAGGGGCCAACTGTCCAGCACCTTAAGCTGTTACGCCAATACTAATCCTTCCGCAGCTGGTGGAACTGGAAACGCAGAGTAATACATATACAGAGGCCCAGTGGTTTCCATCCGTTATCACCATTTGTGGAATACTTCTAGTCCAATCAGATTACTCGGTCAGAACTGTTGCGCAATTCAAGTTAGTTATCGCTCCTTAAGGTGATTCTACATGTTACTAATTTGCAGGGTGTTAATTTTCTTTACTGGGTTTCTCAATGGTGGTTTACTTTTCGAAAGGAATGACTACATATTAAAAACTGTTGCTTTTTCTTTATTAGGACTTTAAAAAAAAAAATAAAATAAATAAAATAAAAAGACACTTATCCAACAAAAAAGATGCACACACTAGAAGATGCAACATGATAAAGAATGACACATACTTTGCCCCAGTCTCTCTGACTGGACGAGCTGGCAGATGCCATCTTTGCTTTCTTCTTGCTTTCTTTTAGTTTCTCTCCAGCCAGAACAACCTCACTCGCGTCATTCCGACACTCAGGGCAATACCTACACGAGACGGGGGGGGGGGGGTTGGTAAATAATAGATAAATTAAATCTGACCTATATTTCAGACACTCCTCCTACAGTTAATGTAACTTGATTCCTTCTTTCCCTCTCACTCATGCTAGATGTTACTTATCCTGTTAAAGAGTCATGGGAGGCCTGGCACCTATCCCAAGGGACTCCGGCCATGAGGTAGAATACACCCCAGACGGGTTGCCAGTCCATCTTAGAGGACAAGCAAACTTGCACACAGGTAATTTGGAAACGCCAATTAGTCTAATCCTCACATATTTGGACTAAGGGAGGAAACTCACCAAGCACAGGGAGAATACAGACCTCTCCCTGTAGACCATAGATAAAGCTAAATACTTTGTTACTGTGCCACTGGAAATTAATTCAGCTTCATGTAGTTCACTTGATAGAAATGCTGTTCTGAAGCTCCTCACCAGTCCTCATCAGTTGGGATTTTGGTGAGAGGCGGGTTGAGACAGTATGTGTGGAAGGCCATGTCACACTCATCACACAGCAGTTGCTTGTCCGGGTCCTGCTTCACCCCACACACACGGCAGTTACACCAGCGGCAGTTTTTCTTGAGGTCGTCCTTACAGTGTTTACACTCTGGCCCATTGGACCCTAAACAAGAACAAAAACAAGATCATTGACACACATTTTGATTTGACTTAAATGAAACGTCATACTCCAATGGCATTTGAAGGCACATTTTGGCAATGTATTAAGGCAAGAAATTAATACTGAACAATAAGCAACTTACTCTTCAGAGGGCTGTCAGAAGTGGCTCCAGGTCCCTCAGAGCTTCCAGCTTCTTCAATTTTGTAGATTTCACTTACAAACAAGATCCGGCAATCGGTCAAAGAGTCACCAGCATCCCTGTGGAACAACCACCAAGTTGCAATTTTAAAATAGAATCTGTATAGTTGTGTTTCTATATACACACTCATGTAAACACAAAAGCAGTAGCGCAAGCATGAATATGCACTGCGTTTAGGGGTACAACAATTAATTGTCGTTATCTACTAAAATCATTAATAAAATACTTAAAGTACTTGTGCGAACTGTGAACACTGACATAGGTGTTCGGCTTACTGGAGTGAAGTGAGTAATAGGAAACACCAAAACAAAAATCTGAGTATGGGAACATTTCACTCTTAAATTGAGCAAAAGCCTCATGCCAAGACTTCCTCATGGCAAAATACAAACAAAGGCTGAAACAGGAAGTTCCGGTTCAGAGGGAGGTTGCGCACTGGACAGACCAATCAGTGGCCGCGTTACAGGACGCACTCGATGACGTAAACTGGGACATGTTCCGAAACAGTTATGATGACATCGAAGTGTTTACGGAAGCGGTTGTGGGATTCATCGGGAAACTAGCGGGATGATACTGTGCAGAAAACGAACATCAGAACGTTTCCCAATCAGAAGCCGTGGGTGGATAAAACTATCCGCAACGCTCCGAGATCTCGCACCGCTGTTTATAACGCGGGACTTGCGTTGGGGGACATGGACCTGTACAAGGCTGTGTCATACAACGTCCAGAAGGTGCTGATGAGGGTGAAGGAGGCGAAGCAGCGCTACGGGAGAAAACTAGAGTCACAGCTCCTGGAGGGAGCCTGTGGCAGGGACTAAGAACAATAACGGACTATAGAGCACCAACATCCAGTCTGACGAACGCGGACGTGACTCTGGCAGACGAGCTGAACACATTCTATATTCGCTTCGAGGCTGCAGCTAAAGACGCTAGCGATGCTGACGACACCGTAGTGGTGGGCCTGATCACGAACAACGATGAGACGGCCTACCTAGACAAGATTGGAAATCTGGAGAAATGGTGCCAGAGGAACAATCTCCTCCTGAACATCAGCAAGACAAAGGAGCCGATAGTGGACTTTAGTACAAAGCAGGGAGAGGAACTACCAGACCCACGTCATCAACGACAACTCAGTGGAGAGAGTGGACAGCTTTCGATACCTCGGTGTTCACATCACGCAGGCCCTGTCATGGTCCTGTCACATCAACACCGTGGTGAAAAAGGCCCGGCAGCGTCTCTACCACCTCAGACGATTGAGAGACTTCCGACTGCCCTCCAAGGTGCTCAGGAATTTCTACTCCTGCACCATAGAGAGCATCCTGACGGGAAACATCACGACCTGGTTCGGAAACGGCACCATGCAGGACAGACGAGCTCTACAGAGGGTGGTGAAATCAGCTGAGCGAATCATCTGCACCGAGCTCCCTGACCTGCACTCAATCTACAGCAAGAGGTGCTGGACAAAGGCCAGGAAGATCGTGAAGGACCTCAGCCATCCCAGCAATGAACTGTTTTCTCTGTTGCGGTCTGGAAAGCGTTTCCGCTCCCTGAAGGCCAACACAGAGAGACTGAGGAGGAGCTTCTTCCCGCAGGCGATACGTTCTCAACCACAACCACCACACAGGACTAATACCATTTTCTAAAAGCATCCACAATCATGACATTGGCTCTCGCACTCATCCTGGACACCCATGGAAATTCATGCGATTTTCACACTTCTTATTTATGTTTCATTCTTGGATCATGCACACAAGTCACTTTAATAATAAGTCACTTTCATGCATATCTGCACACCCCCCAGTCATTTTTCTTTATTTACAAAAATTCCATATTTTCTATTGCACAGAATATTTTAGTTGTACAGAAATATTTTTTACTTTATTTTACCTAGCTAAAAAAATTCTATTGTATTTCTTTTTTATTCATATTTATTCTTATAAATAAGCTTTTACTTTTAAGGTCACTGGCAGTCGTGTAAGCATTTCACTGCATACCGTACTGTTGGAAAGGTTTCACACTAGAAGAGAATGACTTATTTCTCAGTTTTTGTAACATTTCAATTGAAATTACCATATGGCAGCTTTAAACTTTTATTAGTAGTTATAGTTTATTACTGCTACTTCACTTTTCAGTGGTTTTAGATTTTGTTTAATCGGAAAAGTTCATGAATAAACATTTTAATGACGTTTTAATCTTTATTGTTAGTTACCACATACACATAACCTTAAGCTAATTTTAAAAACAGAGCTAAATAAGAGCTATTGAGTAATTGTGATCATTGTAATCCGATTAATCGTTTCAGTAATCAAAGGATAAATCAGGCCTAACAGTGTTGCAGCCTTAACAGGAATACGTTTCCACCACAAGGTTAAAAATCCTTTACCAAATGACATTGGCATTTTACATCACAGCTCCACCTACCCGAGCAGTATTTTGCCAAAAATCTCCCGCTGAGTGCGCGTCTCCCTCTTCCTCTGAATCTGAGCGTCGTACCAGTAGCCACGCTCTTTTGGCTCATCAGGGTTGTAGTTGACCATAACCACCATGCCCTCCTCAAGCTGGTGCCACTGGTAGACAGTGCGGGCACGTGGGCGCACATCCTTTCCCTGGAGCTGTACAACTCCGTTCTCCGGGTAACTGCAGGACATGAAAATGTAGTTTGTATGTGCTCAATACAACAAGGACAAAATAAGGAGACACTTTCTCTTTTTAAAGACAGCATAAGAAATGGCTAATCAGAAGTTACTGTGTTTCATTGTTGGATTTGTTTGCTTCATACAAGTTATACTATATGATTAGTTGCATTTAAAAAAAAGGACTAATAGATAACATTATTTACGTTCCCATATACAAACAAAGTTTATAAATCTTTTAATCATCTCTTTTCTGTCTTACATGTTAGACCATGTAGTGCTATGTTCCACCCATGATTATTTTTAAAACTTCATTCTAAATCTTTCCCAGTGATTTTAATATGCACTTTCTACTGCCATTTTATTTGTGAATTCTTCAAATCTGTCAGTAAAAATTTTACTTGAATATATTCTCCTCTTGGCAATATCATCACACAGTGATGCAAGAAATGTGTGGGAAATAAGCTCACTCTTCATATTTGATGTGGTACCGGATCTCATCCTCTCCATCTGTTTCCATACTTTCATTTTCTGCAGCTTTAGGAGTCTTTGTCACATTTACGATCTGAGCCTCAAACCAAGCACCCATATTCAGGTCTCTGGCATCCACAAGCTCGTTGATCTGCAGAACATCAATATGCCATAATTTATATTTTGTAATTAACAATTAATAAATCATAATTAATAAGAATATGAACTGAAGGAACTGTGGAAATATAATGTATAATACAACAAACAGTCTGTTTATAATTTAAGATGTTAACTACTTAAGATGTAAGGAGCAAAATAATGAGGTTCATAGCACACTTTACCTTATAGAGGCCAAAGCCCGGGTCGATGAGGTCACTCTGGGCTGAGGTTCCAGCATTCTGACCCTCACATTCTCCATGAGTGGAGCTCTTATCCGACTCACTCGGACCTGAACCGCAGCCAGAATCGGAGTCTGAGAGCTCGGCCTCCTTGTCTTTGGGCAACGAGACTGCAGGAAGTGCCTGTCTCACGAGTAGCTGAACAATGTCATTCAGGCCCACATTGTAGTCAAAAATAGTGTGGCCATCTTCCATCTGTAACACAATTCAAACTGGAGTGTCTAAACATTTGCTTTTTACTAAATGACAACCATACAAAAATCAGATCAGAAAATATGTCATACATCTGCATCCATTAGCCTTCAGAAACAAGTTATTTCTTTTGGAGGATTGGGTGTTTATTTTTAAAATAAATAAGTTTTTTTTCCCCATGCAAGAGCAAGTGGTTGAGTAATTTTATGAAAGTAGACTAACAAAACCGATTACTCAGCCTTAAACCATAAGTGTAATTTTATACACAAGTTTAAATCACTTATTTCCGACAGCACCCTAAAAAAACTAAAACATTAAAAGAAAAAAAAGAAAAAAAAAAAAAGAATTTTATACATAAAGATAAAAGATACGTCAAACAAATAGGACAAAAGTAAAAGCACCAATAAACGTTATCCACCCCAATTGAGACTTTAATGGTCATAACATTTAAATGAGTCCATAAATACATTTCACATATTTTCCCATCATGTTATAGTTATTTTTATCTGACCTGTTTGCCTCTGTAAAAGAGCCTCTGTCTCTCAGGCTCAATGTTGAAAAGCTCCATGATTCGCAACCTCAGTTCATCCACCTTAGTGAGTTTGGACAGGGAGTCGACCCGATGGGTCTCCTTACCATCCATAGTGCGTACCTGGATCCACATTGCAGCAGCCCTACAACAACAAAGATCAAATATTTAAAAATAAATAACTCGACTGCACTTTATATTGAAGGAGAAATAAACCTGAAAAGCTCTATGGGTCAAAATTGAGGTTTTAGCTAAAGAAGAATCCACCCTGATGACTTGCACTCTAATCTTTGTCTGATTCTCTGTGGTGTCCAAGATTGAACATAATCTCTCTGTTAAGTTACACTCTGATTACGGCATCCTACATTACCCACAATTCCATTCCCCTGCCTACTGGTTGTGGTGTCTGTGGGACTTGGCTCTTGCTTCATATGCATATCCTCCTTTTAAATGCTTTTCATGGTAGTAATGCTGTTGATGCCAGCACACTTGACATGTAGCAAGTTGCTTGAGAATGTTTTGTATAGCTACTCTGATGTCTAAAAAGGGGAAAAAAACTGATTGTTCTTTTGTTTTTGGAGCGACAAACAAATAACAGTAAGGCTACACTAATAATGTTACCCTATGACGTCAAAGAAACAACAAACGTCTCACGGGATTAATGAACATCCACCCTTAACCAATAAATCAGTACAGCAATCATTGGAGATCAAGATATTGCATGTGTTGTATAGTTGAGTTTTTGTCTTTAAGTGTAGAGACACTTAACTCCATCCGTTTATTCGGGCGGAAGTGCGCTCAGCCGCCCCCTGCTGTCTAGTTGTTGTATGACAGATATAAACACTCCCGGGCTGGCACAACCTCCAGGATTAAGCCTGCTAGTGTAACGCGGGTTATTACTAATAGTGCAAGAAAATACCATTCATAAATTATAAACGTCGTAATTCACATTTATCACGGTTACTAAGCGCGTAGTGAAATGTTTTTCTGATCTACACAATTTAGTTTAAAATGTCCTTTGTTGGTTTAGTCATTGTTCACCCTTAATGCTTTAGCCATGCTAAGTAAGCTGTATGCGGAAATACCAATTACAGTAAAGTTCGGAGTTTTTTTTTTTTAAGTTTTAGTTTAAACAACACGAGGAAAACAAAGTTAGTTAAATTTAATTATTTAAAAGGTAATAGACTGGAGTTAACCGAACTAACCGACATTTAACCCCATTCAATAATCCTGAATATATTCACAATTAGACCATAATTAAGTTAAACCCTTAAAAAAAACGCAATTCAGTTGTAGCTTTATTTACTATTAGAGAAGCTAACATTACATTTAACCTCTTACTCAAATTCAGTTTGCAGGAGTCTCAAGTTCAGCTTAGTAACGTTACAAAAGGAAAAAAATACTTTTAAAAGAAACTCAACTAACTCAAATTAGTTACAAACTACAGCACAAAGTTCTCATTCTCAAATCCAGCTTAACGTATGATTCAACTGTTAATTATATTTTCAACAATAAAGGCAAGAACGAAAGTTACAATGCGAACCTTTTAACTAAAAAAAAAAACACTAAAATTAGATGTTCACAGTTACCTCTGTCTTGACGTCCACCCGAAACAAGAAAGCAACTAGTTATAATTCAGTAAACACGCGTCAGACTGGAATATTAAAACTCTTAAACCTGCACTACATAAAACCTCGTACAGCGGCGATTCAATAAAAAAATCGCTCGAACAACGTGTTTTCCCCTCCTGCGGCAGGCGATGTCGCGATTCTATTGGCTCCTGTTGGACGAAATTCGTGCGCAGATTGGCTTAGACAGCCGTCAATCACGTCTCTGACCGGAGCTTTAGGCTCAGCGCGCGAAATCAAGTTCTCGCGGCAGCACGTGCCTACGTTAGGGTATGTATCGCGAGATTATGCTAATATAACGACCTTTTATGGACACAAACATCGTTATGGTCTTTAAAAACACTGTAGGGTTTTGTAGTTATATCACACTATACATAGAAAGAGAAACGGTATGATATTTAGTCAAATATATATATAAAAAGTAAAGCATTTAACTACTCTTAAAGTATTTTTTTTAAACATTAAATTTCTGGAATACTAATAAGCACCCCATCACCACTAACTGTGAGACTCAGATTCGGCCAAATCCCGCCTTCTGCGCTAGGATTGGTCCATGGGACATACTCAAGGCTTCACGGGTCCAATCGAGGTCCTGCGCGTGATTACAACCTACTGACCAATCCTAACGCGTACTGGCGTGTTTGTTCTTTGTGTTGATTGGCGGGAGAATGTGAGACTGTCATAAATATCAAGATGGCGAAAGTAGTTGTGTTCTAATGTTTTTCAATCAGTATGTTTACTTTATTTTTTTGCCTGTATACACATAACCTAACCTTTCCGCAGTTGAGTGGGAACTAAAGTCATGACTATAGTAACGCACTATTCTACTTAATTAACTACTAGCATAACTGAAACTCATTGATATTAAAAAATACTGATAATTTGTTGTTTTTTCTTTAGAGTTCACTATTTTGATCTTAAACTATAAGAGTATGCAGCATATAAATATGTGTCCGATCATCCACCTAGGAATCTCTGTAGGCCAAAGGTGACTGATTGTATTTAGTCCCATTTTATAACTGTGGTAGGCCCTCCAGTCAACATTCACACATGTTGGCAATTTGGGAACACCAGTTAGCCTAATCCCAATGTCTTTGACTGAAAAGGGAAACCAGAGTACCCGTAGGAAACCCAGTAAGCACAGAGAGAACATGGAAACAACACTGTGAACACAGTCCCTCAGGCGGGAATCGAACCTTCGACCGCGGAGGTACAAAATGACAGTGCTATCCATTGGGCCACGGTGCCACTATAAATATGTGCACGGAATAATAAAAAAATCTCAGGACTTGCTGTTATTTTTAAATAATAGAGGATGTGATGCAAAGTTAATTATTTCGTATATAAGCACATCCTGAATTGTTTAATTTATCTTATACCACAGCAATTTTCCTCCTATAATGATGTCCCTTCATTCTCTCTTTTATTAATTTTACAACTTGCTGGTGTACCTTAATTAAATTCCCACCTGTATGTACTGTACAATCATTGTGCACATGTACATCGAAACAGTATACTCTTATAATTTTACAAAAGTTTTTACCTCATTAATGTACCTTACTGTGCAGGATATTTCAGATCCTCACCTGACTGCACTATTATAAACAGTGTTTATTAATTAATTAATTAATTTATTTATTTATTTATTCATTTATTTATCTTTTTATGTATGAATTGACTGATTTTTATTTATTTTTTTATCTGGCCTTAATATTCTTCTTCACCTTGTTGCTTGTAGGTTGTTGTATAATCTGTAAACTGTCAATGTTACAATTTCCCTTTGGAATTAATAAAGTTTATCTATCTAAGTTTATCTATCTATCTATCTATCTATCTATCTATCTATCTATCTATCTATCTATCTACTGTAATTTATTATAAAAATACATTCTGCCTTTTCTCCAGTTATAGATGCAGTTAATGTAGAAGACGAAGATTATTTACTTCACAACATTTATATGTTCCTACTCCACAGAGTCCAATATGTTGCACTTCCATGTTTCTACAGTACAGCACAATCCAAAACACTGGGTCCAGAGTAAGACTTTTATGTTCCTATGGCATCATTACACCCACCATAGGTTGTGCTACATTCTTGGATGCATGCATGCATTCAGTTGATTGTCATTCACCAACCTAACTACTAGACGTCACTAAATCGTACACAGGGAACCTTTAATGCAATTCTTTGTATCATATAATATACACATTTTTATACATATTGTAACAGAACTTTGTTATGGTTGGGAATGTTTGTTTTATACTATCAATCTAGCAAAACAAGGAATTGTTGTTAAAATGATTATGCATATTGTTCTGTACTTATTTGATTGCATCTCCTGATTGAGTGACATCTACACATATACAAGTGCAGCAGGATGTTTGGACTAAACTGTAATAGTGGTCTAGATTGTAATAGCAACTTTAAGCAATGAAATATATACAGGAAAATATAGTTGGTGATAATTACAAACTGTACTGGACACTGACACTTTACGACTGGAGTTGAAAAACAATGCTGTACAGGATAAGGGGTATAGAGAATGAGTTTGAAGTATGAAAAGTTACAGACCTATTATTGCCAGATGCAGCTGTTTGGCATTTTTATCGGTTATGTACAATTATCAGGTCCATAGATTCCATAGAGTTCAGTGTATCTAACAAATATTAAGTTAAATGATGATGTATTTATTTATTAAAATGACTTTTATTCAGATATGGGAAGTTTAGGGGCCAAGTCAACACTTTGAATTCTGTTATTTTTCTAAAACCATTTCTGAACAACATTTACTGTGTGGCAGGTCATATTATCCTGCTGCAAGAGGCCATTGCCATTAAGGAATACCTTTTCCATGAAAGGGTTTACTTGGTCTGCAGCAATGTTTAGGTAGATGATATTTGTCAAAGCAACATCTACATGAATACCAGGACCCAAGCAGAACATTGCTCAAACGATCATCTGCTAATTCAAGCGAATCTTACATTCGCTTAGCTTGCCTTTTTCCCATAGTGCTGGTGTCATCTCTCTCTTCAGCACCAACATTACCAGAAATTAACCTTTACAGCACTTTGTGCTCCAGAACTTGTCTGCAGAACTGGACCTAATTGGCTAGCTTTTGAGAGAGAGAGAGAGAGAGAGAGAGAGAGAGTTTTACAGCATAAATAAAAATACTTACACATTCCTTAGGCAGATCTGTACATGCAGTGCAGTATAGGGAATTACGTACATGACAGTTATTCTGCACCTCCTGTCTATCAAGCCACTGATTCTCTATTTGATCACAATACAACACAGAAAGAATCTTTTGGAGTGTCTTATCCATCCTTTGCAGACGTCTTCTCTGACGTCCTCACATACTGCATACATGACGTATTTTATTGAAATGGTTGAACTTTTCCCTATACTACTGAAGTCAACATTAACACAAGAGCAGCTCGATAATTCAGTACACATTTACAGAAATAAAAATACTGTGTGATAATAGACATTTCTAGAAAACATGATTGATAATATGACAACTAGTTCATCCATTTTGCAGGTAATGACATACACTGGACTAATTTTTTAAATGTGTTTGGAGGGTGAGACTATTCAACAGAAGCAATACGTTGTACATTGGACAGATGTGTGCATAATCAATTGCATGAAAGTACAAAAGCACTTGCAATTTGTTCAAAAGAATAAGAAATTGCTTCTGTGATGTGCACAAGCGACTAAATGAAGTAAAGTTTGTATAAATGGTTTATTAGAGTCTATCATCACTGGAAATTTGCCGCCATCTAGCGGTCATATAGTCAGGCTGAATCTTAAATACAGTATTGTATAGTTATTTAAATAGCAATAAAAGACATTGGCACAGGCCACAAAAGTATGGGTTAAAATTTAAGTAAAATAAACATACATAAATTGACAAGAGGTTCGGCAGTCTATAACATAGTTTAGTTTTAGACTACTGTAGTTTCTGTGTATTGTTGCATTTCTTTGAAGAAGATTTTGAATAAAGGTTTTCTGCTTTAAAATTTATTTTGTGAATATGGAATTTAGCTTAAAATGACAACAAGATTTATGATATAAAACTGTGTTTTTCTGTGTAAAGTAATGGGAAGGAAACAGTGAGGCAATGAAAGTAGTAGACAAATTCTTTCCATTACAGTATAATGAAAGCACCAAAACAAGTGTAAAGCTGTTTCAACATCAAGACCACAGACACTACAGACACATATCAATGGCAAATTATTATTATTATTTTTTATTTATGGTTTTTTTTTTTTTTTTTTGGCAAATGGTATTTTGTTGGATAATATCGAATAATATCGATAATATCACTATATAGTAGTGAATTATAAATTGGATTACCTAATGTTCATTTTCTTTGGCAATGTTAAAGACTATGTAGAGGTAAAAATATCATCTCATATTTGACATGAGTTTAGGTTTTGTTAGGTTTTGTAGGTATTTTTTCACCACATGCAATTAAGACAAATATTATTCATTATACACCTGTAAGTTATGCACATTTAATGAGCTTTATAAGTTGTAAATAACATTTGAAATTATTTCTAGTATTTGAAACACAGACAATATTAGCTGTTTTCCTTCCTTTTTTTCCTTCCTTTTTCCACACTGCGGTTAAAACTATTTTCAGTCAAAGTATGTGTAATCAAATCTAATCTACCAGTTAATTAAAAAAAAAAAAACAACAACATTCAAATGATTTAATCTTTATTGTGCTCAGCTAGGCAACACGGTGGTGTAGTGGTTAGCACTGTCGATTTGGGTCACCTCCAGGGTCCGGGTCCGGGTTCGATTCCAGGCCAGGCTCGGTTTCTGTGTGCATGGAGTTTACATGTTCTCCCTGTGCTTGGTGGGGTTCCTCCCACAGTCTAAAGACGTGCAGATTAGGCGTTCCCAAATTGCATGTAGTGTGTGTGCCCTGCGGTGGATTGGCACCCTGTCCATAGAATACAGGATTATTTATGTAAAAGTTGGTTTTGTAGAAACTTTCTGTGGTTATGTGGGAGCTCGTGGAAGCTCACTTTTACCGCTAAGTGTCTAAAAGCCGAGCCCTTACATTTTACATGCGGTTAGATTAACCGTGCTTTCATGAAGAGCGTCCGGTTTAACCGCAGTAGTACAGCAGGTGTACTGTACACGTGTACTACTACAAGCTTGTGGAAGCCATTAAATATTACATGTTCCGCTTATTTAAAATGGGGCCGTCGTACTTTTGATCTTTGACCCAGTGATGTCACGGTATTCCCAAACAAATTCCTCTTCCTGTTATTTTTTTGTACGGAAGTAACCAACAGCAAACAGTGTTACAGACTTAGAGGTATGTTTTTAAATTCTTCAGTAGTGTTTGTTGTTGTTTGCTTGCTGGTCAGCTGTTCAGTGGTTTCAGAGTCGCGTGTTTGTCTGTGTTTGTGCTGGCGTGTGTCATATTCCGAGTCAGATCGAAACCGTACTTTAGCAGTGTATTTCCTTCATTTGAAGGAATCACTCAAATTTGATTTAATTTAAGCTCTAGGAAGCTGAGAACCCTTAATTCATACATCGAACAAATCCTTAAAGAACCCTTTAACAGCTCGAGTAAAAATGAAGTTAAACTAAACCTTCAAAACCAGACAGGTGTTACACGTTTAAAATAGCAACACATTGCAAACTTCTGCATAGAAGGAAGTTTTAAAGACTAAACAAATACTGTTCTAATAATAATAATAATAATAATAGAAATAATAATAAACATTTAAATAGGAACTATATACTATTTTCAGTCAGATATTAAAGTTTTCACATTCATGACCATTATAATGCAAAAACACTCATTTCCAGATTTGAAAATCATAAAAAGAATAACAAGTGTTTAATTTAGAACATCTTCATTAACGTATAACATTTTTAATTTTTACCGTTTCATGATACTGTAATAAATTATTGAAAAGGTCCAGAATTTTTCACAAGCTATGGAGGATTTAGCTTTTCATAACCTTGTCAAGGACATCAAGTTCACTTTTTCCTCTAGTGTGCTTTTTTTAATTGTACGCTTGCCACTGTGGGTTGATTTTAAATGTAGATGATACTGTTAGGTAAACTAATTATTTAGTTTAGTATTTCTTAAATTTTTATCTTAGTATTGATACATTTTTCTATTTATTTATTTTTTTCAAAAACTGATTAGTGCGATCACATTAAGAAACAAATAGACATAAAATAGATCTGTTTCTTTTGCAGAGATATGAATCGGTGTTATCACCCTGCTGGATCAGTACCCCTTTAGAGCCACAGGAATGAACATGTGTGCTGGGCATGGTGGTTTCGCCAACATTCATACTACACTAAGAATACAATGGCAGAAGAGACGGCACTGGTGGATGAAAAGAAGCTGACAGAGCTCTGTGCGAAACCCAGCGCTTTGGTGAATAGCCTTCCAGAAAGATTGATTTTAGGATCAGGAGTCACTGAGAACACAGGTGCTGGATGTCTAATAATGGGTTCCTCCCTACAGCCAAGCAGGGGAACCTCTGAGGTATTAAACACTCAGAAAGAACCACCTAAACGAGATGATAGCTACCCATCCTCTCTTCGCTCCACCTCCACTTCTTGCACGTCCTCAAGTTCCTACAGTCTAGAAATCAGTTTATCCACAACCAATAACAGTGACAAAGTATCTAGACCACTACCCCTAAAGACACCTTCAGAGAGCAGAGATGGTCAAATCCATGAAGCCAAGCCCCCAAGTCCCATGGTCTGTGAGAAATCAGTTCCTTCAGTAACAAAGTCATATAGACCTTCAGATCTCAATCCACTTCAGGAAAAGGAGCAGGCAACAAAATTAAAAGTCAGGCAGTGCCTAGATAAACATGGCAGTTCTGAGATTGTAACACCCAAGAGTCCAAGTACAGAATCCAGACTAGAGAAGACATTTTTGTCCAGCTCTAGTGATAATGGCAAGGTAGGAGCTCAACCAATGTCAACAAACCAGTCACCTAAAACAACTTGCACTCAGGACGTTGGAAAGCATGACAACAGTACAGGAATGAAGGCCAGACAAGAGGAGGAGGGCATGTTTTATGCATTTGTAATCTTGCATGCACAAGAGGACTCTGATGAAGCTGTGAGACTTAAGGACAGGTTGGAGTCAACCTCCTCAACAATTGGGGCAACTTTCTCTGAGGACTTTGAAGTGCCTGGTCAGTCCACCTTTAGGTGTGTGGAGGATGCCATTGAGAACTCAGCCTTTGTCATGCTACTACTCACAACAAACTTTAACACTCGACTAAATGAGACAAGCGCAGATTCTGCACTTATGAACTCAATTGAAAAGCCACACAAATACAACACTGTTATCCCTCTGCTGCCCCGGGCCAATGGTTTGACTCGTAACCAAATGCCTTTCATTTTGAAAACTAAAAACCCACTAGATGAAACGAGGGACAGAAACATTTTTGAAAAAATGGTCCAAAAGGTCTTGGACTCGAGAACCATACAGAAACAGAAGTTATTGTGGAGTATGGCACAATCGGTAAAGAAACAAAGAGAACGACAGCAGTGGCTTCAGGAGGAGAGACAGTATTATAGTAATAATATTCGAGAGTCTACAAAGGTCAAGGAGTTAGAGGAGCAAGTACGGCAACTGCATATGCAACAGCAACGACTGGTACCTCCTTTTTCTGGAAGACCACAACCGTTTGGTCCTATGCCTGCCCAAAACCCAAGTCCAATGCCTTCCTACAACAGTGGGAGTATGTGGCAACAACCACCATCCAATATCCACATCGAGAATGCTAAATACATCATGATTGGGAATAACTCTACCATGACTGTGGGACAAGGTGCAGACTCTGGAGAAGAAGATGACTTCTAAAAATGTAAACACTCAATAAATCACAAAAATAAGTGCAATTCACATTAATATGAAACTGATTCTTTAGATTATCCAATGATTAACGTGACTCAAGAACCCAGGTTCATTATTACTCATGGGGTTTGATCAGATCTGTCCTTTAATGTCTGCCAATTTATTTGTTTGTTTGTAACTAAAGCAGTTCTCGTCTTTTGCATTTGACCGGCAAAAAAAAAAAATATCCCAACTTCCTTTTACTCTAAATTTGCCATTAATCATACTATAGTAGCCTCCATTTCTCGGCTTAGGGGACTTCACTCAATCCATTTGGCTGTGTATTCAACTAATTTTATATACCGGTTAGGAAGCTATTTCTGTTGATCCTCCTAGGATGTTCATAACTCTATCGTAGAAATGTTTTTTTTTTTTTCTTCTTCAAAAAACACAGAATGACAACATTGTTGACTAAATCTCAATCTAACAACTATCTGGTGGTTTGTTTGCTAAGAAGAACTGTAAACTGTTCTTATGCTGGCTGGGTTTTTGTCTTATGATCTTCACATCACCCTTTCATTCATTCTATTCATGAGAAAAAAATTCTCAGTTGTCTTGATTGTATTAAAAAAAACAACAACAGGGCTTGACCCTTCTGTTTCCTTTTGTATTTTATATATAAAATATATTGTTATTTTAAAAGAGGGTGTTTTTCAAAACTGTAGTGGCAGTGTACAGTATTCTGAGCAATTCTCAATTGTCTGTAAATTTATTACACACGGGAAAACCCAAAGTCAACATGTATCTACAAATACAGTACTTAACAGAGACTTCTTGGGCTTGGTTTTGGATGGCTTGGAGCAAAAAATGAGAGAGAACATCATCAGCATAATATGCATATTAAATCACTTAACACACCTGTGGCAGAAGGTCGAGACTATGATGTTGAAGATTGTTTATGAGACACTTGAATTACAAATGAAATTTGGTGCATTTATCCATATTAATAAGTTATTCTGTACATTATTTTTAAAATTAGTTTTCTCAATAGAACATCTGATTATTTTACACTCTATGGGTTATTTGTGTATTACGGTGTGATTGTGATATCCAGCATATTAATAAAAAGCTTACTTAATTTTGTCAAGGCTGTTATAACAGAAATGTGGATTATCAGAAATCAATTGTCAGTGTAAATTATCCGTGTTTTTTCTCATCTAGAAAACACAGACTTTTTGTCATATAGATTTTATCAGCTGAACCAGTTCAACTGTTAAGTCACATTACTTCCACCCATTGTCTTCTTACTTTTTCTAAGACTTGACATTTATTTTGGTGAGCTTGTTTTTAGAAACAAATACAGTATTGGGCATTACGTGGTGAGTATATAGTGTTGATATATTCACTGTGGCTACAATATACTGTACATTTCTGAGAGTGTGGAGCAAACCTGTAGATTGTTCTTTTTTTTTTTTAAATAAGTGTATAAATATCTATACAGTAAAAAGGAATCACAATAGAACCATAATTAACGTATATGAGTGTTACAGCAAAATAGTAAAAAAAAAAAATATGGTGGTGTGATATGGCCTGATGCACACTTCGATGTACATTGCGAAAAAATAAGTATACAGCCTCTCTGTACACACACACACACACACACCGATTCACAAATAATAATGCTATTTTCTGATCAGGAAGAGCTTTTTTTGTTTTTTTTTTTGTTGACATTTTTGTGTTTGCAGCACAATCCAGAAGTGTTAAGATGAGACAAAAAGGCTGAATAATTGTAAATTTGCACGTGAACTCGCTCTGTTAAAACGTGGTCGTTGGCCCCGCCTCCGGAAATGCGTCACAAGGTCAACACTTGTGCTTACAGGGGTTACGTGACCAAGATGGCGGCCTCCTTGTGGCACTGTTATCAGGTGAGATTTTTCTCATTAAATCCTTTGTACACGCGTGACCGGAGGTGTGTATATTTACTGAAATGTTATGCTTTTAAATAAACAGTTATTTAGCATTTGTAAGGATTCTGCAGTAAAGCGAAGCGACCAGTGGTTGCAGCTAGCTAACGTTAGCATGCCATGCCGGTGAGCCGATTTTTATTTTGGACCTTTTTTCCCATTAAGTTTTTTTTTTTTTTTTTTTTGCTTTTTTTGTGGGGGCATATTTATTTATAGGGATTTTATTGGTTTGATCTGTGTAAATGTTGGGCGTATGTGATGTATCTCACATAAGAGCATTGTCATTGCTGTAGAGAAGACTGATTAGTAAAGCGCGTGCCTGCATCATGTCCCGTGCAGTGCAGACTGTCAGTCTGTGACGCGTTTAATGTGTTGTAGTGTACAGTTTGTGGTGTGTTGTCTATTTGTTTTGGTACAGTTTTTATTTTTATGTTAAGTTAGCGGTTGTATGCTCTTCTGACCTCATTTATAATGAATGGGAGAAATAAATGTACACCGATAACCTAATATGACATTCAGTATAACTTTATTATGCGCCATAATAACCTCCTTTGACAAGGAGAAGAAAAACTGCTGGTTTCCTATTGGGTGGCACAGTGGTTAGTGATGAGCACTGTGGCCTCGCACCTCCAGGGTCAAAGGTTTGAGTCCCAGCTTTGGGTCTGTGTGTGGAGTTTGCATCTTCTCCTTGTGCTTGGTGGGTTTCCTCCAGGAACTCCGGTTTCCAAAGACATGCAGATTAGGCTAATTGGCATATCCAAATTGCCCAGCGTGTGCGTGTGTGTGCCTGTACCCTGCAATGGTTTTGCACCCTGTCCAGAGTCTACCTCATGCCCGAGTCCCCTGGGATAGACTCCAGGCCACTCGTGATCATGTACAGGATAAACAGTATAGAGAATGACTGACTGAGATTGAATGAAATTTGAATATGTACTTGTACTTTGGGTCTGTTTAATGTTTTTGACAACTCTCTCGTTCTCTCTCTCTGATTTCAGCACTGTGTCAGGAGGAGTTTAGTATTACTCACTACACGCACTTGTTTGTCCATATATGACCGCTCTCATGTTCATAGGATATGTGGGTCTGTCACAAGTGCCTCACAGGTTTGAACTATTCTGATTTCACTTTTTACCTAGTTTTACTGTTTGAAGGGTCGGTTAGATATTTCAATAAGGATACATTATTATCTTGTGCTTGTTCAGGTTCGGTATTTATCTGCGGACAGAGGAGGGCGAAAAGGCTTCTTAGGTGAATTTTTGGACAGCGTAAAGCAGGAGCTGAACAAAAACAAGGAAATGAAAGAGAACATCAAGAAATTTCGTGAGGAGGCCAAAAAGCTGGAGGAATCTGAGGCACTTCAACAAGCCAGGCGGAAATATGTAAGTTCTTGTTTTAATGTTATTAATTATTTAGTCATTAAGTTTCATTCATACAGGATATATCACAGGTTGTCATATTAAACATTCTATGTGTACTACATGTAATTTAGTTAAATACATAGGGATTGTTTGACTTTTTTATAAAGTAAATTGCAAATATAGATTATGGATTTATCAATAGATGCAGATAAGCGTGATACAACAAATCACCCCGAAAACACGTCATTGCTTTGCTATTGCTGTTGACGTTATATTTTGTTTGCTTTAAAATAACTTAAATGGGTGCTTTATCCTGCTCTGATTATTTCAAATTGTTGAATTGTTTGTAGCACGTTTATAAGGAGAGTTCACTATGCTGGCATGAGCATGGCAAGGGGAGAGAAGCCTCTGCACAACAGCTGTTTGCTGTGCAGTAACTGTCATGTTGTTTATGCAATAAGTCTGCAAAGCCGAGGCCTTTAGTGTACACAGAGAAATAAATGTTTATTAATTGTTTACATGAGTAAAATAGTGCCTTGATTTAAGTAACATTTTATTTCTTTCTGTGTCTTGTAACATTCCTGTGTTAAATCATCTCTCTGTAGAAAACCATCGAGTCTGAAACAGTAAAGACTTCAGAGGTACTGAAGAAGAAGCTGGGGACGCTGTCAGAGACGGTCAAAGAGGTGAGTATACTTGCACAGAACATTTAGGAAGGATACAGTATGTGGAAAAGCAATGGAAAAGTACTAAATATTGTCAAAAAAAGTTAGTAAACTGTAACTTTCTTACTACTGATTTGGCAGCCTTTACCCCCCCCCCAAAAAATGTACATGGTAATAATAGATTTACTTCAAATGGTAATTATTGTCCAATTAAATACCTAAATTGTACAATAGATGCAAATGCGTAATTAGTGACAGATGTATACAGCAGTTTCCTTCAGCTCCAGTTATAAAGCGTCAGTGTCCAGCACAGATTGTAATCCTCCAACACCTAAACACACCCGCCTCGTAATTAACCATTCCATTATCTATGTTTGAGCAGAAGAATTACCAAACTGTGCTGGCCAGTGACCCTCCAGGACTGGAGCTGAAGAATCTTGTATACAGTGTATAATGTGCAAGTGTATTATTAATCATCATAAGTCAGGTTGTGTTTACAATGTATTGACGTTTGGATGCATTATAAATCAACGTCATGCTTGTGCGCATGCCTGTAGGGTTTAGAAGAAGTCGGTCGCTCAGACATTGGGAAAAAAATCATGGAGGGAATGGAGGAAGCTGCAAAAACAGCCAAGCAGTCAGCAGAGAGCGTTTCTAAGGGCGGAGAGAAGCTGGGAAAGACTGGAGCTTTTCGAGCAATCTCACAGGTTAGAATCAAAAGTCATAAGCTTTATGACAGTTTCACTTTGCTGCTCTTCTTGTTAGATGTGTCATAAACCCAGATGCTTATGTGTGTCTGTGTGCGTGTGTGTGTGTGACACTCCTCAGGGTATGGAGAGCGTAAAAAAGGAGATTGGGGACATTGGTCATAGCGGACCTTACAGAGCACCCACTATGTTACGAAAGAGAAGTGACTTCTCATCTAAAGCTGCAGAGGCTGAAGCCAAAGTCTTCGATGCAAACGAGTAAGATTAGAGAAGTTCTTTCTCCGCTTGTCTCTTTTTGTGTGTTGGAGGTGAAGGTGTTTTCACAAGAATATCTTACAGAATACGATAACCCGCCCCTCTCTGTTATTTCTGCTGTTATACCCCTATCTCACCTATGCGGTTTGACTATGCGAGGATCGATGCACGGAAAGATGGTAACCCAATCATAGTGCCAAAATTCGCGATGAATCATGATGAACCGTACTTATGGCCACCGCGCGAAACCGCGTAGGTGAGAAAGGAGTATTAGTAGTTAACAGATTACGGGCCAAACTTCGCTGAGTGATGATGGTAGAATAATTATAAAGGTCTTGACTAAAACAACATGCATGAGGAATCACAAAGGAGTTTTCATTTTCTGCAATGGAAAAGTACTCTAACTAGTTACTTTTATGAGAAAGTAATGCTGTAATGTAACTGATTACTTTTTAAAGACAGTAATTTTGTAATGTAATTAGTTACTTTAAAAAAATAACATCCCCCAACACTGTTATTGAGGTTAAGTGAAGGATGGCATCGGAATAACTAGCTGCATTAATAAATGCTTCTGTTTAAAGTCAATTTAAATGTTTGTGTCTGTGTATGTTTTCAGGGAGGCGACAGATGTCGTGCTTCACAAGGACTCGAAATGGTACCAGCAGTGGAAAGACTTCAAGAACAACAATGTAGTTTTTAACAGTAAGTCTCTTGTGCTCATCCTCAGTGTTGTCTTGAGGAAAGTGTGAAAGTTCAGCAGATTGTTTGTTCCAGCAGATGGCGCTATAGCCATTTATGTCTTCATCATTGGATGTGCTAAATGAAACTTATCTTTGAGCAGAGTATCATGTTGCTCTTGTTAATTTTAATACTAATGAAGGATTGTACTAATGTGTTAATTCACAGCAAGCTATATGAGCCAAAGTTGAAACCCTATGATTAATTCGGAATGGGGTAAAGATGAATAAACTGGATGTTATTTCATGCTGGTACGGACTGGGTGTCTGTCATTTATCTGTTCAGTTCACCGTAATTAAATTTTCTAAGCCACACAGTGAGGGATTGAGAGCTAACAGAACAATTTTTTTTACATTTAGGCATTTGGCAGACGCTCGTATCCAGAGCGACTTACAAAAAGTGCTTTAAATTAACATGGATACATACTTACACTGGGTTAACTATGTTAATAACTAAGTGCCATTAGTCAAACAACTGGGAAGATGGTTTTTCAAAATGTTGTATCTGCAGTGATCGTTTTAATTTCTCCTCCCCAGTGTCAGGCCGTTGACCACTGTCATCATGACCTATGCTATAATTTTATATGTGCACTATTGGAAATATTTTGCAAGGAAAGTTATGACCCATGAAAAGGGAGTGTTGATAGTCAAAGGACATTGTCCGCAAAGTATTATGCTGAAAACTGAGGTCAGTTAGGCAACATTGTGCTATGAGTCAGGGTTTTTGTATTGGAACATACAGGGCATAGCCAATTGTCATTGCAAAACAACCCAACAGGATTGTAACTATATTTCTGGGTATCCATAATAAACCTATTTGTTAGTGTGACTAATCACGGCAAAATAAAAGGCTTCAGTTCTCTAGGGAGCATAAAGATTGGACTTTATGACAGAATAATGAGGGAGGCACATGAAGTGATGCACCCATCATGCATAGTGACCGCTGTACAAGCCTCTGGAGGCAGCGTTATGATCTGGGGTTGGTCAAGTCTACACTCAGCAATGTTATGTGGCAAGAAAATTAAGTCCAGTGAATGACCAGGTTAATTACACTAATTCAAATTTCTTCCCTCATGACACGACCATATTCAAAGATTCAAGTTGTGTGTTTGCTGTTACCTTTACATGCTTGAGAGAATTATTTCTCACGATTCAAGAACCACTTCTTCACAGTTTGAGTCCTGGAATAGGGCCGAGTTTGAAGCTGTGAAGAATCATCATAAACGCACTTCAAACAGCCAAACAGACAATTTGTTATAAAAAAAACTGACAAAATGTTGAGGAAAAACCTAAATACAGACATTGATTAAAATCAGGAAATTTGCCCTAAAGTCCAAAACTGTATTTTAATAATAATAATAAAAAAAAACTTTTACTTTTTTTTTTTTATCTACAGGAATCTTTGAAATGAAGATGAAATACGACGAGAGTGACAATGCCTTAATCAGAGCGTCTCGTGCCATCACAGATAAGATGACAGATCTCATAGGTAAAGTGGATCAGCACCTCAGCTACATGTATTTTATAGACATTTCATAGGAAGGGATGTGATCTGGAGGTTGTGTTTTAGACTCGTATAACTGAAACAGCAAAAACAGGAAAAAAACTGGGCCTTTTATTGTGACACTGGCTGAACACCTAATGATTTATCTTGGTACATATAATTCACCTTTATGGTGCCTTTTTTAGACATCCATCAGACCCAGATAGTGAGCAGCCAGCAGATTTCTTATATGCATGTTTACGAAATACACATTTTACCTGATTTGATAGATTTATGAAAAAGCTCACTTTTTTTCTTAATGAAGCTATGTGTGGAAGTGGAGTTTGACAGAGCACAAGAGGGCACATTGACAGCATAAACTAATTGATCTTGTTAAGGCTCTGTAAATTAGGCGTGGCCTTTCTTGTAGTCAGTCCCCGTGAAGATGTAGTTTCATGCCTGACGGTCTTACACGACAGGGGAGTGCCATCTGTGTCTCGGTGAAGGAGTTGTAGCCTCTTTGCCCATCAGGACAAATGAAAGATTTGTGGCCTTTCTGCCTATCAATCACACTAAAAGGTCCTTGTCCACTGTGCCACTCACTCACTCACAATAAAGAAGGAGTGCATTCTGTGGGCTGGCAGTCCTGGTAGAGCAGGCATGTCTTCAGTGAAAGGGTATGGTGTCTATGCCAATCAATCCTAATAAAAAAGGTTGACCTCTGCAGCTGTCAGTCGCTGTAGATTAGGTGTGGCCTCTGTGCTTTTTAGTCTCAGTAAAAGAGACATGGCCTCTTTCTGTCAGTCTCAACAACGGAGACACAGCCTTAGACATGTAAGTCTAAATGAAGGAGTGTCTTTTGCAATGGTCAGTTCTAAGAGAGGTTTCCTTTATGCCTGTTAGTTTTACTAAGGAGGCAAAAACTCTTCTACCTATTAGTTTCGGTGTGCGGCGTCTAGTCCCCAATAAAGGAGGAGAGTCTCAGACTGTATCTCCTCAAAATGTGAGATGAATGTTGTATTATAGTATATTCTCCAATGCCGAAAATATGATCCTGAAAATCTCAAAATGTCTACAATTAAAAAGGATTTGTTGATGTTTGATTTTTAACAGGTGGCTTGTTCTCCAAGACCGAGATGTCAGAAGTTCTCACTGAGATCCTGAAGGTAGACCCCAACTTTGATAAAGACTCCTTTCTTAAACAGTGTGAGAAGGACATCATTCCCAATATCCTAGAGGTACGTCTGCAACACGTTTAACTATAGCACATTGACCTGTACCTGTGTGCCACTTTAAACTTTTTTTTTTTTTTTTCAGGCTATGATTCAAGGAGAGCTGGAGGTCCTGGAAGATTGGTGCTATGAAGCTGTACGTTTATTCATTATTGAGAATGTTCTTTTGGTTTGTTATATTTGTTGTGGAATTTGGTAATTCAATAAATGATGAGATTGATTGTTGCTTTGCTTTTGGTTTTTGCAGACTTACAGCCAGTTGGCCCATCCGATTCATCAAGCTAAAGCAATGGGACTGCAGTTTCACTCAAAGATTCTAGACATTGACAATGTAGATGTGAGTAAAAGCTGACAGTATGCAGAAAAACTGTTACATTACTGTTAAGGTTAAAATGTAATAAATGAACAACTAGATCTTTCCGTCGTGTTTCATCGACATTTACTTAATACTTAGAGTTTGGTAGAGATACAGTCACATCCGCACAATGCAGTGTCAGACTGTTTTCTGGTCAATTCAGAAAGCGAAGAGGTGTGTGTGTGTGTGTGTGTGTATATATAAGTCCTAAGCCAAATGCCTTATCAGTCAATTTTTCAAGAACTGTGATATATTTGGTTTTGAACTGTGAGCAATACAGAATAGTCATCATGGTATCGTTAGAACATTACCATTATTTTTCACAAACAGAACATTAGCATTCACTTCATTGCACTTGTGTTCATTTTTATTCTGAAGACGTAAATCAGTTTATAACAGCTAATGGAGCGTGTATGCAAAAGACAAATTCTTTCTTCTCAGGAAATGCAATTTAAAATCTAATTTAGTTGTGTGTGTGTTTGTTTGTTTATTTGTTTGTGTGTGTGTAGCTGGCCATGGGGAAAATGATGGAACAAGGCCCTGTCCTAATCATCACCTTCCAAGCCCAGCTGGTGATGGTGATCCGTAACACCAAGGGTGAAGTGGTGGAGGGCGACCCGGTGAGTCCTGATGCAGCTTGAAGAGGTGGAATTTTTTCCCCCTTTTCATGTTGGGGCAAAGAAGGTGCTTAAATTAGTGCTGGGATACTAGTGCAGTGCTACTAAAGTGTAGCTAATCTGTTTTTACCTAAAGCAAGGTTAAACCTTAATGCCCAGAACGATAGCCAGGGCCAGTTTAGTACTGCACACTGCCATCTAACATTAGCGTTAATGTTATTACATTTATGATGTGTAGACGCCAATGCAATCTTTGCATAATAATTGCCCGTGCTTATAGATTAATCAAATTGTAAATTAGATAAACAGTAAACAGAAAGTGGAGTGTTCTGAATATCAGACATCACTGCTATGGTGGCTGGTTTGACATCATCCAAATAAGTACTAAGAACCTGACGTTGTGACCATGTGCCAGGAGTTTTTTTTTAGTGCTTTGGAGTCCAGATTTATTGTGCAAGAGGTATCAGTTATTTAGAGCTAGATGATCCTGCTCCATGGAGCAAGAATTTTCAGTTCCGGATACCTACTGTAGGTATTCCTGTTATTGGAAGCTAATCATTCTGGGACCAGAGATCTAGATATTCCAGTGCCAGGAGTGAGACGTTCTAGTTAGCCAGACATTAAAGTGGAGGTGAGGGACATGCACATTCAAATTTGTTTTTATTAGCTGATGATTTTAAGTGGTGCTGCTTGTGGTCTGAGTTGGATTAGGAAGCACATAAACACTGTCTGGGTCGTTAATATGACAAAGTCTTTCTGACAGCTTGTCGATGGGGGTTTTGAATGTAGATGGAGCTGTTTATTACAGCAGGTTACTGACTGAGACACAAGGCCAGACATTCTATTAGTCTGGCCATTTTAGACTAAGATTCTGTGATATAGACAGTCAAGGAGTCGTTTTGGGTATGAAGATGCAGCCAATTAATCCAAGTCTGTTTAAGACAAAATATTTTCTGTAAATTGATCAAATCTAGTTCATCTGAGTTTCTAGGGCTGCTTAGCAAATAGTGTGACTAATCTATAAGCATGTATAAAAAAAAATTCACCATGAAGCTAAACACTATCCATCTTAACCATGCACATTTTTTTCCTAATCTTTCTGCCTCCCAGATCTTGACTCCCAAAGTCTGAAAGCTGGAGGTGATACAGATGCTGATACAGACCTGTATAATTTCTCCCTGAATATAATTTTTCATTAAATAATTATAAAATTAACTGTGGCGGCATGGTGGTGTAGTGGTTAGCACTGTCGCCTTGCACCTCCAGGGTCCGGGTTCGATTCCCGGCCAGGCTCGATTCCCGTCTCTGTGTGCATGGAGTTCACCCCGTGCTTGGTGGGTCTCCTTCGCGTACTCCGGTTTCCTCCCACAGTCCAAAGATATGCAGGTTAGGTTAATTGGCGTTCCCAAATTGCCCTTAGAGTGTGAGTGTGTGTGTTTGCCCAGCAATGGATTGGCACCCTGTTCAGGGTGTACCCCGCCTCGTGCCCCAAGTCTCCTGGTATAGGCTCCAGGTCCAAGTGACCCTGAATACAGGATAAAGCGGTATAGAAGATGAGTGAATGAGAGTAAATTAACTGTTATTTATTTAATTTAACAAGGTCAGTGGACTCCATATACAGTAAAACCTCAGATTACGAGTAACGCGGTTTGCGAGTGTTCCGCAAGACGAGCAAAGATTTTTAATAAATTTTGACTTGGAAAATGAGCATTGTCTTGGTTAAGAGCACCGAGTATTATGTATCACACATGCACTTCTTGATTTGATGCCGAGCGTCACATGATCACAACTGAGCCAACGGTTTTTCTCTCTCTCGCGCTTCGGGTAATCATCTCCCCTGCTGGGTCTTAGTGCTCGTCTCTTACTGGTATAATCAACATCCGTGTATGTGTGTTGTGTGTGTGCGCACGTAATTTGACACCGCGCCGGTTCTCTCTCTCTCTCTCTCTCTCTCTCTCTCGCCTTTACCGTGTGTCAGTGTTTGAGTTGTGTGTGTGTTTTTCTTTCTCTTGCGCTGCAGTGTGTGTGTGTTGTGTGTGCACGTGTGTAATTTGACACTGTGCCGGTTCACTGTGTCTCTCTCTCTCTCTCTCTCGCCTTTAATGTGTGTGTGTGTGAAGCAGAGAGGGGGTGCTTCACTCACACACAACCGGCAGGGTGTCAAATTACGTGCGCGCACACACACATAACACACACTCCGCAGCGCAAGAGAGAGAAAAACACACACACACACACACACACAGAGCGCCTGTGCGCATAAATGGAAAGACTTATCTGTCGGGATTTTTAAAAAACTTTTTTTAATGTAAAGTGCAGGTTAATTTGTTTTATTTTTACTTTGTTTTGTGTTAATTATTTTTGTGTGTTTATTTTTTTGGGCTGTGGAATGAATAATTTGAATTTCCATTATTTCTTATGGGAAAATATGCTTTGATTTACGATTGTTTTGGAATACGAGCCCGCCTCCGGAACGAATTATGCTCGTAATCCGAAGTTCCACTGTATAACAATTCTATGATATTTGTGGAACAGAGTTTTGGTTGGGTAGAATCCATGCTGTGTTAGCCTCATAGGTTTACTACAAAACTAACAAAGTACAATTCAGACAGGTTGATTAAGTACATTGGCAAAATGATCTCTCTCGCTCTCTTCCCTGGATAAGTAATTTCTACTTAATACCAGCCCTGCTTTGCACAGACTGCATAATTTATGATATGTAACAAGACTTCACTGATGTGTCTTTGTGTCTCTGCCTTTAGGAGAAAGTCCTGAGGATGATGTATGTTTGGGCTCTGTGTCGTGACCAGGAGGAATTTAACCCCTACGCTGCCTGGAGGTTGCTTGACATCTCTGCCTCGAGCACGGAGCAGGTTCTCTGAGGAGCTTAAGGACACACGGACACACACACACACACGGCTCAGAATGAAAGGAAGTGACTGCACATACACAATCCATTGTGTGAGACTTTCCCTAAAGCATGACTGTACTACTCTGGCCGTGTCACTGGACCTGAGAGTGATGTCACATGGTTGGACACGTGTGACTTTATGTTACAGTTCTGCTGAAGATGTTTGTTCGGTTCTTCCCTACACAGTAGGGTCTGTGGTAAAGCAGTGCCATTTAATATATATCTATTAAAAAGATCAGTTCTGCCGAATATGCTAACAGGGTTTGTGGAAGAGCTCAGAAGCCAACGTAACTCTGAAGTCCATCTATTATTAGCTACATTAGCATTTTGCCCAGATTATATCTTTATTGGCTGAGATTTGTATAATATAATCATTCCCAAACGATTAATCTCTAATAAATGTAATAACTGTAAGCGTATTTGATGTTTTTAATCATCAAATCATCAAAAATATGGCAAAAGTTTTGCAAGCGAATCCATAAACAGAAAGCGTTGCATCATTTTCAGTGTTTTTTTTTTTTTTAAATACAGTGTGCAATGCAGTTTTAAAGTGAAGTCAACTTAACTTTAAACTGTAATAAAAAATAAAAAAAATGGGGAAAAAATTGCCAAGACTGGCACATTTTAAAATTAGATTTTTAAAATAAATTAGAAAAAATGCTGAATGTGTAAATGAAGTCATTTGTAAATGTCTGAAACAAATACAAGTGAAATTAAAAGGAAACATTTTGTCCAAATGAAATTTAGCAAAGCACATGTTTTCTGTTTAAAAGTTGCTTCTTATGAGCTATCAGGCTAATGTAGCTAACAACTAAGGTTACAGTAGCTCACACTACTTTAGCATTAGTGGAAATTGAAACCCTAAATGACCACACGGCAGCATGTTCTTCGCATTCTCGGTGGGTTTCGTGCAGGTACTCTGGTTTCTTCCCACAGTCCAAAGACATGCAGATTAGGTTAATTGGTGTTCCCAATCCGCCTGTCATTTGTGTGCGTGTGTGCACGTGCCCTGTGATGGATTCGCACCCTGTCCTGGGTGTACCCCTCCACGTGCCTGGGATAGCTCCAGGCCCTCACGACCCTGTACAGGATAAATGGTATAGAAAAATCACACCTCAATCGCATCTCAAAGACAGTGTTAATGAGACGTGGTCTCCTTCCATCAGTGTCTTTAAAAAAAAGGAGTTATCTCTGATCCTTTCCATCCAAGCAACGAAGCCGTGGCCTCGATCTCAGCCATCGGTCTCAGTGTAGGAGGCGCGTCCTCTGTACCTGATGTTCTCGGTGTAGAAGGCATGGCCTCTGTAGATAGACAGACAGACAGACAGACAGAGATATTTTATTCATCCCCGTGGGGAAGTTCACCTGTACCTGTCAGTCTCAATGTAGAGCGTGTGGCTTCGGTACCTGTCAGTCTCAGTGTAGAGGGTGTGGCCTCTTTGTCAGTTTCAATGTTAGAGGCCTCTGTCAGTCAGTCTCAGTGTAGGAAACGTAGCATCTTTGCCTGTCAATGTAGGAGGTGTGGCCTGTGTGCCCCTCATCCTGAAAGGCATGGTGTTTGTACCTGTCAGTCACACTGAAGGAGAAGTTCATTGCTGCACTAAAATTGATTTGTTTACTAAATCACACTGAACTTGATCTAAATCAGAACTTGTTGACAGCTTCAAATATATTTGATCGTTTATCATGTACAGTGTGTTGTATCATCTCAAAAAGCAGATACACACTACAGCTTGAGAAAGGGGGTTGGCTTACACAGATATGGTTAGATTTATAATCCAGCACTCGAAAAAATGATGAACAAGCGCATGCATTCATCCATTGCTGAGCTCGGCTATTTCAGGCCTGTCTGCTGTGATAAATCCCCCTGCTGAGGCTCACAGCTCTTCAACACCCACGTCCCTGGATATGATTCTCGTGGGTGCCAGCAAATACAACACACCTCCACCAGCCTGTTTTTGCCTAAAACCATATGCGATTGTGTTCAAATGTATTAACGGCACTACATTTAGCCTGCAAAGCAACTCCTCTGATCCTTTACAAGCATATAATCTGTGCATTATCATGAATAATTCCTTCTTTAACAAAGTGAGGTCACTCTTCGCCCCTTAGACACATGTGACTCGGCAAGAGCATGCCTTAGAATAAATAGTACATCTTAGACAAATGGCCGATTGAGCAAAGAGGCATGCAGAAACCCTGAGGTGGCAGTGACACTGTGTCTGCATCCAGACGCCTCATGAGGCTCTGTTTTTCAATATTCACCAAAAGCCGTGTTTCGACTCTAGAAGTGAATCCGAGCTCAAATTAAATCTGGTTTCACCCCAGACACAGACACACAATCTCTATTACGAAAAGCCATGAGGCAGAATCGTTATGAGGATCTATAATTCTGGCCTGGAAGGAAGCGATGGCTAATTTGGTTTGTATTGATCTGTGAGTCTTGTGCTGGCTTGACAATGTCCTGATTGTGGCTTTCAGGGGAATAATTTGTCACCAGATTTAACCTGGATGGAGACATGCCTCGGTCGTACTCCAAACCAGCATAAATCACATACTCAACCTCAGCTCTCTGATGGCAAACTGTAGTTACTGCTTCAAAGTCAGAACAAATCGCTTCTTAACAAAACAATTCGGCAAGATATCAGACTGAATCATTGTACTCGGATATAGTAGTAGTTGGGATGTTGGTGTATAACATTTTGTTTCCTTTGGCTTTGGACTAGAGTAATGGAACTCTATCACACCCAAAGTCTTTTCTTTAAACGCATGCATCTTCAATCCATTTACACGTAAGAACTTAATGTATTTTTAAGTTGAACTATATATTTTAAGGAATTAAATGGACAAAAAGGTGTGTTGTGTGGCAAGACAGGAAGCGTAGATAGTTTCACCACTCTGAAGATGATTATTTTCCAAAAAAGTGCAGGTCCCAAAATGTTTAATTCCTCTTCTACCACAACAATTTGTAAATTATTAGTCTTTATTTATGTATTTTTTCCTGTTAGATTTATTCAGACAAACTGAGCTTGTCATGCTATTTAAAAATAAATAAATAAAACGGAAGACCAAAATCCCCTGTCCCGAAGGCTTCCTGTGGCAGATTACTAATGTTATAAAACTTCACCAAAGCAGTGATTACTTATGATTTGTTAAATGACATCACATTATCTTCACCATACAACTCTTTGTAGATTATTGCGATTTCAACAGTGCTGTGGGGTAAAGTGTAAGCAATGGAATTAAATTGCCTAATCAAAATAAAAGTTGACTGAGTTGTCAAAGATTATCCAGACTTCTTTCATAATGATACAAAATGTAGCTGTTTGTGGTTTGGTGTAGTTTACATGTGTTATAGATTTGGATAATTCATACTCACTGCATATCTAAGTGACATCTTGGAATACATTTGCAAAGAGATACTGTACTGTATTTGTTCACGACAGTAGCTACAGGAGCCACCCCTCATTTCATGTTTTTCTTCCAAAGACACAGACTTTCCTGCATTTTTTTTAATGTAGTCCTGTAGAATATTTTTCTCATTTTCAGTCCAGTCCAAATTTTAGTTTTGTTAAACCACACAATGACTTAAGAATCACTCGGGCATTAAAAACTCACATAACTTAAGGAATGAGCCAGTGAGAAATGGGTGCAGATGATGACTGTCGATCAGGCCTGGAATTACTCTACTGGTGATGCTGAATGCTGAGTGGCTGGAAGAGATGAGAGGGGAAATGAGGTTGCTGCTGAGGTTGTTACATAAATTGTATCTTTAGGTTTCTTTATTTTGATCTACCTCATTTAATTTAAAATGAAGAAATGAGGGGTGGCTCAAGACGCAAGTACTGTATATCCAGTCCCATGGCTGATTGGCTTAATTTTATGTAGAGTTGTGTAACAAAAGTCGTGTAAAGTCACTCATTAAACATGAAAGTCTTCATGAAAGTCGGAAATGATAGCAGTGAAGTCAAACATGGCAGCTGATAAATGTCTAATGCTGATGTCTTCAGTGTGTCAGTAGCTTCTGTGATGCATTTGAAGACCAGTGCTTGATGAATTAGCATGTTTTTACTCACAAAATCCCTCTAGCACAAAATTACAGCTTTATCCTCTTTGAAATATTAATGTTTAAGTGTCAGTGTGGTGTGTTAGGGTGTAAATCCTCTCAGCTCTATAAGGGCTGTCTCAGGAGTGCAGTAAGACAGACTGAGGTCAGCTGCATAGCACAAATCACTCATCCCATCAGCCATCTTTCACATAGCATCGTAATGCATGTCCATGGTTTCCTCACTCTCTTTCAGCTCCCGGCATCTGTGCTGCCTCGTTTCTCACCTTTGACTGTTGCTTGTAAAGCATTTGGTATTGATTTCACTACTAAGGATTTTTCATATGTGTAAGATGCTCTTTTAGTTTTGTCCGCTAATTATTTACACTTTTATATGTTTTACACAGAAGATGCTCATCAATACATTTACAAAATATTATCCAAATCCTAAAAAAACAATTATCAATAACTTTGGCAATTTAAAAAGCAAATTACTATGCTATGCTTTTATTCATGATTTTAAATATTTTGTATATATATTGTTTGTTTTATAGAGGTTAATAAAAGACATACCCAAGACTTGCATGATTCCTATTCACTATTGCTGCCCCAACAACAGCCTATTAAACTGCTTAAGTTGTCCTCCAATGGATGCTTGCTCGTGTGACATCACTGAAAAACAGACTGGGTCAATGTGCATGGAGCTTGCATAAATCTTAAACATGCCTTTATATAGCATGTTTGGGTTCTGCAACAACTATTTCGAGCATTTATACAGGATATAACTTCTAATTGCCTTTGATATCTTGCTAAAAGTACTGTGCATGCTCCATCCTATACGCAACCTGACAGGTCATTGATCTGTGAGAAGCCTATCCTTCTTTCTCATGGTTAAGACTGAGGTTTGAGTAAGAAAGAATGCATGATGTGGGCCATGTTACATGTTCCTTGCTGAAAGAACTTCTCATTAGCATGTAGAGAGCGACAGTTTGTCCATGGCCTGTCTAGTGTAATAAATAGCCGTATTAAAGTGTGATGCGGCTGCTCTGAGTCGTAGATTACTTGCTTATCAAACGGGCAGTATGGAGCAACAAGGCTGCTGTGCTTTGATGGATGAGCCCTACACCTCCGTTAAGCATTTAAGGAAGAACAGGAGGAGGGAGAGAGATGGAGAGATTTGGGAAGACGGCTAAGCTTTTGATCAAATGTGAAAAGGCAGGAAATTAAACCATGGACGAAAATATAGAAATCATCCATTGTGAGGGGTTTTTCTTCATCCTGATAACTGATTAAAAGCCCATTTGAATTTTTAATAGAATAGTCCAGTCCTGATCTGTGCTTTAACAAGGTTTAAAGCTGGAACATGGAATATTCTGCATATACACTCCACACTACTGTTGAGAATGAGTGTAATTCTGGTGTTCAAAATCTGTAGAAAAATCTACAGAAAATGTGAAATAAGACAACACAAAATAAATGGTATACATATGGCAACAGGGAATTTTTGTATGTTATTTTGCCTTTGTCTGTGATACTGACAGACACAAGCCATGACTCATTCATTGGTACAAGTTATATATAATGTACATACCCTATATATAAAAACCATCATTCCCCTATGTGAAAGCACACATTTGTAAATTATGTCTTTGTAAGATGCAGCATTACAGTTTTCCTTCACTGGATCTCAAAAGCTTTGACCACGTCCTCCCGACACCTTTAGCTTGAACTGGAATACAGATGGCACCGCAGGCCTTCTTGCCAGACATCAGTGCCCAACCTCACTAATCCCCTTGGCCAAATTGGTCATTTTTACCAAATTGTTACTGTAATGTGCCACAATCTAGGAGAAAGTATATATGAGTTTGATGGTTCACAAACCTTATCCATATTTTGTGTTCTCTATTTACAGTATATCTAAACACACACTGATCAGCCATGACATTAATACCACTACCAGGTGAACTGAACAACGTTGACCACCAACTATACCCAACTGTTGTAGGTCCATGGGCACATTCCAAACAAATACTGGAAATTTCCAGAAACTATGAAGTAACACATTAGGCAGCATGCACCTCAAGGGTCTGGGTTTGATTCCCGCCTCGGGTCGATGTGCATGGAGTTGTACATGTTCACCCTGTGCTCCGGGTACTTGGGTTTCTACCTACAGTCCAAAGACATTCATATTAGGCTAATTGACATTCCCAAGTTACCCGTAGTATGTGTGTGTGTGCGCCCTGAAATGGATTGGCACCCAGTCCAGGGTATACCCCGCCTTATGCCCTAAGTCTCCTGGGATGGGCTCCAGGCCCCCGTGTTGCTGTGTATAGGATAAAGGATAAAACAATGAATAAGTGAAAAGTAACACATATGCCATTAGGTAATTAAGTAACAACAGTTAGTTGTTATTTTAAGACACAATGGTCAGCTGTTCTGAAATAGCAAGTCAAGTGTCAAGTGCACTTGCAATACCCATCAAGCACCATGAAAAAAAATGGCTCTCATGACGACTATCCCAGGAAAGCAAGAGCAAAATTTGCCACTGCAGAGAAGAGGGTCATTTAGAGTTACCATCCTCATCACCAATTAACATCACCTCAAATTAGAGCTGTTATGAAGGTTTTACAGACCATAAGACTGTGCGTGTATATACACACACATTATATATATATAGTTTGTGTGTGTGAGTTGAAGAGACAGAAAGATTGACTCTCAGACCCAGAGGCTTTACTGTGGCCAAGATCCATTTGTGCAGAAATCATTCTAAATGTGGACGACTTAATGATTAATGCAGTGTGATTAAAGGAGACTTCATCCATAAGAAGCGTTGCTTAATTTGGCCACCACAATTAGCTGTGCCCCTCCCTTTTTCCATAAGTAACATAATTTATTATTTATGCGTTCTGGGTCAGTAAGGCTTCATTTCAAACCATCTGTAATTACACTGGAAATGGCATTTCATTAGTTAACTGTCATTTTAGCTTCAGAGAATAAATGACTTCCAGGCTGTTCTAATATCTAATGCTCTAAAACCTTGTGAACAGCAAAATCCTCAGTATTAAATTAACTCTTTGCAAGCTAATTTGTAAATCTATTTAACTTACAGAAACCAAATCAATATATTTTTGTTAAGAATTGCTATGCTTTTAACTTTACTATTATTTAATACTGGCCAGCCAAATACAGTGTTTTCATATAGTATACAGACCCCCTTCACTTTTTCAATTTTGTTATGTTGCACCCTGATACTACAGTTGTTTAAAAAATATATATATATTTCTCATGAGTCTACACTACCTCATAATGCCAAAGTAAAAACAGAATTTGAATTGTCTGTAAATTTATTTTAAAAAGAAAAAAAATTATCTCACAAGTGCTTCAGTATTTACACTCCTCACTAAGTACAGTACTTTGCGGGAGCACTTGTGGTCTCAAGTAAGTTTCGCACACCTTGATTGGGGGATTTTATGCCATCCTCTCAAGTTCAGTCAGCTTGGATGGAGATGCTGGTGGACAGCCATTTTCATGGCTCTTCACAGATGTTCAATAGGGTTCAAGTCATGGCTCTAGCTGGGCCACTCTAGGACATTCACAGTTATCCTTAAACCACTGCTGTGTTGTCTTGGATATGTCACGTTGGAAGGTGAACCTTCGGCCCAGTCTGAGGTCCTGACTGCAGTGGAACAGGTTTTCTTAGAGGATAACTGGTTCTGGTCCTGGTTGTACCAAATATGGTGGTGAATATTATGTAGGCCACTGTGCTCTGGAAGGCACCTACAGTAAGCTAAATTTCAAATGTTGTTACAAAGGGTCTGAATAATTAAGTACATGTGATATATCTTTTTTTTTTTCTTTTACAGACATTTCTAAAATTATGTTTTCACTTATACTTTCACTTTTTACCTAATATTCATTCTGTTTGGAAACTAATGAGAAACAGGATAACAAAATTGAAAACATTAAGGGGTCTGAATACTTTCTGAATGCACTGTAGGTAAGAGCCTTCCACTGGATAATTACTGCAATGATTAATCTATTTGAGGAGGCAAGAAGTTCTTGATTTCTTTAACAGCCATGTCAGAAGACATCCTGTGGTTGAAGATATCACTCTGTTTCAGAATGGTCAATATAATGGCCTGAATCAAGACAAGAAAACAACAAAGGAGATTGCTGGAACTAATAAAATTGGGGTTAAGAACTGTACAACGCATTATTAAAACCTGAAAGGATAGTGGTGAACAACCATCTAAGGGGGAGAAATGTAGTCAAGAAAAAAGATCCGAAATGGGGATCCTGTATGCTTTGTAAACCGTAAAAACAGTAAAACAAAACAACAGGATAACTCACAGCAGTATGAGATTTACCCTGTTCCAAAGTGATGGACGCATCAGTGTAAGAAGAGAGGCGACTGAAGTGATGCTCCCAGCATGTCTAGTGCCTATCGTATATAAATCTGTAGGGACAGTGTTATGATATAAGGTTGCTTCTATTGGACAGGTCCATCAACCTTGACTTCCTAAATATGACTAGGTTTTTCCATCAATGGATTTTTTTCTTCCCTGAGGCTACAGACATATTCCAAGATGACAAGACCAGGATTCATCAGGCTCGAATTATGAACGAATGGCTCAGGAATTTTCAGACATGGATTCCAGACCATAACCCTATTGAGAATCTTTGTGAAGTGCTGAAGAAGGCTTTACGCAGCAGTCCAAGAGCAATTAATACAACTCTGGATGGAAACAAATTTTGTTTGATACTGTATGCAAAAAATGCCAAAGTCATAATCAAAGCAAAAGGTGGTCCAATGCAATATAAGAGTGTGTGACTTTTTTCCTTTGGCCCGGCAGTATATGGAATTTGAAATAATGAATAATAATAAACTTGATTTGTTTAAAAGAAATAGCAGAGATTAGCTGAGCAGTCTTAAATAACAAATGAGACTAAAACTGAGTATGGAGTATTGCTGGCCTGTGCAAAATTTAAAAAAGGAAACAAACAGACAAGCACAAGTGAGATAAAAAAAATTGGTATGCAAGGTAGGAATTTGGTGTATAATCAAATATGAACATAAACCAGTCAGAAGCAAGAGGCAGAAACAACGCAGGTGGACCTTAAAGACAGAAAAAATATCACTACATCATGATGAACTTACACTGACATACAACAAAGGCCTTGTCCTAGGTTACTGTATTTCCTTTATAGCTGGGATGACTGGTCACTGGTAAAAAATACAACAGAAGAACATGTCGATTGTATAGCCTAGTTTATTACCACCTATAATGGATCTGCTGTTGAGATATGACATTAAAAGAAATCACTTCTTTAATGTACGTGGCCAGTATGCAGACAAGTTCTGTAAAATGTATTATCATCTCCAAAAGAGTGGGCATAATGATTATATAGCATATACTGCCAGTTAAAAGTTTTTGAGCACCTGGAGTTTCACATGCTTTATTATAGTCTAATGACTATTATTGCCACAGTTCTAACACAGTGAAACAGAATGGCAATTAAATACGAAAAGCTAAATCTTTGTGGAACTTATTAACAGCTCACTCTCAGATCCTAATGGGACTCTAAATGAGTGCAAATTATTAAAGGCAGACACAGTTGGGAGGTGAGTGGGGGTAAAGCTGTAAAGACTATAAGATGAAAGACTATGGTACTGATTATAAAACATAAATATGTGGTGAGCCTAAATAGTATAATTATAGTGATAAGATTGTGGCCTTTTATGATTAGACTAGGGCTAGAATGTTTAAAAAAAAAAAAAAAAAAATTCTAGTATTTCTTAATGTAGAGTATTGTAATTATGTCTTATATAAAAAATACCTTTTCTTAGCTTTTTTTCTAAAAAGCAATGTTTCTTAAATGAACGGTATATTTCATATGACACCATGTTATATTAAAACAACAATGTGTCTGTGGCAACCTGTTGACTTCACTAAAAAAATCTATCTATCTTTCATCCAACAATAAGGGGAGCACAATCAAACAGTCTGTTGACTTGGACCAGTCAGGTAATTAATAGCTATATACTGTACAGTTAAAATACTATTACAATAGTACAATCTGCCATAATTATAATAATAAAAGATAGATTATAGATTTTATAGTGAAATTATAGTGTGAACAGCAATTTATCTTTTTAATAGTGCAAGAAAAAAAGATTAAAGAAAAGACATAATATATGGAGCTGTTTAGGAATCTGTTTTAGGAACAGATTGTTTCCATCTACTAAACATTTATGCATATTCAATAGAACCTTATTACTAGCTGCCCAATCAGACTGAGTGCTTTATACAAGATTGGCCAAACTCAATTCTGAAGGTCGCTGAGACACAAAATTTGTTCATAATGTTTAGCTCACTCATGCATAGTAAACCAATTCCCCCTACGATTGTCACTAGTGATGGCTTTCCCTAGAACATTGATCAATACCTGTGGGCCTTGAGGAGAAGGGGAAATGAAGGGCTATCAGTCCAACCAACTCCAGCGAAAAGCATCACTGGACACGTCTACTTTATCACACTGTTGCCCTGCAGGGACATGGGATATAGCCGTGACTGAATGTATTGGTGTATGGGAAATAGGACAAAATTACTATTAGCATAAAATAGTATAAAAGATTAGCTACTTTTTTCAGGTGTATGTTTTTTATGTTTGTCAGGAAAATAAAGATTCAATTCAATTCAATTTTATTTATATAGCACTTTTCACAATGGTCATTGTCTCAAATCAGCTTCACAAAAATGAAAAGAAAACTTGAAAAGAAAATTTATGGAAGTGTGTATGTGTGAGAAAAATGTGTCTAGATAATAATGAGATTGTCTCTGATGAGC
>JAQQZT010000007.1:13105301-13122424 GCA_030068275.1 Clarias platycephalus | reverse complement strand
GGAAGTGTGTATGTGTGAGAAAAATGTGTCTAGATAATAATGAGATTGTCTCTGATGAGCAAGTCAAGGGTGACGGCAACAGTGGCAAGGAAAAACTCCCTGAGATAGCAATAGGAAGAAACCTTGAGAAGAACCAGACTCAACAGGAACCCATCCTCATTTGGGTGTTAAATGTTAAATGTTTCTGGTAACCACTACATTTCAACCTTTCAACTACCTTTCAGTTGACCACACTAGACCAACCTTTTTCAAAGTTGGGGGACATAATTTCAAAACACCACAGCACAACCAAATACACAACAGCGGATGATCTATATACTTCCTGTTCCCAAATGGAAGAAGAGAAAAACACTTGCCCTATTATTGGGAGATTGCAAGACTGAATCCTAACAATGCCCCAGCCATCACTAGCCAGGAGTGGAAAAGAGCATTAGTTGTTCTCTCTGGGTGGGACGAATAGTGTGATAATCTCTTGGGGAACTATAAATATGCGGAAAAGGACAATTAGTGCTTTTCTCAGAGTGTCCCATGCTCTCTAATGTGTATCAGCCAGTGTAGTATAAAAAGATGTGAAGTCTTTGTGACTTCACATATCTCAGAGGAAGCATTAGCTAGCCATCTCCTGCCCAAATTTGGAGAGCCAATTAATGAGTGGGAACTGATCAAGAAGGAGAAAAGGTAGTTTAAAACAACATAAATGAAAAAAAGAACAATGAGAGAATTGCACCTTTGACTAATCATGCTTTGATTTGTTGCTCCTTACTGCAGTTGTTTTCATTGGTGTTACAATTCACACCGACTTACACTCCTCCAAAGACCAAATTAAGCATTATGGTGTTGACTTGTAATTAAAACAAGATCATTTAGGCCAGAGAAGTAGCCTTTAATTCCATTTTCTTGTATACGCAATAATGTCCTGTCTTAATTGTCAACTTTTTGCATCTGTGTGCAATTTATTTTTATTATTAGTTCTCCCTTTTCCCCTAAGACAGCCAATACAACACACCTCCCTCTTGAAAAGTCGCACTGAAAGTGTGTATATAGAAAACAAAATATATACTTCTTGCCAAAAAAAAAAAGAAAAAAACATACAATAATATTTTGTTGGTCATCCTTTTTCTTCGATTGGTATAATTTCGATATGATTATGTCAGATTTATTTCACATTCATTTATCTTCAAAATCTTATATTGATGATGGTCTGACCAATAGAAGCAATCCCAAATCATAACACTGCCCCCTCTACAGGTTTATTCGTAAGCACTAGGAATGATGAACGCATCACTTCATCCGCCTCTCTTGTTACCCTAATGCGTCCATCTTTCCAGAACAGGGTAAATATGGACTTATCAGACCACATTACCTTTTCCAATGCTCCACACTCCATTCTTTTGCAAATTGAAGCCTTTTTTCCCCAATTAGCCCCACTGATAAGTGTTTTTGTTCAGGCTACACAGCTGTTTACTCCCAATCCTAAGTTCTCTTCACATTATGCATGCACAAATGCTCCTACTTCCAATTTTAAACATAGCTGTGAATTTTACTGTGTTTTTCTTTTTTCTTTTTTTTTTACAGCTTGATTTCAGTAAGCATTTAAATGATCTCTTATCATACTTGCTCAGGATGTTTTTCAACCACATTTCTTCCTTGAAGATGATAGTTCACTACTATTCTTCCAGGTTTGTTTGTAACAATGCATTCTACAGTTCTTAACCCAATATTAGTATTTTCAACAACATCCTTAGTTGTTTTCTTTTCTTGATACAGGACTATAAATTTAATAACCTACTGCACGAGTTAGGGTTAAATAACTTGTTGACAGATGAAACATATTAATCACTGCAGTATTCATCCAATGGAAGGCTCTATTTGCTTAGTTAAATCCAGATGGTGACTTTTTTTTTTTTATTGGCCGGGCAGTGTACATTAAAAAGTTATATATGAGAAATGTACAATTTTGTTCATACAGTCACAAGAGTTCAAGATGAATGGCAGCCACTCTGGGATAATCAGATCAAAAACAGGCTGCTTAATGGCCTATCAAGTAGAGTCGAGCATTGTGCTTCGGTGTGGGTGTGCATGATTAAAACAAAGAGGTGCTGATAATCAGCATTAACTCTCTCTGTATGTCGCATAGCACTGCACAGGAAATAACAGGGGGAGTAAAACATTGCAGCCCTTCCTTTGATTCTGTGTGCCTCTATTTTATTATTGGAAGTGAATAAAAGGAAGCCAGCAATAGCTCCAGTTTTATGGCACCTAATGCTTTTCTGTGACTTCTGCATAGCTGGACTACTGCTTAAAGTGGTGCTGTTAGTCCTCATTTATTCATGCTACTACAGATAATAATTATAGATGAAGTTAAGGGCTTAGCTGTATTTTAGTATTTCTATGTTTTTCTTAGTAATGGTAATCCTTTGCTGCTTTCATATGATCACTCAATGTGCAATATACTGTAAGTGGCTACAGTTTGTTTAAATGTTTAAAGCAATTCAAACAGAAGTGTAAAATATTTTGGTATCATGTCCTAATGAGGTGTTATCTTGTAAAAACAGCAATAAGTATTGTACCTTATCTTAATGGTAAGTAAAGTTGCTGCAATATTTGTAACCGGGGGCAGAGCTGGCTCGGTAGTTAAGGGGTTGGACTGCTGACTAGGTAGTGCCCGGTTTGAGCACCGACGTCACCGGGATGCTGCTGTTGGACCCTTGAGCAAGGTCCTTCACCCTCAGATAAAGTCAGGCGTTGAGCATGGCAACCCGACCCTATAAATATCTGCCATATATCAGAAATGACGGATATATATCTGTCGCCTGATGTGCCGGGCAGCAAGGAGACAGGTCCAAACGTCCAATATTTGTAACCATTACTTCATTGAAATATGAGCTCACTGTGTTCACCTGATGCAGTCGTGCCAATAAATTTATGCCAAAAAATGCATTTTTGGCATAAGAAGGTAAACATCTGCTGTTCAAGTACTTACAGTTAGAAGAATGAGAACTCTGTTGCTAGGCAACCAGGAAATATTAATGCAGAGCAAATTCCAGCTGTTGATTTAGCTAGCTAGCAAAATACTGACAAAATGTCATGAATATTAACATTTGCCAGATTGTTGCTAGATTACTAAGAAAATACGCCAATACATGTAGCATTGACTACTAATCAAACCTACCATCAATGTACAATTAGAAAACATCAACAATGGGTCAACATCAACAATATAAAAAGTATGAACATTTCTTCATACAACAAAAGTGTGCAGCTCAACTTGATTACATAAAATGAACATTGTCCTGTTAAATACTAGATTTCTGACAGCTCTATATTCATGAGGGAAATAAAATTGATCTTTCTCTGTTTTTCTGCCACCATGGAAGCTTATGCTAAGTGTAGCGTTTTTTTCACAGTGTACGTAGTCTTTTCTGAGCAATATATCTGAGGGAAATGCTGATAGTTCTGTTAGTGTTGTCTTATTTTAACTCTTGCTGCATCTTTACAGTGTTTGTTTAAAAGACCTAAAGCTGCGAGTTACAGTACATTGTTAACATCAGTTACCTTATGGTTGTTTGGACACTACTTCTAAATACAACTTCTTTCCTCATTTTTATTTCTTTCTACATTGTAAAACAATGCTGAAGGCATCCAAAATATGTGATTATGAGATTTTTTCATAAGATTTTGTAAAATCTCCTTTGAACAGTTGATAGTGAGATGTGTCTGGTACTTATGATCTGTAAAGCCTTCAAAACAGCTCTAATCAGAGGTGCTGTTACTTCGTGATTTCTGAGGCTGGTAACTCCAAATGAACTTCTCCTCTGCAGCAGAGGTACGTTTTGATCTTGCTTTTCTGGGATGATCTTCATGAGAGCCAGTTTCATCATGGTGCTTAATGGATTTTGCAAATGCACTTGACAATACTGTTCTTGCAAGAACGATTCCAGAAAAGCTGACCTTCATGTCTTAAAATAACAACTGACTATTGTTGTTGTTACTTAATTACCTAATTCCAAAAAAAGTAATTTCATAGTTTTATAATCTCCAGTATTGTTCTTGGATGTAGAAAATAAATCCAAACTTGTGTCCAAACCATTGACTGGTACTGTAGAGAAATGTTCCTTTAACTTTAACAATTGGTTGTCTTTGCTTTTTTACGAACTAGTGACTAGGAAAATAATCTTTATTTAGTACACTGATGTAGCATCTACAAATATTTTTGATTTAATGATGTTGCTGTTTTATTCCTGACATCTATGTAATTTTTCAACCATGCAAATTGTTTTCCTTTTGTATTTTTTTGGACAATTCTGAGCAAATACCTACATGTTTCCTGTACTTGTTAGCTACTTTTGCACTTTGGATTAATGCAAAACAAAAAGTGGAATTGGCAAAAGACAATTGGAAAGAATTGGCCAAATTATCATCACCTAAGAGCAGAAGAACAACTCAGCAGTGGATCTTTGACCCAACAAATGTCTTTTAAAGACCTCGAAAGGTTAATGAGGCTTATTGTGCAGTGACTGAGGAAGATACTGTTCGTTATGGAAGAAGGACCATGCGGCGCTTGAGGGGAGGACAGTAATGACACCCCATGGATCTCATTATTAAGGTTATTGATTCGATCACACCACCTGCTATACACCTCTCTCACTATCCTCGTCTCTCTTTCTCTCTTTACCTCTATTCCGCTTTCTATATTAATTTTATTCTGCCCAGCAGGATATAGACTGCATGTGTGTCTGCTGATTACATTCCACAGTGGAGAGCAGAGTACCTCTAATTGTGGACATATTTGTGGCATGTGTCACCAGCAAAATCTCTGGACACATCCCTTGCACCTGACTTTTGGTTTAATTTACTAACAATGAATCTTGAACCTGACAATTGCAGATTTGGCCTGGTGACTAATTATGATTTTTGATTTGTTACTTCTTATTGCGGTTATTTTCACCAGTGTTACAATTCCGAGTATGCCTTTCCTTATTAGGATTATTAATTTGATCTATTCCTCGACTATATACATTTTGGCCTGCCAAGCAGGATGTGGATTGTCAGCATGTCTACCTCTTAGCATTGAAAAGTGTACCTCTAATTGTGGATATGTTTGTGTGACAGTATGGCTGGAAAGGCTTGACTCTTACACTCTGACCTCATGGAAAGTGTGATATCCATGACAGGCACAGCTGAAGGCTGGCTGCATAAGAAGGAAGTGACAGAAGGTGGCACAGATGGCCGCCTGCCCTCGCCCAGGGCACAGGATCACATCTAGACCACTGGGACTGGACTGGTGTCTCGGTAGAGTCAAAGGGCACAGGTCGAGTGGAAACCTGTGGACACATTTATCAGAAAATAAGTTAATGAGGCATACTTATACAATACCTCTCACAGTTGTCACTGAAGCTGCTGTAATAGATTAGATGAGTAGCACTGATGCTTGATGATCTGCTTGGCATGTTCATATGCTTTGATACTGTTGTGTCAATGCATCTATTTTGAATAGTATTCAAAGTGGCTTTAGAATGCAAGATGTAGTTTTCTTATTGGTATCAGATAGAAGGCATGGTTCATTGAACTGAATTTAAAATATTCAGATGTAGCCTCTAGCTGAAAATAACTCTTCTGTGTAACTCAGAATTTATAATATCTGCTACCTGAGACTGAGAAATTTATTACCACAATTTAGGCTATAAAAACAGTACTATGATCATACTGATGGTAATATCTTTTTAACTCTATTTATTGATTCAGCTAGACACAAAACACAGCTGTTTGGAGAGAGGTCTGCAACACCATATACACCTACCTGTACAATGTCATACTGGCATGTTTACTGCAGGGGTTTACACCCAGTTCACACCTTCACACTATCCCTGATAAAATTGCACTAGTGTCACAGGTATGAATCACACACAGCAGTTAAATACTGTAGCAAGAAGTGCCCAGCATTCATTAGAATTGATCCAGCTCTGTAGATAATAAGCTAGCATCTTAATAACCTCCAGGAATTTTCAGTCACTAAGAGTATGAGATGTTAGTTGTCATGGTTACCCCCCTCTACATATAGTAATCAGTATTGATATTCAACTGTATTAGGTGTACCAGTCCAATTTCATTTCAGCTAATCAGAAATAAGTATTTTCCATACTCATGTAATATAGTTTGTAATGGAAATAATAATGTACAATTACACAAAATGTACACATAGATTACATATTTAATATATTAGTAGTAAACCTTTGCATATTTATCAGATGTATTTTCCTTATTTCTTATACTTTCTCATTTTGATTATGCTTTTCTGATTATACTATTCTAAAATCTTGGTGTTTTCTCCATATAGACAGTTACTTCTGCATGTTGCACAATTACCTCTTGTTATGTGTGACTTACTACTCACTGTATGTCTACCAATTAAGCGACGCTGACACTGCGCATGTGCAGTAGCAAACGAACATAATGACTGGAAAAGATGTGTGAATAATTTAGGAGACAAATGTTGGAAAAGCCTCAACAGCTCGAAATGCACGAACACCCAGTTTAGGTTCCGTAGGCTTGTGTAGGCTGAGTGTTTGTTTGTACGTGAGTGAAAAAAAAAAAAAAAGCCCTGGATTCGTTCCTGGTGAAGAATCGACTCGGTGATTGAATCGTTCTAAAGAGTCGTTCATAAAGAAACGAACCGCAGACGAATTGCTTGTCACTATCCGTCGCTCGATGGAGTTCGTTTAGCGGAGCTGCAAAGCAGCAGAAGTTAGACTTCACTTCACATCTGAAGCTGCTCATATCAGTGTTTGTGGCCAGAGCAGGGGTAAGGGGTCTCTATCTTTCATTCCGTTTTTATCTGCACGCATTACACGGGTCGCGGCTTATGCTGTTGCATGTTCAGCGTTAGAGGCATCAGACTGCGGACAGCTGGAGAAACTTCCATCGGATTTATTTGATTAAAAATGGCAAGGATTATATTCGTAAAAAACTGACATTGAAGTAGTTTTCTTCCCATACCTCGATATTTCTTATTACTTGAATACAGTAGTAGTGCTGTGTCATATATTAAAGTGCCGTATCTGAGCCTCAGTTCTCCTGTAGAATCTACATTCTATTAAAGAATATATCTCGTTTATACATAGAGGTATATATGCTTATATATTTTCAGCACTATTTGTCTAGACAGATTGATAATATGATCTTGCTGCTATTCATTGTCAGAATATCAAAGGTACTGTACTCTTAATCGTATAGAGTGGGAATAAAGTCTTTTCCTGATTTATAAAACTTATGCAAGGTTTAAACATATGGTTCATTGCAACTTATCCACAAAATATTAATTATTCTATATAATAAGACAACAGTCATGTTTCTATCGAGCATAGTTTTTTAACGATGTGATTGCATATTCTCAGGGAAGGCTTTAAGCTCACCATGTGCATCAGATCCAATTACATACCTAAATTTAGTTTACAATTAAGCTACATAATTTTTCTATATGCATTGAACATACTAAAAGTGCAAAAGATATGCCGTAAGTAGCTTGTGTGTGCAAATCATGCAAACATAGTAATCACATGCAAACACACGACAAATCATGCAAACACAGATGACTCAGTACATACTACAAAGATCTGTTAATTCTAAATCAGACTGTAATTACCGGTCAGAGTAAGGACTGGGCATAAATAAGATAGCACCATGTACTGTTCATGCCAAAACAGAATTGTTTACCTCCAACTCTTAACACTAGCAATAACGATAGACTCACTATAGCTTGCATCCATTAAACCCCCTAAAAGTTTATTTTAAAAAAATCTACCTCATCACTGTGTCTTTGGCATTCTTCAAGAAAATAGTGGAAATGTTGAATATACAAAATAAATAGTGCATGTAGTAAGTTTAAATCCGTGCAATTTTGTGCTTATGTGTTTTCAGAATTAATGTTTGATGATTTGGTTAGAGCTAGATATCCCTCTTCATTCTGAACATTTCTTTAGATTTCTTTTTAATTCGTGCATGAATATTTCCCTCTTAGATTCAGAACCTGGGTACAAATCTGGAGACTGAAATTGATTTTGTGTTCCTGTAACCTGTAATTCTTGTAATCAATACAATTTCTATATTGATTTGAATGTTTTCTGTGATTAACTTGTTGAAAGAGCCATCTATATCCAAGTCTTAACTTCCTAGCAGAAGCAACCATGTTTTGGGGTAAAGCCTCTTTACTTAATGACTTTCTTTACAAGGACAGGCAAACAATACAGCCCCAAAGCATCAGTGATTCACCACAGAATTTACAACGGGGTTTGTGTGATTCTTCTATTCTAAATTCAGACTTATTTATTACATGAACATACCAGTTGTTTTTAGCCAGAAAGGTTGATTTTGGTCTCATGCCCACAAAAGACATTTCAAATGATAGTTTTAGTGATGCATGATGAATTTTAAAGCTGCATTTTCTGAGAGGTTCTGTCAGAGCTTCCAAAGAGCTTGTTGTTATGGAGATGACATCTTTTTAGTTGAATTTGTATTTATTTTTATACCTGTCTTGTGCAGCTCAATAGCAGTCTGTCTCTTTACTGTTGAAAGTCTTTGGTGTTCTTCATGGTGACAGAAGATAAAATGAGTTTTCTTGTGTGCAACCTCAATGATGGCAACATACAGTTTGGTTACCGAAAACATTTTAAAATGCTGTAACTTCTCTCAAAGAATACATTTATTTGAAATATATTTAGTTGTCTCAGTAATGGTGGAACATTAGTTTATGAGAGAAACTAGTATTATAAGAATCTTACAAGTATTTTCTTTATTTATTTTGATGTTCAAAGAAATGTGAGTCATTTTTTCAAGTTGAAATTCTGAATCTTTCTCTGAAGGGAGTGATTTCTAACTAGGCATAGCATATGGCTTGCTCTCCATCTGTTTGAATATATAAGATGCCCTGGTTTCCTGGTTCTCCTGTGAAGAATGAATTTTTTCCCCCTGGGTACAGATTATTATCAGTAAATGTTTTGAACAGAGCTTGGCAGGTGTTGGATCAAAGAGCAGGGTTTAATTTCCTTCCAAGATCCCTCTTGAAATATTAATCACAGTCATAATTTGGAGCCATTTGATGAGTGACACCATGTCTGGGTTTTTATTATCTTCCCAGACAAGAGTGCTGATTTACAGGTTGCTCCAGCGTCTGTTAAGTTATTTGAACTGGAATCCAGCATTTTGGTCACAAAGCCTTCTCAGACTGCTAGAGAGGCAAATATGGAATATAATCCTGGTTGGTCATCTGAGCATCTTTTATTTTTAATCCAAGCTTTCTTCTTGTGGTTTTACGAGCCAGAGCATTTCATGCACACACCACTTGCTCTGCATCAGCATTTTCATTTTCTCTTGCAATTACTGTAATTTATTGTGCTTTTGCTGACAGAAGTTCAAACTGAAATCCTCTTTTGTAATGCCGCTCACAGAAAAGATGGTTTGACCTTTTTGCTGTCCCTTCCCACTGTCCCTGACCATGCTTTTGACATTTGCTTGGTTTTGATGTGATGCCTGCAATGACAGACCTCTGGAAGGAACTGACATGTCTGTGGGCGCATAGTCCTCGGGTGCATGTCCCCAAAACAGTTCACTATGCTAGAGGAGAAACTGCTGTCCTTTGTATTTAGACTTTAGAAACCGCTGACTTGTTTTTATATCAGGGTGTGTGCAGTGGGACGGAACAGTCTAAGAGTAAGTTCAGTTTGTGTCCGTCCTGTAACTGTACTGTTCTTCCAATAGTTCATCTTTTGAGTTTGTTTAAAAGTAGGAGCCCACTAAGGACCTGCTCTGCTACATAGACTCGGCCGCAGTCACTCACTGACATCAGTGCTGTCCATTCCAGCTTAATATTTCATGCTGTGATTTGGGCTGGGAATTAAAGATGTGACAGGTGGGTTTGACTGAGTCCTGGCATATTCCCTCTGACTGAGCTCCAGGTAGAAAGTGTGCACTCAGTCAGTCAGTTTTAATAAACCTGTAAGATGTAACAGTCATTTTAAATTTGCTACTCATTCACACTTTCAGTCTGTACTTTATATTCCATGTCCTTTAAACATCAGCAATTTATGGGCAGCTTTGTTTCCCTCATCTCTCGGGAAAGAGATGGCCACGCCCCTTACATGGCCACGCCCCTTACAATACTGAAGTAGTAAGATACATTTATTAATATGTTGTGATTATTAGTATTGGCATTTATAAGTGAGTAAGGAATTTCGACATTCTTTACTAGGTCTAACACGGTCAGAAGCATACCCTTTACTGCCATGACTCCTTCATTAGGACTGACAGGTACAGAAGCCACGCCTCCTTCACAGAATTCCAGCAAAAAGCTTTTACCACACCTCCAAACTGTTTCAGTGATTTATTCTGTTTAAAGAAACAGTAGCACTGAACCCTCTGAACATTTTGTTCCGTCACATTTTGTTCCAGATCAAATTGTCATATTTAACAAAGATACAATCCTGCCATCATTGTTAAGCTATTCTCAATGGAGCGCCTCATTGGCCTGCGATGTGATGGGTGGCAGCTGTGTTTGACATAAAAACCATCAGCAGTGAGGGGTCTTTTTTGGATAGCCACTGGGCTCCTCCATTACACCGACTATCAGTGGTACAGACTCGGAGCAGAAAATTACCCTGTCATTTTCCAGCATAGCCAGCTGGGCCATGTCCAGAAAACCACTGTTAGATTTTACTTTATTAGTCCTGCTAATGCTTAGAATGAGATTTTTAAAGTAATTAGTTCAAAGCTGGCCAATGATAGATGTGACTGTATATTTATTTGGAAGGGAGGGGGCAGGGATCAGCAGTTTGAGAAGAACCATGATACCCAGAGACATACTGTAGTGATGATCAGTCAAGGGGTGGCACAAGCATTCTCCAGTGGGTCCTTAAATTATATATAATTTGTGTATATATGACACATTAGGCTAATAATTTGTCACTTTTTCGGGTTTGTTGAGCACAAATTAAACTAGTAGAATATTAAAAAAAACTGCTCCTCCCTTTCTCATCCTACTGGAACACATGACTTGTTTCATATCTCAGTTATTTTATTTAGTTTTTTTTTTTTTTTTTTTTACTTCAGCAGAGATGCATTTGAGAGATGACACAAGACAACACTGCTGTTAAATGACATCACTTATTATTAAAAAAAATAAAAAAAATAAAACTGCTACCCCAATTTGATGCCACTGTTATTTGTGGCTAGGAGCCCAGGAGAACAAAATTGGCGTGTTCTCCGGGTGGGAGGGTTGGAATATTGTCTCCTCCGTGTCAATCACAGTGACACAAAGTAATTGTGGGCATCTGTGAGTTCATGCATGTGGAAGGCAGTGGATAACACTTTCCTGAAAATGTGTTATACTGTCCTGTGAGGCAGCATGAGCAGCAGTTTGAAAAGATAAGGCGGACTGAGGAAGCAATTTGGTAGCCTTCACACTTGAGCATCAGGACCTTTCATATGTTGGGGAGGACTGGCTGGTGGGTGGAAACTAGCCAAGACTAATTTAGGGCTAAAATAAGGGGGAGCAGTAAAAACTGGAGCTACATAAGCAGCTAGAGCGCAGGCTACATAGATGCTGGATTGGGTTAGATCCAAAGACAGATTAGATGCTTCCAGTTCAGGACTTTTCTGAGTTCAAGGAGTCCATGTTTTTAAGCAGCACCTTATTACTGAGGATCAAATTGTTCTTTACTGATCAGTGGATTGGAACAAGACCTAGAGCCTCCATCAGATCAGAATGTCCATGAGTGATGGCATAAATTGCTTCTCTAGACACACACACGCACACGCACACGCACGCACGCACACACACACACACACACACACACACACACACACACACACACACACACACATTGTATTTATATTGCAGCATTTGTTCCGATCAGACACCGTGTCTTTTGTAAACAGTTTCTCTTGTGCCTTTTTCCAAAACACATTTTATCTTTATAAGCAGACAGTTGGAAGGAGTTCAGCTAATTTCCCGTCAAAGTGCAGGCCATCAGCCTCAGCTGACTGTCAGTTTGGGCATGATATTGGTGGTGTGTGTGTGTGTGTGTGTGTGTGTGGAGGGGGGGGTGGAGCAGAACAGAGTGGACTGATTTGAGGCATTCATCTTTAGATCATGGCCTCTAATTCATTTTGCAGAAGGACCACAGACAAGTCTCAAATAATGATAAATCCAGGCTTGCAACTCAGTGCCACTACGTGAGGAATAGCTGGTGCTGTGATCAGACGCTGTGGGGGATACAATGATCGGACACAGCGGGCACACTCTGACTTTGGACACCCCGGTGCTTTCATGGAATGCCATTTATGTCCCTGTTTGCCCTTGTTTGTTTTATCTGTCAGCAGCAAAAGAAAACCCTGAGGGTCATAGATGGGAGACAGACATGTTATTGAGGATCATCGTCATCCCTGCTGGGAAACAGAGGGTATGATTCAGAAAAATAAATGAAAAAGAATGAAAAAGAGAGAAAAAGAAATGAAGAAAGTGAATGTAAGAGATAAGGAATGAATGGTTAACCAATGTGAGAAATGAAAAGGACAGGCAAAGATGAGATCCTGTACGACAAAGTGAAAGGAAAATAACAGAAAAACAATGATAACAACAAAACAGATTGAAAGAAGAGAATAGATAGGGAGACAGTACAGAGAGAAGGGGAAGCAAAGAAGAAAAATAGTCAGAAAAAAGTAGAAGATATTAATCAAATGAGCGAAAAGGTAAAAGAAAACTAGAAGATGAAAGGAATACATGAAAGATAGAAGGAGGAGAATGGATGATAAAAAAAGATACATGAAACTGAAAACCGAAAGATGAACAGAATAAAAAGTAGGGAAAGAAGAGAGAAGAAGAAAGCCTGAGGAAAAAAGCCTGAATGGAGAAAAAATGAAGAAGAATGAAAGAAAGAACATGAATGAATAAAAAAGGGGGAAAAAATCAACAACATAAAAATAATAAAGAAATAATGAAAAGAAATAGGAAAAAGGGACAGTGAATGGAAAAACAGAATGATTAAAGGGGTGAGAGGCCAATATGACTACACATTTAAGCTTGAAGTCAGCTTGCATTTTTAATATATTTTGCATTTGTTTAATCATAATGTCATTAAAAGCAATTAATACATTTGCCCGTGTATTTAATATATTTTATCCTGCCAAGATATTCTCTACAATGAAGAGCAAATTATATAAAAAAGAGAATCAAGAAGGGAGAAAGAAGTAGCTAGGGGAAAATAAACAGGGAGGGAATGGAGTGAATAAAATAGAGAAAAATAATAAAAGGAGAAAAAGATTGACTGAAATGAAAGAAATAATAAAATATAATAAAATAAAATAAAAAATAGAATGAAGGACTTGGAAATGGAGCGCTGGGGTAGAACAAGGAGAAAATAGTAGGGAAAATGGAAAGGGGGAAGGGGAGGGATGGCCAGATAATAAGAATGATGGAGATCAAGAAAAACAATAAAATAGAGAATGAAAACTAATAAAAGTGGGAAAATACAAAAGGGAAAGAATTGAAAATGTAAGACAACAAAGAAAAAAAGGGCTGAAAAAAGGGCCAGGGTTTGAGGATGTAGTGTCGACAAAATGAAGATCAAATTAATATCTCAATACGAGAATGTAATATGACCTTAACACGTGAACTTACTAGTGACCCTCGACGTGCTTTCTTTGTTTTAGAACTTTCCAGAAGTCAGCTGCCATTGTCCTGCCTCATTCTCTCTCAGGATCTCCACTGAGTGAACCTGACAACTGAATTATGTGATGATTTCATTGTGTACATGTTACGAGTCAGATTACTATCAGGAGTTTGGCAGGATGACCAGGATGACTGTTGATCCATTGAGGCAAGAGTTCACCAATAAACTGATGTGCTAAAGGATGAGGAAAGGAGATCTGCTGGACACAGAATGAGGCTTTAATAGCATGTTTAGTTTTAGCAACATAGATGAGAATGAGCATCGCGATGAAGCTGAGCATCGCTTTCACTTACTATCGCACCAAGTACTGGATTCAGGGTTGTTTTGTATATGCATATTGTCAAAAAGCAGCTTTACAGAAGTCTAGATGAAGGTTTAGATCATAACAAGAAAGCCATAGTTAAATAAAGGAAAATCACCCTGAGGATGGAGATTTGGGAAAAAAATCTTAAGTAGAAACCAAAATCACTAGGGATGTCCATGTTCTTCTGGCTGACTTTGATAGTAGGATTATAAATATTTACATAATTGTGAACGAGTAAATACAGAACTAAGAATGTTCAAAAAGAGCAGATTGTGGGTTCTGGGGTGAGCACATGACAGCCGTTTTACAGCAGAGTTACAGAAGCAATTCTTGCGTCAAGCTTAAATCTTTAGGGTAACAATATGGGACCTTTCAGAGCAGCCCAGGGTGATTCACAAATGCAGCTTGAAACCAGGAGGCAGACACTGAAACTTGTGGCGTCTTGGAGCTAATACTATTCTTTTCTTTTTCTGCTGAATTTAATCCTAGCTACTATTCATCAAACCATTTTAATTTCCATCAAACCATTCAGTGAGCCCTCATGCCCTGTGGATGTCATCCTGGAAGACACCACACTCATCAGGATAGAAATATTTCATCAGAGGATGACTGAATGGTGATCAGTCCACAAAAAATCCTATCGATTTGTGGTGACATTCCTCGAAGCTGACAAGTAGAGGCAAACTGTGCCAATAGCAACAAAAACAACAACAAACAGCCCCTTGAGGCATATTGTAGCGATTGAGTGTTTATATGCTGTATGCCTGGGAGAGATGACAGTATTTGGCTGTATTTTTATGCTGTCTGAGTTGGAAACGGGTACCTTTGTAACCTCACCATGTCCTCTCCTCTCTCCTGTAGACTCTGATGTAAAGGTTTTGGGGTTCATGCTGAGCTGCCATCTGCTTTGCTCTCTGGACAGACGGGCACTACCCGACCCTGGAGTTAGAGCCTGCCACGCCCCTCTTTCATCTGAAGCTTCTCCCTCTTCACGACCTGGAGGACACAAAACGCTTACGAGGTCCCACACATGAAATATTTTTACCTTTAATATCCATTTTATGAATGTAAATGTCGTAAGACTAACCAATTGTAATGTCATTAGGGATGTGAAGAAATCATTGGGTTGTTGACAGAAACAGACATGATCCTGAAACAGCAGTTCACAAACAGTGTATACATGTTTATAATGTCATTAAACACTGATATGTCAATTACAGTATAATAATAATAATTATTATTATAAACACATTTTTGAATTCATGTTTTATTCATATTACTGTAAACAGGACAACAATTGTAGTGAGGTCCACATTTCAGAAATGCAGCTAATATATTAAAAAGCTGTATGTAAAATTCTTCAATTATTAATATTTAATTCCTGTTTAATCCCTATTTAGGTAAACATTTTTTATTTTTTTTTACATTTTGCATTAAAGTTTACAAGAAATTACCTATTAATCTCAGCTTCCAAAACAAGCAAATTTCAAAATCATTTTTTTCATATTTCTTAAAAATGCCTCCGTAAATTGATTTCAAGTCAAAGGAGCATTTAGTATAAGAGGTTTTTTGGCAAGCACATACCATTTATTTTGTGGACATATTGAAACTTAACTTTTTCTGTCAGGCTCAAAATATAATACAGTATTTCTGACAAACAATCTGTATTTTGCCTAGTAGGTTTAAAAATTTTCAGTGAATTTCACATTACACAACAATATGCAGAGTAAGGCTCTTAGCAAAGGCTTTCAGCATCACAAAATGGTCTATTTCATCTAGTTATTGTCAATTATAAGCTAAAAGGTTAATTATTTTGTATACAATTTGCATAAAACTTGGCTGCTGTTGTTAAATAAGCTCATGTAAATGAACAATCTATTCTTAGAAAAATATTCTATGTACAGTATTGAATAAGAAAGTGCATGTAAACCTTTCAAGTGGTTGCAAGTTAAAAATAGAAAACAAATGAGTGATAGATCTTTCTGCAAAAGCTGCTGCTGGTTACTGAAAAAACAGTTCCAGATCTCATTGTTAGATAACTAGTTATGGCCGTCATTGAGGCATCGATGTATAAAAATGTTAAATCCATTGAGCTTACCATTCGATCCTTGCATTGCATACGTTATAATGTATTATCAGTACCCAGATACCTTACTTTTCTAACATGACCAGCCGTGTTGCACCTACATGTAACAAACAAAACTATTGCATTTCTGGACATTCATTATTGGATATATCCTGAAATCGTTAGTGCTGAGTTACTGCTGATATTGTAGTAGTGGACAGAATCACAGAATGTGTAAGCTTTTTTTTTTTGACATTAAAATCTCTCCTTACACTTAGATTTATTTACACCTTGCTGTCTGATGCTGGCTCTCGGAAATCATTATGTGTCTTCTAAAACAGCCGATTGATCTGGTTTTATTGATTAAGTCATTTGGTTAAGTGTTTGTGTGCGTGTGTGTGTGCTCGTGTGTGTATGCGCACACAAGTCTGGACTACAAAATTAACAGCTACTACTAGTACTACTAGTACTACTACTGTACTATAACTACTGTAATATTACATACAGGCAACTATAGATCCACTGTCACTAATAGTAAAAATGGGTAAAGACGTTTCAGTTCTGTCTTAAATGAAAGTTGAGGTGCATATAAGTGCATATAAGGTGCCTATATTATAATAGGTAATATATATGTTATCTTATATAATATGTAAGTTTATAATATATAAGTTTTCATGCCCAACATACCAATCATGACCTTTGACAACTTGAATGCGAGTACAATGTAAGCAATCAGGACCAGCAATTCCACAACCCTCTCTCCATGCAAAAATACATTACATAGTTCAGGTGAGACTCAATTGAATCTTCTGCAGGCCAACTGAGGTAAAAAAGTTACAGTGTACAGTATTTAATACAAATTTAACACTTTTCCCTAGTCGTATGGTTAACTGGAATCACTCATGTGGCTACCCTGAACTAACCATATACACTCACCTAAAGGATTATTAGGAACTCCTGTTCATTTTCTCATTAATGCAATTATCTAATCAACCAATCACATGGCAGTTGCTTCAATGCATTTAGGGGTGTG
>JAQQZT010000007.1:13036178-13073665 GCA_030068275.1 Clarias platycephalus | reverse complement strand
GATTGTGTGAAGCTGCTTTGAGGCAATGACAATTGCTAAAAGCGCTATACAAATAAAATTGAATTGAATTGAATTGTACGTCTCTGTGTTAGTAGTGCTTTCTCACCAACACATGAGCGCATGTCCATGGAGGCCATGAAGCCGTCGAAGCAAAGGCAGCGGTACTCTCCAGGGATGTTGGTGCACTGACCACCGTCACAGATATCCGGAGTGTCCTCGCACTCATCAATGTCTGAATAGATAAAAAAGACAGGTCGGGTCAGTGTATGTGCTTGTGTATGTAAGAGTACCACCATTACTGCACAGGTTCTGACGTGAAGCATTCACATGACGTGGATGGTTGCCTGTATAAGTAAATATTTTTTTTGTGCAGGTCATAAGGTCGGGCAGTCAGAGGTCATGGAGCTCTGTGTATGTTTGTGTGTCTATATCTGTATCAGCACTGATCTTGGGATCAGGAATTTCATGAACATGGATGCCTGTTTATGCTTGTGTGTGTACACTGGTGTGTGTGTGTGTGTGTGTTTAAGAGAGAGAGAGAGAGAGAGAGAGAGAGAGAGAGAGACTTTGCAGGTGTCTATAACACCATTACCCATTCATGAGTCCAGAAATCAAGCATGCTGACTGGATGAATGTGTGTGTATGTGTGTGTGTATCAGAATTTCATGTGCATTGTTGTCTGTTTAATGGTTGTGGGTTTTGCACACGTGTGTGTGTGTGTGTGTGTTTGAGAGTGCATAATTACCAGCACAGGTCCTGAGGTCAGGCATCAGGGCATATCCCTCACTGCAGCTGCACTCGTAGCTGCCCTCTGAGTTTGTACAGTGTGTATCACAGCCTCCGTTCATGATTGTGCACTCATCGATATCTAACAAAACATACAAACCACATCAAAAACACACTCAAGTGTCTAAAAGAATTCTAATGAAATTTTGCTGCTTTTAAATGAGTATATACAGTACATAAAGTATTCTTGGTCTGGTGTCTGGTTTGTGTGTGTGTGTGTGTGTGTGCGTACATGTACTAGTAACTCACCCACACAGCCCTGCTTGTCAGGAGTGGCCTGGTAGCCTGTGTTACATGAGCACTGGAAAAAGCCCACCATGTTCACGCACTTGCCGTTCCTGCAGAGGTTATCACTCAGCTCGCACTCGTTCACATCTGGAGGGTTTAAAAAAGAGGGACTTTTTTCAGAGACACTGAATATCATTTACTTCAAACCATAAACGGACAAATAAACATCTACTTAGAATAAAACACTTAATGTGGACAATAATGGACTTTGGATTAATAACAGTAAGATCAGGTCACTGAGCAGGTCACATTAAATCATACTACCCTGAGGTTGATTATTGTCCTATAACTGCACACCCCAAAGCATTTTATTCCTTACCATGTGATGCCAAACCGACATGCATTTTTCTTATGAGGAAAACCAAATTTCTGTGGTGTGATGACGGTTTCTACCTTCGCAGGCGGAGCCCTCAGGGCTGAGCTGGTGACCTTGGGGGCATTCACACTCATAGCTGCCCTCTGTGTTCAGACAAGTACCTCCACGACATAGCAGAGGATCCCTCTCACATTCATCAATGTCTGAGAGAGAGAGAGAGAGAGAGAGAGAGAGAGATGAGTGAATGGAAGAAATTATACATTTTCACACACAACTTGTATTTTCAGAGTAATGCGTCTGTGTGTGTGTGTGTGTGGCTTTGACTCACCCATACAGTTCTTCATCATCATAAATCCACTCTCGTATCCATCGAAGCACTCACACTCGAAGCTGCCTGGCGTGTTCACACACGTCCCCTGACCACATAGGTCCGGTGAGATAGCACACTCATCAATGTCTAAGTAAGGAAAAGAGCACAAAGAGAAAATAAGCACAGAGAGTGAATAAGCAGTGATAAAGCTATTAATATAAATACTGATCGACAAAATGCAAACAACAAAATACAGCTTTTAAAAGAAAGACTAGGTTTGCGTCTGTATGTGCGTGTGTGTGAGTGTGTGGTGTGTGCTCACCTGTGCAGTTTCTCTGTTCCATGGTCGGTGCGAAACCATTGTTACAGCGACACTTGAAACTGCCAATGGTGTTGCGGCACGTTCCATGCGTGCACAGACCCTTAAACACTTTACATTCGTTCACATCTAGAAAGAGAAATAGAAAGAGACACACGGACACACAGAAAGACAGATGAAGCAAAGGTACAGTACACTGCAGTACATCTGCAGAAATGTGCGTGATGTTACAATGAAATAAAATCAATTCATTACAAATTATAAATTATTAAATACTTCACATTAATCTTTACTATGCAGTCTATATATATCATGAATAAATACAAAAAATACAGGCATATGTAAATAAGTAAAAAAGACGTTTAGAGTAGAACCTTTGTAGAAGGGTCTGCCGGTGACTATGTCTCCTCTGTTGGCGAAGCCTGGGCCTCGAGGGCAGATGCTCTTGTACTCTGGGGTGCCGGCTTTAGGACAGGCCTCACAGTCTGAACCCCACGCTTCACCCACTGAGCAGCAGCACATGTCCAAGCGGTAACGGCCTGGTAACGGCTCACCACATTCATCCTCATCCCACTTCAGATAACACTGCTCACTCCGGATATCTGAGCATAAACAATATGAATATATATTTATATATTTACTTACACACACACACACACATATAGGTATAGGTAAAAAATATATAACTTGGTATCCTCACCGACGCAGGTGCGGCCGCTCTCGTCCAGCGTGAGCCCCTCGGAGCATTCGCAACGGAACGAGCCATGTGTATTCACACAGCGTCCGTTAGTGCACACACTCGGGAAAACCTCACACTCATTAATGTCTGACACACAAACAGAGACAGAACCTCAGTGAGCTGATACAGACTTCTTTTTTGTATATGTTTAACTGGGAGTTTGCTTGACCCTAAACAAACATCCAGAAAAATGAGCAAATTCAAGACATCCTACCTTCACACACAAGTCCCTTCCTCCGTGTGAGACCACGAGGGCAATGTGGGTCTGCGGAAAAAGAAACAATTGTTATTAAATCTGTGTAAAACACCCCAAACTGAAAATAATGAAATAATGGCACCATTGCAATTGAATAGAAAATTGTATTATAATTATGAATAATAGTGTTTGTTGTTTCTTTTCCACCCCTGTGTTATTTATTCTGCTTAATCTCTTTTTGTCTTTTTTGTCTATGATTCAATTTACAGTAATTGCAAGAAAAGATCTACTGTACTGACCAACACAAACAATTTTTCATGATTTTCCACTAGCGTTGCTTGTTAGTTTCTGCGTCTGCACTATCAATATCTGTACTGTATATTCGCATGTACTCACTTGCTTCACATATTTCACATGGACTTCCCCATGCCGCGCCAAGAGTGGAGCAGCACTCCGATTTGAGTGTAGCTCCATTGATGTTCACCTCACAGTGGCCATCCTGAGCATGCAGCCAGCAGGTACCTTTCATACTCTCTGTGTAAGAAACAGGATAAAGTGGGCCATCAATAAACAAATTTAATGTATAAATAAATAAAGCATACTGAATTGTTTAATAATGAATGAAAATTGGAATTGCTGGTGTAAGAAAAACAAGTCACATACTGTAGTCAGGCCACTTTTATCTGGGACACAACCCACCCTGTCATGGTTTATTTCCCTTTAACATCATTGTCCCATAGGTTTTATTCAGTCAATGTAATCAATGTAATATGTCTTATATGTTATAAATTCTGTAATTTTTTGGCATTGTAAATCGACATAGCATACCTTACTTTATCATAAACAGTTCAATATATTGTTTATATGACCTGATTGGCCTGGTAGTGTTTTCTTAAAACTTGGTAAAAGTTTTCATGTAAAAATTTTTTTATATATTAAGATTTTCTAACAGTTGGCAAAGCGCTTTAGAAACACAGAGATGTACTTACCCACACAGATGTTGTTGGAGTCTAACCTGCTGCCGTGAGAACACTCGCAGGTAAAAGAGCCGGCCACGTTTCGGCAGATTCCATTGATGCAGGGGTTAGACTCGCACTCATTAATGTCTGTAAGACAGAGAAACTAAATATTACAATTCTGTGTTTGATGTGTCTTGATAAAACCAAATGATCAATAGATAATAATAATAATAAGAAGAAGAAGAAGAAGAAGAATATTTCAAGCACAGATTGGGAAAAACTACCTAAAGTAGGAGTAATACTCTAATCCACTTAAGAATTCAGAATATATACTTATATATTCAACAATATACTTTTCTGAGAAATTATCACTCTACTAAAAGCATTTCAGTGTGTCTAGGAAGATCGTCACATCCTGCTTGCCTTTTATGACTGTGCTGTCACTCTGCCCTTTAATCAGACTGTCGTTGGTTTACCAGCTGCTAGACACCAACGCATAATCATAAAAAAAATATCTCGCTGATCTTCATACACATCAGTAGACAGAGCCAAGTAATAAGCTGAGTGAAAAAATTATAAAAATCTAACAAAATCCTTCTTATAAACTTCTTAAAAGTTTTTAAACTGACTTCACTCATTACAGAGTTACAGATCTATACAAGCAGGCTGGGTTGAAATAAGCACTTTTACAAGTTCTGAAGTAAAAAGTCACCTTCACATGTCTCTGAGTCAGATTTGAAGATGAAACCTTTGGGGCAGGAGCAGGCATAGCTTCCAGGCGTGTTCCTGCACTGACCGTTATCGCACAGCAGCCGGTTCACCAGACACTCGTCCACGTCTGGAAAGCACAGGAATCCACCAAGGAATATTAATGAGCACAAAAAAATGAAAATCTTAGCACCACAGTTAGAGAGTAAATAGAAATATTACAGAAGTGGTGGACTGGTCTGATAGCAGCATGAACAAATCTCTATCTTTATGAACATGTGTAAGTGTAAACTGTATATTGTAAGCTTGTAAACTTAATAAAACTTGATCAAGTTAATGTTTTGACAAATGAGACAAATCCTCTGATCTACAATATGACAATCAGGATTTAACTTGACATGAAAATAATATTGTAGTGTTATTACTGATGCAAAAAGGACAATAAGGATCAGTGTTTCCACTCACATACCCTCTGTTTTTCTATAAACACATTGCTAATTGAGCTTATTATAAGAAAAAGGGTATCTGTATAAACACCTAATAATATATTTCCTCGTTTAATGACTAACAGTTAATTCAAATGACTGAAGCAGACCTAATGTGGACTGAGAGGTCCTGTAGCTAATAGACAGGCGTGACCACTCACCCACGCAGTTCTTGCCACTGGAGTCGGGCTCCCAGCCGAAGTCACAGATGCAGCGGTAGCTCCCGCGCAGGTTCTCACACACCCCATTCTTGCAGATGTCTGGATTCAAACCGCACTCGTTGATGTCTGGGAAGAAACAGATGTTTTCAGCATTTCTGGTTCATTTATAGGCTGAAATTCTGATCAGATGACCTGGATGCTCGACAGTATTAATGGAGTCAACTTCATTTTTATAAATATTACTATGCTATTACTAATACTAAATATTATTTTTAGATTTTGTTTGGTTAAATGTTTAGGAACAAAAGAAAATATGGCAACAGTTGTTATGGAAAGCTGAAAAACAGATGAATACCACATGTATGGTCTGTGTATGCATTGAGTCTCAGTGTGTATTTATAAATTCACCTCTTCCATCTATTGTCATGCCAATGCCACTGCTGCACAGAGACTGGAACTCAGCTGGGGAGAACAAGGGCTCAGTGAACTTCACCAGTCTCACAAACATTAGTTCAAGTCTACGAAGTACTGATCATGAAGTACTGAATAAGCATAATCTTTTAGTTAAAATGTAACTAAACGATTGGATAATTGTTTAAACATTTTGTCTTTCCATCCATTTGTGTTGTAGATACATTAACATTTTGATTTAGCCCCACCTTTGAATTCATTACAATCACTAGAACCAATTTTATATTTAGTTTTTAAAGCAAAGATCTGAAACCTTTACCTGAGTTGCGAGCAGGGCAAGCTTGACATGGCTGGCCAAATCCGTGCTCAGGATTGGCACAGCAACACTCCGACTTGGTCACTGCACCAGGGAACGCCCGTGAGCATGTGCCCATCTTAATGGTGCCGTAGCAGGTGGTACGCATGTGTGTGTCCACACAAACACGGCCATCCAAGTCAATGGCCAATCCAGGCGGGCACTCACAGCGGAACGAGCCCTCCGAGTTCAGACAGCGGCCATTCATGCAGATCCCTGGCGTCTGGCATTCGTCTATGTCTGTAAAAGAAAGCAGGAGTTTATTTTAAAAAAAAAAAGCTCTACCTTGAAAGATTTTTGATCCAAGTGGCAGATGTTGCATGACTCTCAGTCAAAAACTTGTGATAATCTGAAAAAAATTTATTCTGGAGTTCATTCCTCCATAATGCATCTGTCAAATGTCAGTGCGGCTTTTTCAGACAGGTTTTGTCACCAGACTAGCTGAACCAGCTAAAAGCAACTAAGTTAACATAAAACTCTAAAATGTATTTACAATATGCTAATATTGGTAACAACAAATGGTCACATAATAATCGCCAATGTGTGTAAAGTGCAAAATGCCTAATATACTGTAGGTGCATTATTCTGATTAAAATTTAAATTATTAACAGGTTTGTTATTCACCAACTTAATTTAATTAATAGAAGGTTTATACACAGTATAGAAATACACACACGCATACACATATATAGCTGGAGCTTGTTGATGCTTTCAGATGGTTAATTATTGTTTTCATTCAACTACATTAGACCCAAACTGCCTCTGCTCACCAACACAGTAACGTCCGTTTGGAGCCAGGGTGAAGCCAGGTTTACAGATGCATTTGAAGCTGCCGTCCTCGTTAATGCACATGCCATTCAGACACATGTTGGTTGTCGCACATTCATCATGATCTGCAAACAAATTATAAATAACATTAACACCAAAGCAAATAACAAGAAGAAACTTGAACAAGAAGTGTAAAGGCCAGCATAGGGTGTGATAACAAAGGATGTCCTCAGGGTGTGAGAAGTTTTGATCCTCACCTATACAGTTCTTCCCATCAGGGCTGATCTCAAAGCCAGCATTGCAGATGCACTGGAAACTTCCTTCTGTGTTCACACAGCGGCCGTTGCGACACATGATTCCGTTAACAATACATTCATCAATATCTGAAACAATTAACATTAGAAGAGGATGTTAAAGGTTTTTTTTGCATGACTGTGCACCAGGATCATTATACACTTGTGTATACACAATTACATGGGAATGCATTTCACAACTCGTACCAATGCAGGCCTGTTTGGTGGGGGTTCCCTGATACCCCTCGTGACATTTGCAGTGGTACGAGCCCGGGGTGTTAATGCAGTCTCCATTCACACAAGGGTTACTGCTACACTCATCAACATCTACAAGAGACAAAAGCTTACATCATGAATGGCCTAAAGATGGCAGCAGAGGAGAAAAGAGGAGAGCAGAGGAAAGAGAAGCCATTCTACTTTACATCAAGGATTATAACACCATCTTGTCACTGTTTATTTCCCTAAAACAGCATGCTCCCAAGTGTTTAATTTATTATATCTTAATGCTTCTAGAAAACAAATTTGGATAACTTTATTAGATGTAAAACATTGGATCCAAATTTTCAAGCAGCAGTGTATACTATGTCAAAGTTCCTTTCCTTTATTTAATTATACATGTGTTACCTGTGCACTGGCCAGGGCCTTCCTGACTATAGCCCATGTTACACTCGCAGCGGTAGCTGTTGGGGGTGGGGATGCAGCGGCCGTTCAGACATAGATTAGGGAAATGCTTACACACATCGATGGTCGTGCTTACATTCTGAGGCAGTACTGAAAACAAAATGGCAAGACAGAGTGCTCAATACAAGATATTGCTTTTAATTTAAAAAAAAATCACACATATAGTATCAAGCAAACAATGTAAAATTACCAATTATTGGACGTGTGTCAATCTTGAGCCAGTCTCCTCCATTGCCATTGCCATTTCCATTGCCATTGCCGGGTCCATGCCCATGCCCATTCTGTCCAGGATACTTGTGACCATTAAACACGTTAATAGTCTCTCTGCCGGTTGTGAAGGGAATTCCCTCGATACACAGTCTCCGATATTCATCTAAATAGAGAGAGGACAACTTTAACACTGTGTAACATGTGTTGGCTTAACCTGCTACTACTGTTTAATAGCCAGCACTAAAATAATGGTTCTGAAAAGGTTAAGGGCATTCTTTATCTCTAAATAACCTAATCTCGATTCACAGAAATCTGTATCACATGTGAATTCCAGCCCTTCTTCGACCCATACTGAGAAAATAACTGAAAACTTTTGCCAGTATTGCTCCAGTGATTAAAAAAATATAGTGCAATGGTTGTAGTTTTGAATATGTATTGTATAGTTGCATGTTTAAAAGATTTCTTGACAATAACTGCCCTTAAACTTCTATCATAAAGTCTATGATAATTCTACATATGTTGATAATGTGGTTTGTGATGAAATAAACTGTAATAAATGAACTGTAATAAAATTTAATCTTTAGACCCCACTTTGAGAATGATGGTTTTAGAGTTCATAAAATGCCCAAGGTTTTGCAATCTCAGACTGAATGAAAATAACTGTTTTTAAATTGTCATCCCATTCCTCATCTTCACAGTCAGTAACTATGCTATGAATTATGGGTAAACAGACAGGACTAAATATACACAGAGGGCTATACTGTACACCGAATCACATCCTCTAGTTCCATGGTTCCCAACCTGGTCCACGTGCCCCTCAAGGGGGCTCCAAAGATCACAAGGGGTGTATAAACCTTTGCCTGCTCTGATGCTCTGAGGTGGTCGGAATTAGATTTGCAAAAGTTAAATATGATCTTAATTCCACTCTTCAAATTTAATTCAAAGTATATAAAAACTGTTTTAAAATATTAACTCATTACTTTTTTGTGTATGTGGGCTGGACTGGGGTTTTGCAGGGGGGGGCTGCAAGGAAAAAAGTTTGGGAACTACTGCTCTAGCTCTCTTTCCATAAATCTTGACTCAAGAGACACAATGACACTACCCAGTCTACAAAGTCTACCCAGCTTTATTCTATTTAAATGTCCCTCCCTTAGAAAGGAAATACACACATTTACACTTTATTCTATTTCTCTGACAGTATTTTGCATGTAAAAAAAAGTTTATTAGAGTAAACAGAACCACAGGTCATAGCTGGTGAGCATATGTGTTCTCTGTTATTTGGAAATGCATGGAGGCCATGGATGGAGATGAAGCAGGAAAAAAGAGGCCTATCACAGGTTTTGGCAAACACGTAGACTGTACATTCCTGTGGCTCACACATACACTCTCACAAGCTCAGAGCCAAATATATGGATAGCACTTGGGTGAGGAAGGAAAGTATCTAAAAAGCAAGGGATGTCTGAGGATGGGTTATGAACCTGTCTTTGTCACTTCATCCAAAGCTTTTACATGACCCACACTGGTTTGGATCAGTCTGTAATTCAGAATTTGTGTGTGGCTTTGAATTCTGTTTTTTTTTTTCTTCCTGAAAGTGTGTCCTACTGTGAGTTTCTGTCTGCATAACTATACATGTACATGCATTATAAACTCACCAGAACCACGGACGGGACACATTTCTGGGATGTGACCCATGGCCCAGCAGCGGCCTGTATCACAGCAGCACTGCATCTTGGTGTACTGGCCAGTCATTTCCATTGCACATCGTCCATTAGCCAAGGAGGCAAAACACATTCCCAGTCTTTGATCTGAAAGAAGAGTCAGAGACAGAGCAAAGATTAAGGGACTATGAATAAAATAACACAAAGAACATACATATACCGTAAATAATCTTAAAGAACTGTGTCAATTTCATCAGGTGTAAGACATGTAATGATGATGGGGCAGTGGTGTTGGTGTCTCAAGCAGTTGAAGCTCTAGGTTTCTTATCAGATGTTTGGCAGTTTAAGCCCTGATACTGCCAGGTTGCCTCTGCTCTAATTCATTCCAAAGGTCTGTCAAGTTCTTCCACCCAAACTCATCCATCCATGTCTTTACGGACCTTGCTTTGTGCACTGGTACGCAGGCATGTTGAAACAGGAAGGGGCCATCCCCAAACTGTTCCCACAAATTTGGGAGCATGAAATTGTCCAAAATGTCTTGGTATGCTGAAGCATTAAGAGTTCCTTTTACTGGAACTAAGAGGCCAAGCTCAACTCCTGAAAAACAACCCCACATCATTGTCCCCCCTTCACCAAACTTTACACTTGGAACAATGCAGTCGGACAAGTACCATTCTCGTGGCAATCAACCAAAGCCAAACCTGTCCATCGGATTGACAGACAGAGAAGTGTGATTCATTACTTTAGAACATGTCTCCATTGCTCTAGAGTTCAGTGGAGGCATGCTTTACAGCATTGCATGCGATGATTTGCGTTGCACTTGGTGATGTAAGGCTTGGGTGCAGCTGCTCGGCCATGGAAACCCATTCCATGAAGCTCTCTACATACTTTTCTTGAGTTAATCTAAAGTTTGGGATTCTCCGACTATTGACTCTACAGAAAGTTAGTGACCTCTGTAAACTATGTGATTCTACAGTATGTGGCCTACCAGCTCATGGCTGAGTTGCTGTCGTTCCCAATCACTTCCTCTTAGTTATAATACTGCTAACAGTTGACTGTGGAATATTTAGTAGCAAGGAAATTTCATGACTGGACTTATTGGACAGGTGGCATCCTATCACGATACAATGCTGGAATTCAATGAGTTCCTAAGAGTGAACCATTCTTTCAAAATGTTTGTAGAAGCAGTCTGCATGCCTATGTGCTTGATTTTATACACCAGTAACCAAGTTTGGAACACCTGAATTCAGTGATTTGGATGGATGAGTGAATACTTTTGGCAATGTAGTGTACAGTATTTCAAAGAACTTTTACGATCTAATTAGAAACTATAAAAAAAAATGGCAAGGATGACAGACATGATCTCATGCCATCTGAGAGTTCAGCTAGTACACTGCAAACAATGACATCTGAACAAGTGTAATATTATTGAATCTAGCCAAACCTTGTAAGCAAAAATGTCTGGTTCTATTGATGGAAAATGAAACTTTTTTCAAGGAATAAATTCTAAAAACTTGCAAATATAGACATATTTATAGACATTTTTGAATAGACCATGACATTTTTGCTTAAACTTTTAGTAAAGTTTTATTAGAAATAAGCTTCCATCCACCTATCTAGGAACCCCTCTAGTTCAACTAGAGACCATGAAAGCCAATGGTGACCACTGTATTTGTTCCTATACTCACGACTGGTAAGACCTCCGGTCAACACTACAGGTAATTTGGAAACGCCTTTTAGTCTGCATACCTTTGGACTGTGGGAGGAAACCGGTGTACACAGATGAAAGCATAAGGTAAACATAAACTCCATGCACACAGATCTTGATGCATGAATTGAACACATAGCCTGGAGGTGCAAGGCAACAATTCTAACTACTAAGCTAACTAAACAGTGAGCACTGTCTAATGAGACAGTGCTGACAGTGGTGACTAAAATAAGCTTAATAATCTTATATTTGGCTTTGTTGTAATCTTATTTATCTTATTTAAGGAAAGTGTACATAAATGTAACTATATTCAATATATAATTTTTGTAGCGTAGTCTAATAAAAAGATTTTAAAGTTTTCTTTCAGTGACTAAAAAAGAAAAAAACAATATACAATCAAGCAGAGAAATTAAGAGAGAAGAAATACTACGTTTGCTAAACAGAAAAAAAAAGATATACTGTATGTGAGTTATGTGGTTCACTTCTTGCCAAACACACACAATGTTACACTTTCTTCTAAATGTGATGAGTCATGTCCAACTTCAGAATACTGAACTCCTTGCCTTGAGGATGAACTCCAAGGTTTCCAAATGCTGACTTTCTCCAGTGAGTATTCACAGGAAGTCAGGTTGATGTGTGCCCTTTTCAAGGCCAGCTTCCAGGAAGCCCTTTATGAGGCAGGAGCTGGAGATGTCAAGAGGGGGTTGGAAAACACAGACTTGAAAGCAGCCCAAAAATGGCTCTGCGACTGCAGGTTTCTCCTGGTCAAGGTCAGAAAGTGGGACTGGAACTAAAAGAGTTTTGAGGGGCCTGTGTGTTTAGAGAGAGGAAAAGCGTAAGCACACAGGAGGGGTGGTGCATGTCGATTAGCCAGTCTAATGAGACAGCGCTCTGAAATTAATCAGTTCCATGTGGAGCACTCATGGTCAATTCCAGTCAACCTAGGCAGCCATCTGTCTGGAGGCTAAACTGCTCATTTTAAACCCAACCAGCAAGCCCACTGGGACAGAAAGGGGGAAATGTAGCTCAGGGGGCATAAGGGGTGGGGGCACAGGGTTTTTCTGCAAAGCCCGTGACGGAGATGATAGCTGTAATTGGAACCAGATCTTTTTTATTTCTATACGCACAATTGCAGCCTTTCTCTTTTCCCTTCCCCGCTTCATTCTTTTTTTCTTGCAGAGTGGGATTTCACAGTACTACATTGAATTGGCATAATTAGTGTGGCATAATGCTTTTTTCCCCAATTTTCTTCCAAGGTAGTACCAGGCAATTCCTTCCCCCACTGCCTAACAGCTTCCCATCTGGAAAAGTGAAACCTACCATGTGCCTCCACTGACATATCACGCAACCTCAACTTTTCAAACTGCTGGTCATGTGAGGTAGCAGAACATACAGAGCTCTAACTCTCCTACAGACTAGCAGACATCCATCATTGCTTAATCGTACTCTAAGAGCAGGACCAATTAAGCTGTTAGACTCTAGCTATGTTAATATCAAGAGATTAACTTGCGATCTTCCCATGATGGAGCAAAACCAAATGCAGTGGCACCACATTTGAGCCTGGACCATGACGGCACTATGTTTTCCCAAGCTAAAACAGCAACAGTCTGCATAACTCTTACAAACCTCCCAACATTCTTCAGTTCTCCCAGAGGAGGCGATTTCTGTGGTATGTCATAGGGAGCACAGTTTGTACTTTAAGATTTAGGTAACAAATCTGAGTGAGATCAGTTAGGCCCAAGGGAATCGTAAGTATTTTCACCAGACAAGTCACATGTATAGTGGGAAAGGACTATTTTAGAATATTTGAGAATACATCACCAGGAGCTTTAGAAATTTGCTCGCAGAGATGGTTCATTTTAGAGTTAAAAATAGTGGGGTGGGATTTAAGAAAATATCTGTCTTATAGACAGGCAGACCCAACAGGGAAATGAAAAGGAGTTTGGGAAATTAACTGCAATAAAAATAAAAAAGTCAGAAATCAAGTCAGAGAAGGAAGGAGTATTCAGAAATTCAGTGAGTCAGAGAACAACCTCATGCCAGAATCAACATCTAGCCTTAGTGTAAAGAGGAAATAGCAGTCCTGTGTCTCCCTGCTGAGGTTCTACTCCCCTGAGACTAAAATCTAGCAGTCCTACTTCCCAGTACTAACAAGAGCTGTTTTCAGATTAATCCGCAACTGAACGCCTGAAACTTTCCCAAAATAAACTTAGTCGTTTGCTATCCACTCACTGTTCCCATGTCAGTTCATTACCAGTCAGTCTGGAATGTCCACATCGTCTCTATAAAGATATACAGAGGACAATAATTCTATTTCCACAACCCCTTAATCCTTCGTTCCAGATTTGGGAATGTGACCAAAGCATTTTTATCATCTACTGCCAGAAACAGAAATTCACTGGCCTCTGTTATGCTTGACTGTCATTTTGGGAATATTTATCATAACGTATTTACCTGAACAGATCCATGGGATCCAAACCACTTTGTGTGATTACACGACTAAAAGAAGTCAATGATGCAAGCAGTAAAAGAAAAGACCTTCCTCACAGATGGCAGATGATGAATAAATGGAGGCGAATACGACTTCTCCATTACAATAATCACCCACTTCCTGTGTTCAGACAGACAGATCCTTGAGAAAAAGTTCAGAGGGTCTGCTCAGGAATGAAAGAGCCTTCAGGAGATGCCTATATCCATTAACACCTGTTGGTGCTTTACAGCAGATGTGGAGCTGAGTCACACATACACACACTCACACGTGCCTGAGCTTGCAGAGGATGACCATAAGCCAAGGTCAACTGACTCATGTAGACAGAGGAAACATGGTGCCAGATGTTAGACAGGTGTGTTTTCTGTGTCTGTGTAAAGACTGACATACATATTTAGACTCACCTGTGCTGGAAACATGACCTCATTAGGTCAGGGAAAGAATGTGTGTATCTGGTTGTGTTTCAACTACTAATTTGGACAATTTTGTGCTGATGATGTAGCCGGAATTACAGGTCAGGAAGAGTGTGTGTCATGTCTTACCTATACATCTGGAGCCATCTGCACTGGTGACAAAGCCACGTGGACAGGTGCAAACATAGCTGCCAGCAGTATTGGTGCATTCTCCACCGTCACAAACCCCAGGGATGGTGGAACATTCATCCACATCTGGAAAAGTCAAACAAAACTGCAGTAGTACATCTGGTACTATGAAAACAAACCAAAACAAACCAAAGAGAGTTTTTGTTTGTTTGTTTAGCTGTCAAACATTCTTTTTCAGTGATAACACATAATTCTGGGCAAAATATGGTTTAGTTTTGGCCAGATGTAAGGTCTGGTTTCAAGTTTAGGTTAGGGCAGTATTGTGTGGTTCAGAAAAAAGAAAGTATAAGCCTCCCACTTGGCCACAGTGGTGGACTGCGATAGTAGTGATTTACTATTCTTCCTACACACCTGTTTTTCCTTTCTCTACCCATCCCGAGGCAACTGGAGATTGTGGCAGCTCCAGTATGCAGAGGCCAACCCTGCGAAGATCTTGAGGCATCCAGAGAAGGAGAACCTCCAGCTGGATTCTGCTTCATGATGGTTTGGATCTACAGTACACATGCTGCTCCTGAGCTTCTAGTGATCGAGACCCCCCCCCTCTGTCCTCTGCACCTGCTGACTCATCGCTGTGCTGAACTGGACTCCATGATAACTAGGACAACTTTTGTTATACTGAACTTCCTGCAGCCTAACACATGATGTCATTATATAATTTCTGTTATCCGTAATCACCCAAATGAGGATGGGTTCCCTGTTCAGTCTGGTTCCTCTCAAGGTTTCTTCCTATTGCCATCTCAGGGAGTTTTTTCTTGCCACCGTCGCTCTCGGCTTGCTCATCAGGGACAATCTCACAATTATCTAAACACATTTTTTTCCTCACTTATACACACTTCCATAAATTTTCTTTTCATTTTGTGAAGCTGCTTTGAGACATTGACCATGGTTAAAAGCGCTATATAAATAAAATTGAATTGAACTGAATTGAATACCTGGCTCTAATATTCAAATCCTTCTAAAAACTGATTAACAAGTATCAGGTGTGTTGAATTAGGGTTGGATAACACGCCAAGCGGAGGTTAGATGACCAGGCCTTGGGTTCCTCTGATTTTAATTTTCTATAATTCTCTGTAATTACCCCGGACTTACAGAGCCAACAATCGAAAATTTGCACTTAGAACACTACAAAAAAGAAAATCTGTCTCACAGATACACTCTACATATTTTACTCTCCACATCAGAATGGGGCACTAGTCTGGATTCCTAAAAAAATTAATAAATCTGGAAGATGTATTGATTTATTATAGAACAGAAAACTTGCTCTCAACTGATGCCAACAAGATATTGGCTGGCACCCTGCAAAATAAACCAGCAATGCTTAACCCAAGGTTCTAAATGGGCACTGATAAATTTGGTGTAGCCAGCCCTAAATAAGAGTGATGGCTAAAGAAACAGAAGTTTATTCCAATAGGACGTCATCCTTCTGCCTGTATACACAGCTGCCTCAGCTTGGTTGTAAAAAGAAAAAGGCAGTAGACTCAGCTTGTCATCCAGACTTCAGTAGTAGAATGTTCATGGAAGGTTTTCTACTCTGCTGAACCTCAAACATTTTTTTTCCTGGAAATTTATAATCCTCACAGCTTTGAGTACATTAGATGATGTAAACCAGGAGACAGTTTAAGAGCTATAGGTGAGGACATGGGTTTTCCCCACTCCAGCATGGCAGCATGAGCAGAAACGCAATGGCATTTGGCACTACATTTTATGTACACTGGAATTATTCACGATGGGAATCTAAGACAGAAAACATCATGAGATGGAAAAAATATCCATAGTATACTCTTGTTTTTATGTTTGTTCATGTAGTTTGAGTGACTATTGATCATATTGATATTGTGAAAAGTAGCTGTGTAAGTAGAAGCTAAGGAACCATGAAGTTGTTCTATTAGTAGTGGTTTAACAGGAATGATAAGAGTCCAGCTATATAAATCAGACGTCCTGTGAACTAACCCAGACTTCACACTGGCCAGACAAGAGGGTGTATTCTAAGGGAAATGAATGCCACCTGAATAAATTGCGACTGCTGTGTGTATTATCTGGGTGTACTTTCAGAGTGCTTATGTCTACTTAACACATCGCATCTGTTGCACTCAAATACGGCTAATCAGACAATGTCACATTCAGATTTTTTAAACTGTATTTTTCTTACTACTTTTTATTACAGTAAATTACGTTTGTAATTGTACTAACTTAATTTTTTGTAGTAAAAAAGACATAATATCAGAATGTGGTGTTGTAGATAAATGATTCCTTCAGAGTGGCATCACAACATCCCATTGTGGATTATTTTCCTAGAAAAGCATGCCCAGAAGTGTTTTATTCCTAACAAATACAACATGTGAGAATGTCTGTCTGTGTGTTGGCTCAACATTCTTGTACACTACCATTTGTGAGCACCCTTTGTGGCCACGCCATTCCAGATGTAAACAGTTCTTTGTTTAAGCATTAACAGATGGCCCATTGCCAGCACCTTGCATTTATGTACACGAGGAGAATGAGATGGCGAAACAAGGAGGGGGAAAAGTCAGACGCTAAACTGAACAATATCCTTGTTTTTCTGCCTCTTACTTCTCATTGCCTACTTCAATTATAGATATAACAATTTTATGTGGTTGGATGCAACACACTCATTAGTGTCTGTAAAATATAGCTTTTTAGCTGCAGTAGAGTGAGACTTCCTTTCTTGCCTATTTAAGCATCAAATGGAGTAAGAGACAGATGTAGACAGCGCCAGAGGGAACACATCTCTGCAGTTCAGCGCTGTCTTGTAATTAGCTCAGCTATTCCACGTAAGCAGCTCTTCTGACACCAGCTAGGGTTAGCCAGCCAGGGAAGTGAAGTTTTCACAACTTAAAAACAGTCCATCTAGCAAAAGCCTTTTGATCTCCTGTCCCAACCATCTTTGCTTTTCTACTCAGCTCCACTACATTAAGGTTAAGATAAAATTGCATGAATTATGTTTCTGCACGAACAACATATGTGAACGCGTGTGTTAATGTCTCTCTCTCACTCTTTTTCACTTACTATGCTTGCCCCATGACACTGATTAAAAGTGCTAACTCAAAATGAGCTGGATTATTTATGAATTACATGCCTTTAATTTTACCCAAAGAAAATGAAGGTAGTTACAGGTTATATAACTATGAATTTAGATATTTAACAAAGATAAATACCTTTTTTGATCTCCATTAGGCTTGTTCAATATTAACTAATAATAAATTAAGTAAGGAATAAAACAGTCCTGGTCATGCTTTTAAAGGAAAATAATCAATGACAGGTTGAAGATAAAGAAGTAGACGTACTGATACCAGCCTAAAGTTGATTATCTTCCAATAACAGCACATGTTTTATTTCTATTATGTCACAGTAACTTGACCATGCTAACAGTTTTTCGTCATATTTTTCCATTATTATGGTGCAGAAGATGCACAAAACAAAATTCCAAACAAAACAAGTTAATTATGAGTTATAGCAGCTATAAGCCGCAGTGATTTTTTTTATTCAATTGGCTGTAAATTAGGCGCTATTACAGAAACCGTATAAGCATTATATTAAAGAGTATATAATGTAAGAATATATATTTGTGATTTGTCCTGAAAGTGAAACACTGTCCAGTCTTTTATTGGTTTAATTTTAAGCTGGATTTCTGTTTCTTATTTAAGGGTTCTTTAAAGACTCATTGGATAATTAAGGGTTCTTAGTTTCCTAAAGAGGTTTTAATTAAGGGTTCCACCAGATGGTGGAGTGTAAAACGTAACAAGCATTTTCTTATTTAATTATAACACACATTACTAGAAGGAAAATCTTTTTTACCTTCCATGATAAAAAGGGAGGTGGAAATAAATGTGCTTAAGCAACATGGACAGAATGCTCATTTTTGTTGCGTGCACCAAATAATGTACACGGTTGGTTCATTGTGTATCAAGCAAATAATAAATGCCCAGCTAACAAAGGTTGAAAAGTAAAATTGCTGTTCAAGTATTATTACTATTCTAACTATAAAAAGGGAAAGAGAAATGTCACACGAAATTGCATTGTTGTATCTGACAAGCCTATTCTTTAACCTTTCACGTCTTCCCCCCCAATCAAAAAAGCTACGTTAAGATCTAACTGCTTTCCCCCACCCTGAATTCACTTGCCTGCTTGTTTTTACTTCTCATTGTTTAAATTCCACCCAATCAATTTAGTGCAAAGTAACATACCCCAGAGCAAAAACAGACACAGAGTGAGGAAAAGCCCTAAAGCCTCAAACATGTTGGCTAATGAAAAGACAAACAAGCCCGAAAAACAGACCAGTGTTTTCCTAGCTATCTGATCATGATAACAAGTATATTTCAACAGCATGGTGTGCTTTGGTAAAGGTTGACGATAAGCAAACAACATAATTGTTTCCGATTCTTAGAGCCATGCACCAAAGATAAATATAATCGCTTTACTTTTATCTTCTCATGTAACACCAAAACTTATCTTTTAGTAGAATCTCTAGAAATAGAAGCCAGGTTACAGGATAATTAGATTCTGGGAGTAAAGCCACCTCTGCCATGGGCCATAAAACTTCAGCAGTTCCACCCCTCCACCTCACCAAAACACTTCTCTTTCTGCAAAGTCTTGCACTAAATTTCCTTGGTTAATCTTCTCAGTGTATGTGATTCCCTGTGAATTTTCACAGTTTTATATGAGCAGTTTCAGCAAACTCACCACTAAAAGTTCTGCCAATTTTACTATTCTACTAGGCTTACTGTACATGTAGTTGGAAAAATCAAGCATGTTTTAGGCATGTAATAAATAAATTGAATTGTTCAATCGACATCCAAAATAATTAAATGAGCTGTCTCTTTACACAGAACATCTTCTATCACATCCTGACTGTCTAGATTTTTCTTATACAGTATGGTCCAGCATACTTTCAGCAATGGATTGCAGATGGAAAAATATCTGCCAACATTTTGCGGAAAAAGTAACTGGTGTTATGTCTGAAAACACTGCACCATTGAAGTGTTGATAAAAAGACCACAGTAGAAGAACAAGAGTACAATACATTAAAATCTAGAACCATCTAGAGGAATACTTAAGGATTATATGCAGAAACCTACAACAACTGGGCTCTAGTTTTGAAAGGGTTCATAGTAGAACCTCTTTCAGAAGCTAAGAACTCTTAAGCACATACGAAAAAACCCTTAAACTGTTCAAATTAATATAGAAGTTTATCAGAACATGCACTGTATTTGACTGGTTCTAGCAGTTAAGGCAGAATTTTACACAAATGACATTTCTGAAATCTTCTAGCAACATGATCTGATTTACAATGCTTTCAATTCAATAAAACAAAAAAAGTGAATTAAACTGGAAATTGACGGATGCCATTTATTTAAAAAGAGAAAACTAAAATCTTGATTATAACTTAATATGAGCTCTAGTGTTTATGATTTATTTCAGAATCATTCACCTTCACATTTTTGGTTGGTCTCACTCTGCCGATGGCCTGCTGGACATTTACACTCGTACGAACCCACAGTGTTGATACAGGTCCCTCCCGCACAGAGTCCAGGGATGGCCTGGCATTCGTCCACATCTAGAGAGTCAAAATGAAAGAAAGAACCTAGTATGTCACACATTCTTTACACAGATTCAACATACACAAATGAAAATTACTAATAGCATCATGTCTTATGTGTAAAATCTAAGTAACATTTCACAAGCCAGTGTACAGCTATGAATTTACAAACAGGCTCTAACTCACAGGTTAATTCTTTCCTTTAAGCGTTCTGTAGCCAGAAAACCCATTGTAACCAAAACAAGATTTCCATGTTTCAAACAAGAGGTGATTTCTTTTTTTAAAGCAGACATCCCAAAATGGACTGAAGAAAGAAAAGGAGAGTCTGGGAATCCTGGCACCAGAACAGTCTCATAAGAGTAGAGCACTTATTTAAAAAGAGGTGCTGTGTGCCAGCACCTCTTTCCCTTCAAAATGAAACGGGCTGGCCAGTTAAGTCAAGCGGTGACCTGATCCATAGGGAACATTTTATCACTTTTATTCTTTCTTTTTCCCTTATTCTCTCTCTTACATTTCAGGAGGTTTGTAGAAGCTGGTTATATTTAGCTTTATTATGATTTAGTTTGTCCTTAATCTCTCACTTCGTCCTTACAGGATAATGTACACGATCTGTAGCTATCTGCACCTCACCAACCACTTTGGTTAATTGTTTTCCAATTTTTGTATTTTAAATACAAAAACTCTTCCATAAGAGTGCTTTATAGTCTCAATTTCTATCTATTCTCTATCAAGAACATATTAACATAGTCAACATTGTATCTGTTTGCTTAGAATTCTCACGTTTCCACCTTGATGCTGTTCTTCAGGGAAGTGAAAACAGCAATCCCACTTGGATGCAGATTTAAAAAGGGTCTGATTATAACAGTTCTAGCATCACTCATGAACTCTAACATGATTTGACTCCAGTAAAAAAAGTGATCTACAGTACTTCTGTAAAAATTTAACTGCAACAAGTGAACCATAAATATAAATGCACAAAATGATCAGTTATCCACCTACAGTAAATCAAAGGTTTCCTTAAACTTTTCCCCATATGCATATTCCTGACCACTAAATGAAAGTTTTACATTTTAGTTTTTACACACCCTTCATCCAGTGTTCTTCTGTTTACTGTTAATCGCATTTAATCATGTAGACTGCAAATCCAAATCAGAAAGTAAATTAGCTGGACACTTTTCCCCTCAGTATTTTCCTTTACACAATAATTAATTCTTGGGTTCTGACAGTTTGACTATTTTCGATGCAAATTAAATGCATCTTTAAATACCAGGCAACAAGATCTGATAAATCTGATGAACTGATGAAAGGGCATTCTAGCTGCCAAACAAAAACACTTTTTTTTTTCTGATAAGCTGTTCCTCGAAAAGAGCTATTTGATAACAGCAACTTTTACTGCAATTTTACTTGCAGGATATGCTTTGTATTTGACGGACTAAGCAAACCCGAAGTAAACCCCAGTAAAGTTTCATTATGTGTCTCTTTCTTTCCGCTCCCTTTCTCTCTCATATAACTCACATGGGTTTACTTATGAAAAGAACTACAGTCTGGTTTTAATTTAATGCATTACTCATCTGTCTTCTAACACAGAGCCAAAATAGTTCTCGTCATTGAAGAGTACCCAGTGCCCAACACAAAGCGCCTCGATGAAGACTGATGCTCCAAGCATGATTCTCTAGCTTTGAATCCACACATGTGTGTGTGCACTTTGTATTCAAGCCAGACTTAAGAGTTGTTTCCAAGATCTAATATTTAAGCACTGGGGTATTTGAGTTAAAAAAAAAAAGTCAATGGAATTTCACTGACTTCAAAGTTTTCTTTTTTTCCCAAGTCATTGAGCAGAGACCTCACGGAGTCTTCAAGCATTTTTATGGAGTCTGCACTGCAGTCAGGAAACTGGTAAATACCGGCAGAAGCAGTGACGTGGAAATAAGCTCAGAGGCAAGGTGAATCCGTCACCGAGCTAAAAGAATGGGCAGATTATCTTTTGTTTGATCACTTCATTCCACTCTAATCCCTCAATTTTGTAAACGTAAGCCTTTGGCATTTTCACTGTGACATTTACGTTGGGGCACGTGGCCTCAAGACAACATTCCAACATGTCCACTTTTAAGGATGCATTACTGTCAGGGAATTGCAAAATCTATAGCCTCAGGGTCCATGTGGAGATCATCTAGAGACTTCCATCTAATTGAGAAACTAGGTTCAGACTGGACTTAGTCAGGCTTTGTAATGGAAGTGTCACATTTAACCTGTGTCGTTACACATTCTGAGTTAGTTCAGTCTCATTCAGACACCTTGGCCAGACAATCCTGTTTCGATGCCAGGCTTGTAACCTCAATGTCATGTCATATTTCTCATTTTGTGATTCAAATGTCAGTGCCGACTTAACTGCAATCAAGGGTTTTTGGCCTTTTACCCAAAAATGCATAAGATAAGAGATGAGAAAAAATAAAAGAGTGGATGAAGCTGTGGTCCAAATTCCTTGGTTTATACCTTTACACTGTTGAAGAAATTTGAGATGGTGAAGGAGGAAAACACCACATTATTTGGTCAGGAATGTTGATGGAGCTGAAGTTCCCAACCCTGTCTCTATGCCTCAATCTTTGTCTCTGACTTTCTGATTTTTCAGGTTGGGTTATAGTGTGGCATGTCATTGGCTTCCTTGAAGAATGCAGGTTTCAAATACATTGCATAATCATACTCACAGAGAAAACACTTACGTTGGGACACATCTGCTGTCAAACCACAAAAAATGGTCTGTTGTTGCAGTAATCTTTATCAGCTGAAACAGCAGGTAATAGACTCCAAATAAGGCTATAGGCTGCTGCCTCTTGGGTAAATAAATTTAATTCAGCTCAATATTTGGCTGCATAGATCCCAATTGTGTGTCACATTCAAATGGTATCGTGAAAACATATGACTTAAATAAGAACTGACTGCAGACTCCAGTGCCTTTTGACAGCTACTGAATTTTCATATTTTAACCTGCTGAGTAGGGCTGACAAATGTGTTGTACGGTTTTGGTTTCCTCACTGGTTCACCAGAACGTTTAAATTGTAGATTTTATCGTCTCTTTGACATTTCCTGGTGATGAAAAACATTTGACTACAGACACAAGCAATTTAATTTGACTACACTGGCAAAACTAAAGAATACTGAACTAGACTTATGACAGCCATTACTGCATATCGTAGTGCACTTCTTTTTGTTTTTAAAAAACAAAGTAGAAAAAAATTATAATAATAAAAAAAAATAAACAAAAAAAATGTTTTCTATATTATTTTTGCACAAATTTCTACAACTTCTACAGTGTTGATGGGGACTGTGTTTTCGGTAACATGAAATTCCGCTGTCAACTGGGACTATTCTGATCCATATCCGGGCTATTCAAAGCTGAGATTCTTCCCTTTATACAGAGTAACATCAGATTAGCCATCAAAGAAAAATACATATATATGTATATCGCCTATCTGCGTTAGCTTCCTAGCTAGTTGCTAACAAAAAACCTGAACATAGAGGCACCCAGTTTACCACTCCGTGTGTTGAATGTGAATAATCAAATAATCAAGAAAATCATCCATTAATTGGGACTGAATGTACCAAAAGACTCAATGTACGGAAAGAAAAATATGTTAAGGGACTGTCGTAAATGCACTTTTTGATAAAGGTTTTAAGGTCTACGCTCTAGATCAGGAGTCAACTTTGCCATGGCAAAGTATTTTGAAATATAATGTAGAAATCGTTCAGCAACTCTGGTTTTCGAAACATGAAACAGCTCCATTCACTAGCAGATTCTCTGAATCTTCAACAGAAGACCTGTTGCAACATGCTGAAGCCAAAACATGCATTTATGTAAATTATTTAGCTGAAGGCAACACATCAAGAAAAGAAAGAGCTTTCACAGACATAGACTTACCATTTCTTGTCTTATCAGTAAAGTCACAAAAATTATAGAGGTTGTTTAATAACCACTGACAAAAAAACAGAATGTTTAAATACAACTGAAGTGAGTTTATTCTCCACTTCAAAAGTCCATCCCACTAATTTGACAGCGATAAGGAGCCTCTATGAAACAAAACATAACCCCTTCCAATTGATGTCTCATTTATATCCGTGACCTAATCATAAACGGGAAAGCATTATAAAGTTGCTGTTAGCAACACTTTAGTTGTTTATGCAGACCTTTGTAAACAAGTACTTTATTTAGCTGAAAATTTCCCAAATGTACTTGAATATCCCTTCTCTAAGGTATGTTATCTGTACCTTGGAAATATATTGTTCACTCATGTACCGGTAAATGCATAATCAGATCTAATGCAGCATGGTCAAATCTCAAATATTTTACAAAGACACTAGAGATCAGTGACAGGAAGTTCCACAGCTTTTTTACTGTAAGTGTATTCAAGATAATCAGCATTTCCCCTTTAGCAATCATCATGCGGCCCTAGTACAGATCTAATCCTCGACCTGTATGACTTTCATGTGTAAATAACCCTCATTAGAGTATGACCTCTGACCTTGGCAGGCACCGCTGCGGATGTTGGGGATGAACCCTCTGCGACAGGGGTGGGGCTGGGCAGGGCACATCTCGCATGGATGACCCCACGCCCGGCCAATGGTGGCACAGCACAGTGTCTTGGTGCACACAATGCCACTCAGCTGACCCTGGCACATCTGGTTGCTGACCTGTGTGAAGCACGGTCCAGTCCTGTAGTCTGAAATAGACAAAGGGGAAAAGAATTCATGCTTTAAATACATCCTTGCTTTTAAACCTCATTTGCTTCTTGGTGGACGTAGATTTGTAGCTCCAGCAGAAGGCTATGGAAGCAAATGTCACCTAACACCTGATGATCACAACCATATGTGCTTGATTTACATTACAATCCAAATGTAGTCCCCTTTTTCCTCCATATTAACCTCCATTTTTCTGGGAAGAGTTTCTACCAGATTATAGAATGTGACTGTAGGAATTTGCAGTGTTCATTGAGATTAATGGCAGGGCTCTGTGCAGGCCACTCCAGTTCTTCCACGCCAATATTTTGGCAAGGCATGTCTTTATGGCTGTCATTCTGTGTGCGCAAAGGTTCTGTTATGCTGGAACAGTATTAGGACCTTTAAGTCCAGTAATGGGGAATTGTCATATTACAGCAAACAAAGATGTCCTATACAATTGTGTGCTTTCAGCGTTGTAGGCAACAGTTTATGGTACAATCCACATATGGGTATAATGGTCATGCATGTGTTTACTAAATTTTGGCCATAAACTGTACACATTGGCAAGTGCAACAGACAGGAGCCTCAACAGACAGCTTAATTTTCTTTAAAGCATCTCATGTCAAACACGTTGACTTCTAATTAAAATCAGGGGAGTTTTGTTATGTGATTTACTGTCTTCAGTAAACTTAGAATACTCAAATAAAGCGTAAATTGTATTCTTAGGCAAATTAGTAATATTGTTAGATGCACACAAAATGTTACTCCTGGATTGTTCCTCCACAAAAGGACTCCTGAATGCATACACATGATTTCTGTGACCCACATGTGGAAGAGAAATCAGAAGAACAAGATCAATTCAAAGTTCTCAGGAGGGTTATATGCTTTCCAGTGGTCACGATCATATTTAGGTAGAAAGTTATAACTTGGGGTGTAATGAAAGGGAAATCATTTCCACAGAGGAGAGGAAAAGTAGGTCAAGAAGAAACCATTAGAAGGAGTTGTGCTATAAGCAGAGAAACCTGTCTATCACCACTCCCCTGTCGCTATCCCCCTTTTTTGTCCGCTACTATCTCCTCTCTGCTCTCCCTTCCTGTCCTCTCTCATGTGCACCCTTGACCTACAATCCTTCCTGGATGATTTGAGTGCAGGAATGTGAGTCCTTCTCAAGCTGAGGCAACCTGCTGGGTGCATCCTATTCACATCTGGATCCAATTAATAATGCCTGCTTGTGACTATGGAGCAACAAGCTCCAGCCAAGATGCATCCATCCATATCCTAATCCCAATTCATCAGTTCCTCTCTCACTCTATACTGCAGCTGTCCTACTGATTATTACTGTAATCAGTCATGTTCTGAACATAGATTACAAACAAATCAGCAGTAAAGACTGTGGTCAGGTCTAAGGTTCTTGGAAAAAAATATTAGGGAACATTTGAATATATACATTTGGTGTGAAAGCGTTAATAAAAAAAATAAAGTCAAGTCTGGTATCTGGTTAATCTGGTTAAAAGGATGCAAGTAGGAGAGAAAAGGACAGGACTTGCTTTAGTCTGCCAGTTGCTTTCATCTGCTGGAAAGTAATGCTCCAGAGATTCAGGGACAAAGTGAAAATCTGGCCAAGTTCAGTGCGGTCCTGTCTGTGTGTGTTTAAGAATAACTGAAGAATAACTCAGCAAAGCACTATGAGGCCAAACTAAGCCCAGCAGCTTGTTTTAACAGAACGGACTATAACACTTTGCCGAGAACCGACCGGCCAAGCTTAAAAGAGTTGCCTTGGCAATGAATGAATGTATGGATCGAATTCACAAAACAGATTAGCAAAAAGGACCTATACAAGGGTGACGCAGACAACATTCGGAAGCAATTTTGACTGATTACAGTTCAAGCAGCGTGATTGATCAAAACCTTTCACTTACACCCCCATCCCATTTGTGCAAGCCTTTTCCATTTAGTCACTACACTGAAACTGTGCCAGATTATTCCAGCAGGGAGTCCACGACTCAGAAAGAGAGACTTATTGCAAATCACATGACAGAACTTGAAGAAGAACAACAAAAAGGTTTGAAGCTCTTGAATGAATGTATGGAATTTACGCTGGTTAAGAGGCCAAGATAAGGGTATCAGTGTACACTGCAATCTGATTCTGAGAATTTCAGTTCATTATACCCTAAAGGGTCTTGGCCTACCTTTATCATTTACTATGTTAATGGGCCAAATGTGATAAGCTGTCATGAAAGAGGGCAGATAAATGAGAAATTGGCTCAGTGAAGGAATGATGTCTAATCTGGTCTGGAACTCTTAAGCCTTGGGGCCCATTCTAGCATGACAATTAATAATAAGGGAGTCTTAACTTCTGCCAAAATCATACTCTATAGTTTACGACTGAGAAGTTTCTCCAATTTGATACAACTTAATGCTGACAGGTTCAAATACTGAATTAAGTGGAGAATATTTTTATCCACAGTAGGACACTAATGACTTATTTGTCAATTAGTTCATTCGAAACATCAGGGCAGCGGTAGCTTAAAGAGTTGAAGCCCTGAGTTACTTATTGGAAGGTTGGTGGTTCAAGCCACAGCTCCACCAGGTTGCTGTTTTGGGCCCTTGAGGAATACCTCCTCCAGGGGCGCCATATCATAGCTGACCCTGTGCTCTGACCCCAGCTATGCTGGGATATGAGAAGAAAAGATTTCACTAATGTATGTGTGGAAAAATAAAAACCTCAGTTTATTCTAAGGACCACCCAAAGTAATTTTGGAGAGACTAGGTCATTCGTTGTTTTGTACTTTCAGAGGTTATTTTGGCAGGGCAACAAATAAGAAGAGGCATAAGCACACTGGTGAAATTCTTTCATGTCACTACTGGCCAATCATTGCACAGGTGGGCGCTACATTTGGACCTTTTTGTTTTACAGGGTGGCCTTTCTGAACTGCCTTAGCTCCTTGCTCTAAAACCCCTTTCTGTTATTTGGAGGCATGGCCAGTAGTAGTCATAAAACACGCTTAAATGTTTCTATCTAGATAAAATGACAGGCGTGCCATAAATAGTGCAACACCTCTAGAGCTATGTAAGGTTTAGGTTTAACCTTCTCAAGTACAACATGTAAAAGAAATTGACATATTCTGCATTGGGTAAATGATTGTCCTATAGTGACATAGTACTGGACTACAGGGTTACTAGAAAGCTAAAAAAAATTCCAGTGTACTTGGGGACCAGAATGTTAACTCCATATGGGAGAAGAATGGATCTATTCACACAGGTCTGACAAGAGAGGCCCCTCATAAGAAGAAGGGAAATATTAGAGGCTCGATGTAAATCACATCCCATCAGGACTGTAACTTTTCCTGGATTGGTCACCCTATGGTTTTACAGCCATATGATTTACAGGACATCTAAACAGGACAGTCAACTCCATCTACAGAGCTCCAGAGTTTAATGACCAACAGCAGAGTTTCTCTGCAAGCTTCTGTTTCAACTTCAACTCACACTTCTGCATTCCAGTGGTTTGCTGGTCATTATGGATATCTTCAGAATTAGAACACCACAAGCTGAGAATTAAGAGTCCTGCAGGGGGTCCATGAAATTCCTCTCTGCTCCAAATAACTATCTCCAGCAGTGAGTGATCATGTTTTCCTCAAGCATGCAAGTACTCAACTGCTGAATGAACATGCAGTATTCATCAACAGGGGCCACTGTTTGTGATAATGCAGTGCACACATGTATCCACGAGGAAAATGAATTAACCCAGAGCTCATGACACCCTGCTTAACCTTTACCCATTGTAACTTTCTCAGTAAAACAAATGCGCAAATTATCTCTCAGGAATTCTCCTGTAGATAGAATCTTTCCAGCAAATTCCAGCTAATAAGCTATATCTATGAGCTTTATGTAAATGGAAAATACTGAAATCTTACTCACGTAGCTTCTTTCTAGATTTTCTATTATTCCTAACCTCACAATAAACTTACTTAAACTTGTATGCATACTAATAATTTTGTTGTTCTTTCGTTCTGTACAGGGGTGTACCACTGCGAAGTGACTAGATGAGGAGAGTGGACACGTGAGCAAGTGTCGTAAGTCTTTGGATGGGCTTCACCTCTTGGGAAGTGGCCAACATCAAGAAGCACAGTCAATCATTTATGTGAAAGCATCAAGCATGAAGAAACCAATAAAGTAAAACAGAAACATTAGCTATGAGACTACATTTCCATTTCTAAGCAGTATGTTGAGCACAAAACTAGTCTGTAATTTAACTTATATAACCACAGGGCATAGTCTAATGAAAATCCTTAAATCCTCATTAAATAAGCAATGCATTTTACGAGATTGAGACTTAAATATCCTGACACTATGTATAAATACTTTATGTCAGTGCTGACGAATGAGCATTAACAGGTCCCTCCATACATGAGGCAAGAGCTAAGAATGAACCGTGTGGGGTTCAAAATTGTGTCAGGAGGCTAGTGGGTGCCTACAGGAGACCAAGGAGAGAGAGTTTGGGAGAGTATGGGACTTGAAAATAGAGGGAGCATTGGACTAGATGGCAGGGGAGTCCAGTGACCAACAATCCCAGACTGTTTATGCTGGCTTGGCCAGGCTTTGCTTTGTGTACACAGCTGGCAACTAAATTTTTTTGCTTCTCTCTCTCTCTCTCTCTGCTTACTCTACTTACTTTTTGTCAAATATCCAAAAAGAAATGAGCACCACTCTCATTGTGAACCTTGCCTTATTTATTTCCAGATACCCCACCCCCTCTCCCCAAAGTGTTTTCTTAGAAGACAAGCCCATGGTTGCACTGGCTGCTGAGGGACGTGGTAGCGCAGTATAATAGTCTAATAACTATCCATATAGAATAATAAAATGGCTTAGTCAAGCTGCAACCTTAACGGTGCAAGCAAACTGAATGATACTGAATGATTAGAACAGAGAGGAAAACACAAAGAGGGATATGTAAAAAAAAAATGGGTCATGCCGTATGTCTTACGCTACCCATTACATAAAGCTTACTCCCACAACTCCAACTTTCAGGAACTCATTGAACTGGCGACGGGTGTCGACACCCGGAAAAAAACCTGACAAAAAGGGCATCATCAGCCCCTCATCCTACATGCACCAGTCTCTGCCCTGGCCCCACCTGAGCTCCTTCAGAACCTCTAGGTCGAAGGTTGATTGTATGCAAATTTCGCCGAAGAAATGTCAATGACGGAAGGACAACGGCGCATGCTTTTACTGGGGCCCTACACACTACTCTTTCTCAAAGCTTTACTCATGTTTTCTGGTGTCCCTGATCCACGGCAATCAGCCCCATGCTACGTATGCCCTAGCAGACTCTGGAGCAGAACAGAATTTAATCTCCTCCACTACTCCAGTCACTCTGCAGTTTTCCAGGAACCACTCTGAAACCATAACTTTCCTCATCATTAAAAACGCTCCTGCACCAATAGTTTTAGGCCTTCCATGGTTAAGACTACACAACTCTCACACTGATTGAGTAAGGAAGAGCATCCTGGATTGAAGTTCTACCTGCCTTTCCTTGTGCCTTCGTTCTGCTGCCACAAGAAAGACCTTACCCATCCCTCAGGAGGAGATCGCCAGCTTATCTAAGCGTATCACAATCTCTGCCAGGTGCTCTGCAAGTCACGCACCATCTCTTTACCTTATCACCCATACGACTAGGCCATCGATCCCCTACCCGGCACTACTCCACCTAAAAGGTGACTCTACTCCCCCTGTCGTCCAGAGAGAGAAGCCATGGAACAGTATATCTCTGAGTCACTCTCAGTCTGAATCAAGCTTTATTGGCACCACACCCAGGTTCTTATTAAGGTTCCATCCTCAGAGCAATGGTCAGTGTAAGCTTTTTAGCGCTGCCTCAGTTATCAGTAATGATGCCCACCCAGGGGAAAGAAACTGCAGTCCCTTAAGCCCAAGCCTTCATTCAACCCTGTAAAAGGACATGACAACGGGCTTGCACCCAATCACAATGCTCTGTGACCATCTTTCAGTGCAAGCGCTATAGCCGCTCCTCAGCCACTCCAAAGAGGCCTGCTCTCTACCTGTAACCTACCACAAGCAGGACACAAAAAACTAGAAACTCTCACCAATGTTCATGATTGCTCATGTCATTAATCTATGTCAGACTTGCCCTGCCATTATCCATGCGCCAAATTAACCCTACGTTCCATGTCTCCCAGGTCCATTGACTGATTCCTTGTCCATTGTCAGCGCACACGCCGGCTTTGCATTTCTACATTCCTGCTGTGGAGATGCTGGAAAATGCTGCGCTTGCTCTCTAAACACACTGACTTGACACTTCCGCATTTAAGCACTTTCTCTGCACTTGAATCCTTCACCCCATGCCCGCCAAGACATGGCAAGTCTTTGACATTTTGACTCCTTGAAAATGACTAGAGCTAAACAAGTTTTTCTACAAATTTTCAAGCTGTTTCTATAACTTTAACCATGGTCACTTGTTAATTAATGAAAAATCAATTAATCAAGTATAGAGATTGTGCTCTCTTTCTGTTCAAGTCATACTGGATTAGGTCCTTGCATCCTCAGGACTACTTCGGTCAGGTGCGGCTATGCTTGGCTATTTTTTTCAAGAATTCATTTATGGAAGTTAGAATTTAAGGTAGGATTTCCACAGGTCTGTTTCATCTCATGTCCAAGGTTTGGGACATGTAAAGACTTCTACTCATGGGTTGTGATGAAACAGGAATTCAGATTTTTGGCCCTTGCATTGAGACTATGATTCTCAGTCATATGGCAAATTTTGTGAGGAGCATTATGTATATTTATTACCTTACTGTAGCAGAGTGTGTTAGCTCCATTTTCCTCAAAGTCAATAGCCATTCTGCATCTTGTACTACAAATGGCAAAATCCTAGCTAGTGATGACCACCATATAGCAAAAAACTTTATTCATATTGGACGACGGTGTGCTAAATGATGTCCTGACAAAATGTTTTATGTTTTAATCAGCAAAATTAACATCTGGTCAAACAAATAGTTAGTAATGACATTTCTGTTGCATTGAGTAAAAATCTGTCTTGATAAACACACTCTCTGAGTAATGTGTCAGTGGCAAGGTTTGAGAGACAACGCAAACAGCAATGAGTAACTCAGTCCATTCATTTAATACATTAGTCATTGTTTTTGTAGTATCTGGGAGTAACTCATTATTCAGTATCTTACATTAATTATTTGTTTAGGACTATTCTTTCCTTCTCACAACAAGTGGATGTATAGATCATTGCTTTCCAACAATGTTTCTTACTTTCTGTAGACTCACCAAGCTTCAGGTGAGGTCATGTGGCACAGTACACCTAGACTTGCTGTTCACAGCAAATGAGAAGCGTCAGCATCTCTCTGCTTCTTGTAATGTTTACGTGAACGGAATAGCTACAGAATTTATGCAGTTCTTGAATCTAATTCTACTGGGAAATATTGTTTTGGGCAGCTCTATGTTAAGGTTTTAAATTTTACTCAGACTGTCTATAACCTGGAATACTTAAGTTTTCCTAGATTACAATTTAAAACTCACATGGACAGACAACCTTGAAATGTATGTAGCTAAGCTACAAGTCGACCAGATTAAGCTTCTTTTATACATCATTATTGGCTAATAGCTGCTTAGTGCATGGCACAATGTGTCTAAACATGCTCCAAGAAAGATTTCTTTTTAATCATGTTTTTTTAGTTTCTAACTCATTCTCTAATGGCTGAAACCCACGAAAATGTTCAGTGAAGTAGAGTTTTTCCTCCACATGCAGAGCTATTTTTCATTCTCACCCATATTACCTAATCAACCAAGCATTCAACAAATTAACCTCAGTCTTAACTACCCTGTTACAGTATATTCTATAAGGTGTATCACTAGGTTCATGTTTCAAACCATTTCTTAGAACTAGCTTACAATTAATGACCAGTTGGGAGGAATAAAATGGAAAAATAGAAGTTGGCCCTACTGACCTACCTCCATGCTGATAGCTTGGATTGTGCTTTTCTCACGCTAAACTGTACAAGCTAAGCAGGAAAATAAGGCTTAAAAAGAAAGGAAATGGTATTGGCAAGTCGTAGTTGTTTTACGGCTGTTATCTTGGGAGCTATTGTGTGTGTGTGTTTGGGGAGGGGAGACTTACAATGGGGTGAAAACTGGCTACAGTTAAAACTGTGAGAAAAACAAAAAGGTCCATCTTTAATATTAACTCCAACTTTGACTTACCTCTCTCACACTGTGGACCAGTAAACCCATAAACACATGCACATCTGTTTGGTCCAATGCAACGCCCGCCATTCTGACACCCGTTCTCACAAACAGCTGTAAATGATAAGCCAATAAGTTTAGAGTTGCTATTAAATGTTATACATGTACCTACAGTATGAATAATGAACCTCTGAATGTGAAGTACTTAGTATTCAACTGAAATGGAAGCTTTACTCACGCTGTCCACAGTGAGTTCCTGTATATCCCTTCAGACATGCGCAGGAATCTTCATTACAGGCGCCTCCGTTCATACACCGAACATTACAGGACTGAACTACAATAAAAAATGAGAGATTAATGCATCGAAATTAGAGATTACTAAAACCAGTTTTTCATTCTGTTTTCCTGCGTAACATTCAGAAATAATCCAAGTGACAGCTCAGTGAGAATAAAAACATCCATGTCTAAGTAAAATAAGATGATTATGGTTAATCCAATGCAAGAAAAAGGGTAATAGCTATGTCTGTGTATGCTCTTTGCCTATGCATTTGGTTAACATTGTACTCCCTGTGCAATAAAATGGCCTGGCAAGAAAACACGGTTCATGTTGTGAATTGCAATAAATTATAATAGATTTTACTCCACTTGGGTAAAGTTGGCTCTGTGATTGATAATTAGTGAGGATATATACTGTACATTTAGGCAAAGGAAAAGAAATAATTAGAAAGCAATTGTAAAATTTGTGCATTTGTACAATTATTCACAAAACTTGTCTATAATAAGGGTAACATTTAAGGTAAGTATAGGCATTATAATTTTGCATCATGTGTGCCATTAATATTCATGGTATATGGCAGACATGCTCATCCGGTTAGACCTAGATTTATCCCATTTTATATACTGGTCAGTTGAGGGCTAAGGGCTTTGCTTGAGGGACCAGCGGTTGCAGCTTGTCAAAGTTGGGGTTTGACCTCATGACATTTAACAGTCCAGTGTCCTAACCACTAAGCTAGCACACAAATTGTATGTTATTTTCAACAAGAGCAATGTTACTTCTAAATTTTGAGCCAATACAAAATGCATTCATTCTTCCTTTTTTATTCATTAATCACTTGTAATTGGTGTTATGATGAATACCGTAATCATTTAAAACTTACAGTTTTAAGCAGTGCAAATGAAATAAAAAATAAACCTCAACCCATGCATGTCTGTAACTTTGGACAGATTATATACAACATAAAAAAACAGAGACTGTCTATTGAACATCCAGTTCAGGATCTAAACAGTTTATTCGGAATATATGATCACAATCAATTCATCTGGAATAGTAAAAAACATCATGTAAACATAGACAGTGTTTCATTAACTGACCCTCAAAGAAGGTCAGGCAGCAGTTAGCCTGTATAGCTGCTGCAGAAATACCAGTCTAATCTCCTGAGCTCAACAGGCTTTTTGAAAGTCTTTAAAGTTTGCCTACTCAGTGGACATTTTCAAGACTATTATCCATTTGAAAGGACAGAGAACTGAGATGCTAAATTTACTAATCCTTGCATAAATAATTTGTCATTTGACTAGAATAATAACACAATGAAGCATTTATAGCTGACCTGGCTTCTACACATATATACTGTACTAACCTTTATACCTTTATACCTTTATAACCGAGCGAGGGACAAAGGTTTTAAGGACACCCTCTACTCACTATGCTCTCTACATAATATGTCCATACGTGCTTTTAGATTCTGCCAAATGCGCAGTCCTATCAAATGTACAAGAAGGCAGGTATACATGTATGTACATTACATGTGGCTTATATGTATTTATTCAAAATACTATTTTGCCAAATGTTTTTTGAGGAAATGTTTTTTGCTGCAGAAATGGTTTGAAGCTTCTTCAGTTGTCTGAGTGCTGAAATTTAACTCACTGTATGTAATGTTTATTTTATAAACTAATTTACTCCTTCTCTAAATTGATGCCAATAATTGTGGAATAGACTCTACAATCTTGAAGAGTGTGGAATCCCAGTACTTCCCAGAAGAATACTTTTACTGTAAGTGTTCTCGCTCCCACGTTTGTGTTTATATGAAAGCTTAATCAGAGAGGCATATGGTATTTCTATAAGGGAAAAATTATCCTAATTCCCTAAGTATTGTGTATATTGTGTATTCCTATTGTGTGTGTGTGTGTGTGTGTGTGTGTGTGTGTGTGTGTGTGTGTGTGTGAATAGACATGTCTGTTTGTTCTGTCCAAGCAGAGACGCTACAAAAAATGTGTAAACGAAAAAAATGTGTCGTGTAAAGTACAGTAGGAAAGCACTTTTTTGGGGGGTTTATTTTATTTACGTTTTTGCATGCATTGAATTCAGACACACAGCTGCAGATATCTGAGAGAAAAGAAATGAGAGAAAATATCTAAAATGGAGAGAGTGGAACTGGAGGAAGATCAGTCACATTCTCCTCTCACACTTCATAGCTTTTGCTGGATTACATGTGTGCATGTGTGTTTTAAAGACTGGTTAAATGTAATTGTTCATGTATGATTAGTGGTAGTTGTTATTAAATAATAGTTAATACATTATAATTAACAGTAATCACTTTCTTTGTTTTTTATGCCTTTGAGAAAAAATGTTTAATGTAAAAGCATTAATTGATTGCATAGCTTTTTAAAATCTACAAATTCACCAGTGTTATTTTTGGCCGTTTTCAAGGCTGAAATTTTTTGGTTCACCCCTAGCCTCCAGCTTTGTCTTCCCTCCCCATGAAACCTGACCGGCCTCTCTCTCTCTCTTACTTCCTTTCACTCTCTCTCCATATGTTTTACAGCAATTTGTGAAGAGCTCTTGTCTCACACACATCTCACACAGCACTGGACAGTTTGACTACTGATTACACATGGACCAGGCAATTAATTCAAAATTATAGTAAAGACTAAGACAGAGGAGGATTGGTTTTATACTGAATGCAGCTGTGACTCCTTGAACACAGCTAAATGTGGCCAGCAGCCATCACCGTGGTTTGATATTCATGGAGTAATTACAGATTCATCGTCGAGTCATAAACATGGCTGCTCTCTTGACGGCGCAGTCATTCAGCTTTATGAACGATGTTATTACTGATCTATCAAATCTCAGTAGCCTTGCCAAAGATGATGAGTGTGTGTTTGGAGGTTTAAAATAAAAATCGCGTGCAGTTTCATAATGTGTCAGCCCTCTAAGATTCCTGAGAAATTACATGGCTGATTCACCATGAGGAGTCAACTGACTGTATAATTTTACAACCTGTGAGACCACAGCCTTAAGTTAAGTGTCAGTTTGTTTGTTCTGGACACTGTTACTGTCGAGCAACGGATGAATAATGGTCAAAGTCACTAGCGGTTAACTAATACACTGTCTGCATGATACATCAAGCATTTATGAGTTTTATTCAGAAAATATCGATTGGCACAATGTTGTTGTGGATGTGCTTGTTATTAAGGATTAAACTAGTTATTAGTCAGCAGCAGAGGTAAATAGGCTTTTAGGATGGTTTCTGCTTACTGTAAGTATTCACAGAGTAACATGCTTTGTAATTTCACACTTTTTAATTCCTATTTTTTTTTTCTTTAAACCAAAGCCTTATAATCCAAGGAAACTATTTTATTAACATTGCTTTTTATTGTTAAAATTACACTGTATGCAGGAAATGGTAATATAGTACTGCCAAAATCTGATCATCTGTTATCAGATTATTACTGTTACTGTTAAATGCAATTAGTCAGCACTACATAATACCTGTTTTAAAATTAATTTGGGAATTTATGAGTAAAACCAGGTATTATGTAGTGCTGCACAATTATTCATGTAAAAATCTAAATTGCAATATGGATCCATGCAAGCATAATTTAGGGGGAATTTCATAATCTAATGAATACACTAGACAGGAAATATAAATTGCAACTTTCAGTTTAGAGAAATAAGCCCCAATACTAAAAGATTAATTTAATACTTACATATCGTAATTTATGTGTCAAAATAATCACAAGGTAACTTTTTGATCAAAATATGCAGCCCTAGTATCATGGAATTATCATTCTTACGTTTGATCTTCTCCAGGTCATAAACACATGAATAAACAGAAATATCTGCAGCGATTGCAAAAAAAACCTGCCGAGCCAAACGATCTGACGTGATCCTAGGAAACGCTCAGGCGATAAACTTCCAAGAGAATGAAGGGGTGTGAAGGAGATTCAAATTCACCTCATACTTTTTTTTTAATTGTGTGTTCTTGTGCATGTATGCATTTCAGTAAACCCTTCCGTGCTACTGAAAACAGTGAAAAGTGCCACTGCAGCAGTTTTGCTACATTTGTCTTTTAAAACAGGAAACAGAACATATCACTGGAAAACTGGTTTGAATTAAACATGTCACAGATGAATGGGGTTCATTTATCTATAAGTATGTATGTATGTATGCAAACACATGCTGTACAAATACTGTGCCACATATTTGTAAACATATTTGTAAAATGTATTCATGTGGGTTCTACGCATATAGAGTTTTTTGTATCTTTTTCCTGCTTTTTAAAAACTTT
>JAQQZT010000007.1:13022117-13032269 GCA_030068275.1 Clarias platycephalus | reverse complement strand
CAAGCAAGGAGATAAATCCTTCTGTTCACACACATATACACACACACACACACACACACACACACACACACACACACTGGACTCTAGTGATAATCAAAATGAAAATTGAGACAACAGGAAGACACAAAAGAGGGAGGACAGTGAAGAAACGAGAAAGCAGAAAGACAGTTGATAAGAAGCAAACACAAAGCTATAAAGTGTGTAAGTTTGAGAATAGTTGTGAGTAGGTGAAAGGATGAAGGAGGGAAAAAGAAACGGTGGGAAAGAGCTAAGAATCAGCAGGAGGAAAAGAAAACAGTTAAGTACATGGGAGGGGTCGAGGAAAACACAGGCACGGATATCAGGCCAGACAATGATGGAGCACCAGCTATCGGGTAAAAAAGAGAAAAAAGAGGGTCACATTTCTAACACGCTCACTCTTACTACATTACAAATGAGCTACAAATTACACATAGAGAATAAATGAAACCCGCCAAATGGATCCCTCATAGACGTCTCTCTGCATTGGCTTTCACTAAATGTCTCAAACATGGTTGACAGGTCTTCGAGTTTAAGCCGTTACACTTCCTGGATTTGTTGTTTCTCTCATCACGCTTGAGCAGTGGTTGCATAAGACTTCACAATTTTCCTCACCAGACGATTATGGTAGGGTTCTAATGCAATCTGATTTTCATGGGAAGTAACTGGCTCTGTACATTAGCTAATAAGGAAAAAAAGTGTTGTCTCACTGGGTTCCTTTTTATTTAGACACGATTCCTATTAAAATCTGTTTACAAAACCAGAGCAATTAACCACAATTACAATATTTTCTTTTTACCCACTCATTCTGTATACTGCATATTCTGAACAAGAACTGTGGGAGGCCTGGAACCTATCCCTGGGGCCCTGGCTCACGCTAAACAGGGTACCAAGCCCGTCGCAGGGCACACAATCAATCAATCACACACACACACACACACACACACACACACACACACATATATATATTTATATATACATTTTTGTGACCTTTAAATCTTTTCTTAAGGCATTTTCTGGTTAGATTTTTATGATCATACCAAGCATACAATGCGCATAGGAATATATGCATTTTATGCGCATTATTAAAATACATTATATAGAAACACAATAAAATTACTGCAGTACGGTCCAAATAATTTTGAAGTATTACCATACAAAGAAAGGAGCCTGCTGTCTGTCAACGCGTCCTCACAGAAGCCAACCGATTGGTGAATTCCATGTAAAAACAGCTTTAGGATTTTGACATTTTTAAAAGACAGGCTCACACAGGCTTACATTTGACCCTATTACAGGGCAAATATCTTAAGATAGATGAATCAGGATCCTAACAAAATTATCTTGGAGCAGGGCAAAAGGTCTTAAAAAAGAACATGTCAGCTTGGACCCTCTAAAGCAGGAAATTCTTCAGTGGCCCCCAGCTAAGTTTTCAAACCTATAAAGAACCATCCAGGCTCATGGAGAAACATTCTTAGCAGACATGATGGCAAATTCAGGACAATATTGACTCAGGAGTTGACCTCAACAGGTCAAAGGGCAAGTCACTGGCATTTGCTCTAAGTGTAACCTCCACACTGCTACTAGCATACGCTGTAAATCTGTCGATGGTGTTTGCAGGTCCTAAATTGTCTTTTCAAAGTCCCTGTCCTGGATGACCTATAATGACCAGAATGTCTAGACAAGACTTTTCCCTGCATAAACAAACATAGAGGAGTATGCAAGTTCTGGCATCTGATACCTATTCTTTTTTCAGTGGACAGTCTCATCTGCATACTATAGAATCGAATTATATGAAAGCTAACTATAAATCTACATTGTAAAAATTTGACTGTTAATATGAAATCAATTTACTGAAAATGGATTTGCCAACAAAGTACTATTAAAACTTTAAAATAAAGCTTTGTAATATATCCATATCTGATGTGAAACACCACAAACAATTCAGTACATTTGATCATTTGACTGATCATTTAAAAGGTAAATGAAAAGCAAAAATTAAATTGATGCATACAGTACCACTGAGCAAAAGGTTAAGGGACTTGCTCAGAGACCCAACAATTGAAAAATTGAACAAATAACATTCACTGTATAGTACAAAGTCTTAACCACTAACCCATCACACCTAAAGGCTTAGTTTCAAAGCATACTGCTTTGGCTGGGTCCTTGAGAAAGAGTCTTAAACCCTCAGCTCATGCTCCGCTGTTTATTGCGTTTACTGTAAGACATTTTAAGCATAAGACAAGTTAGCAAATTCACTAGATTATATGTTACTTCATACCATGTAAGATAGTGCAGTACTTTACTGTAAATATGTTCAAGGTTGTTCGCTGATTTTTTTAACAGTCCTTTATTGGCAACCCTGGAAAATGTACACTTTTCTTTTCTCTACTTGTACATCTGGATTCCTGTATAACTGCTTTGTTAGGTATCAATTGTTAAAAATGCTGAACAAATAAAACAGAACTGAGATGAATTACTACACAAGTTCTGAGAGGAATGCTGATATGGCAGTTCAAAACAAGTTTTATAAAAAACACATGTATTAAGGGATACCTTACAATATCAGTGAAAAAACTATATAAATTCACATGCATGACACATATGCACTGGAATCAACGCCTAACTCCAATTCTCAGAACCCAGCGCAGCTTACAGATTTGGCCGTTAAGGACTCCATCTCCCAGCAAACATGCTCACGGTTACCAGACTTCTAATCCCAAACACATGGTCTCAATTCCACTCATAGTATATAGTATATAAGGGCTTTAAATGGTTAAATTCACCACAAACCCACTCCTGATGGTGGGTGGGTATTAATCAGAATATAAAGTTTAAAATATGATGTAAAGCATCTTGTTTCTCGTCGCAGTTACAAGCAAGTTTCCCATCATTCTCAGATTGTGTTGTATGCAACTGCATGACCCGCAGATTTCATGAAACGAGAATGTACATTATTCCCTGACCAAACTATTCTAAATAGTTGTCACCTATTCCCATGGCCTCCATAACAGTTAACAGCCCAGAAAGCCTTTGAGGTGTTTTCAATAAGCCCAAGGCTACCAGGCCTACAAGATTGAAAGATTGTCCAACTGAGCTTCAGGCAGCTGCTCTTTTAGAAAGAAACACAAGCTATGGAGGTGTATGTTGCTGAAGCTCTCAAACAAGGATATGTTCATCCACCAATATTACCAGGGTTAGCGAGATTCTTTTTTGTGGAAAAAAAGGTGGACTTATGCTAAGGCCTTATTTAGGTCACTGCAAACTGGTAGTGGTATCCATTACCACTTGTCCCTGTTGCTCTGGAACAACTGTAAGTGGCCAAGGTGTTCACAAATCTGGACTTTGGAAATGCCTATAATCTAGTGCTTGCCTGTGTTAGGGACGAATGTAAATCTGCCTTTACCACCACTCATGACCATTGTCTGGTATACCGTATGAGCTATATTCAGAACCAGTGATATTTTCATGTTACAGTTATTACATGCTACATGTCAAGATAGCAAAATTAATCACAGCATACACTGACAACATTTTGTTATATTTCCCAGACCTCATCAAGCATGTATAACACATGAAGCAATTCCTGGCATGCCTCCTAGACAATCAGCTCTATGTTAAAAGAGAGAGATGCAAATTACTCGTTCAGAAAATAGCATTCTGTGGAACATCATCTGAACTCAGGGGGCTTTGATGTACAAGGACAATGTGTCAGCAATAACCAAGTGGCCTAATCATACTTCCTGAGTTTTGTTCAAACAAACACCTCCAAGGGAACCTGTCACCACACAAGCTTTTGAAAAGGTCAAGCAAGCAATTAATCAGCTCTCATTCTTACACTTCCCAAATCCGTCCAAAGCTTGTGAAAGCTGATGCCTCAAAGATTCTGGGAAAAAATTAAGTTTCATTCTGTGGCTTTCTACTCACTCCATCTGTGCACAACTATGATGTGGGGAATCAGGAGTTTCTGGCAGTTAAACTGGCTCTGGAAGAGTGGAGGCACTGGCTCAAAGAAGTGCTTCACCCTTTTGGGACCTAAACAAACCACAAAAATCTCGAATACATAAACACCATCAACACACACCAAGCTCAGTGGGCGCTCCTCTTTGCCCAGTTTAATTTTTATAAATTCCTATCTCCATGGTCCAGAGTCCTTGTGTAGTCTCTACCCTGTAGCAAGTAAAGAGCTCTCTAATGAATTCATCCTGCCCAAGTTTTGGTTTGTGGGGGCTACCACCTAGGACTTGGATAACAAACTCTCCATTACTCCACCAACTACAAGGGAGGAGGAAGTGTCTCAGTCACGTTTGGGCCAGAATCGACACCTAACTACAACTCCTAGAGTCCAGCATGACCTACAAATGTGGTTGCTGAGAACTCCATCCCCCAGCACACACTCAAGTCCACCAGATTACTAATCACACACACACCTCGATACGATTTGAACATATTATTCCTATTAATTTTTTACTCTGCTTTTGATTGCTGTTATTGAGCCTGCCTTGCTATGCAAGATTTTGGCTGTTGATCACACAGTTCATTTTTACTCCATGTTTGTTAATTGAGCATAATTTTTTAATAAAAAAAAAAAAGTAAAAACGGTTTTGTTTTCAAGTATTTGGTAATATAAACTTTAATCTATAAACCTAATACATTTTGTATTCTATCTATATTTTTTTACTATAACCACTTTGAATGTGTTATCAGATTATAACAGTTTTAATTAACATTAATGCTTCCCTTTCCCAATCCAATATTCTTATACAATTCACATTTATATAAATGCACTCTATTGTTTATACAACATTTGTTCTTCATCATGGAATTCATTGCACATGAGGAGTTTGAACGCTTTTCTGACTAGTGAACAAAAACCGACAGCCCCTTGGCTGCTGTCTGAGTGGCGGAATATGATTCTCTGCTTTGAGAAACCATCTCAAAGCCAGCGAACATTCAAAAACATCTCCCCTGTGGGCATCACTGGTCTACTAGCCAACAGTCTGCTTTTCTTCTAAGGGCTCTGGGTCCAGTGCAGCCTGCCACAAATTCTTATGAATCGCTCTGGTAAGAGAGCCAATAAATCAGACTCTACATTCGACAGGCCTTCTCAAACTTCTGAAACAGGCATGAAGACCAGGACACAAATTTAACTTTCAGTATATGCCACCATCTAATTTTCCTCGTTACATTCCTTCCAAATACATTTTTTATCAAATATCATAAATTCCTGTTCCTTTCATAAAAAGAAAGCAAATTGAGTTTGGAGACTATTTTGCAATTTAGACCTCTTGTTAATCAGGCTTTCTGGTTTTTGAATTTCTGGTTAGCCAACACCAACAAAATAGTCTTTTATGATGGGCAATTTGAAATATCATATAATAATATCTAAAGATGTTAGCTACAAACCATTTTATAATGTAACAAATCCAACCAGCTACTTGTTATGCAGATTAACAACGGGGTTGCTCAATGTTGATGAGGGATACCCACTGTCTGAAAAACACATCATTCATTTAGTCAGCGCCAAGGGAATTGTAGAGATAAAAAACAGGAATCAGGAAGTTTTGCAAGTTGAGAGTCTCGCTGAGTTCATCATTTGAACATGTTGGTGTTTTCCAAATTATGCAGCTAAAAATGAGTGCTACACAATAAGGTTCTGCCCTAGTGAATAGATTATTCATAAAAAGAAATGGTGGGAAAACTGGCCAATAGATCTAACCATCTGGTGGGCCTATGCTGTCCAGGCTTTTGCATGCAGAGACAAAAAAAGGTTCCACTACACATGTTGTTATTAAATTCTGTCATGATTTCTTGTACAGAAAGAGAAACAGAGCAAGGAGAATGTAGACACTTAAGCCAAAACGATTTATTTAGGTCTGAATAACTGACTCACAGACATTTTTGAAAAATCAGTTCTTTGTGGGCATGGCAAGGTTCTGCTTAATGTAATTATAGATTCAGTGTAACGGTGACGTATTTCTGTTAACAGGGTTTTCTGCTTCGTTCTCACCTGCAGTCTGAAAACAAATGTCCTTTGTAACAGTCTCAAGTGATGGGGATACCTCATTTCCTGTGACAGTTTGTGGGGGAGTAAGTAAGCAGGGACAGATGAGACGCTGATTGGAATAACTGATCCTGACATTCAAAACCACAGAGAACAAAACGTTCGTTGTTGTTGGAAAAAATAATAAAAATATACTGAAATCCACCCAGTTCTGTGGACACACATGTCTGATCCAAAAACCCTGAAAAGCACACTGCAAAAATGCCTGGAAAGCTACCTTCAACATTCAAAGCTTCCTGTTAAGTGAGTGTTTTTGCCATAGCTTTTGAAATAAACTGCTGTGGAATGATTCTACTCGTCAAATTTGTATTGAGAGAGTAATATTTAACCCAATTATATAAAAAAAGAGAGGTCTTTAGTTGTTTTTTAAAGATTGACTCAGCTGTACGGACATCTAGAGGATGTTCATTTCACCACCTAGGTGCCAGAACAGAAAACAGTCTAGATGCTTGTCTTCCTCAATCTCTAAGAGATGGTGAGAATAGCCGAGCAGTGATGGAGGATTGGAGGGAACGTGGTCCAATGGGGGTGTGATTCAAGCTGAGAGGTAAGTGGGTGCTGGACCACGTTTAGCTTTGTACAGTAGGCAAGCATCAATGTTTTGAACTTGATGCGGGCAGGCAGCTACTGTAATTCAGTGCAGGGAACGGAGAGGTGGTGCGGAAGAAGTTTTGGGAAAGTTAATTTTGATTTTAAAAAAAAATGCATCTGTGCTACATTGACTTTCAAGTGGAATTGGACTGGACATGCTAGCTCTTGGTGCCGTGAGCATGGGTGAGCATTGGGTGTCCATGATCCTGTCACAGGTTTACTAGTATTACTAATAATTAATCAGCATTGGTAAGGCAATAGTAACATGCATATTCATCAACAAAAGTCAATACAGTACAGATATTTTCCAAAATTCCTATATCAAAAGGTCCTACATGCACTATGTTTAAATGGTAAGGTGTGTGTTCACTATTTTTAGTTACTCTTTTTTTATTTATTTTTGCAGTCTTTCAGGATCAATAGTGTTTTCACAACTGATTGATGTTTTCCAAAATTGCCGTTCGGTTAGCATTCAAAGCTAGGTACAAATAAACAATGTCTTTTTTTCACTAAACTTACTAAACAGTGATGTTCCCAACTGTTATGTCTTAGTTTCACTGTTTGTCTAGTCGGGTTAGATAAATTGTTACCTTCACGTGAGCTTATACATGGTGTCCATATTTCCCAGTTGTCTAGCAACAGTGCTATTATTCGATATTGTCCAACATACTGTATTTGAGGTAAATCTCATTTCTGCTGTCATTATGTCTCTCAGTTGTCAGTATACAAGACTTTATGGTAATGATTGTCCTTGATAAACTGTTTACATTGCTTGTTAACATTATTTAGTTTATAACTAAAATCCATATTTCCAGTTACCTAGCAACAATGTTCTTGCAACTTTTCTCAATTTTATAGTCTCACAGGACAGACAAGTGTGACAAAAAAGTAATAAGTACAGTATAATAAAAAGTGTCACATTAAATATGCAGAATATTTTCTCAGACGTAAATGAAAATTGCTGATATTCCTTACAACTTTAACGTATGTTTAGTGTTTTTTGTCATTACCTAAGATAATATTCCAATGGTTGTTAGCTAGTTAGCTAGTTTATGCTCAGTGTCTGTTAGCCTGATGCTTATCAACAGTGCTCTCCCAACCTTAACCACGTTAACAGTAAGCCTTTAAATGAGATTCTGTCTCCTGACTTACGTTGTGTATTAGCAAAAACTTTTTGTACTGACAAGGTGCAAATGCTGGCTCCCTAGTTGTGCCTAAATTTAAACAATTCTAGGCATTTAACAAAGAGTAGGCGTTGCAACCTTTTTGCAGTTCCATTACTAAAATGCTGCAGATCCAGACCCAAGAAATGGGTCATGATGTCATGGAAATACCGGGTGGGTTTCAAGATTATCACTGGAAATTATGTGAAATTAAATATTACAACCATGAAGCAATGGTCCAAGGAGGAAACAGCCTTCTTACTGACAACTGCAGCACACTACGTAGCAGCTAGATTGCTACGTAGTGGTGCTCTGAAAAAGCTCCAGCACCAGATTGGGGGGAAAGTGGTAGAAAACAAGCCTCTTACCCCCTGAGGGTATCCTGTCCTCTCCGGCGCACCCTCTGCTGAACCTCCCCCTCTGGCTTCCCATTAAAGAGGCTCGCCTGCAGGCCTCCATCTCCCTGAGCCTGCACCATCTGGAGAGACGCCCAACACACGGCAGCCCATCCCAGCACCACCTTGGCCGCAGTCCAAGCCCCCATCAGCCCGTGCCGTGCTGCTCCCTGAGTCCTCGCTCTTAACACTCACTATGAATGCCTGGTCACCTCCGAGCTCCACTTGTCTGTCCACTTCCTCTCCAGGGTGAGAGCTGTGAGTTCAGAGGAGATGGGAGTAAATAAGTACAAATTATTCATTGTCTTGACCACAAGATGTATTTGATTGTGTTTTTTTATTGTCTATTTCATAGCATACTTAAATCTACATAAGTACTAGATAAAAAAAAAAAAAGCTAGAAGTATAGTAACACAAAAAGCCATATCTTAAATATGCAGTATCATGTGACCTTTACTGGTTTACTCTCACTTGAAGAATATATTGTTCTCCATATATAGCTCTGATAAAACGCGACTCATACTCTTGGCTAAGTAAGTCGGTATGTGTTTATTCTGGATGCAGGTGTGCTGCCTGAGAGATGTCAGTACTGCTGGAAGCTTAGTCCTCCAATATCCACATCCTCTTTAATTTGACAATAAAGCGTCTATTAATCATCTACAAAAGTTTTTCATTGCTCATCTTAGATTTTTCCTTTGAGATGAACTTTTTTTGGTTTGTGACCAAGAACAGCCTCATGGCTCACACATCTTCGCTTTTATCTCAATAATAAATAGTATCACACACCCACAATGGAATGTCAAACTATAAGCATTTATGAATGCACCCTTACTTAGGTGAGTGTCTGAAACTAACAACAAATGATCTGCTTAGAACTGCTGGGCTTAAATTTAGTCATACACTTTAGACTGTACATTGCAATAGATTATTGATGACATCACTCTAAAATGAAGTCAGTTCACCAGGGAGACAAAAAATACATTGCCAAACACAAATGTTAAAATAATCTCATTGAATTTTGGAGACAAAATTAGATTTAAATTAGATTGTGTAACTGAATCAGATATCAGCTTTCAAAAGTATGTCAAATGGGATCATTTCAAATAAGCACAAATGACTTACGAACCAATGCTCCAACAAATCACACCCTTAATGTCTGTATAAATGCGGTATGGGTGGAACAAATGAGTCCCTCTGTAAAATTAAGAAACCCATAGCTGATCTTTATACCAATTCTATCCTATTATGCCCACTCAATCAGAGCGTTGATGGGCAAAGCAATGCTGAATTAGATCCCAGCATGTGCAGTTTTACAAGTCCACACTGACCACAGTATAGTTTTGAAAACCGGCCAACTGCTCAGTACTCTCATTAAAGTAAGAGTGCAGATTAAATACCGGTCTCAGAAGATTTATAAGTGGTAGAAATGGGTTTTAACTCCAAAAGGAAAACAACTGTGTATAGGGACTGGGTATTTTCTTTTCAGCAAGCAAATAATATATCTCTTTAAACCTTAAAAGGATGGTTGTAAATTAAGCTATACTAGCCCCCTGGTCTACAAAACCCCTCTCTCTAGCAACCTCTTCATTCAGACTTCATTATACAGCGTGGGGTCTTCATAAATTTAGTTGTGCTGCAACGTAAAATGACTAAAATTGAGCCAAACTATGCCGAGCTGATAGTTTGTTTTAGACAACAATAAAAGGCACAACCCCCACAACCTCTCCAATAAAACGCTAATGTGACAATAATGAGTACGTTAATAAATATTTCCGGTTTCCAGTGTGCGCGCGCGACAATGTTTAATTATCGCGATAAATATTAAGGCGCGCGAGCAATGGTTGCCTTGGTGCCGGGGGGGGGGGGGGGGGGGGGGGGGGGGGGGGGGGGGGGGGGGGGGGGGGGGGGGGGGGGGGGGGGGGGG
>JAQQZT010000007.1:13006945-13022017 GCA_030068275.1 Clarias platycephalus | reverse complement strand
GTTGCCTTGGGTACGACCCCCCCCCCCAAAAAAAAAAAAAAAAAGTTTCGAGCGCTCGCAAGGAAAATCTCAGATGAGCGACGTTAAAAGTTTTTTTTCTTTCTATACAATCACTAAATACATATTAAGCTTCCCCAAAAAGGTATATCTGCATACATTACCAAAATATATGTATTATTATAATTGTATTTATTAGTAATTAACCATCAATCTTTTCCCATGATCGAGATCCTTAGATAAACAGAGAATAGCATAAGAAATATATAATTATTTAAAAAAAAAAAAAATGCAATGCGAGAGAATGAATAAACCTGACTTCCATGGAATTCCTGAATGAATTCATTGGTCGCTGTAACTTTTTTCCACTCTACTAACGTTCCTATTCATTGCAGTCTCGAATGCAATTTCTACACAGACACACACAAAACCTTTTTGCTAATATCATCGTTAAAAGAATTACCTTATTACTGTGCGTTGAGACTGTCCAGCCAGGAATCCGTTTTTTGTAACGGGACACGCAGCGGAGACTGAATGAGGAAAAACTGCAGCGCTGGCTCGTATGGAAAGAAAAAGTTTAGTGAATTAGTGCAGAAGGGGAAAGGGGGTGGAGCTTCATGTACGGGTAGATAAAGGGGCGTGGTTTATAACAGACAGTGTCGGGTATTGGGGGGGGGGGCGTGCTGCATACCTTTACAGCCATGAGATAATCAAGACTAATGCAATCAGCAGACTGATCCTACAGAATATTTTGTTCTGAGTGGGAGTAAGTGAAACAATACGCATAAGTCCATCAATAGTTGAAATTATTTGTTCTAAACCAACGGAAAATAGCTGGGTATTGAAGTTATGCTAATGAATATTGTGAATTATGGAATATTATATATGTGTATAGTTATAAGTGTATGAATTTTGCGTATGAATTATATATCTCTTATTATGTATGTTTTTATATCTTGGTGGTTAGCAAAAGTAGTGTAAGGATAGGAACAAGTAAAATGGCTTATTTTTACTTTAAATGGTAAGAATAGGGTTAGATTTCTGTGCAAGTATATTTGTTAATTACTGTATATGCATACTTTTATTTTTATATGTAACATCCTCAAAAAGAATAGAAAATCAAAATTGTGTGGGAATGACTGTCAGTCTGGATGTCACGTCAATGTATAATTGTGTGTTTGTTAAACATTTTCACAATTTGAAGTCTCAGAAATCACAGAGCCTATACATTGAGCAGTATTTGACATTCATTAGTAACGATACCAGACCAGCTTAATTGCTCAAATTTCTCTAACTTCCTCTGTAACGAAATAGTCAGGAATTGACGACTCGTCTCACTGTCTCTGCCAGCTGGGTGGCCGAGCAGCTGAACACACCGTCATAGACTGAGAGTACACTGATGACATGTGACAGCAGGTTGGGACAGCGCTGAAGAATCTTCCCCCAAGTTGTTCTCAACAAAGTTTCCGTCTGTGTTCTCAAGTTCTCAAGCCTCTTTAAGATTTACACCTCGTTTCTGAATTATCATGAATTAGGTTTCCAACATAAAAGATGCTCATGAACATCTCTTCAGAGGTTACTAGCGGAACATTGGAAAATATTTTAAATTAAAAGTTTTTTACAACTTGTTGTGGTGTTTTATCCTTTCATCCTGGTTAACAAAGATTTTTCACTGGTTAGATATGGTGGACTTCTTATTATAACTTAGAAACTGGCTTAAATTATACACATTTTTACAAAATGAGAATGTTAGATATCAAAATAGATGTAACTATATTATAATTGTATATGTTAAATTCAATGTTCTGAAATGTCAGCAATGTCCTGTTATCACAGCTAAAAACAGACATTCTCTCATTTTCTAATAATAAAATAATAAAATAATAATGCAACTTGTAACTAAGAAACCAATAAAAACACTCTCTATCAAGGTCTCCGAGTTCTATGAAGTTCTCCTTATACCTTCCTTAATTAAAAAACGTACAACTTTACTGTGATAGGTACTGTTATGTGCTGATACCAGATACGCCTTACATAAATATTTTCTTAACAGAAAACTGTATCATATAAAAGTTTAAACATTTTAAATAGCAACATATATTCAACCAGTTTTAGAATTTAAGTTTAGATTCTATGGAGCATCTGCCACACAAGTATTTGTGAATTAATGTGATATAGATTTGGCAAGAACTACTGTCTGAGCCATGTTGTATCCAGTTTGTGGCTGTTCGATTGGTGATGAGGTCAGAGGAGAATAGCCAGACTGTTTTGAGTTGTCAGGAAGGCAGAACTCAAATAGAAAAGTAGAAAAGCATCTCAGAATGCTCAACAAATTTATTTATTTTTTAGTAAATAAATATTTTTTTTAATATATAAAATATTCAATGGCAATAAACCAGTGGATTGTTTTCAACTGTTTAAGTCAGAAATGTATCTCAGATAAAAAGTACTTGAGATCTTACATAGAGCTAAATACTAAATAGTAAATATGCTAAATCATTGTACACTTGGTATTTCTGCCAGTAAAATATAACAATGTTTTTAACACTATCATTCCATTTTTGCAGCAATTCCAACAAAAAAGACCAATGCTGGTAATTTAATCATACACTTTTGAGCAAGAATCAAAAGTCGTCTTGTAAGAAGTACTGTAAGAATGTTATGGACTCTATCCACATGGTGCAATGGAGATACAGGACTGATTTTCAGTTTGTTTTGCAACCCCCATGGGTCATGCAGCATCTGTTCCAGAATACAGGATAGGAAGAACATTTCTGGCTCAACCCCCCCCCCCCCTTCCCCCAAGGCCATTGCTGTTCACCGCCCTCTCTTTGTCCTAAACAAAACCACATTTTCTGCAAATCCTGGTAAGATGGCTTCCTTTCCCGCTATATTCCCTAACTTTTTAAAATAAGTTAAATGGGACTGAAATTCCTTCCAGTGCTTTACACAGCATGAGGTAGAATCAGATACCTGTTTCTGTGTATTTTAATTTAGACCCAGTTTTGTCAGTGTAAAGTAGACATACAGAATATATCTAGAATATTCATTAGAGTACTGGCAGTCTTGTGTGCATATGGTTTATATGTATTTACTGTTATGACTAACTGTTTTCATTTTTGCTTCACATACTTCAAATCCCCAGAAAGTAGAAAACAGATTTTTGAAGTTCCTGCATGCAATGTAATGTAGACACATCCTGCAGCAACCAGATGAGAATGTAGTTTGGTCACCATATGGGTCCAGTGTCACATGACTTCCGATTCTGTTTCATATCTTGAGTTGGAGTGGAAAAAAGTCCTGAATAAAAATCAGTGGCAAACCTGATTTGGACCACTTTGGGACTGCAGCACCCCAAGCAAAACTTCTTTCATTTCCTGAGACAAAGTACCTTGCTGACAGAACACATCACAACAGAAACTCTGTGTGTATTAGAGCTAACTTTCTCACTTGAGTCATACATAGACTCATGAGGAGTTGGATGTTTTTTTAGTTTAGTCTTTGTACAAAATGAGACCATGTCTTTTTTTTTTTTATATATATTTTTTCTGGCATCACACATGCCATACTTTTTTTAATGGTTTTTTTTACTACTAGGTCATGCAGCTAAAACAGGACTGCTTTGGTTTATTTAAGAATTGTGATTTGTGATACATTCATTTTATCTCAATTAAGAGCTTTATTCTGGTAATGGTTGTGATGGATCCAGACCCCACGCTAGAACATTGGGTGTGCGGCACAAATACATCCAGATTGTAATCCTTGGGACACATGAAACTTGCGAAACCTTTGCATGTACAGAAAAAAGTGCACTTGGAATTTAAAGTGTGTTTAGAGTGTAGGCTAGATGAAGTATAAAATGCATTAAGGCTCTTGCATGCGCTTGGTTTCAGTTCATGTATATGTTTTCCCCCACTATGCCTCATCATTGACTATGATAAACAAACCATCTTGTTTAAAGAAAAGAGGGATCGCACATCTAGTACAGTGTATGAGCTGTATGATAATGGAGGTTTGGATGTGTTTATGCATTGGATTTGTGCTTCAGTCTATGTAGTGTGGGTGGAGCAAAATTCAGTTTGGAGAAAGTCCTGGCTGGAAAGGAAAAGAAACACACTCAATAAGGACTTTCCTGACAAAAAAAAATAAGGAAGAAAAATTCCTCGGCTCTGAGGGAAATAATATGTGAGCAATGTGGTGTTTTAAGAAGATGTCATTGGGGTCAGTATAAGCTCATTAGACAGAATCACTGAGTCTGTAAGATGCAGCTATGGTCAGAATGGTGCACTTTGTGGTCAGTGGGTAGAAAGAGCCACCACTGACTTTACTATAAATCTTACTTTGATGAGGCTGTACTTAATTGCCCAACGTTTAGTCATTTCCTTCAAAACATTACAGAACAGAATGAGGTTAGTTTTTGGGAAACTGTTCTTCCATCACATATACATAACTGTAACCGTCTTTGGCTTCAGTAACATAACAAAAACCAGGGTTTTTTATTGTGGAACTTTTATTCATTCATTCTGCATCAATTGTAGGTTTATCACTAGTCAGCTCTTGTTTGTCACCTAAACATCGACAGCAACCTGCATTCTGCAAATAAGTTAAAGCCAAATTTCTGTTTTTGTTTGTACATAAAACAAATTCTGAATTCTGCCTTTTCAAGACCCCCCCTGCCTCCCCCCCCGCCCCCCGCATCCACTTTCACATATTTGTAGAGAGTATTAAGAGGCCAAACAGATTTGTTTTTTTTATATTATTCAAAGCACAGAGATTTATAATAAGAACAACATTGCTAAAAGCAACATTCAGACATCAGGGGTGAAAAGAAATGTTTTCTTTCTGTGTTTACCAACCCATCTCCTTGGTGCTGCTGTTTTGCAATAAATATGGCCAAAAGCATAAAAAGAATAAAATCCTTTAGAGAGTGTTGTTATGATGGCATGGTGCGAAATGTCCTGAACTGAACCCGAGTTACTGGTAACAGACTGAAGATTATTATTTTCCTATAAGAACATGGGCAGTTATGTTTTATTCTTCTTATACCACTGCAATTTGCCAACATTTTTTGTGTAATAGGTTACCCTCCTGTACCTACAGAACTCGCAGAAGTTGCATATACTTGAAAGCAAAAGAACACAGCAGTGCTCAGTTACATAGCAGTAAACAAAAAAGACAAGACCAAACTAATGTGAAGTAACATTTGACATTAATATGCAGTGTTTCTTTTTCTTATTTTGAATTGCCAGTTTTTTGTTTGTTTTTTCCATAACTGCTGTTTGTGTAACCACCTGCTGCTGATATAACACAATAATGTCCCTCATGGGATCAATAAAGTCTGTCTGTCTGTCTATCTATCTATCTATCTATCTATCTATCTATCTATCTATCTATCTATCTATCTATCTATCTATCTATCTATCCATCCATCTATCTATCCATCCATCCATCCATCCATCCATAAAATGAAATCTTGCTCCATCACCATTTCACCAAAGATAAATCCACATCAGCACAAAACAATGATAAATGTCTAACTGGATTGATGGAAAATTGCATGAATTCTAGTTTCTTAAGGCTCCAGGATAACAAATGAATGTGGCCAAACAGTGCAAAATTTCAGATGCAGTTTGATGTTTTTTCTATTCACATTGTAACAAGGGAAAAAACCTATTTCGCCTGAGTGGAAATATGATCTGGATACATTTTCTGATTCTGATTCGTCACTGTCAAACCTTTTTAACACAACATGCAACTTGTACATGCAATCACATCTCTTGTTTCTTCTCCTCCATCCAAATATCCATGGGCTCAAAAACAACACGAGCTCTGCATTTGGTCTTAATTTATCTTTGCAATGTCTGTTTGTTTGTACTGTTTGTTTTTGTCCATTGTTTCACTATCCCACAATGATGAACTGTCTTTCAGTCATGGAATGATGGACTGTGTTCTGTTTATATGGAGATTGTAGTCTGTGATTCCACTACATCTCCTCAACTAAAAACCTACCTTGTTCCTTTTATATGACCTCTCAGTAATAATAACCTCATCTACCCTCCAGCAGCAGCTGTGCCTGAGTAGTGATGTAGTGTAGCAAGAATGTTAGTCCTCAAATGAGTACCAGGGACAATCATGAACTATGTTCCTGCTCTGAGAGCATGTCATCCCTTAAAACGCACTAACAGGCCCAGAGTGACAGTATATTCCCCATGGCTTTGTGTGTATGTACGGTTTCGGTTTCTGAGATTATGGGGAGGATGCGACATGTGTAGGAGGCTCCCAGAGTTGATTGAACACATTGTAGAACATCCCCGGAGTTTGGGTTTCCTGCCTCCATAATATATGCAGAAAGAAGACACATAAGGGAAAGAGAAGACAAGAGAGAGTCATTCAGTCAATGCATGCTGGGGTTTAAAAACATTTGTTCTTACAATAAGACTTTCTGAAGGGAGAGGCCTTGTAAATGCTAACAGAGGAAAAACAGGATACCAAAAGAGAGCAATTCTAAGAGCTGAAAAAAATGTTTACTAACTAAATCCAGTAAAAACTAACAGGTTTTTAAATGCATGACATTCTTCACATTCGAGAGTGCATAAGACAAAAAACTATTTATCAGTGAGTGTTATATTGTTGTTACAAACATAGAGTAATTATGGCTTTAAGACTAATTTTGATATAAATCTGCCTAAATAAATATGCTTCAAGAAAATTCAGAATATCTTTAATTGTTAATTCAATAATGGCAATTATTTTAAATTGTTATTAGTATAATCTTTCAATAAAAATACATTGTTTATTTTCCTTTATTTTTGCTTTTTTAAATATGGAAAGATGAGTCATCATACTGAGAATATAATTTCTCCTTTCTTTACTCACTTTGTCTTACCAAGCTGCAAGATAATTCTCCTTATATATTTTGTAGACCGTGTTTCAAATAACACCGTATGCACTATATTCTTACATTACACATTATTTGTATATATAGCACCAGCAAATAAAATTGTTTTTGCAATAAATAGAAATGAAAAATTATGAACAAGCCAGCAAATAATAGATAGGACCGAGTGGCATTTGCAGCATTTTGAGTTATCAAGATTATTCACACAGAGTTTGAGTGTTAATACAGAGTTAAGCTCCCCATAGAGCTGATCGGATCTCCATTTGCATGTATAGAGTCATGTCTTTGAAAAATGCAAAATGCAAAAGTGCAAAATCAAAATGCTTTTGAAATTAGAAGTACAAACAGATGAACTGTGCGCATATTGGTAAATCAAATTACAAACAACGTATGGCAAAGATGTATTTTTCTTTTTGTTTGAACAAAGGGTTAATACTTTTCAGTGTTTTTAATTTTCTGGTGAATTGTTAAATAAATAAATCAATAAATCTGCTTATCCATCTTTAGGTGTGTGTGAGTGTGTGTAATTGCTTGACCTACATATATTTATATATTCTTTTGATAACATCAGTGATATCTTACAATAAATCATAAAGCATGCTTAAACACTAATAATTTAAACTTTTGATAGATTTTAGATTTTTTTTCCATCTCATTTAGTTTCCCAATCATCCAAAACGTATTTCTCCTTCTTACATTACACTTGCACCAGTTAACACATTACCTAAAGCTACTTTTAGTCCAAAAGAATGAGTTCTGTTTATGGGTGTTTATTTTTGGTCAGGCACACATGGCCAATTGAACTACATCTGTCCTGCAGCATCTGCATTTAATTAATAAAGAATAGAGAAACTTTTGTCAAAGTTGAGCTAGTACTGTAGCATTCTACAGGATTAGGATTCTTTTTAATCAAACTATTTCTCAGTGCTCATATAAATACGAAGAGGCAATTTTTAAAGTTGTGTGTGCAGTTACAGCTTGATTTTGTACAATGTCATTTGTCCCCTCTCATGCCATTTTTTCGGGAATATATTAAAGAATATCTTTTCTAGTAGCAGATTTGGTCCACTAGGCAGGGGATAATTTTGAAGAAACTGAAGAGCTGTTTCTAAAATGAAAATGTTATTATACTTAGTGCTAAAGCAGGACCTAAAGTCTGAATCCAATTTTCAGTGCCCGGTGAGAGAATGGAAGAAGTTTCCTTGATGTTGACTTTGGTTTGTACACGACAGTAACACAGAGCACTAACTCCAGCCCTCCAGAAATTCAATCCTCTTTCTGCTTAGGTTCAGAACTCAGCAGAGTGTCACTAAATACAAACTTTGGTTGATTGTATGTCTGAGTAAACTGTGTCTTCTCAAATTTAAGGTTCGACCCAGTAGGAGTATTGCACACAGTTTAAACAAGTGCTTCAAACTAAGCTATGAGTGTTCACCTAATGATGTAAAAGGTGAAGGTTTTTTCTCTCATGCTTCGCCTTTTTGTGCTCATTGTTCACTTGAGAGAGAGAGAGAGATGTGTGTGTGTGTGTGTGTGTGTGCGTGTGTGTGTGTGTGTGTGTGTTGGTGTGAGTGAGAGAGAGAGTACTGGGCATATAAACTGTGCTTAAGTGTGAGTGCTAGACAGAGCACATTCTCCTCAGTAATAATAAACCTGGCCTTTGTCCAGAGCTCAGATTATTTGAACAGCAGGCCCTCATCTTACACTAGCCTTAATTATTTACACCAAAACCAACACAGAAGAGACTGTCAGCCAGCACTTTTTCTGCCAAGGTGAGAATAACAGTACACCTAATTGACAAAAAAAAAAAAAAAACCTTCCCAATAAGCAAAATGAAGCAACAAGGCTTGTGATTTCCTCAGTTTAGGTTTCCTAGCTGAGGAAGCATGTTTTTAAAAAAAAGCTGAATTTGTAATGGCCCCCTCCATGGTAAATTAACCGCTTAACCACTCCGTAATGACAGTGGCTAGTTCCAGCTTACATGCCCCAGACAGCCTGTTTATGGGGGAAATTAGGCTAGAACAGATGGGCAAATGGTGGGACGGGACAGCATGGATGATTATTAGGGGTTTCAATAACAGAAGCTGAGTTATTCATTACCTGTGCATTATATCTGGTAAACTGGCACAGACCAACTGCACAGAATATTGCTAATGTTTAAACATATAACATAATACAAATTATAAACCATACACACAAACACTTCAATAAACCCCGCACAATCCACAAAACATTTACTGGATCCACCGTAACTTATTTGAGATATAAATACATACAATTACTAACCTGCAGAAATGCTTATTAATTTCTCAAAAGTGTTTAAGGTTAAAAAAAATTCAAAATGTTATTTTTGACATTTTTTTTTATTAATTGTTTGCAAGAATTAATCAGAAAAATAGGATATGTTTATGACAGCAGGTCCTGAAGTGTTTCATGCTACAACAATCTCCCAACAATTCCAACTTTCTCAACTGATCTCACTTTCAAATTCAGTGCTCTTTCCTGATTTCTTTCTACAATGTAAAACCATGCTATCTGTAGTATTGTCCTAAAATATAGAAAATAAATCACTAAAAAATAATAATCAGCCAATAATAAGGTGTGTCCAAACTTTTGACTGGTATATCCTACTGATTTTTGCAAAACTGCATAGACATACATGCAAGAAGTAAATAGATATTTACAGAAAAAGATTTCTGATAAAATGTATGTATAATTTTTGAGCAATTAAAGTTTTGCTATTAATACATTATTAGTACGTACTTTGTTAACTTTCCTCTAGCAGCTTTAATAGCAACAAATCGTCTAGGTATAAAATGTTGCTGAGTCTTGTTCTCAACAGGCCTTTGAAGGCTCAGGTCGACCAGGCCAGGACTGTATATGTTTTACCCTTCTCTTTAAATTGAATAATTTTGATAATGGTAGAAAAGGATATTTCAAGAGTCCTAGTTATTTGCCTCTGTGTTCAACTTTTGACCAATCATATTTGAGCAACAGCACTGGCTCTGTTCTTGGCTCCTTCGTACAACAATAATTGTTTTTTTTTTATTGTAATTACCAGCACCCTTTATATACATACATGTCGCCTTCCTATGCCTTTCTAAGGGCTGCATCTGTTTCAAGTCATTCGTCTCCAACATATGGAGATGCTTTAATGACATTTAATTACATCAGTAGACCACCCAGAAGTCTTGCGCATGATAGTGGTCTTTGAACCAGTGTACAAGCAAAGCCTCCTTGTATCTAAACACAAGAACTTGCATGAAAGATGACTCAAACGACCACGTTTTCACAGTTCACACTCTCACGCTCACACGTCTTTGTGAATGACACCATCTCGTCTTGTGCTTTTCATTTGTTAAGTCAAAATCATTTTGTTGCAGGGTAAAGTTTGGACAGAGTCCATCAGGTGACCAGCTGTGTTTGCCTTGTCAGCAATAGCAGAGAAGGAAGCGCAATAGTGTTTCCAGTGCACTCACACATCTCTACAAACATTCACATAATGAGCTCTGTTAAAAGTCAGGGGCAAAGGAACGGACTGGTTTGTAGATCAATCACTCTTTCAAAGTCCTCAGTCGTCATTGGAGATCATTTTTTGGCTGCATGCTCTAGTTGTGTGCCTTTAGGCGTGTAGCCGAAAGCAAGAGGAGACTCCTTGAGTACAAAGCCTAACATCTGTTTGCACAACGTTAGCAAGTGGAATCTTGTACACCAGAACTGTAGAGCAATGGCACCTCTGTGGAACTCCCAGGATGAACCTTTGAAGTGACGCCTGGGGTCAGTCAGAGGCTGGGGGAAGGGTGGAGACCCAACACTGATGGGTGACACTAACCAGCTGTTAGATACCCCTCACTGACAACACACCTTTCCATAAACAGACACATACTGAGTGCTATCAAGACTACAGGAGGAGAACCTTCCTCTAAATGCCATTAGCAAAAGCTGCTTGTGTCTAATGTTTGCTTTAGTTTTCCAGTGATGCTACCGAGCTAAAATAGGATGAAAGTCTTTAACAATTCAAATCTTTTCTGTAGCCTCAAATTGTATCTAAGTGACTTGCTGGTGTGGTCTTTAATCTGTAAAGATGTATAAAAACCTAAAAAAAAAATTATAAGAAAGATTACAACAACGGAGTTTGAGTACCTGGAGATTTAGGTCTTTACACACATACTTACAGAAAAGCTTTCACGCAACGCCAAACAAACAGGAAGTTTTTAATCAAACCCCCAAAATTGTGAGATTATGTGGGTGTAAATTGTGTCAGGTTATGTTTTATATCAAGGATGCACTGCACATAGAATTATTCAGCTTGGATATGTAAATTCCCTTTTGTGCATTTGTACTTGAAAGTGTGGAGTCCTTGAATGTTTCTCAGACATGTTCTGCATCTGGTAACTGTTGAAGCTTGGCTGTTTCACATGCTCAGCTTGTTGACATAGCCGCAACTAGCACAGCATAGTGGTAGTCAGTTATGGCAGGCCAAGGCCACTTGAGAAGAGATTGGATTGTGGATCGGCTGTAAGAAAGCTGCCTGTGGCCTAAAAGGAAAGGTTATTTTTCAAGCAAATGCCTAGACACACTCATCTCAGACCAGACCACACTCCTTGGGATTAGAGTGTGGCCTACACACATGACCAATCTTCCTGAAAGTTACACCTCAGACGCGATTCAGACTCAGTTGCTGTGAAATACGATACATACCGAGGTGTTTTTCTATACACCCCCATTCATTTCTGAGTATGAAGTGGGAAATCTGGCACTCGGCACTCAAGGGGAATCCTTCTATTGCTCCTCTTATGTTCCCTGTGTGTGAATCAACTCAGCTGGAGTTAAGAGATCAGAGCAGTAAAGAATGCAGTTCTCACTAACACCAGCTTGTCCCTGATCACTTGTCTTTGCTATGGGAACCCCTCATTGATAATGGTCTTGTACTCTACAGTACTAGCAACGGAAGGCAAATTCCTGTGCTAGATCAACCCCAAATTCCAGCTACTGGGATTTCTGGTATGAAGTGGCAGTTAAGTGGATGCAGGGCTATTCGATTTCAGTTACATCACAGAGCTAGAGTTTACCTCCCAGCCGAGGTGTTCCCAATGTACCCTTTTGTTAGGCAGGAACCTCCAGGGTTTAGTTGTATTTAAGTGCTAACGAGGAATTGTTTTACACCTCTCATTACAGGTTGCTAACTCATCATGATAAGTGATCGCGGTCACGCCAGGGTGAAAAGGAAACTCTCAAGCTCAGAGAACACAGGTGTGAGGGATGATCCTGCTATCTGATACAACTTGATAATTAGCCAAGCAATCTAATCATGTCAGACCTGGGGAAAAACTAAACCTCATAATGTGGCATCCCCTTAGGGCATTTAATTTAGAAAACGACAGTGATAGAACACGGTAACGTTTCTGCGGTTAGAGTTCACCCTCAGCTAGTTACTAGAAAAATCTGTTCAATAAAAGTATCTACCAGAACTGTGGCACGACTCACCTGACTCAAGAAAATGTCAATGTCAATCTTTATTAGTCACGAACTAACTTGGCATAGAAAGGTGACCTACTGACTTGTGTTCTAATAGGATTACTACTTCTTAACATGATCCAATATAATTTATTTCCTTTAAAGTTAAAAGTCAGATTCAGGACTGTTGTGCTACAAAAACAAAACAGAACTAAAGACTACACATAACTAAAAAAAAATTATATTAAGGACCCTAAAATACAGAACGTGCATAAGTGCAAGCATTTGCAAACAGTGCACGTCAGAACACAAGACAGTGTCATGCTGAGAGTAAAAAAGACAACTTTTCATAAATGTGATGAGTGTAAACATGACACACTTTGGCAGCCAGTTCAAGGAATGGACTGGTGTCCAGTTTATTGGTTTTGTATGTGCGCGTGTGTGTGCGTGTCAATCCAGTCCCTGGATCTTGAGGAATCTAAAGGCTTGTGGGAAGACACTGTTACACAACGTAGGCCTAAATGCTTCTGTACCCTTTTGTCAGGTGGCAGAAGGGTAAAGAGTGTGTGTACATCCACAATGCTGCTGGCTTTGCAGATGCATGTGTGGTGTAAATGTCTATAATAGAGGGAGGAGAGAGACACTGATTATCTTCAGGTCATGATTCAGCTGTCCTCACTATCCGCTGCAAGGTCTTGTGATCCGACATGGTGCAGTTCCTAAACTAGGCAGTAATACAACCGCTCAGGCTCTCGATAGTCTATCTGTAAAAATTTGCTGAGGTTGGGAGGAGGTAGACAGTCTTTTTTTTTTTTTTTACTGATCCTAAGTAGAGATGCTGTTGGGCTCGCCCATGACCACCAGGAAACCAGAGTATGCTGGAGGTGTGAGGCTTACAGTACATTACACATATATAATCTCACATATATACAGTAAATATACTCATTAGTTTTATCCCGAATGTAGTTACTGAGTTAATATATATTCGGTGTCTGAAATTTGTTTCTTTCTTTTTAATTCCATTATGTTTTTAAAACTCTTGAGAATCTTGTTTTTTATTTATTAGCACAACCTTTTGTATAGTAATAAATGAAATAGCTTAAAAGTAACATATAATATATTATGCATTTTTCATGCTTTGCACAATAATTGTTTTCAGACATCACAGAGGAAATGTCCAAGATGTGGATGTGGAAACTCTTTTCCCAGCACAAAATGTAACAATATCATTGTTGTGCTGTTTGCTCTGTAATTAATGAATGTTGTCTGCAGTCGTTCAGCTCAAAGGGAAGTCATTTAAATGCTTTCTGAGTGAGTAGTGCTTTCAAAATTTTTTTACTTTCTGTTAATTTGTAATGTCCTGGCACAGAGGATAACAAGACCGTCACGGGAACTAATGTTTGTCTGTTAATTAAGGCCATAACAATGCAGATGAGACAAACTGTCTAGTAAAAACTTCATTTGAAAAGGATGACATCATGACCTCCCCAGCAAACACACACGGGCGCGCACACACACACACACACACACACACACACACACACACACAAACATACAAACTGAGTCAGTCAGCTCAAGGGGTTTGTAGAAACGAGGACTGGTTTAAAACATTAAGACAAACTTCTATATCTACCTTTATGACTTTTTTTAATATACAACCATATACTGTGTAAAAATGCACAGTAAAACTGTGAAATAATAAGCATGAATAGATTGTTATGGAATATTTACAGTAACATTGCTTTTCATTTATTATGGAAAAGAAAATAATTATTGGGTTAAATGTTGGCCAAAGAAATTCTCACTTTCATATTATATTCTGAATTATATTCTGGGAGTGTCCTAATAATTTTAGAGACCAATATTTAAATACTCATAATATATGCTTTCTGCATGCCTTCTGTGGATTCTAATGACTTTTATATTGCTCATACTGGCTGCAAGGAAAAAAAACACAGGTCTTTCTCAAGGTTCTAGTTTTTATCTGTAGTTACACAGGCATATAGTAAATGCGGCACATAAACTAAGTCGAACAATAAACAGATTAATAAAGAAAGTTCATAACAGATTGTATGATGAGATGTTTATGCAATGTTTATGTAAGAAGTTCTTGACAACAGTGTGTACGTTTTCCATCATATGGAAGTCTTCAGGACAGAGTGGTTTGTGGTTTCTATGTAACATGATAAAAATTAGACTGGACCAATTCTGTAGTTCTGACTTAATTTGACGATCATGATATGACCGACCTAAATTAAGAAAAAAAAAGGGAGAAAAAGAAACTGAATTGTTTGTCACAAATATTTGTTTTCTGCATTACTGACCTTTCTTTTTATACACACAAAGAATCGTCTTTCCCACTCAAGATGTTAACACATCTGGTGTTATGCATGTAATTGCACTTTGGGAGCGTGAGAAATATGACAGCTTCCTCATCCAGCCATGAGAATGATTAAAATTTTTCTTTTTTTGTCAAAAACTGTCTTAAAGCATCTGATAATAAGCTCAATATAATATGCTGGATAAGTTAAATGAACTCTTATTTTGAAAGTAATTTTGTAGATCCAGATCTTTTGCTATTTTTTAGTGTAAAATATATATATACAGTATATATATTATATATTTTTACAGTTGTTATATATTTACAGTTAATATACATTCACATTATACATTATGTGACTGTGACCATACCTAACTGCCATCTCTCCTCTTCTTCTCTT
>JAQQZT010000007.1:12955896-12970563 GCA_030068275.1 Clarias platycephalus | reverse complement strand
CAGGGAGTTTTTCCTTGCCACTGTCGCCCTCGGCTTGCTCACCAGGGACAATCTGACCATTTTGATTCATACACATTTACATTCCATACAAACTTAAATAATTCTTTTGATTGTGTAAAGCTGCTTTGCGACTGCGAAAAGCGCTATACAAATAAAATTGAATTGAATCTAACAACCTAATTTAATTTTCATTTATTTTACTTTATTTCATGTCACTGCTGCATAGAAATCCATTTAGCATACATTCTACATATATGCACTATTTGATTTATTCACTTTTTTTTTAAAAATAATATCACCACAATGGTACTACGGAGGTTTTAGTACCATTTTGTTCTCTGAAGACCCTGAGGCTCATTTCATGGAATAACAAAACTGTAATTATGTCTTAAAGACAAATAAACCACTAATACAGGCCTCGAACCTAAATGAATACAAAATTGTAATTCTAATCACATGTACAATTTTATATATACAAATAAACAAACAAAAATAAACAAGCAATTAGGAATTTTACACAAATTGTTGCAAAAAAACTAAATTAAAGCAGGAATCCTAAGTGAGAGCTAGGAGACCGTGACATGAGACATACAAAACCACTGTGCAAGGAGCTAAACAGGAAGAGCTTGTCAACAAGACACACAAAAACCAGAGCTTATGTAATAATATTAATGAAAAACAAAACGAGTGAGCGTAATCAGTAAAGTATGCGTCCAGGTCATGTGACCTGAGCTATGGGGAAACAACCGGTCACGTAACAGTGTCATAATAAAAACTGGTATAAAAGCTGTTGTGTTGTAGACAATTATTCAACACCTACTGACAAATCAGATTTGAGAATTCAACAGCGCTGTGGTGTAACGGATACAATTTGTTAGCAACCTAATTAAGCATTAAAGACAAACCAAACAAGATGCGTTTCTCACCATGAGCAGGTATTCCACCGCTCGATCAGGATTGTTGTAGCTCGCTCTCAAGGCGGCGACAACCTGCTCCCTCTCATATCCCATGGACATGATCTCTGTCACCAAATTCTCATATGCCTGTCCTGTGACTAATCAACATGTTCAAACATGATTCAATAGGTCAGAGCGGTATTCATAATCTTTCTGTAATTACCAAACTGGAAAAATCACTTTGCATACCAAGTATTGACGCTGCTTCCTCCAGAAGGCCCAATTCATCCATAATGCTATAGTGGAAATAAAAAAGAATCTAATTTGAAGTTAACATAAACTTTATAACCTTTTAATTGCACTACAAGCCTTACTTCTCACCTAGTATGATACATCACAGTGCAAATTAAAGGAATAAAAGGAAAGGTTCACTCTAAAACACATGAGGCATGTTTATACTGACATACTTATGCTGTGTTTAGCAATGCTGATGCTAATTTGTCCTTAATTTTTCCTTATTTCAGCGAGAATTTTACGATGTGTGTCACACCGAAGCTACACAGTTATGTCCGACACAGTGACAGTGGCATTTAACAACAAATGAAAACAAAAAAACAAATCAGCAGTTTCAACCATAAGTGATAATGATCAGGTTTCACTGAGAAAACGAAAGAACAAGAATTTTTTTTGAGCACTCCCAACTTTTAAAAAAATATTCAACATCATAATAATAAGAACTCCAATGTGGGAAAGTGGAGAAAGAAAATGCCGGAACCAAAGACCATGAACACTGTTACACTGTGCAGTATCAGCACAGGCTCAGCTTGACTTTACAGTGGACAGATGTGGAGGTTATACAGACATTACAGACAAAAGAACTGGAGTGTTGCTGTATCACACAGTTTATGAGATGGTGCTAATGCCAAATTAGAGGATGGTTTAATAAAATTATGGGTCACCAACACGTTAAAATAACCATCATGATGATTAAAAAAGTTTTAAGGCAAAAGATTCAACTCAAAAGTTTTTTTAAATACAACATAAACCTTAAAGAGAACTTTTTTTTTTTACATTTAATTTATAGTTCATACCTGGCAGCTGAGAGAGTGGCAGTGGGGTTTGATGGCTGCTCTGGTTCAGCTCTCTGCGGCTGATCTGCAGATGCACCCTCTGCAATTGAGCACTCTGTCTTCACCAATTCCACACTGGCAGCAGGGGCAGAAGCAGGGACAGCAGCAGGGACAGAAGCAGGGGCAGAATCAGGGGCAGAAGTAGGGGCAGCAGCAGGAGCAGCAGCAGGGAGTGCTGAGACCGGAGGAGTGGGAGGCTCCACAGACTGTGCTGGTTCAACAAGAGTGGGTGCAGGTGCAGGTGCTGGTGCTGGGGCGGGGGCAGAAGCAGGAGTGATTATTGGCGCAGGGGCAGTTGTAGGGTTGACTGTGGATGCAGGGGCAGTTGTCGGGGTAATTGTGAGTGCTGGGGCAGTTGTAGTGGTGTGTACAGTAGTAGTTGCAGAGGTGGGTGTGGGGGTTGGGATGATTTCAGGGGCTGCTGGGACAGATGGTGGAGGAGCAGGTATAGAAAGTGGCTGAGGTGAAAGATCAGGGAGAGGAATAGCAACCACAGGAGGAGCTGCTGGTTTTGGCTGCAGAGATACAAAACAGCTTTTAAAATTCCTGGTAAAGGAAGCCAGCAAGCAATCATCTTCAATCAATGGATAAGTAGTTCAGTAGGTAAGTAGTCTAGAACCATAAATAGTATGAACCTCTAGAACATTTGGCTCTCATGTGGAATTCTGAACATTACTGGTACTGACAGTATTGTAGAGTATGTAATCAAGTGCAATGATTAATAAATGAAGAGTGAAAGATTTATCAATAGCTTCAACTGCGTTAACCACAATGACTTGCAGTCATTTTTTTCTCTGCTACAGGGGACCATCTAGTGACTGAACAGAGTATTACTCTGATGAATCAGGACACTGCACTGAAAGAACTTCCTATGTTTATACAGTGTGGCACAAAACTTTGCAAGCACTGGTGAAAGTTATTGCATTTGTGTTTTAATTTAATACAACAGTATGTTGTATTAATATTTACTGCCTGATTTATTTAGAGAGAGAGAGTGATCCCATAGGGAAATTGTGTGTGCATGTGTGTGTGTTCATATTAATATATATTAACATATATCAACCTGAAAAAGGCCTACCTTAGTTACCATGACCACAACAAAGTTCTTCTCTTCTATTTTGTATTCTTTTAAAGGTATGTCATCATTCAAGATTTTACCTAAAATTAATAAAATTATTTTTTTTAAAGTAATTAACCAAAGCAAGCTGAAAAAAGCAAATCACTTACACAATCAGTGACAAAAATGCAAAAAAAACAACCCTAATGAACAAATAAATTAAATAACTTACACAATCAACAGAAATTTAAATGCAAGAACATTCAACAGACACAGTCAAATAAAAAGCCATGACTTAAGACAAATGTAAAGTTTCCAAAAATGACACAAAAAGATGGGTCTCTGACCTGCATATATAAGCTTCTGTCCAGTTATAGGATAAGCATCCTGCCCCTTTTCAGATTCAATCTTCTCTTTAAGAGCTTGTACCTGAAACATTAAAGCAAGCAGCAACGCAAATATTTATTAACAGTTAGTTACATTGAAATGATTATAAAGACATAGTTTTGTCAGAAAACAAATTAATACATTGTTTCTTCATTTAGCCAAGACATGTTTGATTTCTGGCATTTGCTTCTTTAGGTTTTATTACGGCCGCCAATTTAACATTATGCAAACTTCATGACTAAATTATTACATGTGAATATATGAACAATAATATCTTGATACAATCTTATAATAGTTTATACATGCAAAGTGCTAAATGCTAAACTGGTGGTCATAAGCTCCCTTTTTAAAGATTAGAATAGATTAGATTAGATTAGATTAGATTCAACTTTATTGTTATTGTGCAAAGTACATGTACAAAGCCAATAAAATGCAGTTAGCATCTAACCAGAAGTGCATAAGTGACCTATTTACAATTTTAAAAAATGTGGTAAATGAGAGTATGTACAGGGGTGAGAGTGATTAATGTAAATAATAAGGATATGGTACAGTATATAGGGTTATATACCGTATGAATTGGCAAACATTGTACTGTAGATAAGAAAGGTCAAGAAGATGGTCAGATATACAAATATACATATACGAATGTCTGTATGATACAGTATATGCAGAATAAATATGGGTGTAATATAAAATAGTGCAATGATAAATTATGGATGGTGCAATGAAGCAGAGCAATATAGACTGAACAGTGACTGTGCAGTGGTGTATGTGTTGACATTACATGATCAGCTGTTCAGTGCAGTAACAGACAGGCATTTGTGAGCTAACTTACACTAGCCCTGTCTCTCCAACACAAAACCAATTAAACAGACTTCACAAACCAAATTCACTTAAGTAACTGATTACATCCGGGGTAAGACTGTTATAGTATTTTTTTTATTGTACTAGTGTGACGTAATGGCGTCAAATCATATACGCTTAACTGTAACCAACATAATTATCTCATCCTTCGGTAATGTTTGCTCACGAAAACCGTCTGAGATTTGTCCGAGAGACCTTCTGTGTAAAAAAAAAAAAAACCTTTATTATTTATATCGTTATTAGAAATAAATTACATACAATGTTTTATGAACTTTTCATCTTACTTATGGACATTTTTTTCATGTTTAAACTAGTGGCTTTATAAAGCAGCTGAATACACACACATGCCTGATCATACGGCATTACAAGGGCTTAATCCTAAACATCTCTTTACTTCCTATATTGGTGCACTATACGGGATATGATGTTAAAGCGTTCTAAACACTCTGTAGTGTGCACTACATGTGCATTAGCAAATAATTTGTAATTCCGCCTCTAACGGAGCCTAGTCTAATGTCAATAATGGTGCGTGGTCATTTCTGAGGCCAAAAGTTAGTGTGTTAGTAATAATACAAAGCAGCATTTCCATTGACTTTATTACTACAGGATGTCAATTTAATGTCTCTCGAGTTTAAAACTGGAATTTTAAGGGCCCTTGTTTTTCTCAGACGCCTCACTAAAATATATTTACTCGAACAATGGTAGCTAACTTATACTTACCGTCAGTTCTTCGTCTATTTCTATTTTAAATGTTTGCTGTTGAAGAGTTTTCAGCGTAATCGTCAACATGGTTCAAAAATAGCGAGAAGAAATAAACGCAGAAATTCTGTCTCCTTCGCTGTTAGCGTTAGCAGCAGCCGCGGCATTTAGATGTGACTCAGCTTTCTTCGGTGTGTGAAACGGCGCCGTGGTGCAGCGCCACCTGCTGGCCGCCAGAGACAACCCCAATATCGGAATCAACATACTAGCCTACTAAATAGTATGCCAGAATAGCACGCCACATACAATATCACAGGATACTGTTTAGTACGGTAGTTCAAGTGTACAGACGTAACCAGAGACCTGTCAGAAAGCGCCCGCTTAGCAATTGGCTTACAATTGATTGTTAAGACCTAATACTAAATGTAGTCTATCATATCGTATACTTAGTCTATTGGTATAATTCAAACTGAAATCAATTTGTTCCGATGACGTTAAAGTGATCGTGATGTTAAGAAAACAAGTCCACAAAAGTCTCTTACCGCTTTTAGAGTAATGCAAAACGTCTCCATGATTCCATACATATTTTTCAACATACAGCCCAACATAGATACTATATAACATTTGTTTATATCCAGGATACTCAAAATGAGTGCTTTATCCATGAGGTGGGAACACAGCCTTTGAGACATACATTTAACACCATTGTAGGGCTCACAAATTGAGCCCTACAGTATATAGATAATTGCCATAATTAGTCCACTTATGAGGTGGCATGGTGTTTAGAACTGTGGCTTTGTAACTACAGAATTAAAACAAGGTAATAAGGATTTATGCATATACTGATTTAAGAAAATTTGGGAGCAATATCCTTGTAGCTCCAGTGCAAAAATAAGTATCGAAATGCTGCACATGAAACTAGCCTAAGCTTTTCGGCTAAATAAAATAAGCTACAATGTTTGTATGTAAAAAAAAATGACAGATGTAAGTCAGGCAATGGTTTAAGAAAATCATTTATTTAAAAAAAAAGTGCAAATAACCTAAAAATGATTCATTATTTCCCCTCAAGACATGATGGCAATAATCCAAACTTCATCTAATTTAGGTTTATGTGATTTTGGGTGGGATTTGGAGAAGCCAGGTAGCAGCAGTAGAAAAAAATATCCAGGGCATGACTAATATCTCATGGGATTAATTTATAATTGAAAACAGGGGCACAGCGGTGGGAAAACATTCATCACCAACTGAACTGAAATAAAACCACATCACACCCTTACTCTATTGTCCTGGTTGGGTAGTTAAAGCCCACAGAAAGAGCTTCACTGAGTGGGGGAGGTTCAGTAGGTTCTCCTAAGATGCACACGAATGATCTTCGTCTACAATTCGTCTTTAGCAGGTGTATCTTCATCATCACCTTCATTGTCTAGTGGATTCGGCTCCTCTGGAGTTTCCACCTCCTCCTCTTCTGGTTCCTCTTCTGGTTCTTCCTCATCGCCTTCACTTTCCTTCTTGTTCTTCTCTTCCTCTTCTCTCTGCTTCCTCTCCTCATCTTCTTGCTTATCTTTCATCTTCTTCTCTGGCCCCTGAGATCATTATAAATGTTAGTGCAAAAACGATACACAAATTCTTTTTCCCCCCAATTTTCTCCCTAATTTAGTTGTGTCCAATTCCTCCCCGTCACTAGGGGGCTCCCACATTAAGGCTACTACTACCACTCAGTCGGGAAGGCCGAAGACTATCACGTGTTTCTTCCGAACCACGTGACACCAGCCGACCGTATCTTTTCGAACTGCTCGCTCCCGGGGGGGCGGCGTAACACACTTCTTCCGCGAGCTCACAGACACCCCTGATTGGCTGTACTGTAGAGCCGTGATTAATGTGGAAGCACGAAGTACCTCTCATCCCTCCCCTCTGAGAGAGCTCGGCCAATCAGCTCTCTCTAGACCTACGGTTGCGAGAGGTTACAGCATCACCCGGGAACCGAACCAGCGATCTCCGGATGATAGGGCGAGCACTTTACCACCACGCCACTCAGAGGCCCAACAATACACAAATTCTTAAACGTCATGACTTGTGGCAATAAATGTACCTTTGTTTCTCCCCACGTTTCTTTGCCAAAATCCTCTGCTTCCTTGACATCATCGGTGATTAGGAAGTTATCAAAGATGGTACCAGATTTCACCTACACATGCAATACAATTTCTTTATAGAAGCAGCGTCATCACTGCATAATTTTTATGTTCATTCATAAAAGGACAACTGATATTTTCATGAGTTTCATGGCTTGTATTTTTTGTCTAGTAATTGCCTATCCATACCTGCCACAGGTCTAATCCAATAACTCCAATGCTGTCATATTTGTAAATCGAGTTATCCGGTGTGTAATCTGGGTTGTCAATCTCAGGATGCACCCATGTTCCTTTGTAGTTGGGGTTATCAATCTGTTTAGGTTTCCATTCACCCTAAAAATGACAACAAAACAAAGCAAAAAATCAATAATGTGGTGTTAGTCAAAACATTAGTAGGGATTTGACAGCTCTACGGTGAGCAAAGGAAACTGAAAATAAATAGAGATTCATGAGATTAATTTCTGGTTTAACAACTCAACCATGACAACCCATTAGCCTATCCAAAACAATTCAGGGCACAAGGCGGAGTGCACCCTCTATAGGGTAGTGTTATTGTGTTTTGTGTTCTCTGCATTATTGATTATTTTCCTGTTATATATTTTCTCCATTGTTGTATTCCTTATTTACAAAGGTATGATAAAAGTTATAAGATTTGTGTGGCTCTGATGTATACATTGTATTAGCAATATTTTTTTAATTCATACTTTACACTTTTAGCCCACATTCAGCACACTTAAAAAAAGATGTAGATGTAGATCACTATACTTATTTTAAATCTCCTTCATTTGAATTAATTTGCGCTCATTTTATACCTCCCAAGGGGATCAATCTGCCCATTATTTAAACAGTCAAACTTTATCTACCGTCAGCTCAGTGAAAGCAGTTAGATGCTGTATCTGTTCAACAGCAGCCATGGTTTTATTTTAACCCACATTAACCACATTATACACACAAACACACACAAAAGTCTCTTGCGGTTTATTTTCCCCTTTGGGAACTTCAAACAAGACAAGACAGCCTGACATCAACCATTCATGGCTCATAACAAAACATGACAACTGGATATTTGTTTATAAAGAGACGTCTGGGACCCCAGAGGAACTCCAATTATTTTGGCACATATGTGCCCAACTCCCAGATGTCTGTTACTCGAGACACACGAAGTGCCTAGTCTCTCAGGAGAGCTGCTTTGTATTGCTGTATAGCACTCAAGCCTGTACATCTTAGGTTCAAACACAGTTCATTTAGGTTCAGTTTTACGTTCTTGACCCTAATAAGTAATGTTTCCTGTTGGGATCCCAAAGCATCAGTTGTGTTCATAATTAAAAGAAAACACCAATGACATCAAAAACTGACACTGATTTAAAAAATGCAGACTTATAAATATTCTTTTGCCAGCATATCTGCAAAACCATTTTAAAATTGTATTTTAAACAAGTCTTACTAAAGATGCTACATTGGTGGAAACGTGGAATTAATGCAATTATTAATAAAAGCCCTACAGGCTACACAAAGTACCTTGTATTCTGGATTAGGGATCATAGGTGGCTCCCACTCGCCGTCCATGTCTTCATCCCAGTCATCAGGCTTCTTCGCATCAGGATCAGGAATGTTCTCAGGTTTATCCCATTCCTGGCACAAACAATATGGAGCAGGCAGGGTTAAGATTTAAAGGATTTTTTTTTATATTTTATGCAGCTAACTTAGTATAAAAATGGCCTTAACTGAAATGGCTGTATTTTTTAAACAATCCCTTGAATTTTGATCAGCTTCAGATTTGTTCAAGGACCCCTTGCTGCTGGACAAAAGGCCTTGGGGGTGGCGTCAGACCTAATCAAGCCCCTTCACCCTGGGGTGGAGTTAAATTAGATCACTTGAGTATGTTTGTTGCTTCATGTTGTACAGCATCATGTTGGTTAGGGCTTAGAGTTATAGCAGGAGCTGCATAAGGACCAATCCCCGGGACTTTTGGTTTTGAGACTTTTGATCTCAGATTGTTAGCCAGTAAAGCCTACAGCATTGGGTAACAAATCAGTGGTCAGAGCACCTTTTGTGGCAATATGTAAAATGACTTGATGCGCACACGAACCATAATACACTCTTCAAATATTTTTTTTGCATTTGAAAATGTTTCAAATGTGAGAGAAGTATTTATGAAACAGTGTGAAATAACTAGAAACATCAAAAAGCTTTATGAATACAGTTTGTACGACTTGTCCAAAGTGCTTGTGGCTAAGACTAACCTCTGGTTTTGTGTCTTCAGGATCATCAATTTTGGCGCGGTCATCCCAGTCCTCTGGCTTCTTTGCCTCTGGATCCTTGATCTTTTTGGGAGGAAGGAGGTCCCAGTCCTCCTCCAGAGAGCCAGACTCCACTTTCTCATTGTTGATTTTTACTTCGTAAGTCTGGTCGGGCCGCATGATCAGTGTGTACAGGTTGGTGAACTCATCGTCCTGAAAAGATGAAGTAAAAAGAGTAAATGTGCTGCTCTGGAATTCCATTAAACTAATTTCACCTCTGAAACACTGCTTCACGAATTTTAGTAATCAACAAAACATTCATTAAAAAAGGTAATTTAGTTTTACCAGTACTACTGATATTTCGTAATATTTCTTAAGTATTATTTATATGCTTTTTGTATATGCAGGGTATTTTATATAGTTTAAATAGTACTTCACATATTGGGGTTTATTCTGCAGTGATGAAGTCTACACAGGGAATTTGAACAAGATTTTAAAGTCTTCAGAGGATCAAAAGGTAATTTTAAAAAAATGCGTACTTCCAAAAGCTGTTTTTAAGAGAGCGACTGCGAGACACTACATCCGTTGATTCTGCTCACTTGTAATACTCGAAAATCAAAAATGAAAGCAGGTGTAAATGTAAATATAAGTTACAATATGAAACTTCCTTAGGTTCCACAGTGTAAAACAAATTGCAAGTAAAAGCAACAAAACACCAAAAAGAGTAATGCAAATGTAACCAGTTTAGCAGGTTCCACATTTTTAATCGCTAAAACATAGGACATAGCCCTCAGCTCTTTTTGTACCATGTTGATTGGAGCTTGTTGATTTAAACATTTTTTTTAAGTATTTCATGTAAAATCAGGCTTATTCAATAATAAAAAAAAAGAACAACCTTGCTTCTCTTATAATTTTCATATATGTTTTCACTATGAATATCATGTCTATGGACACATTTTTTAATTGATAAATATGAGATAGTGCCCTTGCCACCTAAAGCACAATTATAAGCATGACTAGACTATTTTCCTATCTTACATGTTTATTTTAAAACATTTATTCTGAAGTTAAATAGAAAATTGCATTAAATCTAAACACTATGATTTCCTTCGGCTTGGAGCCTAAAACATGATCAATAAAATGTGACATACCTCATCTTTTTTGTTTTATAAGTGATATGCAAAAAATGGGTCCCTTGGCTTATGCATTTGAATTTATAAGCATTTACAAAATAGCCTATTAAACAAAATCAAACTAAGTGCAGTGTGTATATGAAACTGATGATAGCTTGGCGATTTTTAAAATAGCAAGGGATATTAAAGTGTTATTTGTCTCTGTTTATGTGTCAGTGGGACACTTTAGGTGTGGTTTTAATTTTTTTTTTTATTGTACTCCAAACAGCTATTGCTATCATTATACTTACTGTCATTGCAGTACAGTGATCATGAATGACATTTTTTGCTTCCAGAACATTGTCGATATTTTTTTTTGACCATATTCCCTCTAACAAAAGATTTTAGATAAAGTGTTCATAAAGGATTATAATTAATCATAAATTATTTAAGTTATTGTTAAATACAACTCACTTTGCATCGGATATCTTTCTTAATCAGATGGTTCTGTCCTTTGTAATTTAAAATGACGTGCACTTTCTTGGTGCTGTAGCCGCAAATGTCAGGACCTAGTGAATAAAAAAAAAAAAAAAGAAGAAAAAACGTGTTTATAACCTTCCTTAAAAAAAGATCAAATATTTAATACTTTTATTTGAAACATTTATGGACAATTAAACTAACGTGCCACTGAGCAGATCCTCACATAGGTACATAGGTGTAAGTGAGTGTCACCACCTTGTTGTGCGTCATCACGACTTACCAAACATGATATGATACTGAGATTCGCCGTGCATGTCAGCCTGATCCAGATCACCTGGGAAGATTTTTACATAGCCACCTCCACAGTCAATCTTCTGCTCATGTTTCACTGAGAACTGAATTACCAAAGTTTTTCCTTCGTTGCTAAAAGAATCAAACCGACTGGACAGGGCGTAAAACCGAGCGTCCTGGCTTGTCTGAAGACCTTTGGTAAACATGATCGGTAGAAATCAACATTAGAAAAAGGTAATACATATTTGAAGCATTGATGACCCTAATGAAGGGGACTAAGTAAGGACTAAGTAGAAATGTCAAGCGCTTCCAGACAATTTACATGGCAATCCTTTTAAAAGTGACTATATTTGCTCAGACAAAGTCCAGCAATGCCTAAGGGCGAAAGGACAAAAATGAAGCCTCACCTTTGTCGAGCTCAGCATCGCCATAGAACTTTCCTGCAGAGAGTTTCCACTGTCCATAGTCTGACTTGTGCTTGGACTCCAACCATCGACTTTTATATCCATCTGCGAGCATAGAATTTTACATTTTATAGTAAAAAAAATTGCCAGTGAATGACTCCTTAGACATATCTATAAATAACACCAAATAAAACCAAACGTTGATATGTTTTTCAAGTGTACAGCTGTATATATAAACTCAAAAGTAAACTTATGAATGGCAACTGAACACTGACTCAGAGATTCATTATTATTTATTTAAATCAGAACAGATTAAGACGTGATCTCAAGTGATGAATATAACTAATATTCTATAAGATTATAACGGTTCTATAAGATTATAACGGTTCTATAAGATTGTAACGGATCTCTATAAGACTTTTATAAACCATGTTTTGTATCAGCGAATGTAAACGACAGTGATTATAATACAGAACAAGACAGGAGGGTAGAAATGAGAAAGCAAACGTGCGCTAATGTTACCTCCATCCAGAAACTGCTCCTTGAAATACACCGTCGCGTCGACGGTAATCCCTACTGCAAATGCGGCAAAAAGTGCAAGCGAAATTCTCATATTTGCACTTGTATGTCGTGGTGATTTCTGACAGCCGCGGGCGACCAAAACGAGCGAGTTATTAAAAAGGTAAAGAGAGGAACGTGCAGAGGGCCTCCTTCGGCTATCTGTTCCTGCACAGATGGCTGCACCTGATTGGTGCGGCACTCAGCCAATCAGAGGAGACCACGAGTTAAACGGCAGCGTCGCGCGCAGAGACAGTGGGCCGAGCCGAGATCTAGCCTTACCTATGAAAAGTAATCAACATTACCGTAATATTTATAATATTGATGTCAAAAATTTGTGCTTTGGTGATATGTGTACTATCTCGACTGACAGATAATATTTCATGTTGGAATTGTATTTCGTGAAATGTCCTTAGATTTTATTTCCGGGTTTTTGAAAAGTGGTAAAAAGAAAAAAGAAAAGCTCTCAAAAACATCTGCTGTCCGTATTGTAGATGATTTTAGGTTCATCGTTCAAGTGCTTCTTTTTATCAGTATTCTGCACTTTTAAGTGCATTACATAATATAATAATAATATAATATAATTTACCACTCTATTTAATTAAGCGTTCCAGAAACATACATATACTCGAAAAAATAACAAGAAAAAACAAGAAAAATACATATATAAATGACCATTAAAGTTCATTTAACAAAAGTCTCTTATTCTTACAGACTGAAGAAGCTACTTGGATGAGTAGTGAAACGTTTCGACTGAACTAACAAGTTCAGCTGACATAATTAATCTTTTAGATCTTTTTACTATCTTTCATGCAAACATTTAATGCAAACATTTAATGTCCAGCTTCTCCAATAACAAACCATATTTAGCTGTGTTAAATTATCTTTATATGTACACTGGCAATATGTTTGTTTGAAAATTGTGTCAAATATATTACTTATGCTGTAAATACATAGAGTCTATGTAAATGTGTAATTTCTACAAGCTGTATTTTATAGTTAAAAAGGAAATAGCCAAAGCGTGACCGGCTGGATATACTTCCGTAGGTCACGTGACGCAACTTCCGTTGTCAGGACGCGCGTCTGTTGTTATGGCTAGCAAGAAAATCACAGTTCGACTTGGCTTAAAATGATATAAAAAATAAAGTGAAATGTAATTACATTTAAGGACATGGTAACAAAATATTTTCAGAGTTGTATTAAATATTTTCGTAGCTAAATGCAGCTGCTGTATTATAATGCGAGTTGTGAAGGTAACGTGGACTGCAGTAGCTAGCTGTACTAGTTAATGTCTTATCCACTATGGAAGATATTGCAGGAGAGTTAAATAAAGATATTAGGTTACTGTCAGTTAGCTAAAAGTATTCGGTAATTAGAATCCATACAGGACGGTTTAGCCAAAATGTGGAATCGTGGTGGCAGCCGCAGTTCAGCTCTGGACAGAGCGAAGGCTCAGCTCTCCGGACAGAGAGTTACAAACAGCGGAGCATTAAGAGAGGATCAGAGAAGAGATGGTGTAAGTCAGCCTCCTAACTCAGTTACAAATAAACTCGCCAGTGGTCAAAGTAATGCGGCTCCTACCGTAATTGTTCTTTTCAAAGAATATAATTGGTTTTTTTTAAAGTTTATATATATATATATATATATATATATATATAAGCTCTTACACTCTAAGGTGGCATGCTCAAACAAACAAATAAATACATAAAATGATGGTGGCGTAGTAGTAAGCACTGTGGCCATGCACCACCAGGGTTGAGACTTCTCGAGTGAGAGATTCTCACACTCGAGATCCTTCGGTCTGTGTGCATAGAGTGTGCATGTTCTCCCCGTGCTTTGTTGTGTTTTTACCGGGTTGTCTGGTTTCCTCCCACAGTCTAAAGACGTGCAGATGCAGATTAGGTTAATTGGTGTTCCCAAACTGCCCGTAGTGTGTGTGTGTGTGCATATGTGTGTGTCTGCGATAGATTGGCACCCTATCCTACTATTCACTGCCCCCAGAAGGTTTGGTTTTCTTTTTAAGCCCGGTTCCTCTTAAGGCTTCTTCCTAATGTGGTTTCAGGGACCACACCACTGGGGCCTTAGGCTTTATCAATGTATTAAATCTAAATCTATAAATCCATATCTGTTAAAAGAACTAATACAATTCACTCACTCACACACTCATCTTCTATACCGCTTTATCCTGTATTCAGGGTCGCGGGGGCCTGGAGCCTATCCAGGAGGCTTAGGGCACGAGGCGGGATACACCCTGGACAGGGTGCCAATCCATCGCAGAGCAAACACACATACACTCACTCACACACACACTCATTCACACACTACAGGCAATTTTAGGAACGGCAATCAACCTAACCTACATGTCTTTGGACTGTGGGAGGAAACCGGAGTACCCGGAGGAAACCCACCAAGCACGGGGA
>JAQQZT010000007.1:12944994-12955796 GCA_030068275.1 Clarias platycephalus | reverse complement strand
AAACTCCATGCACACAGAGACGGGAATCGAGCCTGGCCGGGAATCGAACCTGGAGGTGCAAGGCGACAGTGCTAACCACTACACCACCGTGCCGCCACTAATGCAATTCAAGTGAATTAAATTAATCAGATACTGTTCTGACATTGTCAACAATTTAACCATCCTTTTGCTTTCAGGCGAGTTTTGGAAAAGCTCTGCAGTCCAGACAGATGCCTGTGCATGGCCTAAGTGATCTCTCCTCTGAGGCTGAAAGTGAGCAGCAAGATTATCATGCTCATCCAGGTAAAATAATGCGACATTCCACAGAGCCAGTAGAACAATTAGGCATGGGTGGTGGAAGTAGATTTCTGAAAAAATCTACCAACCGACAGCCATCTCCTACTGACACAATTGAGGTCAAATTCATCCCTCAGCGTAGCTCACAGAGTTTGGCACTAAGCCGACTCGCGCTAATTGAAGATCGCATCAGAAATCGTACAAACAACAAGCTTAGCATAGACGCAGACTTGGACTCTTTCCAGTCCAGCAATGAGCTAAGTGCAGCTGATGGGAGCTGTTTCCTTAAAAATAAACCATCTTCTCCTAAAGATCAGAAGGAGACTGAAAATCCACATGTGGATATTTTCAAGGCCTCTGCACATTCAGTGTCTCATAGGCAAAAAGGTATAAGTGTGGACAGTGATGAAGAAGACATGCGGAAACTCCTAGGAGAATCTTTCAAATCACCAGATGGAGACTACGGCATGGGACAGAGAGCGCCAAGTCCTCAGCAGGCTGTTCAGGTAAAATTACCTTTTTAGTGTATACTACAGATACAATCAACTAGATAGATTGTAAAATAATTTTAAAAAATACTGTGTTCCTGACTAATCACACTCATATGTGTTTGTTGAATGTTCAATTCCAGATTTATTGTCCTGTTGTAACAACCGCCATTCTCCTAGGAAGGCTTTCCACATGATTTTTTTTGTGTGGCTGTGTGGATTTGCTCATTCAGTGTTTGGTTGAAGAGTATTATCTAAGAGTGAGATTAGGCATTGATGTTGGGTGAGGAGGCCGTGTAACAAATAATCCCAAAGGAGCTCAATGAGTTTGAGGTCAGGAAGGTCTGTTGAGATTTGTGCAAGAGCTGGTCTTTTTCTCCAGTCTTGACAAGGCATGTCTTCATAGTTCTTGCTTTGTGCACAAAGACATTATCTGTCTGTAACTTGTTTGGCACTCTCAGGACCAGTGAATCAAAATTTTAATGTTACAGCATAAAAGACATTTGAGAAAGTGTATGTGCTTTGAAGAAGATCCCCATATGAGTATGATGGTTAGATGTCCACAATCGTTTTGGCCGTATAATGTTTTACAGTTAGTTTTGGTTAGACTGTGTCCTTGGATTCTTGTTCTTGGCTGAACTCATTTATCTTAAAGTTCACTGTGTTGTGCATTCTGAAATGTTTATTTGTTCATTACAGATGTAAAGAGTGGTTAGTTGAGTGACCCTTGAGCCATCCTATCAGCTCAAATCAGTGTGGACCATTCTCCACTGACCACTCTCATGAACAATGTGTTCTCGTCAGCAGAATGCCTATAAATAATGTTAATATTGTTTAATTCCTTTGTTTGTTCCAGCATTTTGTGTGACTGTTGTGTATCAGTAGATACCAGTAGATCAGAAGTTTCTTAAATACTCAAATCATCCTGTCTAATACTAGCAACCATCCTATGATCACAGCTCACATTTCCACCTAATGTTTGATATGAACATTAAATTGAGCTCTTGATCTGTATGTATATGTATGATTTCAATTGTACAGTTAGATTTGAAAGAAATAAAAATGTGAATAAAATGTAGCCTTACAGCTTTAATTTAAGGGTTTAACAAAATATTGTTTAGGAATTACAGCAAGTTTACATAGTCTTTCAATTTTCACAGCCTCAAAAGTAATTGGGCAGTTGACTAACAATCTGTTTTATGGCCAGGTGTGGGCTGTTTCCTCCATTTAATAACAAATAAACCTGAGTTCATAGGTTCAAAATCGCTCAATATAACATCCAAAGAGGTGTCTAATACAAGTAGAGGAGGCCATCATCAGACTGAAAATAAGAAAGTAAGAACCAGCAGATCCATCAGAGAGGTAGCAGAAACTTTTAGACTTGCTAAATCAACACTGTTGTAAATTATTGCTCTGGTCCAAATACATATCAGAAAAAGCAAAAAATGGCTCACTTTCCAAATACTTGTGGACCGGATTGCATATGAGTCAGAGAGAAATAGTTTTCCAAACGCATATTCTTACCATCAATTTCTCTTTTATTATATGTAAATAGGTTCTTGTTATTTATCTGATTGCTTTGTGTTTATAATTTTTCCATCTAAACAGACATACAGTAAAAGAAGTAAAGAGAGTGTTGTGTTGGCTCAAGAGCATAAAGAAAAGCATCTTGTTCGGTCAGCACTCAGAGCACAACGTTACATGAGCCCCTCTCCATCACCACTCTCATCCCGTAGAGTCTCCTCATGCAGCAAGTCTTTCTCCCAGAGAGCTGACCTCACCTCATCTCTGTCTTCAGTGCAAGATCACAGTGAGATCAGGTCCCTCAAGGAGCTTTTTCCCATCGCCTCTGATCACGACGAAACGCAGAGTGAAAGAAGTGTGCTATCTGATGGTACGAAGCAATAATTATATTATAAATAGTAACAAAAAGCCTTAGCAAATATCTACGGATGTATGACAAATTTTGCTCACAGATTTTACTCATTAACCATCATTTAGTGAGCACTTGTGCCCTGTAGATGTGGGTTGGGTTATCTTGGAACAAACCATTAGGATGCAAATGTTTCACCATAGATGATCACTGATGATTGTTATAAGAAATAACAGGACAAGTGGAGTCATCATATCCTAGCAAAATAAAAGAAAACAGCAAAAAGTAAACACTTTTTTAGCGAATAGTTTTCTGTCATTAAATGTGTTTAATTATCCAGGTATTATCCATGGTAGAATAATCACATGTTAAACTTTGAACCTGATTACTTTCAAGGAATCTCAATTCAATTCAATTTTATTTGTATAGCGCTTTTAACAATTGTGTGGTTTCTCATTGTGTGTATTTACATCATGATACACCAATTTTAACTTATTTAGAAATGATTGGATTATACTGATTGGATTACAGTATACTGCATCTGCTGTAAATTCATCATTCATTCATATAGGCCTCAATTTAAATTGTTTATTTTCCCCAAAATTTTGTTATATTTGGGGAAACATATCCAACTAAGTTCATTAGAAAAGTTTTCAGTTTGATACAAACTAAAATATCCAGGGCAGTGGAATTCTTTCTGAAATGGATGAGAGATATTGAATAAGCAATTTTCATGACATTCTAAAAATCAAGCACCAAAATCAAATAAAAAAAAATGCTTTTGATTGTTAATTTTTATACACATGCAGATTTCAAGGTAAACGTGATGACCCTGGATGATTTGGCTCCTGATACCATCAATATAGCTGAATTATCAAAAGAAAAGGTAAACCCAAGATCGCATAATAGTTTATTAATAATTATTCTGATATAATAATGTAACGTGCTGTCTTGTCATTTGCAGTCTGATGCAAGTCCCCAGGAGCTCTGTGTGTCCTCAGCTGGAGCGATCCTGCACAAGAAAGATGATGATCCAGCACAGTACGAAAGTGACTTTGAGAGCGAGATCCAGACCGAGACGGCTCAGAGTGTGAATGACATCTCAGAGCATCTCTCCGGTGAAAATGAACATTCCTTTGTAGCTTCTGAGCCCCAGTCTCTCGTAAATAAATCAAACCATGATGATACACACTCAGAAAAATCTTCCAAGTCTGCAAGCATCAATTATAGTAGATCTGAGTCCAGCTTAACCCACAGAAGAGGTTCTGATCCCACATCCTACTCCACTGAAGACACACAGACTCACATCAGTCCAAAGAGTCCCAGTGTGAGACAGCACAAGAAAGATGCGACAGTGCAGACAAAGACAGAGGGACTCGCTTATATGTGGTCTTCTGGTAGGTCTTCAGTTGTTCACGTGATAAACATAGTAGATAAACACAGTATCTGTGCAAATGACAAATAAAAAGTTCAGCTCAGCACCGTACCACAGATCAGCCAAGCCATTTATAGCATAATACTTTTAATAGTAATAGGTTAATGAAGATAACTAATGGCTTATAGTCTCAAGTTTAGCATTGTCCAGTTTTTATCAGTGGTATTCATGGATTTAATTTTCAGATATGAATATAGACTAAAACACTTGAAGTGTATTGTAGAAAATAATGTAATGCCCAAAGCAAAGTAGTTTCTTTTTATATTTTTATTAACAAATATCTACACATCCCAAAGTTTTTCATTCCTTGTGAACCATAGACCTTTGTCCATTTAAAAAAAATAAAGTATGATCAATCTTACATTCTATTCATTTATAGTTACACTAAATACTGCAGAATGTCCTTTCCTGTTATGACACACCAGAAACAATTGTGCAAAACTTACTATTATACAAAATGCATGTTTTAGTCATTTTTTAGACATTCAGATGGATCGCCAGTATGCATATAAAAATGTAAATAAAAAACAATATATATATTTTTTTGTATTGACCGACCCTAAAAAAAAAAACTTGTTACAGAAAATTTAACAATAGATTTCACAACTGATTTTTTGAATAAAAAAAAAAGCAATTAAGTGGGTATATGAAATAAATGGTTATGGGATTGTTTCCTGAGCAGGTCAGGCTGTACTGGGCCCATCAGTAGGAATGTCCTATATGGATCCAACACCTGTGGCGAGTCACATGATCAGTGCTGAAGCTGTGGAAGGTAGAAGACCCTATAAGTATACTCTTTTGTCATTTCACATGATTCGGTTGCACAGAACATTAAATCCACACAGTGCTGTTACTCTGATTTTATTTATGGTTCATACTATCCAGGCTAGTTTCAGCCAGGAAACTTTCAACCTGTTTCTTACCACACAGCTCTAGGCTGAACATCTGCATGCTTTCTTGAATTCTGCAGCGTTAACGGCGTACAGTCCTGCTGTGTTTGCTCTGAACGACATGCTGAGGCAACAGCTCACACTGACAAGGAGCTTCATCCAGTCCAGCAGACATTTACACCAAGCCATGCTGGAGTCCCTGGGGCCCGCCAACTACAGATACACCACGCTGGAGGACACAAAAGAGGTAAATCTCTCTTGAGAAAATAACTGTTATTCTGAGTGATGTGGAGAGATGTGCAAATAGGTTTTTTTTCACACAACAGAAATATTGTTAGTCATGAAAAGTCATGTATTGTGAAAATGAGGAATTTCTGCCATGTCATCCAGCTCTAAATCTAAATACATATGAGAGTGTTGTCCCTAACTAGATCTTTCTCTATTAAGTTTATTCGCAGCAACAAGCCTCCCAAGCTGACTATTGAGGATGCGCTGGAGGAAGTGTTGCAGGAGATGAGGGACTATCACTACATTTGAAGCGAACAGTTTAAGAATTGACACAAGCTGCACAAGAAGCAGCTCTTGTTCATGTGCTTAATACTTTTGTATAATGCAAAATGCATGTTTTTCTTTTAAAAGTTTTACTTCTGTGAGGTATGTTTTACTTGACATTTTACCTGCTTTAAAAGCAACAGCTGGAACCTACTTGTTAACAACATAACCCTTGTAGCTTCAGTGCAAAATCAACTATGTTTTTGGTAAGAACTGAAAAGTCCACCCTGAAAAACATTAAACAGATTTACGTCTAAAACTTTGTCATGTGTTTAGTCACAAAAATGCAGTATTTTCATTATTCCTGTGAGAAGCTGTGTGCCATACTGTTGCCGCAGGGGAACATCGTTATTGCTATCACAGTTTTAATGGGAGAAAAAAAAGATTTTAGCAATATCTAAAAGATTGCACTGAAGATTACATACTCATTAGCAGGGGTATCCTCCTCCTCACCCCGGGAAGGACTCTCTATTATTTTTCAAGGGATTGGACCAGCTATTTCCCCAAAATTCTTGTTTTCCCAATTCAGACTAGATGGCTGTAGCTCCCTTAATTTTGTACGCACCCCATGAAAGTTATATCTTAAACATTTTGCTGAGTTGAGGGACAAACGCCCTCTCACACACAATAGGTGAGGGTCATATCTCAGGAACCTTATGGCCTAGAAAGAAGCTGTTTTCACCATTTTGCACAGGGAAGGTTATTCATCCGTCCACCCTTACCTCAACTATTGTACTTCCAGTCAATAGGGAAGTAAATTAGAGGTTCCTTTATGTCCTTGATCATAAGCTTGATGGAGCTCAGTGCCTTTAGCTATCCCGATTAGAATAGAAAGTTGTGTTCATCAGACCTGAAGTTACCTAGAAGCTAGTCATTTAATCGTGGCGAGACCTCAATTATGCATTGTCCTTGTTCCGTAACGTTTATACATTGAATTGTTTATTAAAAGAATTTTACATGAATTTGACTCTTTTACTTGATGTTATTGTAAATGAATAATTTGTTGTTCATAGTAACAGACAAACTACAACAATGCATGATTAAAACATCTTTATTTTCTTGTGCTGGGTATTAAATCTAAGCTAATTCCATTGGACTGCAGACACTTGATGTTTAAACTACATTACATTTTGAATTATTATAATGAAAACAGCCAAAGGCTGGTCAATTTCAAACAAAAGGGCAACATCAAAGACGGGTTTTCTCACATAAAAAAAAATGTTACGAAGAATCATTCTGTAGTTGAGGGTTCTTGCGTATCCCGATTTACTGAAAATAAAGGAGAGAAAAAGGTTTCTAAATAAAACTGCTCATATGAAGATATTTGTATGAATGGATTAGTATTCTGTTAGTGTTTTGTCTATAATAAAGCACAATCTAAAAAGTGTGGGTGCAAGGCAATCCACATTTACCATCACAATAAATATCAATACTAAGATTTATTTTTAAACTTCATAATTTATATTATAATAACAACCAATAAAATTGTAATACAAAATAATAATAATAATGTAACAAATTAAATGGAAATGTGCAGTTTGTATAAAGTGTGGAATATGAGAATATTAAATAGAATAGGAGAATTAAATGTCATTAAATAATTAAATGTTGAAATACACTTAAACACTTGTGCTGTTTCATGAGCATGCAATCACAATATTGTTCTTTAAGTTTCATATACTTTTATAATAACTATAATCTTTCTTTTCAACTATTGGTTATAACAGCTTTTCCAAGGACCTTAACTAAACGATTTTACAGTATGAGGTTGTAGCTTTAGTGTCCACCCACTTTAATGTTTGGAGTCTGACAGATTTAATTATGTCATGGTGCGTGTCTGACTACTGGCCATGAAATAAATTAATTAATTAAATCACTAAATAAATAATTCAATAACTTTACATGAATAACTCAATAATCATGAAATAAATTAATGAATACAATCAAATAAATCAAAATACATGAAATAAATCATTAAATAGCAATTAAATGCATTAATGAAATAAAACATCAATTTCAACATGTAATTATATAATGATGAAGTTAATTAATTCTAACTTTAATTATTTTTAAGAAATATGTCTATTTAATAGTCATATTCCACCCATTTATCTAAAACTAAACAGAATATTCCCATTTTTATCCCCAACATAGTTTCTGAATTCCCATTGGTTTTCAGGTCTGAAATGAGTACCTGTATTTTGTCTAATTAAAAAGTAAAGCCAAAAATTTGGTTATTATTTTATGTATATGGCATGTGTTAATGTATGTGAATCAGCAACATGTGCTGCTAAAACTTTCCCTGAAGATACTAAAATGACCCTAAAAGTTTGAACTTGTAAAAATATCCAGAATTACTTTTTTTTTTTTTTAAATAATAGCCAACTGCCATGTCTATGTTTGGTAATGGTGAAGAAGCAGAAGCACAATTGTCTGATGGCAAAAGTTCCAGTACTTTGTATAGGAAACAAAGGACCACTAGAGAAATTAATTAGCACATGTTTTTTGTGGTTTGTGGATATGAGATAGTAAGACTTAACAAGGAACCAACATTTCACAGCTGACAAGCCAAACTGAAATATGGCACTTCATTTCTCCTCTATAACTGTGTGTACTGACTGAAACAGTGTGATGCTACCTTTTTCTCTGGCTTTCATCCGTGCAACAAAGTTGTAGCTTTTATTTCTTCTGTAGTTGACATACGGGTCATCCAGGGCAATTCCAACACCTTTGTACTGATCCCACTTGTCCCGCACATCACCTCCCTTAATAGGATCCTGAATGCCTTGCTCTTTCGCTCCAAGCCCTCCAGAGCCGCTCCATCCTGCATACAGAGACAGACTTGTCCACTGCTGAACATTTTACAGGTAATGCCATAGGTCATACAAACATCTAGTTCATGCAAAGCTACAGATGTTAAAACTAAAAAATATTTTTAAAAACTACATGACTACTACAAAACACACAGAGAGACTTTCATTTCATATACAAGCAGGCACTAAATGTTGGAACACTCACCCATTTTCATGAGCATCTGATGGCCCTTGTTCTCCTCGCCCAGCCTCTGATCAGTAGGTTGAGCTGGAGGTCCAGAGCCCAAGCCAGAGGTGGACCTGCATGCACACAAACAATTCCAGTAGCTGCATTGTCTCTTTAATATGTCTGTGTGAGACTGGGTGGATGTTGAGGACACTTACGGTGGTGTGGGGCTGCGGGACTTTGCAGGCTGTCGTCGTCGGTCAGGTGAGCGTGATCTAGAACGTGATCTGGAGCGAGAGTGGCTTCTGGACCTTGACCTGGAGCGACTCCTGCTTCTGAAAGAAGTAAAAGGGAAAAAAACATGATCTTATAATGTACTGCAACGGAGGTAATTAGATTTTTTTTTCCCCGTTAGCATAATTGGTTGGCTGCCTTGTAATTCCCTCAGTTACAGAACATTATAGGGGTAAAATACACTACTGCTAGCTTGTCATGAAAACGCCTCATAATACCCTAGATGCAATGTGTCATCATAGGGGTAGAAAGATACTTTTTAACTTGAATATGGAAAGACTATAAATATTGGTATGTTTTCAAGCATACCAGTAGAAAGAAACAGCAGGAGTGTAAACATGCTGCAGTGGCATTACCTGGATCGAGATCTGGAGTAGGAGCGCGATCGTGAACGTGATCTGGAAGACCTGGAACGTGACGATTTGGAGGAGCGGGAGCTGGAGTGTGATGATGATCTGCCTCGACTACGGGAGCGGCTCCGTGAGCGACTGCCTCGTGTGCTGAGCAGTCACACACATGGCAAACTTAGTTTTATTGATAATTAAGTAACATTAATTATAAAAACTAAAATCAGATACACATAGGTAAATTGAAAGAAAAACTAATTATGACATTAGAGAATTAATTCAAAAGGCCTTTTAATGTGGTCTTTCAACAAATTATTTCAAAGTGGATTTAAAAAGACCAAAGCTGGCCTAAAATCTGGGGTTGATTGAAGATGTTTTTTTAAGCTTACAAAAAGGAAAACATCCTCACAACACATTTTGCCAGCTTCTGCAGTACTGACTCCGTACTGCCCATGAGTTCTGATATCAGTATTGTAGAAAAATAGACAAAATGTTTAATTTGGGATATACTTGCACTTAACACTACCTATTTTTATTTCACAATATTCTTTTGTATTACAGCGCATGCAAACAAAGAACCTTCTGAAGCACCAATGGTACATGGAACAGTCGGTAGTCAAATCCATACAGTTGCTCACCTGTTGCGTTTCTCTTGTTCCTTTTTCCTCCTTGCTCTCATCTTGGCTCTGAAGAACTCATACAGGCCATTTTGCTCCCAGCCCTCACTGGAAATGACAAACAGCAAGAGGTTTAAACAGTATCAAACAACAATACTATGTTGTAAAGTGTAGCAGGTGTAACCACAGGCAACATACACACATTACAGAATGTAAAGCATTGCAAGTCAAAGAGTGAGTTGAGAGATGGTGACCTGTTCCTGGGTCTGTCATGGGATGGTGGACTGTAAAAGGCCTCCACAGCAGCCAGCAGACGCTCACTAGGAGGCATGGGAGGAGGCAAGCGTATGTCTTTGGGGTCCAGCGCCTTGTAATCATGATCTTCCAGCTGGGCAATAACAAAATATGTTATGTAACAAACTATGTAGTGTAAGATGCAAAAGAACAGCAAGAAAAAAAAGAAGAAAAAAAAAAAAAGAAGAAGCAGAATGCATTGCATTACTTTCAACCAGTGTTGGGGAAGTTACTTTTAAAAGTAACTAATTACATTACAAAATTGCTGTCTTTAAAAAGTAATCAGTTACATTACAGCGTTACTTTCTCATAAAAGTAACTAGTTAGAGTACTTCCATTGCAGAAAATGAAAACTCCTTTGTGATTCCTCATGCATGTTGTTTTAGTCAAGACCGTATATAATTATTCTACCATCATCACTCAGCGAAGTTTGTCCCATAACCCTATCTCACCTACGCGATTTCGTGCAGTGGCTGTACAGATCATGATTCACCACGAGTTTTGGCGTTGTTATTAGGTTTCCATCTTCCCGCGCGTCCGTCCTCGCGTAGTCAAACCGCATAAGTGAGATAGGGGTATAACAGCGGGGGGGGGGGGTTAATCGGGGCAGGGTTTGTAGGAACACACATGCATACATGCATACATGCATACACATACACACACACACATACATACACACATACACACACATACACACATACACACATACACACACACATACACACACACACACACACACACACACACACACACACAC
>JAQQZT010000007.1:12897602-12914320 GCA_030068275.1 Clarias platycephalus | reverse complement strand
CAGGGGAGACGATTACCTACAATTCCGCAGCGCAAGAGAGAAAAACCGTTGGCTCAGTTGTGATCACGTGACGCTCGGTGTCAAAACAAGAAGCGCATGCGTGATACATGATACTCGGTGCTCGTAAACCAAGACAATGCTCGTTTTCCAAGTCAAAAATTTTAAAAAATCTTTGCTCGTCTTGCGGAACACTCGGAAACCGCGTTACTCGTAATCCGAGGTTCCACTGTACTGATAAAACTAACAAACTAACAAAAAATAAACTGATTTTATGATGCTAAAACAAAAATTATGTTAAAACTTAAAAATGGCATTTGAGACACCACCTCTAATGAACATAATGCCTTTATCTCTGTGCCCTACCTACTGTGAAACAAAACTAAATGGTGAAACATGCTGTACCTTTGCCATAAATTCTGTGATGATGTATAGGCCATTGTGTAGAATCACTCCTAATAACTGCACCAGGTTTTTATGCTGCAGTTTTCTGTAAAATAACACCAATTCAGTGAGACAGCAAATAACACCTTATGTGATAGACAGTTGCTGAGACACTCACGTCATAACGGATGTCTCGTCCAAGAAAGCTTGAGCAGTAACATCAGACTTTATGTTTTTTACTGCCACCTTCCTGCCCATGTATTCACCCTGAAACACATCTAAAGATATGGAACAATAACTGTAAGTCTGGTCTTTGTGTACGTGTGTGTTTGTGTGTGCGTGAAACTGAAAAGTAAAATAGTTTGCATGCATTTTAATATTCAGTAAATTAAGTGTTGATATGTTTTTAAGAAAGAAATATATATATATATATATAAAATGTATTAAAGGAAAACCAAATAATGTGCCATATGGTTAAGAATGTAACCATTGTTCTGCAATATGTTTTTTTTTTAGAATTTTCATAAAAGGGAAGATTTGCACATAATTGTATACCTAAACTTTACATCATAAAAAGTGTACAGTAATAAGTCAATCAAGTAGACAGTCAAGCGGTCAATGCAACTTACAGTATAAAAGCTGTTTTAGGAACAGGAAATTGCGGTGCCCGAGAAGTGCAAACCAATATAACAAAACCGGAAACAAAATAACAAATTTAAAAACAAAATAACATGAAAACAAAACAACACAACTGAAAACAAAATAAATTCAAAATCAAAATAACAAAACCGAAAACAAATTAAATATAACCGAAAACCAAATACAATATAACAAATCAGAAAACACAACAACATATCCAGAAACAAAATACCAAATGAGAAAACACAACGACAATTCCCTCAAACCGGAAAAGGTAGGTATCGTTCGCAAATTAAATTCTTATTGCTGATCTGTCACTCAAGACATGCAAGAAGTACTATCAAGTGAAGTCAGAATAATTTTTAAAGCACATTTAACACAACTTAGTTGACCAAAGTGCTGTATAATCCTAAAATACTGAAATGAATCCTTAAATGAAAATACATCTACAGTAACTGTCCGTGTGGCTGTAGTACTTCATCTATACGTACTATATTTTGAGTGACAGATGTCTCGTCCAATCAGTGGTAAGAATCAACAAGCCAAAAAAGGTAGGTGTTGTTTGCGAATTACATTCTTACCGCTGATTGGACGAGACATCTACCACTAATGAACGACAATAAAAATCTCATTCGTAAACACACATAGGCATGTTGATTCTCACCGCTGATTGGACAAGACATCTGTCACTCAAAATACACAGGAAGTACTGCAGCCACATGGACATTTAGATGTATTTTCATTTAAGGATACATTTCAGTATTTTAGGATTATGTATTACTTTGGTCAACTAAGTTGTGTTAAATGTACTTTAAAAATTATTCTGACTTCACTTGATAGTACTGCTTGTATGTCTAGAGTGACAGATGTCTCATCCAATCAGTGATAAGAATTTCATTCGCAACCTATACCTACCTTTTTTTCGGTTTGAGTGAATTGTCGTGTTTTCTCATTTGGTATATTGTATCTGGATATGTTGTTGTGTTTTCTGATTTGTTATTTTGTTTTTCGGTTTTGTTATTTTGTTTTGCACTTCTCGGCCACCGTAGGAAATATATGCACCAACATGAGTGAACACAGGCTGTGCTCTAAATCCAAGCCTGTAAGGACATGGCACTCAGTAAAATTCTAATCAGGACAAACACGTATATTGCCATCTTGTGGTAAAAATAAATGTAGGTCAGATACAGGAACAGAACTAACCTCCAAACTCGCCACATCCAATATTTTCTCCCAAAGTCAGCTTTGAGAGATCTAATAGCCACCCCGCTGAGAGAGAGAGGAGAGAGACATTCAAATACAAACTTTTGAAGCTCATTAAAAAAAAAAAGAAGAGATAAGCAGAATGATGGCAGTTACTTTTAGATAACTGCAGTGCAGCTGACTTGGTGCCCTCTTTTTCTTTAGGTTTTTGCAGTGTGGTAGCAATAATGCCTTTGTTCTTCGAATAGAACTAAAACAGGAAAAAAAATAATAATATTTTATCAATTTATTACAACAATCTCACACTTCCACACTGCCCTTACAGCGAATGACGCAAACACTTGGCTTCAGATTAATTGTAATAATTGTTTATTTATATATTTGAATAAAGGTAATATCAACAGCATATTTCGTATACAACCATCCCATTCTAGAGAATCAGATGTTGTGGAATTGCGTTGTTCAGGTCTGACTGCATATTTACAAATAATTTCCATGTAATGCCCTAAAAATACCTTGTGTATTGTTTTTAAGTTCCTATTGGTATACTGATTGATTACCTTCGGTCATTGCTTGTTTAAAGAAGATTCACAATGAGCTCCATTATGATAAATAAGTATATGTATGTCAAACTGGATCAGACTAATAATTTGCATGTCAAATTACTACCCTGATGGAAATTTTATTTCATTAAAAAAATCATGTTGGCTTCCAAACTGTTTGAGCCTGTACAGCATCAGTTCTGCAGGTCTGCAGGTCCCAACATTAAAATGTACTATACAAAAGTTGAAAAGTAGTCCCTGCTGACTATTATTTGATGGTCATACATGACATCCCTGCTGTGTACTGAATATCGGATTAAGCTGTCACTTCCTCAGGAAGAGGAAGTTAGACCACAAGATGTGAGTCACAGACCAACTGTGCAGCCAAGATATATTCTTTAACATGCTAAGCTACATCCAGCTACCAAACTCTGCATATAAGGTCATCATTAGAAGTCTCTCTGCCTCTGTGCACTCTCACCTCCACCATGTCGATGAGGTTGTAGAAGTACTGTGTCTTGTCAATTGTTAGCTTAGATTCCTGGTAGATGACATGGTAATGAAGGACCTCTTGCTTAAAGCTTACGCACAAGACGTAGTCACCGGGATGCCGAATGGACTCGCGCACCAGAAACAGGCCGTCTTCCATTGGGCGCAGTTTGCTGACAGCATCGGGACCTGAGATCTTCCCATGAAACCATCTGGAACGGTGGGACAATATCAATACGTAGTGACTTTGATGTTCTCATCAGAATCATCAGTCATCAACAACATATTGAAAAAGGGGTTTGATGATAAATGACCAAATATTTGTAATATGAATTTTTGTGATATTGGTATCAGCAGGCCATATAATGATGATCATGTTTTTTTTTTCTGGGTAAATAAAACAAGAGACCATAATGGAAACACTGACGTAGAGAAGTGATACACCCCAAACAGAAAGTGAAAACCACAATGTTTTTAAATCAGTTATTCAGACGGTTAAGTTAACCAAGATACTGTCAAAACATTGTTTTACTAATTATCCTCAAAAGTAAGTTGCATGATGTATTTTTGGCAATGTTATGAAGATGATATTTTAATAGCAATGCCACATTGCTGGAACCTTTGTGTTTTTTAATTTAATTTAATTTATTTATTTATTTATTTTAGAGTTGACTGATAGTACTATAGATAGATATATTAGCCATAGTAATGTTTCCTGAAATGATTCCTTATAATGTTTAATAGTTTCCTGTTGTTTACTAATTTATATTAGTCATAGTACACGTTATATTAAACTTTTTTTGAAAATAAACTAATTATTAGTTAGAATAAATTTAGACAAAAGAAAATAGTTTTAAGATTTATTTGTTCTACTTCAGATTTGTACAGGACAGCGTAGACATAGTTTGTGATTTGCTCAGACATTGTTCACTTAATGCAGTTAATTTATTAAAAAGTGCTGGAGTTTGAGCAACATGCATTCTGAACACTCTAATGTCTATTTAATAAAATGAATATAAACTTAAATTGATTTTTTTTAATTAAGAAGCCCCAAAGACACTTATATATAAAAATGAAATATCGTGATATATAATTTATTATAAATATTATATATCATGAAGTATAAAATGATTTCGTGGGATACTCTGAAGTTTTTCAGATTTAGTACTTCATCTAGTGCTCTAAAGGATTCTCAGGTTTGTTGCTTTTTTTTATGTAGAGCCATAAAAAAAAAGTAGGTTTCCTTTACAATAAGCAAATTCAAGTAGAACATCTGTTCAAAGACTGAGCCATTTCCTGTTCAAAGCCCCCCTGAGAAATGCTTTTTTTAAGTATGTGACTAGTATGTACATAAACTGTCACCTGATAAACTCTAATTTTTTTCAGACACAGGTCAAAAGCTTCACTTAATTTTCATATCATACATCAGAATAGGGAAAATGGGAGCTCAATGACTTTGACTGTGGCATGCCATTTTCTTGGGATTTTCACTTCCTAGAATTTACACAGACTGGTGTGAAAAATAAAAAACAGTCAAGTGTCCAGCTGTTCTGAGTACAGAAATGCCTTGTTCATGAGGGAGATCAAAGTTGACTGACTAGACTAGTTTGTTCTGTCAAGAACTCTAATCACCACTCAAATAACCACTTATTAGAACCACGCGGGGCAAAAAAGTATCTCAGAAAGTCAAAACATGAAATCAGGAAGTAACAACAGAAGTACATGAGATTACACACATGAGAAGCACAGGACTCAGAGGCTACAATGTGCTTACTGTATATAGCCTGTGCTAGAACTAGGTTTAAATTAAATCAAATTTATTTTTAGTCCAGAAACCCTACAGGTCACTTGCTTTGTTCCTCTGTTTAAAGTCTCAAAGGCTCAATGTAGAACGCTAAAACCACTTTTCCCCCTAATTATCTACATAGAGCACTTTTTGAGAATACAAGAACTATCCTAAGAACCTTCAGATAAGACGATGGCCATAATCTATGTATTTTTTTTTTTTGTGCTCATCTTTCTTTAAGGATGTCTTTAATAGAACCTTACAATGTCACTTTAAAAAAAAAACAGGACTTGCCTACATTTTATGAATGTTAACAAACCAAGGGTACCCTTCTCTTAAACACTTTTAGACCCCCACATGTTCCTCAAACCACCATGTGCAACATGCAGCTTTCCGCTCCTTAACCACACAACTGACACATATACACATGACTTTTTCTGCCTACACACCTCTATAATTAGCACCTTTCAATACCTTAAATAATAAATGAATAGTAAAGCAGTGGAAAGCAAAACAGAAGTACACTTTAGAGTATGGTGAAAATTCTTCAAGATGTAAATCTTCTGTATTATCATTATGAAGATTCCTGTGAAATCTAAAATAGTTGTACCATCAATATTGAGACAATGATTACTAAAATGGCATTATAAAAGCATTTCTTGCTATAGCATGTAATCTAAAATATTTGAGTTCTATAATAATCTATAACACAATTTGCTAATAAGGTGATATATTCAAAACAACAACAGAGGGATATCCAGTTAAAATACCATGGCTGTATTATTCTGCTCCTCAAGCCATTCAGATTTAGATCAGACTTACGGCATGAGGCTGAGGCTGGGGTCTACACGGAGAGCTTCACGTTCCCGCATGTTTGAAGCAAAGATCAGACCTTCTTCGCCTGTTCTGTTGTGCTTGGCTCGGTAGATGTCTTTCCCCTGTAAAATAAAATTGATTAAGTGCTCCTGCTAACCCTTCAGACATTTCAGATAATTAGTATTTGTATGCAAGTCCTTCAAGCCTCTCAATCTTCCAAATGCAACCATTCAGCTACAGTTTGTACAACTGTTTGAACACTTTGTTCAAAAATGAGTTTGTTACATTTTATGTCATTTCAAAAACTGAGTAAAAAAAAAGGGTGTGTATGGTGTGGTATAGGTATGGTAAGTGAAATGATAAATAATTGTGATTTCTTTTTTTTTTGCCCAAAGATCTAGATCCATCTAGTCTACTTAACATACTGTACTTGCACATGATAAAATACAATTTTGATTCATCAGGCAACAATTCAATATTTGACTTTAATTTTCTAAGATGCAAACATTTGACCTTATTTAATAGCCTCCAATAAATATATTTACAACTTTGTTTTGAATCTGAATCTTAATTTGCAATTATGTAGAGAAGGGCCATTTTAAAAGGATCAGCATTAGGGGCAAATCATCTTGCTAGGCTATTATATTACAGTATTTATACAGTTTAAAAAATAATAATAATAAATTATATATATATATATATATAGTGATAATTAATATACAGTCAATTCCACTTAAAAGTTATGTAATTTATTTTTTATTAGATTGCTGCTAAATCATCCAACTGATACACAATCTAATAATTATGCACTTGCAGAATCCAGCAATATTTGTATAACAGTTGATATCACTGTCTAATATTAACTGCAAGACACATTTTTCTACAGTAACTACTTTACTGTACATTTAACAAGTACATTTGTAAAAAACAATTCGAAAACTGTTCATAGTTCAGCAATTATAATAACCCCTATTTTTTCTTTTTTTTCAGTCAGCTAATTTTCAGTTAGGCTATGTTCAATTTCAATGGATAAAAAAATTCATATGGTTTTCATATGGATTCGAATTTCATATGAGGTTCGTAGCTCATTGAAACTCTAAATACACAAATATATATTACAGAATGTTTTTAAAATGTTGTTCTACATGTTTAGTTGTAGTAACATTAATACAAATGTTTACTACTTGCTACATTTTTCTATTATCACAGATTTCTTTTTTTTGCAAACTACCACTCCCAAAACCTGCTGATAAATTACTAAACATTCCAATAACATTCCTTGTTAGTTGGGCACATGCTAAATTATGTACCATGAAAACAACTGCGTTTCACATTAGTATTAAAAATTTCGCAAATTTTTTCACACATTTTCACATGTTTAGTGTTATAACATGGAACTGATAGACATAAATGTTCATTAGTCAGTTTTCACAGCAACAGGGGTGAATACTTACAGTATGAAGTCACTGACAAACTTTATGTAAATACATAAGATTAAGTCTATAAGAAACTGCTGCCAAGTGACAGGTCACCCTCAGAATAAACACAATTAGTTCAAAGCAGACATCACAAAATGCTCTTCTGATAAATTAGAATAGCTAATATAGCAGAAACAAACAGAATATACAGAAGCAAAAGTGTGACAGAGCATGCTTACTACAAGAAAAGGAAAGATGACTATGATAAATAGAGTTTCAAAGATGAATGGACAGATCAATATGTTTATTCTTCCTGCAGGAAGTTTAAAATCAGTTTGTCTCATATGGTCTGAAACCATGGCGATAATAAAAGGCAGTAATGTGATGCCCACTATGAGACAAAACACCAGCAGCAGTCCAAAGTGAGGGCATGTAAACGGAGTCCAGTATGAGAGAGCAACCAGATCACATTCATGTCCAGCCCAGCAACGTGCTATTAAGATTCACTAAAGACAGATTATAGATTGTTGTTTGTATTCCATACAAATGCATGAAAATATATAAGACTATCAAAAATCAAACTGTACATATGTTTAATGTAGTTACTGAAAATTGGCAATAAATATTATTAAATGCTACAGAAATTTTAAACTGCTCTTTTTTTTTATAGATGTACACTGACTGCATATATAGAGATCTGAATCCTAATACAACCATAAAAATCTCGACTCGAAGGAAAGATTATTGATCAGAGCTTTTAAAATTTATATTCAGTACCCCTGGTTTAAAGTGTCATGTGATCTCAAGATCAATTCATCAAACCTGTAAGAACCTAGAGATAATTAGAAAACATATTTAATTAACAATAAACATAATGAAAACTAAAAAGCTATCAAAATAGTCCCAGGTCTAGAAAAGTATCTTTCAGGATTTCAATTTAAAAGAACATCCCAAAGTTTGAACAGCTTGCCAAGTGTCATTAAATCCAGTATTGGAAAAAGAGGAAAAGATGAAAAATGGTGATTAGTCAGAGGATCAACCATGAAGTCATGGAAATACCTACACTGTGTAGTGCTACATTTCAGTTATAAAACTTGGAAAGGTTCAGGACATGTGAATACTTATGCAAGCCATTGGATATACTCTTTTGTACAAGAAAATAAGATCCCTAAGTCTTACCATTAACAACTCCAAGTCTAAAATGGTAAGGATGTCTCCTTTGCGATAGAAGATTTCATTGGGTTTAGGTTTTGTGTTGTCACTTTTGGCGACACAGTGAGTACCAGGAGGCCATGTTTTCTGAAAAAAAAAAAAAAGGTCTTAAGTTTATTTATATACGCCATCTGCACTATAGGTGATCACTGATGCGAGGTGTGTGTGTGTTTACCCTAGACATCATTAAGGCAGCTGCATCAGATTTCCTGCAAAATAAAAATACAAAATTAATAGGTAAATAGATAATAGATAAAAGGCTTTTTGGACAAATAAATAAATGTAATTAATTTTGATAATTGGGTATAATTAGGTATGTAAAAATGATCACGCTAAACCTAAAATCTGAAAAAGTTAAAACAGGAAATATTAATAAGAGCATTTATTCCTTCTCTCTTGTTTGTAATAAAATAAAACTCAACAATGAAGTTAATATGACTTCACGCTTTCTTTGTTGTTTTTTGCCACTTTAGTTTCACCATCCGGTAAGAACTTTATCCCTTCACTCTCACTCATTCTCTATACTGCCTCTCCCGTACAGGGTCGCAGGGATGTCTTTGGACTGTGAAAGGAAACCCAAAGGAAACCCACCAAGCACATGCAAACTCCCCACACTCCGGCCCAAGTTGGGAATCAAACCCTCAACACTGGATGTGCGAGGTGACTGTGATAACCAGTATGCCACCACACCACCTTTTATTGTTTTAGCTATTTTCAATTTATAATTTTTTTGGTTATTTAAATTTTTGCTTTTTCTTACCCTACTTCTGTCATCCTAATGTACACTCAGCAATCACTTTAAATAAGTTATCAGCCTTAACGTACACATGAACACATGAAATATCCGACTTGAATTGGGAACAACTGTGACTTCAGTGACTTTGGAATGAGTGTGACATGGTTAATGGTGCAAGATGGACTTATTGGTGAAGTTTATAAACTGCTTCTCTCCTTACAATTTCCATATAAATCCACATTATATAACACATGCATATTATATATCTTATTATATTCATAAATGCAATACCTAAAAAATATTCATAGAGAAAATTAGTTATCCTGCATAGGATGGAAGAAAAGTCTAAGATCTAAGACTTTATTTGGCACGAGACAGGTCAATACTTTCGAGAAAACTCAAATAAGCCAATTCAGATTGTCCAAACGTGAAACTGCATTTTGCCATTTTCCCTGACCCTGAATTTGTTTTGTTACGTACAAAATATTAAGGCTAATTTGAGTTTTTACTGATATATTACGTCACTCAAAACCTTATTTAACAGAAGCTACATTATTAGTTTTATAGCTCGTACTGTAATTACCAGTTACATGTAATTCAGCAATTCAGACCAAATACAAGAAACGCCATCTGTACTGCCAAAAATAACTAGCTCAAAACAAACTAAGGCTGAAACGCACTGTAGACGAAATATGACTTACCAGACAATGTATACGGCTTACAACTCCAAGTCCACGAAGGGTCTGCGCACACTGAGCATATGACTATATGGATGTTTTTTAATCTAGTTTATAGGCACTGATGTCGTGCTGCTTACTTCCTCTTCTTCATCCCACCTTACCGAAAATCGGCGCAGTACCTCACCCGACCGCCAGGGGACGAAAAAAAACTTCCTCAAAGAGCAGGAGTGATTAGAGCTAAACGGCTAAAATGTTTGGAAAAGTGATAATGGTTCACTGGAAAAATAATCATGTGTTTCATATATAAATTCCTAATTTCGTACTAGTGATACATTTATATTCAGACATAGTCAAGTTCCTTCGTTGCCGTGAAAGGCAAACACATTCTAGAAAGTTGCCCACATATTGTATAGGGTGATAGGTGTCCACATGGTTCTGGCCATAAAGTGCATCAATAGATTAATCAACTAAGGGGAAAAAGCAGTAAGTTGTTCATATTCTCTGCCATAGATCATAAACAATGTGAGTTTCATATGTGGAATTTTAAATAGTATAACAAAGACCTACCAAAAGGATCACACCTTTTATTTGACAGAACTCAAATAACAACAGCAACAACAACCACTACTAATAAGAATATGTATTGCACATATTATTAGCGTGAAACATCTTCACCCATTTTGTTCCACACACTGCAAATGCACTTTATTCTGGCAATTTAAGCTCCCTTAATTATTCGGCACAAGAGAAAAGAGAATAGAAAATGCTACATCACACTCTATTTCTATAGAGTTTACTTTTATTCCTGTTTACAAAATGGAAAATATTCGAATTAACATAAAAAAAGAAGTGACTTGGATTTTAACCTTGTTACCAGGCCTTAAACAATCAGAGAATTTTTTAGGCTCGAATTTAAAGATTTATTTGTTTAATTATACTGGTTAAATCTTTATTTTAATCTAAGAAAAAAATTAATTTATATACCCATCAGTGAACCATACCCATACTATATAGAAACTTATCAGTTTTCAGTGCTTTTTTCCCCCATTTGATATATCTGCTATTCTCTAAATGGCATACAGCAACCTGCTCTGAATTTCTATTTTCATTACTGTGTTAATAAAATAAAAAAGAGGAAACATTACTTCTTTTTGTACTTTGTTATAAAAAAAGAAGAAATGTCAACACTGCTTCTTTCTTACGAAGGAATGTGTATTTACTTTATGAATAATGCATGATTCATCATCTCAGAAACCTTTTTTGCACTTCTTGCCCTCCCCGACCACTTCGGCTGCTTTGCTTTTGTGTCTCTTGTGGTTGACAATGCTGGCCTTAGTCTCCAGGGCTGAGTCCATCCCTAAGAGCTTGTGGATATGATGAAAAGACAGAAGCTGACGTTGGTCTTATGATTACATACAGTGTGATGAAACAGGAAAAGATGAATAATTGTTACCCAGTCCTACAGACCACAAGGTTTGGAGGAAAAAAACACCCACACTTGTGTATTTTTCCACGAGTGCTAATTTCTGACAGCTGATGTTGTCAGCCAAGTACTGTACACTCCATGTTAGGTAATCGGAGAGTGAGATGAGAAATCGAAAAAGTAGTTTGAATGAAAATATTTGTTTACATTGAGCAAGAAACTTATTAGTAGCTTATCAAATCTGCCACATAACTGTTCATAACATCACTTTTACTCAACATTTTCATTTGACTTATGGTGCACGATAAACTTCAGGCAGATATCCAAGTGCTGCAAAAGTTATTTAATTCTTTTCACTCAATTTAAGATGCACCCACAGTTTGGGACATGCACAGTATGCTGTCAAAACTTTTTATTATCTGGTACATACTGTAATTGCTCATAACTTTCAGACAAAATCTTTCTTTTGTTTATATTGATTAATATTCATATGCATCATCTCAAGAACATAATTTTATAATATGGCCTATAATCCATTCACCTTGCAGCAGGATTCTACTAACAATTGCTTTATAGTTAGTTAGTTAGTTAGTTTAAGCCTTTATTTGGCACACACATTCCTGTGCAATTTAATTTTTTTCCTTCACATATTCCAGCTTTCAGGAAGCTAGGGTGAGAGGGCAGGGTCAACCTTTTGATAAGTAACCAAGAGCCTGCTAAACTATTCCTAATATGCAAGTCAACCTGACCTTGATATCTACAGTCATGTGTACAAATTATTGTCCCTACTTTTAATCCTATGTGTTATTGTGTATTGTGTCATTTGATAGTAGCATTAACCTACCAAAAATTAAGCCAAAAGGAAAAAAAAATCATGTGATCAATACTAAGAACCTCCCATGTTTCAAAAGTTTGTATAGTCATCTTTAGTAGAAATAACGATGCAATCGTTTCCTGTATGACTTTATCAGATTCAATGTTTTGGCCCATTCATCTTCACAGCATTGAGGTACAGTGGAACCTTGTGGAAGCAGGCTCGTATTCCAAAACACTTGTAAACCAAATTTAATTTTCCCATAAGAAATAATGGAAACTCAAATTATTAGTTCTACAGCTAAAAAAAATAAATACATAAAAATAATTAATACAAAATGTTGTTGGTCTTTCGGCTGCTCCCGACAAGGGGTCGCCACAGCGGAATACCCAGTCCGCACAACAACTTGGCACAGGTTTTTACACCGGATGCCCTTCCTGACTATAAAGTAAAAATAAAACAAATTAACCTGCACTTTACATTTAAAAAAAAGTAAAAATAAATCCTGACAGATAAGTGTTTCCGTTTATGTGCGCAGGCGCTGTGTGTGTCTGTGTGTGTGTAATGTGTGTGCGAGAGACTGTTTTATCTGAAAAATTAGCACTCTTGTGTGAGCGCATACTAACGGAATCACTGCTGTAAAGTAAAAAAACAAACAAACAAACGAACCTGCACTTTATATTTGAAAAGAATCGCGACAGACCAGAGTTTCTGTGTAAGGCAGAGAGCGTGCGTCTGTATGTGTGTGGGAAGCCGAGAGGAGGAGGGGCGCTGTAAAGGCGAGAGAGTGTGTGTGTGTGTGTGTGTGTGTGTGTGTGCGCGTGTGTGTTGGTGTGAGTGAAGGAGCACAGTGTCAAATTACGTGCGCGCACACGACAGGCTGATACAGAGAGGGAGAGAAAAAAATAGATCTTTACCCTCTAATGAGACTTGCTTTTGCTTTATACGCACACACACACACGTGTTATAATAGACAATACACGCGCGCTGTACACACATGCTTACAAAACACAAAATAAAATATGTTTCACATATTTTTACAGTGTTATAGTAAACAGTACACGTGTGCGTGTTGATTATACCAGTAAGAGATGAGCACTAAGATCCAGCAGGGGAGACGATTACAGTACCCATAATTCCGCAGCGTAAGAGAGAGAAAAACCATTGGCTCAGTTGTGATCACGTGACGCTCGGCGTCAAAACAAGAAGCGCATGCGTGATACAAGATACTCGGTACTCGTAAACCAAGACAATGCTCGTTTTTCAAGTCAAAATTTATAAAAAAAAATCTTTGCTCGTCTTGAGGAACACATGCAAACCGTGTTACTCATAATCTGCGGTTCCACTGTATTTCTTTGAGGTATTCGAGTTTTTCCTTATGCAAAGCTCTCTTAAGTCAAGCAACTCCACTTTGTTCTCATCTGTCCATAGCACATTGTTCCAGGGGTTTGTTCATATGCAGTTTAGAGATTTTTAGTTGTTGCAGTAAGGGGTGTTATGACCTGGTCAAGGGTCAGGCTGTAACATACAATAAAGAAAATAAAAATTAGGAAAAGGAAAAAATAAATATGGGGGAATAAACTGGGGGTGAAATCAACTCCTCTTTTTTATCTTTTTATCTACTTATTTACAAATGTGGTAATATCTTCAGGAGCATACAAGGGCAAAAAATAAACAAAAAACAATGGTGGGATGGTGGTTAAATACAGTATCAAGACGTTCTAGTCCAATGGCGACACAGCAGGTGGGAGTAAGGCACCCAGGTTCAGGAAGTGCTTGTCCAATAGGCAGGAGTGCAACATCACCGACCAATCCTCCAATCAGCACTCCTCTCCAAAGTAGGGGCAAATTGAACCTACTTGACAGACAGAACGAGAAACACAACCATGAGGGCAGGCAACACAAAGAATAATATTCAAAAATAATTATAATACATCAGGGATGTAACAGGGGTACTTATCATTAATAAGGATTTTACCCTTTTTGGCTTCAGTTTTGTTAAAAACAATGGCACGGTGATAAAAGTTATTTGTTGTTATCTGAGGTTGTATTTGCTTCACACCAAGACCTACTATGATCAGATGATTTTTATTATGTTCTTGTACCAAAAACACAGTATTAATAGAGAGGGCACTTACTTTTACACATGACTGCATGTAATCTTTACCTATTTTAGGCAATAATCCCTTGAAAACATCCCTTTCCTGACAAGTCCCTTGAAAAGTCATAAATATTTATTAATTTTAAACTAATTAAGTATTTGGTTTGTTCTCATAAGTAAATGGTAGAAAAAAAGTGACCATTTAATTTACCTAAAACCATTTGGGATGGTAATGGGCAGCCAAATACTCAGAGTTCTTTGCCCAGATAACTAGGACATATACAGTATTAACAGATTTATTTTTTATTTACGATAAGTTTAAGGCAGGAAATGTAGCTTTTACAGCTATAGTGTATATAGAAACTGCAAAAAAAAAATAATAATAATAATTTATAAATCATTATAAAATACAAAAAGGAAATTTGACATTTAAAGGAATTCTTGGTTCTTACTGTAGAATATGTTGCAAGTAACAAGTTATATAAAAAACTGAGACTCAATTTTGTAAGGATCATAAAAAGTAACATGCAAATTTAATAAGAAAATTAATAAACATACAGTACTTGTTTTAAAACCTGTCGTATAACAAGTCAGGCATTGAGGAGAATCATATTCAAACTTTTTTTTATATATAAAAATGTTTTATGTACATCAGACTTGTGTTATTTGATGATTTAATCATCTAACTATAATCCTACACAGCTACATTATCTTAAGATATTTACTCCAGTTATATTAAGTTATCTGACCTGCACAGGAGCACCAGTTTTATATTGGAGTAAACAAGCACGAGTTATTACTCAAAAATACCAAAAGTCTTCTCTTCCCGATCAGGAGGTGGACATAAGATTTGCCATGAAATTTCTGAACAGAAGATTACGCTCTACGCAAATTAACTCAAATTTGACATTAAATAATTATGGTAATAATAATTTCAAAGTGATAAATTATGCTGTTTAAATATGCTCTCCTCCACTGTATAGCATTCAGATGGACTCAAACACAACAAGCAGCAAATCAAAAAGAAACATCTCAATTAAATGGACATTACAAAGGGGTAGATATTTTACTGTGTACTAAAGAATACTGTGTACTGAAGAATCACATACAATTAACTATTAAGAAACATCTCCTGGATGCACTGAGACACATCATCAGTGATGTTTTCCTGAGGTCATCGAGTGTTTCGGGTCTCGCCACATCATACACCCTCACCGAGTCGACCCAGCCGGGGGTGATCAGGCCCCAACTTGCGTCCCAGTAGCAGCCCACGGATCTGCCCTTTTCATCCAAAGCCACCGGATGGCCTTCTCATCGGCTTCGCTTGCGGACTTGATGGCCCTCTTCTTTGCTGCTCCTATGATGCCCAGGCGGCTCAGAACCTTAAACAGAGATCTTCCTGCAAATCCCCTGCAGCCTACCTCTATGGGCTCGTGTCCTCCAGCTTCCCTCCCTACACTCCTCCACCAGTTCCTGGTACTTAGCCCTCTTCCTCTCGTTGGCCTCCTCCATGTTTTCCTCCCAGGGCACGGTCAACTCCAGTATGATCAGCTGTTTTGAAGACTGCGAGGCCGGAGGGTTGTTGTTGCAATGTGCTGGGGGAACTTCAACTGTTTCCCCATATCCACCTGCAGCTGCCAGTCAGATGCTGTGTGAAGTAGGCCTACAAATCCATCATCTAGCTGAAATTCCACATTTCATGACTATAAAGCTAATAATATCATTATGCCATCCTTAAGCTTGGCGTGCTCCTTTTTTTCCGTTTTTCAGGCTATTGGTTTTGAAAGGTTAAATCATTTAGCACAAATTTAAACAGTTAATAACAATCAGGGAAAATCATGAGTGTACAAGCCTAAAATCCACATGTAGAAACATTGTAATAAATGTACAGCTGGGAAATGTTTGAAGTAAAATGACTAAAGCTTGTATTTGCTAAAACCTATATTTGGTAAATATGTTTGTTCTTGACTCCTTCGATCCCTTTTTAAGGAAGCAAGGAGACGCAAAGTTACATTGCATTACATTTAGGCATTTGGCAGACGCCCTTATCCAGAGCGACTTACATTTGGGTTTTATTATACATGTGAGCATGTTGAGGGTCAAGGGCCTTGATCAAGGGAACAACAGGGATAACTTGATGGTCGTAGGGTTTAAACCTGGGATCTTCCGAACCATAGTCCAATGCCTTAACCACTGTATTATCCCAGACCCCAGAAGTTCCCAGAAGTTAACGAGGAAGAATTATTTGAGACGGATGGAAAATTGCATACTCCCTTTACATAGTAAACCCTGACATGTTCCCCTTTTCTTGTAAATAATTACAGAAGGCTACTTCCTCTACACTTCTCTTGTATATGAGTCATAGTATGTGTAATGCACAAATACTTACTTACTGACATGTCATTTGAAATTATGATCCTTAAAAATTATTGAAAGAGTCTAAATTAGAGCTATAAATAAAAAATAAATTTTTTTATA
>JAQQZT010000007.1:12878321-12895384 GCA_030068275.1 Clarias platycephalus | reverse complement strand
ACACACACACACACACACACACACACATACACACATACATACATACATACATACATACATACATACATACATACATATATATATATATACACACACACACACACACACACACACACTGTATATATAATATGCTAAGAAACCCCCATATACCCATATGTATATAAGTGTGTGTGTGCGCGCATGTAAAACATTGAGTTGGGGTTATGCTTCTGTCTGATAGTTCAATTGCAGGTCTTGGTATGTAGATATGTTGGGGACTTGACGGCTCTGGTGTCTCTGTGCACTCAGAGAGCGAATAAAAGTGTTAGCATGGAATGGATTTCGGACAAGCCTACTCCAGTCACCACAAAACATATTCCAGGCTAACGTGTTAAAAAAGGACCAGTGTTTGGTAAAAGATCACTTACATTTGTTAATGTTATGGGGTAAAAAGTGTCCAGTGACTACTCTGTTACTTTATTAAATGCAAAATGTTGCAATGCAGATGTACCGGATTTCTGCAAATGTTTTTGTAAAAAACCAGTAAAAGTACAGGGATAAAACTGGGGATAAAGAAAAATTATCATGAATTGTTTCAAAACGTAAGGATACTTTTTTTGAAACTTCCCCATCTGTAAAATGAAGTAAAATTTCCAAACTTTTACAGTCTGTAAAAAAAAAGTTTGAGAGGCAATTTGAAAACAGCAATTAATCCAATCTGCCTGTCTTTGGACTTTGAGTGGAAACCAAAGTACCCAGAGGAAACTCACCAAGTACGTATGGTGAAAACATGCAAACGCCACACACACAGACCCGACGCAGAAATCAAAACCCTGACACTGGAGATCCGAGGCCACAGCGCTAACCACTACACCACGGTGTTAACAAACTAATTTCAAAACTATGAAATAATTAATTATCTAATGCCATGTGTGTTAACAACAACAGTCGGTTGTTATTTTAAGACATGAAAGTCTCTCTGATGTCTCTCATTGTGACCATCCAAGAAACTAAAGACCAAAACTGCAGCATTTGCAAAATCAATGTGTTCAAACAAAATGTTGTGAGCTTTTAAACACATCTTATATGTGCTGAACATGTGTTAAAACAAATCTAAAAATATCATGATACATATTGACTCACATTCATCTTTTATACTCAGAAACAATGTCTTTAGTGTAAAGCGAAGGAAAAAAAGGCTTTGCCATTTCAATAGACTTGGAGGTACCTACACCTGCAATGGAAGTTGCTAGCTGTAAAAATGCAATTGAGAAAATGAACTGAACAGTACAGCAAGGCTCTAAAATGATAAAATGTAATGCTAAAATAAAAAGTGCAAAGCTGAAAGTAAGTAGTAGTAGTCTTGTGAGCCACTTAAGTAGGTGTATTTAGTATGTTTATGTCCGCGGCTCCCCACAAAATTAATCTGAAATGCATCTAGGGCAACAGCTTAAAACCGTGTTAGTTGCATACGCTTTCTTATTGTTTTGCCCATTGCAAGAGCTTATGATGTACAAAAAAAATTAAGAAATGCATGCTTGAAAAAAACCACAGCTGATACTGTCACACAAAATGTGTACATTCTCGGTGCTTAGACTAAGACTACATACCATAGCCATGGCCACAGGGCACTGATAAGCAAGTAGTTAAGTATGTGACCTGAATCAAAAAAGATCCATTACATGATATGTTTTTAAAGCAATTATCTTACATTATCTATTTTTTAAACTTAAGGCAAGCTGTAACTTTTACCCTTACCAGTAGCAGGGGGTGGGGTGGGTTAGGTATCCTGAGGTCTTTTGTGAACACTGGGGGAGCAAGTCTGTGCCGCTGTACCTCCAAGTACAGGCACTTCTCCTCAGCTGTCTTCCAGTACATGTCCTTTTTATATCTCCTGCAGAAAAGGAACAATCATTTAATCGACTGGTATGTTCTCTTTTCTTTAATTAGGAAACATAAAACAGGGCACTAAATGTCCAGTTTTGTTAGAGAGCTACTCCAGCAGGGTTTTTCCTATTCTCACACCACCATATTCAAATATCGACCACTACTATGTGACCCAATATCACTGATGAGTGAAGTCACCCATTTGTACTTGACAGCTTAAATAGCTCTTGACACACAAATGAAGGTAATTATCATGAGCAAATCATGACTTCATAAAGCCAGTGGTCTTTTTTTCTCTGAACAAACCTTATGCAAACCTGCATTTTCCTGTTCATCATTTTCTGCGCTGGATGAAAGAAGAAATGGGTACACTATATACTTGTGCTATAACAAATATTTATTTTAAACCCAAAAAAAAGCAACCATAAGGGGGTCTGTACACTTTATTTGTAAACTTTGATTGTGTACAATAGTAATGCATTTTTACCATCAGATGATCAATACAGACAAATTGCATGATAGGCTTACTTAGTCATAGTGAGAAAGCACCAAGTTCCAATGAATGAAAAGTCCAGCATGAAATAAATGAACAACATTCTTGATCTGTATCGCAGATTAAACACTCATTTCATACCAAATGTTACTTCCTGGTTCTGCACATTAAAGACTACAGTATGCAATAGAAAAAAAAAATCTTAAGATGTTCAGAAACCACAGCTCTATGTGGGGCAGCTATACAAATTTATTTTTGCATAAAGCAAAATAAGTCAGCTGCCTTTGTATTTTACCTTTACCATGGTAGAAAGAGAACATAAAAATCCCCACTGTTTTTCTTTGCTTTCTAGCTGTAAACCTCCCACCACTACCCGACATCTACGTACCACTGAGTCGGAGTCAATGTTGTAATGAGCTACCGAATAACGGAACATTTTTCAAAATGTATCAAAATAAAAACCTACGACTTAAGATGATGTTTTTTGGTGTTTTTTGTTGTGTTGTGTCTTGGACATAAATGAGCTTTGTTACAGCGCTCCTCTTAGTTTACATCTGTGGTTTTGCACCTTTTCACACATCTGGAGTCAGGTGTCAACCTCATATAAAAGGAAGTGCTGTAAGATCTATCTAAATGCTACCTGAGTTTCAAAAAATGTATTGGCTTATACAAAACATTTGGCACCCGGGGAAATGAATTTTTGTGCTGCTTTTTAAAGCAAGATGTTAATGCATTTACCTATATGTACGAACATAAAAAAAGAAATATATATATTTATTTTATAAATATATTTGATTTATTATGAACCTCAGACAGGGTTCGTGCTTGAAAGATGACTTGCATAAGCCCACCGACCAACACACTCACACCCATACAAACACCCACCCACCCACACACCCACCCACACATACATACATACATACACAATTGAAATAAATTTGGGGACATAAAAGAGAAGAGGTCACCATGCTGAAAGAAGGCCTTTAATGAACTGTGCTGAGCAGTCATGTCACTTGCTGCTAATAGTGTTTGTTTTCATAGCTGCTGACTTATGATGACTGTTCATACAGTACATGCATAGCCACAGAAACGGCTCAACTGACTGTGGTTCAATAGGAACAGTGACTTAAGGAGACATCTACATTTAGATGTGTTAAAATTACACCCCTGAATGTGGTTGGAAAATGTGGTTGACGGTGAAAACAACTGCTGCTTAGGTGACTGAGAATACCTTGGCAGTTTTTCAGCAAGAAATAAACTGCAGCAATACTGTAGTAAGGGTGCAGTGCATCCTCCTTATAATGACAAATGTACATTTCAGATTTCAGAAGGCAAAAATCACAGAGAATCGCTTACAAAAATTTGGGGAAACGGAAAAAGACGCACATCTTACCATATTTTGGAGAAGTGGGTAAGTGCATGTATACCAGAGAAGTGCACAGGCCTGAAAGCTTGATTCATATGACAAGGGGATCCACAGGCTTTTCATATGGGAGAATTTGTGTGTTTATTTTTATTGCATTTTGCAAACTGTGATATACTGTAAATTAATGAAAAAATCTTCTGAGTGATTTTCTTCATCCTATGATGAAACATTTGAGTATTGAAAAGCATAGTCACATTCATGATGACTCTGCCCCATTTACAGGGCATAAGGGGAGGAGGATAAAAATGATGCAAATCATGCAGTCAGTGGATCTCAACCTAGTTACACATCTATGAGAGATTTCGAAGCAACACCCCCTACACCGAGCAATCAAAACAACAAATTAGAGAAATATATAGTTCTCTCCAGACTTGCAGAATTGATAGCAATGAGCAGTAAAGATGTTCTGACCACTCATTGTAGTCCAGCACCTTACTAATACTTTATTTTTTCATTCAATGTAACACCTGTCTATTAGTAATGTTACATGTCACCGAAGCACCAAAGCATGTATGAAGTAGTGATGGGTCGTTCATGAACAATTCGTGTTTTTTTTAGTCTTTAACGTGAACAAGTAGTCTCCGAAAGTGATTCGTTAATTTTTCTACTCGGCACGCATGCGCAAAGCATCGCAAAACCTCTGTAGGTTATGTACAGGAAACAGAAATGAGCGGTTCATCTCATGGGTCTTCTAGTCCAAATCGTTTGCTCTTTTGTTACGTGACTCCCAGAGACCCTATGCAGTGCATTACACAGGAAACAGATTTGAGCGGTTCGTCTCATGAGTCCTCTATTCCGAATATTGCACTGCATAGCGTCTATAGGGGTCACGTGACAAAGGAATGAATGACACTGACCAGAAGATATGAGAGGTGAGCTGCTCATTCTGTTCATCATATGTCCTTAGCAGCATTCATTACTGGAACTATAGCCAAAATTTGTCTATGTAGCCATGTTGGGGGTCTGTTTATTGAAAATGTAACATTTTATTTTATTACTGATCAAAAAGAAAGAAATGTTACAGAATATGGTTACTGCTTTGGGATTTGTGGAGTGCTGAATAGTTTCTCTAATAGTTTTTCTATTATTAAAAAAAAAATGCTTTTGTGAATACAGAAGTTCTTCTTACAAAAAAAAAAAAAGAAAAGAGGCTCCAATCAGCATACTGCAATCACTTCAATCAGCATAGTGTTTACTTCTATACCCCTAGCCGGGGCATAGCACAGAATACTTGGTCCTATGCATAAGCAGTCTCATTGGGCCTGCTTTCTTTCTTGATCCATATCGCACACTTTTCATTCCAGGCTTACAAGAGCTCTCGCACCACTGGGGCTCTGGGTATTCAGTCCCATTTTTTGACTACATAATAACAATTTCAACATTACGTATTTGCTACACAGCAATATAAGATTTGTCCACTAGATGTCAGTGCAGCAAGTTCTTAAATGAATCAGAGTGAATTGAACTACAGTCTGGGAAGCCATGACACCTTCTGTACACCCCGTCGAGTTTATGCATCAGCTTGGTTTAATATGATTCGTCAGAAGTTTGCATTATCATTTAACGTCTACTCAACTCCATTAATTTTTAGGGATTTATTTGCTAGCTTAGCAAAACAACTTTTCCAACTGGGCTGTACTTTTCTAACATGCCCGTATTCAAAGCAGTCATTTGCAAGCGTTTCGGATTTCTAAGAACAGTCCAATAAATTAACCGCTTACTCGGAATAAAATGCAAATCAACAATATTACCCGTATTGCAGTGCAGTGAATCCACGTGAATATCCAGAGCAATTACTAGAAGCCATTTTAGCTGTAGCTTGCTACGCTTCCTATCTGTTTTCCGATAAATCCCACCTTACGCGCTATGATTGGTTATCAGGTCTCACAATAAGTCTTTCGATTGGATAGCGGAGGCGCCGTTTACGAAACTTTGACAGCTGTAAAAGTTCATTCCCTGATTCATTCATGGGTACAACAATTTGAAGCGATGATTTATATAAATGATGGGATTGTAGGCCCTGGTTTAAAATCGTTTATATATAAATAAACTTGATGTTTTGGAATATATAGTATCACATATTACAACTAATTGTATAATTTATATTTATATTATATTGTATATAATTTATATCATAGTCTTATTTTTATTTTGTACATACTTATTCTCCTTTTTTTTATCTTAAAAATCTGAACAGTCTGGAGTTTGTTGCAATTGCATTTCACTACTGATGTACAACCACGTATGTGACAAAATTCTTGAATCTTATCTAGCTCAGCGTCATGGTGGATCCAGTGGCTATACGTACAGTTAGAGGCTACTCTATAATTACAGACAATGAAAGATATTTGAGAGACTAAGCAGAAAAACTGGGAACTCGCTGTATGTGGACATTTCTTGTAGTTTTGCACCATCTAGGCTTTGAAAAGAGGAACTGCCTGAATTAAATTAATTAGACCTCCAGGCTTTTTCGAGGAAATCACACTTTAGTGTCTTCCAGTACTAAAAATCAGAGGCTATTTATTAACTTATGTTTATTTTCCTCCAAGACAAGCTGGAAACCAGAGAGTATAAGACAACTAAACTCAAGAATGAGATATAACTCAAAAGAATGAGCATTGCAAATTTAAAAAAGACAGGAAAAAAACAGATAATATATGTTACCTTACTGAACAACATGGAACATTTAAAAATGTATACCTTCAAAGGTATCATTGAGTATTTGTGAATTTATATCCCAAGTGTGAAACCAAAGATTTGAAGGCCATTAGTGAACAGAAGAGATTTGTGCATGTAGGAGAAACTTCTGCAGTTGCACCTGCATTCAGTCCTGGCTTAAACACACAAAGAAGGAGTGAGGAGAACAATGTCCACAAGCAAGTTTGTATGTGAGTCTAGCCCATTCTGCTCAGTTCTCGTTTTAATTATTGGATGAATTTAAAAGGTATGTTTATATTTAGATGTGGGTTTGTGCAAAGGTCCTGGTCTTTACATAGAATAGAAGTCTTTGTTAAAGTTTTTGCTTTCAATTTAAATCATTGTGTTTCCTGAAAAACTAAACAGTACACTGATTTTCACATGTTTGTAGGTAATGGAATGTATTAAATGAATAAACCTTGCTTCTGACAAAAACTTAATGGAAGCAGCTTGGGATTTTATAGCAGAGGCAGAAAAATTGCCCATAGTGTGTGAATGAATGTGTGTGTGTGCTCTGCGATGGATTGGTACCCTGTCCAGGGTCTACCCCACCTCGAGCCCTAGGTTTCCCGGAATAGGCTCCAGGCCCCCGCGACACTGTACACAGGATAAAGCCATGCAGACAATGAATGAGTGAGTGAGTAAGTGAGTTAGAATTTTACACATTTTGTAACAAGTGTGTCAAGAATTCTGGTGACTAGTGCAACTGTTTATTCTAGGTATTATATCTAATATATGTAGCCATTTCCTGTTTAGCAGGTTTTCATTACATATCCCCTTGAAAGCATGTGCATGCCAGACCTGGTGACCACATTTGGATTATATACTGTAGGACAGAGACAAATGGCAAGAAGACAACTTTCCCAGGGGTTTCAAATAGTTTGCTGTAGAGCAGAAATGTGAAATTCATTTACAATATGGGAACGACCCAATATCAAGGTTTACATCACAACCACTATCTGCTTTTATCTTGACATCTTCAAATATGGCAACTTTTTGAAACAAGAGTATGCAGAGGCATAATTAGGGCTTACATAGTTAGGTGAGAAAAGCATAGAGCACACAGGCTTTTTTAAGATAATCAATACTAGTCAATTTTTGTCTTTTTAACAAAATGAAAAATCTTAATGACATTTTAAAATAAATTTCTGGTGAGATAAAGAAGAAATGCTGTGAAGGACCAATTGTCTAAAGCTGTTGTAAAATTGATAACAGAAACGGGCTTGTTTCACATACATGTCATAGCATTAAATATAATTATAAATAGAAATTCTTTGTTGTCTTTATTTAATACCTAAAAAAGTTGCTGTAGTATAAGAGGAATAAGACATTTTGAGATGCAAAGTACCTTCACTTTGCAGCTGGATGCATCTCTCCATCTCGTCCTTGACTATTCTAACAGCACATCCCAGTTTCCTTACTTAGCAATATTAGGATATAATGGTGAATCTAAATAATAATACATTTTAATAATATCTCCACAAACAGTACATCATTTGTAATTTCCTAACATTCTTACATCATATTTATATGAATGGTGGTTTAGTGGTTAGCACTGTTGCCTTGCGCCTCAAGTCCTGAGTTTGATTCTTGCATCGGGTCTGTGTGCATGGAGTTTGCACATTCTCCCGGTGGATGTTCTCCCACATTCCAAGGACAAGTAGATTAAGATAATTGGATGGATTGATTTATATAGATTAATATATTGTTTAATATAACAGCACAAATATGCTTAAGTTCATATTATTATATATCTTCATACTAAAATAGTATTACAGGTAGAATGTGGATTAGAATAAATGAATCATATTAAATGGATAAATAACTACATTTTGTCTGCAGAAAGGGTGTCTATTTTTTTTTTTTTAATTCTCCTAAAATCAATGCTGGAATGTTTTATTTAAGGTGTTTATCAGTACTTGGACTTTACGACTAGTCAATGATGAATGATGTGATTGTTTTGTGAAGGTGGAACATATTGGTGATGGAATTTCATCCTCATTTGACTTGGCATTAACATGAGCATGGGCAGTGACTGTCTGATCCTGGGTCAGCAGTAGTGTGATTTTTGTCTCATCATATGGCGCCTCTGAGTTTGTGAAGAAAGAAGGAGCAGGTGCAGCTTTCTCCTTAAATGGTAATGAGTCACGTCACGTGACGCAGGCTGGAGCCAACGACACAGCATCACCAGGAAAATGGAGGCAGGGCACGCATAGAGAAACACAAACACGCACACAGTTTTAGCAACACAGGCTGTAAAGGATGCTCTAAACATTTAAAACAGTTAAAAGGATGATATTTTCTGAAATCAGAAAGTAGAGCAGTGCCAACTGGAAAAAGCGCCAGTAAAATATAAATTTCCCTGACACGAAGGTAAGTGATGGAGCAGCTTTTTGATTTTTGATTAATTTTTTTTTTTTACATTTGGCTTCTGTGTATGGCCTGCACTTTAATCAGGCTGAAGTTGTTTAATTTTTTCATTTTTTTTTTTTTCATTTAAATCTTTTCAGTTCAGTTTCAGTTTTTTTAATGTAATGACACAATGGCAATTATTTCCAACTACAATGAAATCGAGAAAAGCTGTTTTTATATATAGCCTATATATATATAAAAACAGCTTTTCTCGATTTAGTCATTTATATATATATATAAAAAATAGATTGGTGTGATATCTCTCTGATTTCTCCATCTTTATTCACTGAATAGTATATGTTTGTGTAGGTGTGTGTGTGTGTGTATGTGTATATACACTGTGTGTATATAACGCATAATGTCGGGGGGCTCCTCAACACCCTGTGCAAGTTAAGCAGCACTTTATTAGTGCTGAAGCAGCTGCAGGGTGCACATCAGTGAATCCTTTAGAGCATGATAAGATGCTTTTTCTCTTTTGGCCTGCTCATTATCATATCACTGTCTTTGCACTATTCAACACAAGTTCCATTGAGAGCAAAGATGGGTTAGTTTGATAAATTATTCATCCATCTCTCCTTTTTAGTCTCTTAAGTCTTTATAAATGTACTGTTGAAGACTGCAGAGATCTAACTGTGTTTGCGATGTTGTCTGTGTACTTGTACGCCAATAACAGTGGAAGAAGATATGGATTCTTCCTGCACAGTTGGTGAGGAGAGAACATGTAAGTGCAGATACAGTATGTGCTCCTGGTCCATCATGAGTACTGAGATTTATTGACTCTTTCATAAATATATAGCCCTTTTATCTTTTATCTTTCTCTGTACATTTTGTTATCCAGCTCCTCCCAACTCGCTTCACATCAGTGGAGCTGGTGGAGGTTCAGGTCACCGCAAACGCCGAACCCTTGTAGCCCCAGATATGAATCTGTCACTGGATCAAAGCGAAGGGTCCCTGCTTTCTGATGATTTCCTAGATACACCAGATGACCTGGACATTAATGTTGATGACATTGAAACTCCTGATGAGACAGACTCTCTGGAGTTCCCAGCCACTGGCAATGACCTTGAATGGGAAGGTAAGATATTCTCTATTCCTTTTTAAGCTTGTTCCTGGTATGAATCAATCTATCCATAAATCATCAATCAATTAAAAAAAAAAGTATAATTTAGAAATAATCTTTGTTTGCAGATGATGCACCAGTGGCCTCAGCAAATTTAGGGCCTGTAGAAGGGGCTGAAGATGAGGGGGACGTTGGAAATGGTCGCTTGTGGAGGACCGTTATCATTGGCGAGCAGGAGCATCGTATTGACATGCAGCTCATTCGGCCATATGTGCGTGTCATCTCTCATGGAGGTGAGCCACAATGTGTGAATCTTTCTTCTTTTTTGTGATGTCCAAAATGTTTAGTCATTTTCTTCATCATGTCACTGCGTGCTTTTCTTATCCTCTGATTCCACAGGTTACTATGGTGAAGGCCTGAATGCCATCATCGTGTTTTCAGCATGCTATTTGCCTGACAGCAGCTGTCCAGATTACCATTATATCATGGAAAACCTCTTTCTGTAAGTATCCATTAATGATATTTCATGTACATAGAAAATATAGGGGGCTCTATATGTCTACCAGGATATATTTCAGGATGTGTATTATAAACCTGACTGTCAGGAAATCCTAAAATTCTGATTAGCTTTGATTAGCTCAGGTCACTGTAAGACGAATAACAAGTTTATTTTAATGCATTTGTTCTAATAGACTAGTTCTGTGGTTATAAATAATTCTCACGTACTTAGAAATTAAATGCTCCATGAAATTTAATAAAGATATGAAATAATTCTTGATAAGATTAAGTGTAAGCAGACATTAATTTAACATTTATGGAGAGTGTCTCCAGGTTCAACATTTTATAACACATTTTGCTGCATATTTAATATTTAATTATCAATATAAGAAGATGTACAACATAATAATATTATAACATAAGATATAACTATACCTGAGCTGCCTGTCTTTTTCCTTTTAATCACTGTTCGAATTAACGGATTTTGTGCCCACAAATGTCATATGTTCATCTTTAGTAGGTGAATCATAGCCAGTTGTTGAGGTACAGTACAAGAGGCATTCAGTAGTGCGCTTATTGAAAAGCAATCTTTATGGGGGTAACAGTATTTCTGCTCTGCACCGGCCCATCATCCAATCTGGCTGTTGATTATTTTCCTACACATTAATAAATACCTGATAATATAAATTACATTGCAAGCGGTATTTGTGACCGAGTGTGGATGGGCGGATGAGATTTTACTGTCACTATTTGTTTCTTCTGGAAATCTAATGGCCCCAACAAATTTAAATTTACATTTGAGTGCAGGTATGTAGTGAGCAGCCTAGAGATGCTGGTGGCTGAAGACTACATGATAATTTATATGAACGGAGGAACGCCACGCAGCAAGATGCCTGGTATCAGCTGGCTGAAAAAGTGCTATCAGATGATTGACAGAAGGTAAAATTGTAATATAATGTAATGTTTAAAAAAAACACTATCCTACTTCATTTTTTATTATATTAAACATTTTTTTCATTAAAAATTTATTCAGTCAAATTAGGAGTAGAACAGGTCCATATATAAAATTTTCCTACTTTAAATTAACAGAGAGCAGACTTTTTACCGTGTATATTATGAGCATTCTATACACGATGGGAGGATGGATTGATTGTTTTTGTCCACCACCTTCAGTTTGTCCCTTTATGTAAAATCCTAGAATACGGGTGTTTCTTTCAGATACAAGCAGAAATCCTTCCGAAAGCTAATTGCCATTAATTATACAAAGACTCTTTGAGCTGCACTTTTTTTTTTACATGCACATAGCTCAGCAACACATCATCAACTGCACATTGTTTTGATGCAACTCTTCTGAGATCATGTTTAAAGTGAACATGTTTTTCAACAGACTGCGGAAGAACCTCAAGTCTTTGATCATTGCACATCCGTCCTGGTTCATACGCACAGTCCTGGCCATCTCCAGACCCTTCATCAGGTAGGAACTGTCATCATCTTCATTCCTAAATGACCATGATAACAGTAATACAATCAAGGTTAAAATTGTTATTTTATAGATATATAGCCAGTTATGATTGAATAACTAATATTACAGTAATTCCCCGACTTACGAACGAGTTCCATTCTGGGAGCAAGTTCGTAAGTCGTATTCGTTCGTACTGTAAGTCCGAATAAATGAGTCTTGCACATGTTGGTAGATCTGCAGTACGTTCGTATTTGTGGAAATTCGTAATTTGAATGTTTGTGAGTCAGGGACTTGCTGTAATACAAATAATTAAGGTAGAAAGCCTGAAATTTTTTATGAAAACTCAAATGTGTGTGTGTGTATGTGTATATATACGATGTATATACAAATATATATTTTAAAGAAACGTTTGGACCAAAACCGCATGTACATAGTGTTAATTAAAATTCAGATAGCTGATGAGTGTTTAACCATGTCAGGTGTTAAATCTGTCTTTGTGCAGTGTGAAGTTTATGAACAAAATCCGCTACGTGCACAGCTTAGAAGAACTGGAACAGCTCGTCCCCATGGAGCACATCCACATCCCAGATTGTGTCATACAGTAAGTGTTCTATCTCACACAATGAATATTTCATCCTCTGAGCTAACATGGCTAGCATAAAAGTAAAGATCTACCTTAAAACACATTGAGTATGTTCATATTAAAATATTTTGTTATATGTGAGTTTGGTGATTATGGCATAAGTGATTCGTGCTACTGTATATTTTCTTTTAGTAAGAGGTTGGTGGCGGTTTGTTGTTTTGATGGAGCATGGAAGTGTTGTTATTGCTTGTGCAGTTATGCCTGTGTTTAGTAAGAGAATATTTGAGGTGATTTTCAACATAAGTGATAATGGTACGGTTTCACCGTTGCCTCCTAAAAAGAAAAGAGCAAGACCTTGTTTTCTTAGACAACATTTTTCCTTGATGTCACATTAATTAGAAATTCAGAGCAGAAGCAACGGAGACTTTGGTTCCAGAATGCAATAACGCAGTTGTACTGACACAGCTCAGCTACATAGCAATCTATGAGATAATGAGCGTGATGGTGTTCATGGCTGTTATCCTGAAAACTGGAACTTTGAAGCTGATATTTGTGTGTGGTAGTTTTTACTGGTTGAAGACAGAACTGCGTTGTGACTTTGAATGCCTTTGAATAGCATTATGGGTAATGTACTGTATGCAACCAATAACCAAAGTGAAAATAGATCAAAGCAGTTCAGTCCGGGAAATCACTGAAGATTGCATTTAATTAATATCAATAAAGACTAATATGCAAATTATTTAAATTCTTTTTTTTTTTCTCCTGTAACGGGACTAATGTATTGAGGTTTGTAATATAAGATGTTTTTTTAATGTCGGTTATTTTGCTGTTTCTTGCTTCAGGTATGATGAAGAAAGGATCAAAGCACGAAAAGAACGGTAATTGTCCTGATCGATAATAAATTGAAATGTATTTGGAGGGTTTGTTTGACCTGCAAAAAAATGCTAGAAACGCATTAACCCATAATGCCTGTGACCATTTAGATTGGAAGAAGAGGGGGAGCTTCAGCCACAAGACAAACAGGAGTCAACCAATATAGATGGGTATGTAGTTAATCCCAACCACTGACACTTCAGGTTCTTATACTTAATTATGGTTTAATTGCTATAGGGATATGGCAAGATATTAAATGTGTTGCACCAGGTATATAAAAATTTTTTTTTTTTTTTTTTTTTACTTATTAAAAAGCTGATCTCGGATAATTTTATTAAGGCCAGATGCACAAGTAGTAATGACCAGTTAAGTACATCAATGAAAGAATTACAGTAGTGTTTGTGTGGGCAGAATGTGTGCGTGTTTACATTTATGTGGAAAGCAAAGTAATTAAATAGAGCTCACCTTTTCTTGCAATTGTACTGTACATCAAGACTGTTAAAAAAAAAAGTGTCTCTGTGACTTTAAGTCTTTAATTCCTTAAACTTAAAATCATAACATATTCTTATCTACATATATGTCTTTGTTATGTTTACCATAAAGCTTAATATAGGATCTTGCAGTGTAATTAAGAATATTTAGAGCATGGACACAAATCAGAGTATCTGTTGACTTTGGAAACAAATTTAACTACTAACAACTAACCTTTGTCTTTCTTAGACCATCAGCAACAACCACAACAACAGCAGAAGAACCAGTCCTGTGAGAGATTAATGGAAGGCCGTTCGATAAAAGACACTCTTATTTGCTGATCTAAGGCCAGTTTGTTCTGTTACTGTCCTGCTGTGGTCTGTAATCACAATATCACCCTATGGTCCCAGGTCAGCATAAAAGGGTCTCTTTTATCAGAGGTTTCTAAAAATAAAATCAAAAATCCACCACCAGGTGGCACTCCATCCAGAAAAATATTGCTGTATTCAGTAGCAGGATGTGTCTATTCAATATCACAGCTTCCCAGTTAATGACAGACCCTGGTGTCCACTTTCTGCCCAGTGCCATCTTAAAGAACATACCATCACCTGGCTATACAAGTCATAGGTGTTTTTGCTCAGGAGAGATTCTTTAAAGCGATGCATGCAAAGTTCCCCTCTGTGTGTACATGCACCCAGCTTGAATGTGCTATTCTGCTCTGCTGTGTGTTTGTATGGCAAGTTCATGGTTAGATTTTTTTAATGTTTTGAATGCTTTCTTCCTTCATCAGTATTGTGTTAAATTATTGCCATTTTGTATCCTGCAAAAGTGCACATCAGTACTAGCAGCAGAATTTGGCTTATAACAGATTTTTTTCTATGGTAAGTTTATGTTGCCTTAAGATATGAATGTCAAAATTAAACAGCAGTATATGAATGACATTGACTCATTTTATGCATTTCTCCTGGCAGATGTTAATTTTTTTTTTTTTTTTTTTTTTAATGAAATGCAAAGAGCTTACAAGATTTTAGCCATACTTCCTGCCTGCATTAGTAAATGTTATATTATTTATGGAGGTCATTGAGGTCATAGCAGGTTAAGCCTCATTGCACAGCTTGGGCTTCTGGATTGGATTACAGGTCCTTACTACTATTCTGCACCTGAGCCAGATAATATTTTTTAATTGCAGCATATAATAATCAGATTTGGTGCAATGTTTAAATTTTCTCATCATTAGTTTCATCTAATTCTATGCTGGAGTTCTCATAAAAATGAAATTGAACATCACAGTTCATATGGTGACTGAGAAAAGATGCTTTCTTTTTTTCCCCTCTTTTTTTTTTTTTTTGGAGCTGACAACTAAACCTGAACACTATCTTTTATGTTTGGGAATGCTGACATATGTTCTCCTATTAAATTTCATTAAAAATGCACCCTTTGAGGTCAGTACAGTACACAACTACCATTATTTTTAAGGAAAAATAAATGCTGCATTATCCAACAAATTAGCACTAAAATCACTAAACTTATCAAAGATGTATAAATATAAATGCTGATTATTATTTAAAAAAAAATTCAAGGTGGAGATTTCCTTTATAACATAAATCAGGCCTATTCACAATTTTTTTTTGCTGTTATTTGAATTACATTAGACTAAAAATATATTATAAAATCTGTAATCCTCATCTCTTAAAACGAACCAGCTGAATGTTTATTTTTAGGTCTACAATGAAATGTAAATGTATCGTCATATGCTTGTGAAAATGCTTCATCAATACTAAGTACAAAATATTAACTCAAGCAGTACATACTGTATGTGAAATGGGAAAATGTGTTTGTGAAATTCTTATTACTATGTACTGTACCTGCGGCTACATAAAGACTTGGGCACATGCTTAGAACCAATGGACTTCAGTACATTTACGCAAATTTTCTTGGATATGAGAAAATGTGCATTTAACTATTAAAAAAAACTTAAACTCCCATCTGGTTCTTTACTAGCAATAGCTTCACTTTATTCTTAAATTAATAAAAGGGTGGAATTTTTATAGTAGAAATAAACTGCTAATCACATGTGGATAGCATCTGTGCTGATGGAATGAGGATAGTAACTCTTAAAACACTGAGCATTTTTTTTTTTTTTTGCTGTTTTTTAAAATAAACATAGTGTTTTGCAAAAGTATTCATACCGCTTGAACATTTCAACAGTCACGTTACAACCACAAACATAAATGTATTTTATTGTGATTTTATGTGATGGACCAACAAAGTGGCATCACAGTCAGGGATAAAGTTTAAAGCAGTGTTCGGATATTAAAAAAAAAAAAAAAATGTCATGCTTTGAACATCTCGTGAAGCACTGTTCAGTCCATTATCTAAAAATGGAAAGAGTATGGCACAACTGAAAATCTACCAAGACATGACCGTTTACCTAAACTGACAGGCTAGGCAAGGAGAGCATTAATCAGAGAAGCTGCCCAGAGGCCCATGGTAATTCTGGGGTAGCTGGAGATTCACCGCTCAGGTGGGAGAATCTGTCCACAGGACAGCTATAAGTTGTGCACTCCACTAATTTGGGCTTTATGGAAGAATGGCAAGAAGAAAGACATTGTTGAAAGAAAGCCATACGAAGTCCTGTTTGCAGTTTGCAACAAGCCATTTGGAGGACTCAGCAACTTTTTGGTAGAGATATACCCCAAAAGACTTGCAGCTGTAATTGCAGTGAAAGACGGTTTCACAAAGTATTCTCAGGGGGGCATCTCACTTTTCTGATATTTATTTGTAAAAACAATTTGAAAACCATTTATAATTTTCCTTGCACTTATAAATTATTTGCCACTTTGTGTTGGCCCATCACATAAAATACATAAATGTTTGTGGTTGTAACGTGACAAAATGTGGAAAAGTTCAAGGGATATGAGTACTTTTGCATGGCACTATATATAATGGGCTCAGAATTGTGCAGTGTAGAGTGACATTCTTTTTCAGCACAAAAAAGGCAATATGATAAATGTGTCATTACAGTTGTTTTTGGTTGTTTCTATAAGTTTTTGTGACATCATTCCCATGTTCCGGTAGTGTTAAAATGTACACGTTATTAAAGTAATGATAACGTGTTCTACCTGACAGTTTGATATCTAAAGCCTATATATATATACAAACCGGATTCCAAAAAAGTTGGGACACTTAACAAATTGTGAATAAAAACTGAATGCAATGATG
>JAQQZT010000007.1:12854055-12870183 GCA_030068275.1 Clarias platycephalus | reverse complement strand
GCACCACTTGAGTCAACACCAAAAAGTGCAATAAATGGGGATGGTTCTAATGGTATTTGGCATATTTTTGACAAGGTTTCAAAAATAAAACTCCAAAAATTGTATAGCTTTGGGAATGTCCAGAACATATGCAGTAGCGTAGCTGGTTCCTGCTTACATCGGTCAGGTATTTTAAATTCTGAAAAAAGTTGTTTATTTTACAGAAAGAATATGAATGCACATTCACCTATGCATCTCAAGGAGGTACCAATGAGGTAAGACAGATGTCATTTGCATGATGTAAATGACTAACATACAACACAGATGTGTCAGAAACCTTGTGTTTTTAAGAAAACCTCCCTGACCCACACAGCCACATTTTCCTCCCTAATTAAGCAAAATCCACAATTTTATCCACAATAATATAATTATTTCTATGTGTGTTCAAATAAACATTTGGATTTATTGTAGTTAAAGATTTTTTTAAAATTTTGGACTTGCTTGTATTATCAGATCATGTTAGATTTCAGTATACTTTACGTTCATATGCTGCTTGGGATTTAAACCTTGACGAATACTCCAACACCTTTCGTTTACATTACGCATTTGGCAGATGCTCTTATCCAGAGTGACTTACAAAAGCTCTTTAAAGTTTCTATTATTGAATAGATACTTACATAAACCATTGTGCTACCGATAATTCCTGTTTTTGAAGGTTGAATTAAACCCATTTGATTAAGTTTATTAGTTAAACAGGTAAATAACAATATAACTCAATTAGAACCCACTGACCTAACTTGCTGTACACAACCTGGTGAGTACATCTGTCTAGTGCACTCCTGCCTTTGCTTCACGGCATCCATAAACTGTGCCCAGACATTAACTCACTTATAATGCATAGTGAGAAGTCCCCTATTCATACGTCATGAGACTAAAGTCACGCTGCAGTCTTTATAAGTGAAATGGCAGAAGTGAGTGGCTGTTTTTGTCAGATGTTGATCAGTTACTGATATGTGATTTTGGGAAATACTTTACTGGGGCTGTGTTTGGTATATCCCAGGAGGACAATTTTATTCTTTTTGATCACAGCATTTTCCTTGATCACAGAGTACCTGACTCATTAACTAGACACATTGGGGAATTTCAGGAGCATGATAAGATCTAAGTGAAACCATTATAGTGTTTTTGTTTACATACAGTTTGTGGTAACTGCAAGGAGAAAAAAAAAATCTACCACAGTAACACTGTCCTGTGTTTATGTTCATTGGGCTGGGCCATATCATTCTAACCCCATGGCTTTTATGATAATGCTACTTATTTTTTAATAGCGTTCCTTCCTTAAAACTCCTCAAATATCAACATTTCAGAAATGTGCAATGTAGAATGTAGAGAGAAGTAACATCCTCACCATTTAAAGACTTGCACAACAAAAGGACAGCTTTTTTTTTTTACATTACATGGATACATTTTTTTATGTGATGTAAGTGCTTTATTTTTTTTTATATATATAACAGATATTTTTATAATATTTTTTATTGAATAAACACTAATTTAATATTACATTAGGAACTGAATCCTTTTAGTACTTTAATATATACAGTATGGTGTGAAAAATCCTTTGGTTAAAACAATTTAGATATGTGTTGTCAAAGATGTCAAGTCTGCCTATAACAATTCCGTGTGTACGCGTGTGTTCATTCCCTGTAGCAATGGCAAATGAGTGTGGGTTTGAGTGACGATGACAGGCTCTTCTCTTGCTCAGTATGGAGGTAAGAGTCAAGAATTTCATGTAGATGTTAGGTTTGGTGTATATAGTAAGAGTTGTGGTCATATACAGTCTTGGCCTGTTTTGAAAATGCATAATGCATTTATTTGCATCATGGTAATTTGTAGATGTTTGTATGTATTCATTGTTAGAAAAAATACTATTAGCTGGTCTGGTCCATTAGGACACCGGGGAGTGCAATTGATTCTGTGAAATAATGTGATGCAGGCAGAGGGTTGTCTTTGTTTTATTTTCATAACTTGTCATGTATCCTGTGATCGTGAGATGAAGGAAATATGATTGATTGTTCTCACACTTTTTTATTTATTTATTTTTTAAATCCAAGGCCCCAAGGGAAATCCTACTTGTTTTTCACACAGTTCAAAGCTGAGATTAAAGGAGCGAAGATTGAATACGCTGGTGCATATGTGAGTAACGCTTAAACTGTGAACAACACTCAAGATGTTGCATTTTCTCATGAAGGAAGCAGATCCACCACATATTCTTATATTAAGCATTCACAGTGGCACTTTTTATCACTTCTTAGAAAAGTTGCATTCTGTATATGCAGGTTGCAAAAAGAAATCCAGCCAGATTTACAAAACTTTCACACCCATGTTTGTATGTAAATAAATGCCAAATCAGTTGTAAATTACCAAGCATGTTCATAGCGCTACAGATTTACATTTTGTGACACCATAAAAGGCATAGCTCACAGAGAACAGAAAAGGACCGGTGAAAGAGTGCCTCTTAAACACATTGTGCACTAAATCTTCCAGTAGTGCAGTTCAGCCATTAAACTGTATCATCTTCCATAGACACACCGACTCTTCTTTATATATGGTGCCTTGTTTAATCCTAATTAAACAGCTAGTCTTATTTGTCTTAACCCATATTCCTTTTGGATCACTTTCTTTAAAGTCAAAATGCTATTAAAATTGTGTCCAATTGGAATAAACAATTTAAGCATAACATACTATGTATATAAAATTTTAGTTACTATAGTGCTTTGTGTGCCTTGAAGCCTACCAGTCAGGGATCATATTTGAATCCGTCTATGAAACAGATGAAGTCGGGAGATCTTTTTTACTTAACTAAATTATCATTTTCATGACAACATAAATATATTGTCATAATTCCAACATTCCATATGAAGTTATGACGCATATATAGTGAATTTATTAGGCACTGTTCTAGTATGAATGTGTTTTCACATAACAACTTCAGCAAATACCTAAATTGCTTCCATTCGATAAACTCGGACAACCCACATGTTTCTTTAGTTCTGTTCCCTTAGTCTGGAAGTAGGAGGGTAACGTAGCTAACAATGACCCATGGGGTTAGCATCATAACAACTATATTCCAATCCTCACACTGTTACTTCAATTTGTGATATTTTGTAGTACCTGAAACTGGTGGCATTGTTTGATTCCACTAGTCCTCCTAAAATAAAGCATCACTGCAAATCAATATACAATTCTTCTGGATAATTACCTTTATTATATGATAAAATGTTTCTGCCCACAAGGGAGAGCTATCTTCTGATTCCTTTGCATTAGTGGCATGTTAAATGATGTTCATTCCAGAGACTTAAGACCTTCCTAAACTTTTCTGAATTTTTATCAAAGCTTCATAGCTCCAGCATAAAAGCAGCAATCATATCACAAAACTATGTATAGGGCAGGGGGCTATATATATATAAATTACATTTTTGGATGAAGGATTTTCTTTTTTGCCCAGCTGTGAATCAGCCCTTCATTTGATTCCTAACCCTCAATAACAAACAGATGAATGCTAATTCAGAGTATGACCTCCTCAAAAATGTTAATTCCGATGAATCAAATTGCAGTGTAAAAAAATCTCTATATTCTCATTTTCACACTCTCCTTCTCTTTCAGTCCCAGGCAGCTGTAGGAGGTTCAAAGGACGTGGCTCTGAAGGAAGAAGAGTACATAATTGGTGACTCCACAGGTGAGCTGACTTCACTGCTGATTACTACACATCCTGATCACGTTGACTGACATGAGTTCCTGAATCAACAGTGGTGGAGCCTTGTTTAAATGTGATCTGGTAAATGTAAACTTGTACTGCGTCAATTGAAGCTTATGAGTGAATTTTCGACATCTGTCTAGGAAGCACCACCTTAACTTGTAATTCCTCCACGAAAAGGTGGGAAGGTGTCCTCCACCCTGATATAAAATCAAGCATATAATATCATGTACACATGTCTGCTCAAAGTTTTATTAGTGAATAAAATATTACTTTACAATGTTAAACTTTACTTTAGGTTAGTTGGTTATAACTATAACTTTGATCATACAGTTTGCAGTTTTGAGAAAGTAAATACATCATAAACTCCTGTAGCTGGGTAGCTTATTACTACCAAAACACATGCTCTTATTGTGGTGTTTTTGCCTACTTTGATGCTAGAACGCCCTGAGCTAGATTTCTAATTTCTGGCTTAAGTAGAATGCAGGCACTGATCCTCCAACTTCGCTTAGTGTATTATTATTTTAGTATGATAGATAGATAGATAGATAGATAGATAGATAGATAGATAGATAGATAGAGAGATAGATAATCAAGCAAACACCCCTAATTGCCAGGTAAATAAAAAGAAAAAAAAATAAGTGAATACTGATGCCATATAATATTTTTGTTTGATTTATGATTCCATGTTGTGCTGGGGTACCAAAGTCTGGTACTTGCTCTGAAACACAGCTTTTATATTTATCTCTTCTGACAGTATGATTATATCTGTGACACAGAGCCACTTTCATCCTTCAAGTCGTAGTTCGGACAGCTGTAATTGCAGAGAGCCCTGAGATTCCATTTTACATTTATTCATTCAGCAGACATATTTTAATACAAAGTGTAATTACACAAGTGAAACGGAAATTAATTCACTCATACATATGTGCTATTGAGCATTCAAATGTCTCAAGCATCCAACAATGGCTCAGTGGTTGTCCTGGGATTTGAACTTGACCTTCTGCTCACTAGTGCAGAACTTTAACAGCTGAGATCCCACTGCATGTAGAGTTTGCTCATGTTTTTTATTTTTGTTTCCTTCAGTGACTCACAAAGATGGAAAATTCCGAGCTGAGCTCTCCAAATTGACCATAATCGGTAGGACACGTCACGACGAGCTCTGAATGGTTGAACTCTGAGATATTTCTCCTTACAAAAAAGGAAATAAATGTATGGATGTGGCTGTAGTCCCAAAAGCTCTGTTACCGAACTGTTCTCTGACCAAAGGAGCAAAGGAGATTTAGCCAGAAGAAGAGATGAAAGGTGTCCTTTTTCCTCCTGCTGTTGGATTCCTTTCCTTCGAAAAACAAGCATTAGTGTCATCTGCCTCTGCCTGAAGGGAATTAAAAAAAAAATCACAAGGTTGTTGTACTTTTCTACCACACTTTGACACATAAATATATTTTCAGTTTCTGTTATGATCTGGTAATAGTGTAAACAGTTTTAATAAATACATTTCTTCTGTTATCATTGATTGTGACATCATTACCGTCTCATTATCAACAGAAGGCTGTGGTCAAAATGCTTATGCTGCTATGGTGACTACAAGATGCATTTATTTATATTTTTTACAGATCCGTTTGATTTGGGATTTCCAACAATAATTAAACATCTGAACTAAAAAAAAATACATTTAAGCAAAGCTGAAATTTTCACTTTCTCACAAAAAAAATTATGCTGCCTAGGCTATCATCCAAACATCATGTTGCATAAGAGCTAGTTTAATAAATGCTCTGTTAAAAAATAGTCTGCATAGAGATGTCATATCCCAAGTGTGATTTCCTCACACAATGAATTTTTACATTTTTATCGTGATGTTGGATAACCATGTGCACTAGTAAAATGGACATAAGCCCATTTAATTCATTTTGTAATCACATACAGATGGTCAAAATTTTAGTGTGGGTCTGGGTGTTGCAATCAGAATGGCAATTTCTAAAAGCTAATTTAAAGTTAACAAGATTTTTATATGCTAAAACATCATGCAAGGCAGTTTCTTAGTATACACTGTCTCTTGGGGACCCTGAGCATCATGTTGACTGATACTAAGAGACATTTGAGCCCACTGTTATTGTGGGCCAGCCAATTGTACGAGGTTCCTTGTGGTCTACAACTTGAGAGGTATGATTTGGGGTAAACGAGGTACAAAGAACCTCCAGAGGTTGAAGTAATGGCTCTGATTTAACTTTAGTTTGAGATACATGCAGTGGAGAAAATGTTTTTTCAGGCACAAATTAAACTAGCATGCATTCATTCATTCTTTCGAGTTTTTATATTATTAATTAGTTGACTATAGTATGTCTTCTACCTTTTAAAGCAAGTTAAATCTTTTCAGTGATAAATTAATATAATAATTTAAATTAATATAATACCACAGTGCTGTTGAATTACTTCTGCGATCTAATTGGTCAGATGGTTTTGTTATATTTTTCAACAGCCATTCCTGTTGTAGTGCCATCTGTAATTCAAACAATAGGAAGGAGTCACCAGTGCAGGAAGTTATAAGAACATCTCCAGAACATATCGCTTTGCATTTTTTTGATAACCTTTTAAAAAAAAAAAAAATTTGGTCCCATTAGCATAAAACAGAAATTAAAATGTTAGGCTGCATAGTAGATGTAACTTGTCTCAAAGACATTCCACAATGATAAATAACTACTAGTAAATACAAATAATGTAAATACAGTTTGTGATAACAACAACAGCTGTTATAGTTCTTTAATTATAAACTGCATTGCCCACTTAAAGATCAACTGCACCTTTAAACTACATCCTTACACTTGCCTGATAATAGGAGCTCATTCTTAATGAATGTGGTGCTCACATAGCTCTGTTATTTTGTTTGTGGTTTCATTTATCTGGTCCGGTATGTGGTGTTTCTACTCACGTCAGCAAAATGTTTGTGCATATAACTGTGTTCTGTACAATAGCACATCCATTATACCTCTTCCCCCTGTGGTTTTGAGCCAAAGCTCTGCCATCTTGGTGTTCCTCCAGGTGTTCACATTAATCAATTAATCTTAAGAAGCAGTTTCAGCCGGAAATATCCAGCTGGGTTCTGAATGCTTGACTGAAGAGGTCTGCTTTTAGGTGACTGAGTGATTTATAATGAAGCTAATTTAGAGAGTTGTTCATTGAATTCATAAAATTTCCTCTGAAACTAATTTTTTTCTCTTGTATCTTATGCATAGCAATAAATGCACCATGGCATTTTTTTTTGTTGTTGCAATAATCTTATATGCAAGTGTTGAACTTGCTGTCAAATCTTGTGAGAACATATAGGACTATCTCTGCTTCTAATATTATAAAAGAAACAATGTGCATTTTGCACATGTTAATTGCACATGTTGGTACACTTGCATTGCTGGTCCTGTGTCCAGAAAAATTGGAAAGGTTTACATCAGGAAGGGCATCTGACGTAAAACCTGTGCCAAATTTAATAGGTAGATCTGATGATCAGCTGTGGGGAGACTTAATAGAAGCAGGTGAAAGAGAAAAAAATTTATGGCCTAAGGTAAGAATATGTGAACAAGTGTATATGCATTGTGTTCTGGAATGGACTACTATCCCAATTCATCCCATACTGTATCTCAATATAAATGCCCCTTTACTGACTCATGATTTTAATGAGTCTTGTCATGTGACATTTAAGATGAATTAAGCTGTAATCTGTAAAGCTTTATGACAATGTTGCCCATACCATAAGACATTTAATGTCAAAACTAATAGAAAAAACTTGTACAGTTAACAAACGGGCGGCATGGTGGTGTAGTGGTTAGCACTGTCGCCTTGCACAGCCGGGTTAAACTTTTGCCTGATGTTTACATGGTCTCCCCGTGCTTGGTGGGTTTCCTCCCATAGTCCAAAGACATGCAGATTAGGCTAATTGGTGTTCCCCAAATTGCCCTTAGTTTGTCAATGTATGTGTGTGTGCTCTGTAATGGAGTGGCACCCCATCCAGTGTGTACCCCTCCTCGTGCCCTAAGTCTCCTGGGATGGGCTCCAGGCCCCCCGCGACACTGTATACAGGATTAAGCGGTATAGACAATGAGTGAGCGAGTGAGTTTATAAGTTGTTACTAACTTAAAAACAAAGGAATATTCTTTTCATACTGGCTTTTTAGACTGGAACTAATCTACAGGTGTCTTCTGTCTTTTTTGTTACAAGTGGGCCTAAAAGAGCACAGCTGAACACACAAATGCAGCAACACCATGGTGCATACTTAACATGCACTCAGATGAATTGTGTTTGAATTGTGAGGTGATGAATCAGTCGACTGCACGCAGCGACACTGTGAACATACTTACTTAATGCCACCAGTCTCCTTGGATACCAACTTCTTCAAACTGTATTATTCCTCTAGCTGCCCTGAAGAAGCTACCCCATTACACAGTAGTAGACAGCAGTCTTCGTCTGCCTGTATAAGGGGGAGATTTCGCTTTATTTACCCTCCAAGTTTTGCTGTTCAGGGGGTATGGGGGAGGCTTCTGGTTTCTGGACAGTGCATTGACCTGTGATTTGGGTCCCTTAATTTGGGATGCTGTTGTTCCATGATTGACTTTCCGCCCTGAATCATTCATAGATGAACGTTCAGTTGGATATGCTGGTGGTGCAACATTAGGAGGTCTTTGACACTGTGTCTGTTCTTTGTTACAGGCTTCAAGCCTTCTTGCGTCCATTGGTACATTTAAAGCAACAAGACCTGGGTTGTTTGGGTACCCAGAATTGTGGATGCTGGTTTCTATGTGCTTTGTTTCCTCTGATGCAGAAACACTTTCACTAGGGCTACAATGTCCAGAAGGTTCTCCGGTGCTATCCTCTCCCAGGTCAATCTTGGAGGTCAGCTGGTCAATCTGATGGACCACCTAAGTGTCAGAGAACAACATTTGGCATTATCATATGTCAGTTTTGCTCAAACCCATGTTTGCAACGCTTGATATCCCTGAACCCATTTCCAGTTTTAAGCCAAACAATCAGTGCCACATGGATGAAGATAACATGCAAGGGCACCAATGGGATGCTTTTGTGTAAATGAGATTAGGCCGCAGCAGCATGAAACTAAAAATAGACAGTTGCCCTGCCTTCCAGCTGCCCCGCTCTATTCGCTCCAGCTGACAATGGATGATAAAAAAGGTGCAGCACAGCATCCTTTACAAGCACTGCATTCACCTCAAAAATAGAGCAGGTAGTTCAGTTCATTTATTTATTTATTTATTTATTTATTTGCATTACTTTCTTCACCTTGGAATTTTCTTTTAAATTTTGTAGTTCAAAACTCTTAAGTTTTAAACTTGCATTTATGAGTTTTACAACAGATTTTAATGAGTAACTGCTACATGATTGACAACTCCCATATCATGAATAGATGCAATTCTACAATGAGGCAATGTTCTAGTCATTATCAAAAACATTTATAAGCACATCTGCAAAATTCACAACGCCAGAGATTTTACCTCCTTCATTTCCAAATGCACTTCCTTCAAGCCATGGAGAACTTCCTCTAGATTCACAACCACTTTACGGATCTGGTCTTGGAGAACTCTCTGAGTTTCCTTAGATTTAAAAATGTAAACTTCTTCACTCTGGGACATCCCTCCGCTGATTGATATGTTTTGCAAATCCCCTTTATGAGCACTCTTATTGTGGTTGATGGTAATGTTTTGGGGAACTTCTGTAGAGAAGAAAACCTCATGCATGGACCTGGACCCATCACTGTCTTCTCCTACATGTCCCATTGAGTTAGAGAAACTTTGTCCTGTGCTGTCCACACTAGTGTGTTCTGGATTGCTACTGCAGCTGGCTTTAGGTGTCTGACGTTTGTCAAAGGTGTGTTCATTTGCCTCAGTTTTCCCAGGCGCCTGTGGCTCTCTGACAGAGCCGGATTGTTGTACCACCACGCAAACAGGCGCTCCACAGTTTCTTTGACCTATGAACTGCGTCGGCAAATCCAGAGCACATTTCCTCAAAGGGAGGGGTGTCTGGGTTTGGTGGAGGTTTTCCACAAAGCTGCATTCTCTTGAGCGGTCCCTCACAGAGGCGCTGTTGTGTTGTAAACCCTGCCCCTGACGCTTACGCCACCTTATACTGCGCGACTCAGTTTGACCGCTCTCACCAGTCCTAAAGAGCTTTGAACGCCACTTCAACGTGGTAAGAGATATCCTAGGATGGTGACCGTATCCATTATGGATGGTCTGCTTAGATCCATGAGAACCCATCTTCTTGTATTCCTCAGGTTCAAAACTAAACGAAGATCCCTTTCCAGTCTTTGCTGAGTGTCCCATCTTAGTTTTCTTCTTTGAAAGCCAGAAGTGACATGGGACAATGTGTCGCCCAAGCCCTCTGGTGTCAGCAAACATAATGAAGGCAGGAGAGACTCCGGCGCAGATTTGTCCTTTCCTCATGCATCGTCTCTCTCAGTGTTCCTGGCTGGATGGCGTTGTCATATAAGTTCTACCCCTCCTGAAGCCTGAAACTTTTTCGTCAGCATGTTCCTTTGCTCACACCCCCACCCTCTCCCTCTGTTTCCCGTCAGCGCCTGTTTCTGATATTATCCCCACGTTGTTCTCTGCTGCTGGACCGTTGACAGCATCCCTCCCTCCTCCTGAATAAGCATATGATGCCTTTGCTTGTATTCCATTGCTCCTGCATTTGGCCGAGAGCCTCCGTATTCCACTGCTTCCTCCAATCTTCCTCCCTCCCAGGTTCAGTGGCTGTTGCATGCTTCCTGTCTCTCCATCGCTTAATCTCCCCCTCCCCATTCCCTCTCACTCCCTCTCGCTCTCTCTCGCTTCCCCTCACGCATTGCACTCACTCCCTTTCTGGCGCTTTCTTCCTCCCACTCCTTCTCATGGCTGTTCCCCTTTCTCTCTCTCTCTCCCTCACTTACTCAATAGCAGGAACTAGTCGACTTCAATCGGGGTTGTTGTTGTCCACCATCAGCACTGTCGGTGTGTGTTGCAGCTCTTATCTCTGATCTGATTTTGTCTGTCCCTCGCTTCATATGCTAAAATTAAAGCTAGGATTTGAGAGGGGATCGGCTCTTGGAGGGAGCACCTCTCTTCCTTGCTCTCTTTCTCTAAGGGATAGAACACGCACAGCTTCTCCGGAAGGAATAAAAGAGAGTATTAAAAAAAATAATAAAAACGAAGGTGTCTACATCTCACCAGATGGATCTTTCCATTTTTGTTTTCTGCATTTTACATTTTCATTAAAGCTTTTTTTAAAAATAGACTGCAAATAATAGCAATTTCATTTTAGGCTTATTGTTTTCGATTTCAATACATAATTTCCCATTTTCTTAATCATTTTAAGCAAGGTATTAATTAAGCCACTTGACATTTCAATCATGGTCTAGTGCTAATTTTGCTTAAGAGAAAGCAGAGGAGAAAAAGTCAAGTACAAATCGTAATTATATCATGTGGTAAAAAATGAAAAGGAAAGCATAGAAGACATACAGTCAGGATGAAAAAAATCCAAAAGCTAAAAAAAACTCTTCTTGCTTCTTTGAGGAAGCTCTCAAAAGCATGTTCTTTAGTCATGCAACGACCCTCACAACGATGGGGTCAGAGGGCGCATCTCGGGACTCAAGTAATGAAGCTCTGCTTTCTGTAAACAGTCAGCCTTCAAACTCGTCACCCACTTGCTGCGTGTGAGAGCCAGAAATAGCTGGAAAGCATCGCACTCTACTTTATCACAAATGCAGTTTGGACAAGAGTGTGCTGTTACATGCTCAGCTGCAAAAGAGATATTTCTAACAAAGTCCCTCTCTACAGCAATCTTCCCAGATTGTATAATGAACCAACAGGTTTTGGCAAAACAATTAACTGAATTTTATAACATTAAACATGGGTTATTGAATATATTGATTCTCTCCTATTATTCCACCTTACACTTTAGGCAACTCATTTAAAAAAAAAAAAAAAAAAAAAAAAGGAGTGCTGTGTGATTTTCTTTCCTACACAGTGATTTGAACGTTTGGTATTTATCTATGTCTGTGCATGAGATGACAAAATTGACTTGGGGAAGGCACTTCAGTTTAGATGAACAGGATTGCATAAGGCTGTGCTGGTTTGAAAGCTGTATCCTCTGTTTACAGGAGGTTGGGTAACTCTACACTTTCTGCCTGTCATTGTAGCACAGTTGGTAACGTACAAGAAAGCAGCATGAATTTTGCAGGTGATGACTGAACAAAGACAGCAGGCCTTGAACCGTACCTTTCCTTGGAACTTGGCCTGGACGCATAATATAAAAGTAGCATATTAGCAGCTATAGTGTTTTTTGATATTGCTATAGTTTTAAAACGATGCACGTTGTGTTGCATCACAGTTTCCGATTTACAAGACTTCATCATCGAAATGTCACAACTTAGCAAAGCACCCACAGAAAACCAGGAGAGACCAATGCATAAAAACGTGCAGATGCAGGCCAAGAGTTCCAGTTAATGTTCACACCAAACATTAAAATGGGTAAACATTGCCGTTTTAATGAGCTTGATTATGGAATAGGTGCTGGTTCCTGACAGGTGGGGTAAGGGTTTTATATGCTTCAAAGCTGGTAGGACAGAATTGCTCACTGCATGTGGACAATGACCTGAAGCATACTAGAAATAATCAACCAAATACTTGTTCAAGGCAAAGAAGTGGAAGTTTCTGCATTGGCCTTTCAATCAACTGACCGGAATCCAATTGTGCCTAAGCCAAATGCCTGATTTAGGCGTAAATACAATAAAATTTAGGCTGAAAATCGAGTTCATAAACATTTCTCCAATATAATAGTTAAATAATATCCATATAAAATACCTAAAATATTCATAACATCCTTGGTGTGTAGTACAAATGGGGAACTGTTTTTAATAAATCCAAGACCTGACCCTTTTAAGCCATTGTGCTTGCAATTACCAAGTACCAGTTAGTTCATTTTGACCTTGCTGTTCATAACTTTTAGAAACACATGCAGAATATTAACATATTTGTGAATACAATCCATCTTTTTTGCATCACTTCTGCCTTTTTCCTCAGCACTTTAAGCTTAAGACTAACATGCCAGTCTCGACTATTCTCAGAGGATGATCTTTGAGTTGAAGGAAAACAAAAAGAATTTGCCCGTCTTAAGAAGACGAGTCTCAGGTAACTGTCACATCTCAAGTAGCAGCAGCCTGAGGGGAGCGGTATCAGCATACAGGATGGAGACGATGTCACCTAGGCAGTCCACAAGCTGTGAGAGGAATAATAACAGTGTGTGCAACGTTTTCATAGCCCCCTGCTTCCAGAAGCATGGCTCTTGGTTCATTCTTCAGAGGAAAAACATCCTTTTGCTGACATGCCACGGTGCGATATTGAACCTTATCAACTGTTAAATGAACAGTATTCTGTCAGCAGTCTTGTTGTTCTAAATTGGATTTTTAAATACAGCGCAAAAGATATGGACGTCAATAGGCAGACTCATTTTCAGGCTCAGCGGGTCATTTCCTTTTTCATTTCTGCTTGTCTTTCAGGATCTGACTCCCAAGCCAACAACTTCTCTAAATATATAAATAAGTTAACTTAAAAAATAATAAGGTCAAGAGGATTCTGAGTCATAAGGTACGGTCTTCCGTAGTGCAACTTGAACACAGTTGAACAGGTAATCAGATCACATATCACCCTAGTGTGGACCTGTCTGACCATATGAGGTAAAGAAAAGAGAACGAGTCACAGCCAGAAAAAGCAGTGACAGAGTTTGTGGCTTAAGAGTATGATCTCAGGCCTGATGAGCTATTTAACACAACAAGGCTTTATTTGTTACATATACATTATTTACAAAGTAAAATTCTTTTCTTTGCATATCCCAGCATTTTAACAAGATGTGGTACGTGCGCAGTCCACTTCTAAATCGGGGACCTCAACCTAAAACGAACTCTCAACCTTCTAAATCAGTAACCAACAGCCTTAACCCACTAAGCTACCAGCCCCGATTTAGTCCTCATTAGACATTTTGATGGAAAAGAGAGACATCAATCATAGTTCAATTAAAAGCAAACTTTCCTTTATATATACTGAATATATATATATATATATATATGTACTTATATACAACAGGTCCAGAAAGGTGAAGGCACATAGGACAAAAAAACCCTACCAACTGATGAAAGGGGCAAAAGTATAAAACTAGAAAGAGGAAGATATCTTTACCACCAATTTCAAAGAATGATGTAAGCATGTCCATATTTTTTGTCCTTTTTGATGAGTAGACTTGAGTCCTGAGAGGAGTGCTGTGTTACTATTAACAGTTTTATGCAACTCAAGATTGTTGCCTTCATGACTATTACCTTTAGTGTCACATTCAAAACTATTTTTACATATAGAATTTAAAAACGTATATTAAAACAGTATTCATAAGTGCATGCATGCTAGAAAACATTTATGGTTGGATGGTGAGCATTCTTTGGACGGTGAGCATTAATATGAACACCCATGTTTGGATATATGTAAATATATGTACTGTATGTGACAAGACGTTGATGATAAAACATTCTAAGCAAACACTTTGTATTACAATAATGCACTGGGCAGGATCTCTACACGCAGAAACAGCCTGTAAATGATTTGCACACCCACAGAGCACCTATAGAGATAAGCCTGTTCACAGAGGTCCTTAATTAAACAGCTGCTCAAGTTATCAAGGGAACTGTAAGTGGTTTAAGGTTCAAAATCAACTTTTACATCACACATCTTTAAATACATTCAAACCCAGGTTGCTGGAGTGTCATGTGCTGCTGACGGGAACTCTAACCCCAAGATCAGCACTCTTGCTAGAGTTTGTTCCCCCCTGCACTTCAAATAAATTCTGCTTTGCATCTTTGGCTGAGTTACTTCACTTTTACTGTGCCTTAATCAATCAGAGCCATAAACATAACTGTAGTGACTACACCAACAGCCACACACACACAGAAACACATATAAAAAAGGCTCAGTAATAAAAGTATATAAACAAAGTAATGAAATAGTAGTAGAAAGAAACATGCTCATTTGCCTTCATTCCTACCGGGGAACTGCATCAGGGAGAAAAGGTCATCTGTCACAGCATAAAACTAAACAACAGGACAATGACTTGCTGATACAGAACCATTTCATACACTAAACTGGTTTCTCCTCCATATAAATCTCAATTCTATTCTGCATTCATGTGACTCATAAGGGTATTAAAACATGAAATGGCTAAAATGTTTGCATAGAGATCTTGATTACACTGGGCTTTGGAAGACGGTTAGAGTTGACGCCTTATTTTTCTAGCTACAAAATGAAGGCGTACAATGTAAACCTCAATCTAATGCTAGAGAAAAACTGTAAAAATCGGCTTAATTTTTTTATAGTGCATGAAATTACATATAATAAAATTTGTCATCAAAAAGAAAGAAACTTCAGGAAAGCATGCCCATGTGCTACTTTAAACATTAAATCATAACTAGTACCCCTGAATAATGCTTCCAGATATGAGTGAATGTTTATTGTCTGGGTCATGCTCTTGTTCATTTAATGACTGTGTTGCAATGTTGTGGAAAAAGCAGCTGTGTAGCCCACCCAGAAGGTGAGCAATGAGTCAGAAAGAGCTTTGAATAAAAAACAAAAAAAATATATAAATGTAAAAATATTCACATACAATAAAAACCCAACATAAGATAAGAGCTCAGTGAAAATTGGGAGTGGGGTCAAAGGTTGCCTTCATCCAGCATTTTGTTCAATCCATCACAGATCCTCTGCAGGTGGACACGGTAGACCTCAGAGGGGCTGTAGAGTGCTGCCAGGAAGTCGCAGTCGGAGAAGTGGTTGAAGACGTGGTTGACGCGAGCGTGTGATTTAGCCGTGAGGTGCCTGTTGATGGCCTGGTGCAGCAGCTCACGGCAGTCGTTTAAGAGGCTGCTCATTACACGACGGTCAAAGGTAAAGTCGATCTGGTGGAAACTGACTGCAGTCATGGCGAGCGTGTGCACTTTCTTGCGGAAACGCTCGACAATCAGAAGCTCCTCGCTGCTGAACTGCCCGTTGCGGTAAAGCACGCCTAATTTGACGACCATCTTGATGAGGTTCTTAATAATCTTCTGCGCCTCCTTGCGGTTACGCGTGTACTCCTTGGTAGCACGATACAGCTCATCCAGCACCTCACTGCTTGTGTCATCGATGAACAGGTTGGCCACTGTCTTGGTAGCCATCTTGCTCATGAGCTTCTTCTGAGCCTGTAGGGCCAGATTCTTTGTGCTGAAGGAGTCCATGTTTTCTAACAGAGGACAAAAGGAGACATGATCATTCAGCTGAAACAATGAAACAAAAGATCTATGAAAAGAGGTATAGATGAAATGGGGGGGGGGGGGGGGCAAG